>OY970834.1:19021810-19621810 GCA_963853835.1 Calendula officinalis | reverse complement strand
GGCTCAAGGCTCAAGGCTCAAGGCTCAAGGCTCAAGGCTCAAGGCTCAAGGCTCAAGGCTCAAGGCTCAAGGCTCAAGGTTCAATGTTAAATGCTCAAGGGTCATGCCTCAAGGGTCAAGGCTCGAAAGTCAAGGCTAAAGGATCAAGGCTCAAGGCTCAAGGCTCGAGGCTCAAGGCTTAAGGCTAAAGGCTCAAGGCTCAAGGCTCAAGGCTCAAGGTTCAAGGTTCAAAGTTGAATGCTCAAGTGTCATGTCCCAAGGGTCAAGTCTCGAAAGTCAAGGCTAAAGGTTCAAGGCTCAAGGCTCAAAGCTCAAGGCTCAAGGCTCAAGGCCCAAGGATCAAGGCTCAAGGCGCAAGGCTCAAGGCTCAAGTCTAAAGGCTCAAGGCTCTAGGCTCAAGGCTCAAGGCTTAAGGCTCAAGGCTCAAGGCTCAAGGGTCAAGGCTCAAGGCTCAAGGGTCAAGGCTCAAGGCTCAAGGTGCAAGGCTCAACGCTCAAGGCTTAAGGATCAAGGTTCAAACATCAAAGCTCCAGGATCAAGGGTTACAACTCAAGGGGTCAAGGCTCAAAAGTCAAGGCTAGAGGATCAAGGATCAAGGCTCAAGTCTCAAGGCTCAAGGCTCAAGGCTCAAGGCTCAAGGCTCAAGGCTCAAGGCTCAAGGCTCAAGGCTCAAGGCTCAAGGCTCAAGGCTCAAGGCTCAAGGCTCAAGGCTCAAGGCTCAACGCTCAAGGCTCAAGGCTCAAGGCTCAAAGCTCAAGGCTCAAGGGTCAAGGCCCAAGGATCAAGGCACAAGGCGCAAGGCTCAAGGCTCAAGGCTCAAGGCTCAAGTCTAAAGGCTCAAGGCTCTAGGCTCAAGGCTCAAGGCTCAAGGCTCAAGGCTCAAGGCTCAAGGCTCAAGGCTCAAGGCTCAAGGCTCAAGGCTCAAGGCTCAAGGCTCAAGGCTCAAGGCTCAAGGCTCAAGGCTCAAGGCGCAAGGCTCAAGGCTTAAGGATCAAGGTTCAAACATCAAAGCTCCAGGATCAAGGGTTACAACTCAAGGGGTCAAGGCTCAAAAGTCAAGGCTAGAGGATCAAGGATCAATGCTCAAGTCTCAAGGCTCAAGGCTCAAGTCTCAAGGCTCAAGGCTCAAGGCTCAAGACTCAAGGCTCAAGGCTCAAGGCTCAAGACTCAAGACTCAAGGCTCAAGGCTCAAGGCTCAAGGGTCAAGGATCATGGCTCAAAGTTTAAGGCTCAAGGCTCAAGGCTCAAGGCTCAAGGCCAAAGGGTCAAGGCTCAAGGCTCATGGGTCAAGGCTCAATGCTCAAGGCTCAAGGCTCAAGGATCAAGGTTCAAGGCTCAAGAGTCAAGGTTCAAGGGCAAAGGCTCAAGTCTCAAGGCTAAAGGCTCAAGACTCAAGGCTCAAGGCTCAAGGCACAAGGCTCAAGGCTCAAGGCTCAAGGCTCAAGGCTCAAGGCTCAAGGCTCAAAGCTCAAGGCTCAAGGCTTAAGGTACAAGGTTCAAGGCTCAAGGCTTAATCCTCAAGACTCAGGGATCAATGCTCAAGGATCAAGGCTCAAGGCTCAAGGCTCAAGCCACAAAGTCTCAAGGCTTAACGCTCAAAGCTCAAGGCTCAAGGATTAAGGCTCAAGGTTGAAGTCTCAAGGGTCAAGGGTCAAGGCTCATGGTTCAAGGCTCAAGGCTCAAGGCTCAAGGCTCAAGGCTCAAGGATCAAGGCTCAAGGCCCAAGGCTCAAGGCTAAAGCCTCAAGGCTCAAGGCTCAAGGCTCAAGGGTCAAGGGTCAAGGGTCAAGGGTCAAGGGTCAAGGCTCAAGGCTCAAGGGTCAAGGGTCAAGGATCAAGGCTCAATGTTGAATGCTCAAGGGTCATGTCTCAAGGGTCAAGGCTTGAAAGTCAAGGCTAAAGGATCAAGGCTCAAGGCTTAAGGCTCAAGGCTCAAGGATCAAGGCTCAAGGCTCAAGGCGCAAGGCTCAAGGCTCAAGGCTCAAGATTCAAGGTTCTAAGTTGAATGCTCAAGGCTCAAGGCTCAAGGCTCCAGGCTCAAGGCACAAGGCTCAAGGCTCAAGGCTCACGGCTCAAGGCTCAAGGCTCAAGGCTCAAGGCTCAAGGCTCAAGGCTCAAGGCTCAAGGCTCAAGGCTCAAGGCTCAAGGCTCAAGGCTCAAGGCTCAAGGCTCAAGGCTCAAGGCTCAAGGCTCAATGCTCAATGCTCAAGGCTCAAGGCTCAAGGCTCAAGGCGCAAGGCGCAAGGCTCAAGGCTCAAGGCTTAAGGCTTAAGGATCAAGGTTCAAACTTCAAAGCTCCAGGATCAAGGGTTACAACTCAAGGGGTCAAGGCTCAAAAGTCAAGGCTAGAGGATCAAGGATCAAGGCTCAAGGCTCCAGACTCAAGGCTCAAGGCTCAAGGCTCAAGGCTCAAGGCTCAAGGCTCAAGGCTCAAGCCTCAAGGCTCAAGGCTCAAGGCTCAAGGCTCAAGGCTCAAGACTCAAGGCTCAAGGCTCAAGGCTCAAGGATCAATGCACAAGGCTCAAGGCTCAAGGCTCAGGGCTCAAGGCTCAACGCTCAACGCTCAACGCTTAAGGCTCAAGGTTCAAGTCTCAATGTTCAATGCTAAAGGCTCAAGGCTCTAGGCTAAACGCTTAAGGGTCAATGCTCAAGGTTCAAGTCTCAAGGGTCAGGGATCAAGGCTCAAGGTTCATGGCTCAAGGCTCATGGCTTAACGCTCAAAGGTTCAAGTCTCAATGCTCAAGGCTCAACGCTCAAGGCTTTAGGCTCAAGGTTCAAGTTTCAAGGGTCCGGGATCAAAGCTAAAGGTTCAAGGCTCAAGGCTCAAGGCTCAAGGCTTAACGCTCAAGGCTCAAGGCTCAAGGCTCAAGGCTCAAGGCTCAAGGCTCAAGGCTCAAGGCTCAAGGCTCAAGGCTCAAGGCTCAAGGCTCAAGGCTCAAGGCTCAAGGCTCAAGGCTCAAGGCTCAAGGCTCAACGCTCAAGGCTCAAGGCTCCAGGCTCCAGGCTCAAGGCTCAAGTGACAAGGTTCAAGGCTCAAGGCTGAAGGCTTAAGGCAAGGCTCAAGGAACAACGTTCAAGGCTCAACGCTCAAAGACTCAGGGCTTAAGGGTCAAGGATCAAGGCTCAAGGTTCAAGGCTCAAGGCTCAAGACTCAAGTCTCAAGGGTCAAGGTTCAAGGCTCAAGTCTCAAGGCTGAAGGCTCAAGGCTCAAGGCTCAAGGCCCAAGGCTCAAGGCTCAAGGCTCAAGGCTGAAAGGCTCAAGGCTTAACGCACAATGCTCAAGGCTCAAGGTTCAAGTCTCAAGGGTCAAGGATCAAGGCTCAAGGTTCAAGGGTCAAGGCTCAAGGCTCCAGGCTCCAGGCTCAAGGCTCAAGGCTCAAGGGTCGAGGCTGAAGGCTGAAGGCTCAAGGCTGACGGCTCAAGGCTCAAGGCTCAAGGCCCAAGGCTCAAGGCTCAAGGCTCAAGGCTCAAGGTTGAAATGTCAAGACTCAAAAGTCAAGGTTCAAGGCTCAAGGTTCAAGGCTCAAGGCTCAAGGCTCAAGGCTCGAGGCTCAAGGCTTGAGGCTCAAGGCTCGAGGCTCAAGGCTCCAGGTTCAAGTTCAAGGGTCAGGGATCAAGGGTCAAGGTTCAAGGGTCAAGGATCAAGGCTCAAGGCTCAAGGCTCAAAGCTGAAGGCTCAAGGCTGAAGGCTCAAGATCAAGGCTCAAAGTCTGAAGGCTCAAGGCTCATGGCCCAAGGCTCAAGGCCCAAGGCCCAAGGCTCAAGGCTCAAGGCTCAAGGCTCAAGTCTCAAGGCTCAAGGCTCAAGGCTCAAGGCTCGACGCTCAAGGCTCAAGGTTCAAGGCTCAATGCTCAAGGCTCAAGACTCAAAAGTCAAGGCTAAAGGGTCAAGGTTCAAGGCTCAAGGCTCAAGTCTCAAGGCTCAAGCCTCAAGGCTCAAGGCTCAAGGCTCCAGGCTCATGGCTCAAGGCTCAAGGCTCAAGGCTCAAGGCTCAAGGCTCCAGGCTCAAGGCACAAGGCACAAGGCTCAAGGCTCAAGGCTCAAGGCACAAGGCTCAAGGCTCAAGGTTCATGGCTCAAGGCTCATGGCTTAACGCTCAAAGGTTCAAGTCTCAATGCTCAAGGCTCAACGCTCAAGGCTTTAGGCTCAAGGTTCAAGTTTCAAGGGTCCGGGATCAAAGCTAAAGGTTCAAGGCTCAAGGCTCAAGGCTTAACGCTCAAGGCTCAAGGCTCAAGGCTCAAGGCTCAAGGCTCAAGGCTCAAGGCTCAAGGCTCAAGGCTCAAGGCTCAAGGCTCAAGGCTCAAGGCACAAGGCTCAAGGCTCAAGGCTCAAGGCTCAAGGCTCAAGGCTCAAGGCTCAACGCTCAAGGCTCAAGGCTCAAGGCTCCAGGCTCCAGGCTCAAGGCTCAAGTGACAAGGTTCAAGGCTCAAGGCTGAAGGCTTAAGGCAAGGCTCAAGGAACAACATTCAAGGCTCAACGCTCAAAGACTCAAGGCTTAAAGCTCAACGCTCAAGGCTTAAGGCTCAAGGTTCAGGTCTCAAGGGTCAAGGATCAAGGCTCAAGGTTCAAGGCTCAAGGCTCAAGACACAAGTCTCAAGGGTCAAGGTTCAAGGCTCAAGGCTCAAGGCTGAAGGCTCAAGGCTCAAGGCTCAAGGCTCAAGTCTCAAGGCCCAAGGCTCAAGGCTCAAGGCTCAAGGCTGAAAGGCTCAAGGCTTAACGCACAACACTCAAGGCTCAAGGTTCAAGTATCAAGGGTCAAGGATCAAGGCTCAAGGTTCAAGGGTCAAGGCTCAAGGCTCCAGGCTCCAGGCTCAAGGCTCAAGGCTCAAGGGTCGAGGCTGAAGGCTCAAGGCTCAAGGCTCAAGGCTCAAGGCTCAAGGCCCAAGGCTCCAGGCTCAAGGCTCAAGGCTCAAGGTTGAAATGTCAAGACTCAAAAGTCAAGGTTCAAGGCTCAAGGTTCAAGGCTCAAGGCTCAAGGCTCAAGGCTCAAGGCTCGAGGCTCAAGGCTTGAGGCTCAAGGCTCGAGGCTCAAGGCTCCAGGTTCAAGTTCAAGGGTCAGGGATCAAGGGTCAAGGTTCAAGGGTCAAGGATCAAGGCTCAAGGCTCAAGGCTCAAAGCTCAAGGCTCAAGGCTCAAGGCTCAAGATCAAGGCTCAAAGGCTGAAGGCTCAAGGCTCAAGACTGAAGGCTCAAGGCTCAAGGCCCAAGGCTCAAGGCCCAAGGCCCAAGGCTCAAGGCTCAAGGCTCAAGGCTCAAGTCTCAAGGCTCAAGGCGCAAGGCTCGAGGCTCGAGGCTCAAGGCTCAAGGCTCAATGCTCAAGGCTCAAGACTCAAAAGTCATGGCTAAAGGGTCAAGGTTCAAGGCTCAAGGCTCAAGTCTCAAGGCTCAAGGCTCAAGCCTCAAGGCTCAAGGCTCAAGGCTCCAGGCTCATGGCTCAAGGCTCAAGGCTCAAGGCTCAAGTCTCAAGGCTCAAGGCTCAAGGCTCCAGGCTCAAGGCACAAGGCTCAAGGCTCAAGGCTCAAGGCACAAGGCTCAAGGCTCAAGGCTCAAGGCTCAAGGCTCAAGGCTCAAGGCTCAATGCTCAAGGCTCAAGGCTCAAGGCTCAAAGGCTCAAGGCTCAATGCTCAACGCTCAACGCTTAAGGCTCAAGGTTCAAGTCTCAATGTTCAATGCTAAAGGCTCAAGGCTCTAGGCTAAACGCTTAAGGGTCAACGCTCAAGGCTCAAGGCTCAAGGATTAAGGCTCAAGGTTCAAGTCTCAAGGGTCAGGGATCAAGGCTCAAGGTTCATGGCTCAAGGCTCATGGCGTAACGCTCAAAGGTTCAAGTCTCAATGCTCAAGGCTCAACGCTCAAGGCTTTAGGCTCAAGGTTCAAGTTTCAAGGGTCCGGGATCAAAGCTAAAGGTTCAAGGCTCAAGGCTCAAGGCTCAAGGCTTAACGCTCAAGGCTCAAGGCTCAAGGCTCAAGGCTCAAGGCTCAAGGCTCAAGGCTCAAGGCTCAAGGCTCAAGGCTCCATGCTCAAGGCTCAAGTGACAAGGTTCAAGGCTCAAGGCTGAAGGCTCAAGGCAAGGCTCAAGGAACAACGTTCAAGGCTCATGGCTCAAGGCTCAACGCTCAAAAGCTCAAGGCTTAATGCTCAACGCTCAAGGCTTAAGGCTCAAGGTTCAGGTCTCAAGGGTCAAGGATCAAGGCTCAAGGTTCTAGGCTCAAGGCTCAAGACTCAAGTCTCAATGGTCAAGGTTTAAGGCTCAAGGCTCAAGGCTCAAGGCTCAAGGCTCAAGGCTCAAGGCCCAAGGCTCAAGGCTCAAGGCTCAAGGCTGAAAGGCTCAAGGCTTAACGCACAACGCTCAAGGCTGAAGGTTCAAGTCTCATGGGTCAAGGATCAAGGTTCAAGGGTCAAGGCTCAAGGCTCAAGGCTCCAGGCTCCAGGCTCAAGGCTCAAGGCTCAAGGGTCGAGGCTGAAGGCTGAAGGCACAAGGCTCAAGGCTGACGGCTCAAGGCTCAAGGCTCATGGCTCAAGGCCCAAGGCTCAAGGCTCAAGGCTCAAGGCTCAAGGTTGAAAAGTCAAGACTCAAAAGTCAAGGTTCAAGGCTCAAGGGTCAAGGCTCAAGGCTCAAGGCTCAAGGCTCAAGGCTCAAGGCTCGAGGCTCAAGGCTCGAGGCTCAAGGCTCCAGGTTCAAGTCTCAAGGGTCAGGGATCAAGGGTCAAGGTTCAAGGGTCAAGGATCAAGGCTCAAGGCTCAAGGCTCAAAGCAGAAGGCTCAAGACTGAAGGCTCAAGATCAAGGCTCAAAGGCTGAAGGCTCAAGGCTCAAGGATGAAGGCTCAAGGCACAAGGCCCAAGGCTCAAGGCCCAATGCTCAAGGCTCAAGGCTCAAGGCTCAGGCTCAAAGCTCAAGGCTCAAGACTCAAAAGTCAAGGCTAAAGGGTCAAGGTTCAAGGTTCAAGGCTCAAGGCTCAAGTCTCAAGGCTCAAGCCTCAAGGCTCAAGGCTCAAGGCTCCAGGCTCAAGGCTCAAGGCTTAAGGCTCAAGCCTCAAGCCTCAAGGTTCAAAGCTCAAGGCTCAAGGGTCACGGCTCAAGGGTCAAGACTCAAAAGTCAAGGCTAAAAGCTCAAGGTTCAAGGCTTAAGGCTCAAGGTTCAAGTCTCAAGGGTCAAGGATCAAGGCTCAAGGTTCAAGGCTCAAGGCTCAAGGTTGATAGCTCAAGGCTCAAGGGTCACGGCTCAAGGCTCAAGACTCAAGTCTCAAGGGTCAAGGTTCAAGGCTGAAGGCTCAAGGCTGAAGGCTCAAGGCTCAAGGCTCAAGGCCCAAGGCTCAAGGATCAAGGCTCAAGGCTGAAAGGCTCAAGGCTTAACTCACAACGCTCAAGGCTCAAGGTTCAAGTCTCAAGGGTCAAGGATCAAGGCTCATGGTTCAAGGATCAAGGCTCAAGGCTCCAGGCTCCAGGCTCAAGACTCAAGGGTTGAGGCTGAAGCCTGAAGGCTCAAGGCTCAAGGCTGACGGCTCAAGGCTCAAGGCTCAAGGCTCAAGGCCCAAGGCTCAAGGCTCAAGGCTCAAGGCTTAAGGCTCAAGGCTCAAGGTTGAAAAGTCAAGACTCAAAAGTCAAGGTTCAAGGCTCAAGGTCAAGGCTCAAGGCTCAAGGCTCAAGGCTCAAGGCTCAAGGCTCGAGGCTCGAGGCTCAAGGCTCGAGGCTCAAGGCTCGAGGCTCAAGGCTCCAGGTTCAAGTCTCAAGGGTCAGGGATCAAGGGTCAAGGTTCAAGGGTCAAGGATCAAGGCTCAAGGCTCAAGGCTCAAGGCTCAAAGCTGAAGGCTCAAGGCTGAAGGCTCAAGATCAAGGCTCAAAGGCTGCAGGGTGAAGGCTCAAGGCTGAAGGCTCAAGGCTCAATGCCCAAGGCTCAAGGCCCAAGGCTCAAGGCTCAAGGCTCAAGGCTCAAGGCTCAAGGTTCAAGGCTCAAGGCTCGAGGCTCAAGGCTCAAGGCTCAAGGCTCAAGGCTCAAGGCTCAAGGCTCAAGGCTCAATGCTCAAGGCTCAAGACTCAAAAGTCAAGGCTAAAGGGTCAAGGTTCAAGGCTCAAGGCTCAAGTCTCAAGGCTCAAGGCTCAAGGCTCAAGGCTCAAGGCTCAAGGCTCAAGGCTCAAGGCTCAAGGCTCCAGGCTCAAGGCACAAGGCTCAAGGCTCAAGGCTCAAGGCTCAAGGCTCAAGGCTTAACGCACAATGCTCAAGGCTCAAGGTTCAAGTCTCAAGGGTCAAGGATCAAGGCTCAAGGTTCAAGGGTCAAGGCTCAAGGCTCCAGGCTCCAGGCTCAAGGCTCAAGGCTCAAGGGTCGAGGCTGAAGGCTGAAGGCTGAAGGCTCAAGGCTGACGGCTCAAGGCTCAAGGCTCAAGGCCCAAGGCTCAAGGCTCAAGGCTCAAGGTTGAAATGTCAAGACTCAAAAGTCAAGGTTCAAGGCTCAAGGTTCAAGGCTCAAGGCTCAAGGCTCAAGGCTCGAGGCTCAAGGCTTGAGGCTCAAGGCTCGAGGCTCAAGGCTCCAGGTTCAAGTTCAAGGGTCAGGGATCAAGGGTCAAGGTTCAAGGGTCAAGGATCAAGGCTCAAGGCTCAAGGCTCAAAGCTGAAGGCTCAAGGCTGAAGGCTCAAGATCAAGGCTCAAAGTCTGAAGGCTCAAGGCTCATGGCCCAAGGCTCAAGGCCCAAGGCCCAAGGCTCAAGGCTCAAGGCTCAAGGCTCAAGGCTCAAGTCTCAAGGCTCAAGGCTCAAGGCTCAAGGCTCGAGGCTCAAGGCTCAAGGCTCAAGGCTCAATGCTCAAGGCTCAAGAATCAAAAGTCAAGGCTCAAGGCTCAAGGCTCAAGGCTCAAGGCTCAAGGCTCAAGGATCAAGGCTCAAGGCTCAAGGATCAATGCTCAAGGCTCAAGGCTCAAGGCTCAAAGGCTCAAGGCTCAACGCTCAACGCTTAAGGCTCAAGGTTCAAGTCTCAATGTTCAATGCTAAAGGCTCAAGGCTCTAGGCTAAACGCTTAAGGGTCAACGCTCAAGGCTCAAGGCTCAAGGATTAAGGCTCAAGGTTCAAGTCTCAAGGGTCAGGGATCAAGGCTCAAGGTTCATGGCTCAAGGCTCATGGCTTAACGCTCAAAGGTTGAAGTCTCAATGCTCAAGGCTCAACGCTCAAGGCTTTAGGTTCAAGGTTCAAGTTTCAAGGGTCCGGGATCAAAGCTAAAGGTTCAAGGCTCAAGGCTCAAGGCTTCACGCTCAAGGCTCAAGGCTCAAGGCTCAAGGCTCAAGGCTCAACGCTCAAGGCTCAAGGCTCAAGGCTCCAGGCTCAAGGCTCAAGTGACAAGGTTCAAGGCTCAAGGCTGAAGGCTCAAGGCAAGGCTCAAGGAACAACGTTCAAGGCTCATGGCTCAAGGCTCAACGCTCAAAGGCTCAAGGCTTAACGCTCAACGCTCAAGGCTTAAGGCTAAAGGTTCAGGTCTCAAGGGTCAAGGATCAAGGTTCAAGGTTCAAGGCTCAAGGCTCAAGCCTCAAGTCTCAAGGGTCAAGGTTCAAGGCTCAAGGCTCAAGGCTGAAGGCTCAAGGCTCAAGGCCCAAGGCTCAAGGCTCAAGGCCCAAGGCCCAAGGCTCAAGGCTCGAGGCTCAAGGCTCAAGGCTGAAAGGCTCAAGGCTTAACGCACAATGCTCAAGGCTCAAGGTTTAAGTCTCATGGGTCAAGGCTCAAGGCTCCAGGCTCCAGGCTCAAGGCTCAAGGCTCAAGGGTCGAGGCTGAAGGCTGAAGGCTCAAGGTTCAAGGCTCCATGCTCAAGGCTCAAGCCCCAAGGCTCAAGGCTCAAGGCTCAAGCCTCAAGGTTCAAAGCTCAAGGCTCAAGGGTCACGGCTCAAGGGTCAACACTCAAAAGTCAAGGCTAAAAGCTCAAGGTTCAAGGCTCAAGGCTCAAGGCTCAAGGCTCAAAGCTCAAGGATCAAGGCTCAATGCTCAAGGCTCAAGGCTCAAGGTGCAAGGCTCAAGGCTCAAGGGTCAAGGCTCAAGGCTCAAGGCTTAAGGCTCAAGGCTTAAGGCTCAAGGGTCACGACTCAAGGGGTCACGACTCAAAAGTGAAGGCTAAAGGATTAAGGCTCAACGCCCAAGGCACAAGGCTCAAGGCTCAAGGCTCAAGGCTCAATGCACAAGGTTCAAGGCTCAAGGCTCAAGGCTCAGTGCTTAACGCTCAAGGCTCAAGGATCAACACTCAAGGCTGAAGGCTCAAGGCTCAAAGGCTCAAGGTTCAAGGCTCAACTCTCAAGGCTCAAGGATCAACACTCAAGGCTGAAGGCTCAAGGCTCAAGGTTCAAGGCTCAACGCTCAAGGCTCAAGGCTTAAGGCTTAAGGCTTAAGGCTTAAGGCTTAAGGCTTAAGGCTTAAGGCTCAAGGTTCAAGTCTCAATGGCGAAGGATCAAGGCTCAAGGTCCAATGCTCAAGGCTCAAGGTTCAAGGCACAAGGCTCAAGACTTAAGACTCAAGGCTCAAGGCTAAAGGCTTAAGGGTCAAGGCTCAAGGCTCAAGGCTCAAGGCTCAAGGTTCAAGTCTCAAGTGTCATGGATCAAGGCTCAAGGCTCAAGGCTAAAGGCTCAAGGCTCAAGGTAAAAGGCTCAAGGCTCAAGGCTTAAGTCTCAAGGCTCATGGCTCATGGCTCAAGGCTCAAGGCCCAAGGCTCAAGGCTCAAGGCTCAAGGCTGAAAGGCTCAAGGCTTAACGCACATCGCTCAAGGCTCAAGGTTCAAGTCTCAAGGGTCAAGGATCAAGGCTCAAGGCTCAAGGTTCAAGGGTCAAGGCTCAAGGCTCCATGCTCCAGGCTCAAGGCTCAAGGCTCAAGTGTCGTGGCTGAAGGCTGAAGGCTGAAGGCTAAAGGCTCAAGGCTCAAGGCTCAAGGCTCAAGGCTCAAGGCCCAAGGCTCAAGGGTCAAGGCTCAAGGTTGATAGCTCAAGGCTCAAGGGTCACGGCTCAAGGGTCAAGACTCAAAAGTCAAGGCTAAAGGCTCAAGGGTCAAGGGTCAAGGGTCAAGGCTCAATGCCCAAGGCTAGAGGCTCAAGGCGCAAGGCTCAAGGCTCAAGGGTCAAGGGTCAAGGCTCAAGTCTCAAGGCTCAAGGCTCAAGGCTCAAGGATCAAGGCTCAAGGCTCAAGGCTCAAGGCTCAAGGCTCAAGGCTCAAGGCTCAAGGCACAAGGGTCAATGTTCAAAGTTCAAAGCTCCAGGGTTAAGGGTCACGACTCAAGGGTCAAGGCTCAAAACTTGACTCTAAAGGATCAAGGATCAAGGCCCAAGGCTCAAGGCTCAAGGCACAAGGCGTAACATTCAACGCTCAGGGCTCAAGGCTCAAGGATCAAGGCTCAAGGTTCAAGGCTTAATGCTCAAGGCTGAAGGCTCAAAGCTCAAGGCTCGAGGCTCAAGGCTCAAGGCTTAAGGCTCAAGGTTCAAGTCTCAAGGGTCAGGGATCAAGGCTCAAGGTTCAAGGGTCAAGGCTCAAGGCTCCAGGCTCCAGGCTCAAGGCTCAAAGCTGAAGGCTCCAGGCTCCAGGCGCAAGATCAAGGCTCATAGGCTCAAGGCGCAAGGCTCAAGGCTCAAGGCTCAAGGCTCAAGGCCCAAGGCTCAAGGCTCAAGGCTCAAGGCTCAAGGCTCAAGGCTCAAGGCTCAAGGCTCAAGGCTCAAGGCTCAAGGTAATGGTGATTTTCGGTTAAAACAATTAACAAAACGCAGCGGAAAGTATTTATCACCATGAAAGGATCTTGATATCAATCATACAATTAAACTAAAAGAAAAATCAAAGAGAATGGTATAAGAATCATACCCTAGTTGCCTTTGATCAATGATGAATTCGGATGGATATTGTGAGCAACCGAAACCAAGGATTCCAATGGGGAATACCTCTAAAGCAATTCCACACAACACTTGCAAGAACACCAATGTAATGGATGCTAGTCCTAGAGTTTTGAGAGCAAAAGAAAGAAAACAAAACACCTACAAAGTGTGAGAGAGAGGGACGGCCAAGATGGGTGGTCAAAAGGGAGTTTATGGACCATTATATCTCTTAATGGTGCCATTACAATCCTTTAATGATTTCCATAAATCATTAGTCTTATTTGCCCACAAGTCCCTATCTTTTGATTCTTCTAGTTTGCCCACAAGAAAGTTTCAATATTAACTTTTAATATTAAACTTATGATAGACAAGCTTATAGCTTATCTATATTAATAATTAATGTAATTACACTAATTACACTAATTATATAATGGTGTTTAGTGTTTAAGTGTGTGACCCTTTAGGCTCACAAACAACTAGCCATATAACTATATGTTATACACGTGAAGCATATTCCAACAGCTCCCACTTGCGCACGTGATAACATCAAGTAGTTATACAAGCAAAGGTTAGAGTCTAGCAACCCGCCAATGCCCCTAGAAGTACATGAGGAGTTTCATAAAATCTTTGTTCAAAGTTTTCGAGCAGTTATCCTTTTGTTACTGATACTATGTTGAATTTTAGACAAGGATAAATGTCAATCTAAAATTTCAACGATTCTGTTTCTCGATCTATACATTGAAGTTGATTACCAAAACCAATCAAGATTCATCTTGATTACCTTTTGGGTGTGGCCACACATACATCTATTCAAATCATCGAGGGGCCCAGTAGTATCTAATCCACATGTGTGGAGGAACAAATTCTTTATTGACTGCACGTGTCCGTCATATGCTTAATGACAAACCCGATAATGGTTGTTATAGCAGCCTTATTCAGGTCAGCGTTTAACCATATCAAAGTTTGCCCCTCTACATACACAAACCAACTTGCATCTCAAGTCAGAGGATAAGTGACAAAGCCTTTGTGAGATTCACTTGTGACATAAATCCATGAAGTGATTTCTCATAGGTTGGGTCAGTCCAATTGTGCATCATTATGAACAACATGTGAGTTTGATTTCATCATCCTTAGTCATACTAAGATAATGTCATCAATGCCCTCAGATTTGTCTTAATAATATTCCCATATTATTAATTATGACAATGGACAATTTAGAATATAAAACGCAGTAAATATTCATGGATATAAACATGCAAATATAGAACACAGTAGATATTCATATAAAAACGATCATATCAAATATATCAATTTATTCCAATAAAAAACTGCTCAATGTTCCATTATCCAAATACTAAAACAGATTACATGAAACTACTAGCTGGTCGAAGCCCAATGTTTCTAGCATGCTCAATATGTTTGGTACATGGCATTGGCTTCGTAAAGGGGTCAGCTAAGTTGTCATCTGTATGAACTTTGAGCAAGCGTACATCTCCCATTAGGATCGCATCTCTAATGTAGTGAAGCTTCCTCCGATAATGTCTGGCGCCTTTCTGAACACCGGGTTCGTTGGCAATGATGATAGCACCTGTGTTATCACAGTACATATCCATAGGTCTTTCATTACTGGGGACAACTCCAAGCCCAGAAATGAATTTCCTCATCCAAACAGCTTCCATTGCAGCTTCAGTGGTTGCAATGTATTCAGCTTCTGTAGAAGACATGGCGATAGTACTCTGCTTCGCACTTTTCCAATCAACAGCGCCTCCGTTCAAAACGAAAACATACCCCGTTTGAGATTTGGAATCATCTCTATCAGTCTCAAAACTAGCGTCAGAGTAACAAGTAACGCTTAGTTCATTTTGAGATTCACCACCATAGACAAGAAACATATCTTTAGTATTCCTAAGATACTTCAGTATGTTCTTAACAGCAGTCCAGTGACTCTCACCTGGATTCTGTTGATATCGGCTTGTAAGGTTCTGAGAGAACGCTACATCAGGTCTTGTGCACCGCACAGCATACATGATAGATCCTACTGCCGAGGCATAGGGGACATCACGCATACGTTTCATCTCATCAGGTGAGGACGGTCCTTGAGTCTTACTCAAGTGTACATTGTGTTGCATAGGGAGACTTCCACGTTTGGAAGCATCCATTCTAAACCGTTTTAGAATCTTATCAATGTACGCACTTTGACTTAGTCCGATTAACCGCTTTGATCGATCTCGATAGATCTTTATACCAAGTATATATGCCGCTTCCCCAAGATCCTTCATAGCGAAGCACTTCCCAAGCCAGGATTTTACATCTTGTAGCATTGGAATGTTATTTCCTATGAGTAGTATGTCATCGACATATAGGATTAGAAAGACGACAATGCTCCCACTAGCTCTTACATATACACATGGCTCGTCGGGATTCTGAGTAAAGCCAAACGATTTGACTTCCTCATCGAATCTTTTGTTCCAACTCCTGGATGCTTGCTTTAGTCCATAAATGGACCTTTGAAGCTTACATACTTTCTTTGGGTGTTTTGGATTAACAAAACCCTCAGGTTGAACCATATAAACATCTTCATCAAGATGTCCATTTAAGAAAGCAGTTTTAACATCCATTTGCCAAATCTCATAGTCATAGTACGCTGCTATGGCTATGACAATCCTAATAGCTCTAACGTCGGCAACAGGCGAGAAGGTTTCATCATAGTCAATCCCGTAGGTTTGAGTGTAACCTTTTGCTACCAATCGAGCTTTATAGGTGTGTACATTGCCATCCATGTCGGTCTTCTTCTTGAAGAGCCACTTGCTACCAACAGTCTTACTGTTAGGAGGAAGATCAACCAACGTCCATACTTGGTTATCTTTCATGGATTGCATTTCCGCGTTCATAGCATCAAGCCATTTGTCAGATTCAGAATCTGATAATGCAGCTCGATAGTTAGGGGGTTCATTATGATCCCCTAAACTTAGCTCCTCAGCATCGACATGGAAGCCATATCGTTCAGGTGCATGAGGTGTCCTTGCGGACCTTCGAACAGGGATTACATCATTTTGAGGTGCAACAGGAACAGTTTCGTGTTCAGCCTCATCTTGATGTTCGCTAGTCTCTACAATAGGTTGTGCATCTTCATCGCTTGGAATCTCGTCAAAGTCGATGGTACTCCCACTTGCTTCTTGTGAAATGAGATTGCTCTCAAGAAACTCAGCATAACGAGCAATAATTACTTTTTGCTCAGGTGGGTAGTAGAAATAGTAACCCATCGTTTCCTCAGGGTATCCTATAAAGATGCACTTGACAGCTCTGGGTTCAAGTTTGTTTGGCGTGTCTCGTTTCACGAGAGCCTCACAACCCCAGACCTTCAAGTAAGACAAGTTAGGGACTTTCCCATGCCATATCTCATATGGTGTCTTTTCAACCTTCTTGGTGGGAACCATATTCAGTATGCGAGCAGCCGATTTGAGTGCATAACCCCAAAAGGATAGAGGCAGAGTGGTAGGACTCATCATCGATCGGACCATGTCAAGCAAGGTGCGATTTCTCCTCTCTGATACACCATTATGCTGTGGTGTATAAGGGGGAGTGAATTGTGAGACAATCCCACAATTCTTTAGATGGTCTTGAAACTCATGGCTCATGTACTCTCCTCCTCGATCGGAACGGAGAGCCTTAATCTTCTTGCCAAGTTGATTTTCTACTTCATTCTGGAAAGCTTTGAACGTTTCAAAGGTTTCATGTTTATGTTTAATCAAGTAAACATAACCATAACGACTAAAGTCGTCAGTGAAGGTAATGAAATAGGTAGCACCTTCCCTAGTTCGAGTTCTAAAAGGGCCACATACATCAGTATGTATGAGTCCAAGTAGATCATTGGCCCTTTCGCCTACATGGGAGAAAGGCTTGCGCGCCATTTTACCAGATATGCAAGAAACACATTTATCAAATGATTCAGAATCATCTGATTTTATAAGTCCATCCTTTTGTAATTTCAAAACGCGTTTCTTGTTAACATGGCAAAGGCGACAATGCCATAGGTAAGTAGAATCCAAATTCTTCTTGGATTTCTTATTGCTACATGTATAAATAGAACTACTGTTTGTGATACGATTATGCATGTCAATCTCAAAGATACCATCACGAGGAATAGCATTAAAGTAAAAAACATTATCCTTTGAAACTGAAATACCATAATCCGTAAACGTATGAATAAAACCATTATTCCACAAACAAGAAAGCGATACTATACCCCTAGTAATACTAGGCGCATAGTGACAATTGTCTAATACAATAATTAAACCACTAGGAAGGATTAAATCATAGCTTCCTATAGCTTCGACCGGTGCACGATTGCCATTGCCCACGTACAAGTCCAAAGCTCCATGGTTTAGCTTTCTACTTCCCCTTAGACCCTGCATGGTATTACAAATGTGAGTTCCACAACCAGTGTCATATACCCATGATTTCTTAGGGAAAGCATATAGTTCTATTGTGAAGATACCTGATGTGCCAACCTTGTTGGCTTTGTTCTTCATCAACTCTGCCAGGTAGGCAGGACAATTCCTCCTCCAATGGCCTGTTTCACCGCAGTGATGGCAAGCAAGATCCTTAGCGGGATGCTCCTTATGAGTAGGTGGGGGAACCTTTGGCTTGGGCTTGTAAACTTGCTTTCCCTTGCCTTGGCCCTTCGCAACTACTTGCGGTTTTGGTTTTTGGATCTTTCCTTGCCTTATAGCAAGGACAGTAGGGGCCGGAGTTTTCTTGGGTAGGCTTGCCTCCGTTTGTTTCAGCATAGCATGTAATTCGGCGAATGTCTTCCCCATACTATGCATATGATAAGTCATGACAAACGGTGCAAAATCCTTGTTTAGGGACGTTAGAATCAAGCTAATCCCAAGGATGTGCGGCATAGCGTAACCAAGCCTCTCCATTTGGTCTAAGTAGCTCTTCATCTTCAAGAGATAAGAGCTAACAGACTGTCCCTCCTCCTGCTTGCAAGCGTGGAAGGCTTTGACAGTGTCAAAGAGTTCCTGCTCGGCTTGCTTTTGATACATGGCCGTTAGTTCACGCATCATATCAAATGCAGTGAGGTCCTCGAGATTCTTTTGAATCTCGGGAATCATGCTCACTAGCATAAGCGCGGCGACTTCCTGTTGTTCGTTAAACCTTTTGGTATAGGCTGTACGAACAGCAGCAGTGGCGGTAGCAGCAGGGGCAGGGGGCAGCGCCTCCTCCAAATGGTGGTACTTGTGCTCGGCCCTAAGGACAATCCTTAGGTTTCGAGACCAGTCCACAAAGTTCGTTCCATCAAGTTTCTCTTTTTCGAGAACGGAACGAATGGTGGTATGTGTTAGGGTTTGATTGTTTGAAGTCATCTACAAAATTACAAAGTTCATTAATTAGTATTTTTAATAATAATTTCTTTTAATAAATTAACTACCCAATTAATTTTAATTAAAAGCTAAGATCCCATTGAGCTTCTATCATCGCATCAGTTGATCTGCTAGAGATGATAGATCCAATAGGTAGGTGACGTTCAACAATTGCATTACAAGTGCAACTCTTAGAGGTATGGGACTTCATGGCACCTAGTGAACAAGCATCTAGGGTCAAGTGGCATGTTTGTCGCATCTTCGCCTCGAGTCAAGGTCTCACCGTTAACTTGATTAAGTCATCCAATGTGAAATCATGTCAAAATAGATCTAGGTCTCACCGTAGAGAATAATGACCTCGGATCTAAATTCAAACCACGTCTCACGTGAATTCAAAAATAGAAGCAAGTGATTTACAACCGATTGGACGGCGTGACTTAAATTTTAGGTATGTTAAATTTTAATTTAATAAAATTTTATTTAAGATATGAATGAATCATGTACTTCATTCATACCACTTCATAAGTCTTGTAATAAACGGTAAAAACTTTTAGCGATTATTAAGTGATAAGTTTCAAATCATATTTAAACTTCGTTTAATCTCAAAACTATTGTTAGATTAAAGGTTTAATCATCAATGATTAACTAGTAATCATCGATGATTAAGGTTTTGAATGTTTTAATGTTTGTGTCTAAAAACCATTTTTTAATTTGTTTTACTATTTGTATCTAATAGAAAAGAAAAACAACCACAAACATAAGAATAAAACATGCAACAAAATTTTGTGCAAACCTCGACCAATGAAATGGATGCTAGTCCTAGAGTTTTGAGAGCAAAAGAAAGAAAACAAAACACCTACAAAGTGTGAGAGAGAGGGACGGCCAAGATGGGTGGTCAAAAGGGAGTTTATGGACCATTATATCTCTTAATGGTGCCATTACAATCCTTTAATGATTTCCATAAATCATTAGTCTTATTTGCCCACAAGTCTCTATCTTTTGATTCTTCTAGTTTGCCCACAAGAAAGTTTCAATATTAACTTTTAATATTAAACTTATGATAGACAAGCTTATAGCTTATCTATATTAATAATTAATGTAATTACACTAATTACACTAATTATATAATGGTGTTTAGTGTTTAAGTGTGTGACCCTTTAGGCTCACAAACAACTAGCCATATAACTATATGTTATACACGTGAAGCATATTCCAACACAAGGCTCAAGGCTCAAGGCTCAAGGCTCAAGGCTCAAGGTTCAAGGCTTAAGGGTCAAGGTTCAAGGCTCAAGGCTCAAGGCTCAAGGCTCATGTTGGAATATGCTTCACGCGTATAACATATAGTTATATGGCTAGTAGTTTGTGAGCCTAAAGGGTCACACACTTAAACACTTAGCAACATAAGATATATAGTGTAATTAGGGTAATTACATTATATATATTAATATAAGCTACATGCTTATATATAAGTTTAATATTAAATGTTAATATTGAAACCTTAATGTGAGCAAACTAGAAGGAACAAAAGATAAGGACTTGTGTGTAAATATTGGTCAATGGTTTATGGAAATCATTAATGGGAATTAAGGCATCATTATGGAGTGTAAATGACTCCATAAACTCCCTCCCTTGCCTTGTAAATTCACGGCACACACACACACAATACATCCCATCTTTTGCTTCCATTTGCTCTCAAGAATCAAGGACTAGCATCCTCCTTTGGTGTTCTTGAAGTGTTGTGTGGACTTTCTTTTAGAGGTATTCTAATTGAATACTTGGTTTCAATCCATCACCAACTCCATCCGAATACACAATAATCAAAGGCAACTAGGGTATGAATTCTTATACCATTCTCTTTGATTTTCTTATAGTTTAATTGTATGATTGATATCAAGATCCGTTCATGGTGATTAAATCTTTCCGCTGCGTTTTGTTACTTGTAATAACCGAAAATCACCATTAGTGGTATCACGAGTCATTATATTAATCATATAATTAGCTAGATTTTGTGAAAAGTGGCAAAAACCAATCTTTTTTGTGTTTTTAAAATTCCGATCGGACCAAAAACAAAAACCCTACGGGTTTTTTAATTTAATTTTCGGATTTTTATAAAAATATGGGTTAAAATATGGTATTTTTGGAACCCTATTGTCACTTGTTACAAAATCATATCAAAAAATTAATCTTGTTATTGTTTTTTTTTGGATTATTTGGCTTGGAATTTAATTTATAATTCCATTTTGTTGATATGGCAAAACATGTATTTTTGCCATATCCCAAGCCAAAGCCTTGTCAATTGTTGCTTTTTTGTGCAAACCGATGAAAGCCTAGACCATTTGTGAATGAATGTGGTTGATGTTTGGTTGTTTGGTTGTTTGGGAAAAGCCTTGTTTTTTTTGGCTTAATTGTTGTAATTTGTTTCATTTATTTTTCTTTTATTTTTGGTGCCATTTTTGGGGCAATTTGTAATGTAAAAGTAATAGAATAGATTGTATTTATTTTATCTTTTTATTGTAAATTGTTGATACAAAATATTGAAGACTAATGAAGATAACAACAAATTTCCGTCAAAAAAGCGAGGGCTGTACGAAAACAAGTTTTCCAGAGGCATACGGACTCCGTTTTGGGCGATTCAAAAGCCTAAAATGCTTGCAAAGTCGTGGGCTACAACTTCTAGAAGGCCGGGAAGACCAACGAAGACTCCTTCAGTGACTTTTCAGGCTTCAAAGTCTGCTGGAATTTTCTGGCAGATTACACTTTTTCACAATTTTGGGTTCTACTTGCTCAAGAATGTCTTGGAGCAAGTGGGAGCCCATTGGGTTTATGTAGGCCCGTTTGGGTTCATGTTGGCCCGTCCCCTAGTTTGACCCTTCGGTCCGTCGTGATGACTCACGTGACCGAACCTAGGATTTCATCGGTCGAGGTTTGCACAAAAAAAATTTGTTGCATGTTTTATTCTTTGTTTGTGGTTGTTTTTCTTTTCTATTAGATACAAGTAGTAAAACAATTAAAAATGGTTTTTAGACACAAACATTCAAACATTCAAACCCTTAATCATCGATGATTACTAGTTAATCATAGATGATTAAACCTTTAATCTAAAATCGTTTTGAGATTAAACTAAGTTTACATATGATTTGTAACTTATCACTTAATAATCGCTAAAACTTTTTACCGTTTATTACAAGACTTATGAAGTGGTATGAATGAAGTACATGATTCATTCATATCTTAATAAAATTTTATGAATTAAAATTTAAACATACCTAAAATTTAAGTCACGCCGTCCAATCGGTTGATAATCACATGCTTCTATTTTTGAATTCACGTGAGACGTGGTTTGAATTTAGATCCGAGGTCATTATTCACTACGGTGACACCTAGATTTATTTTGACATGATTTCACATTGGATGACTTAATCAAGTTAACGGTGAGACCTTAACTCGAGGCGAAGATGCGACAAACATGCCACTTGACCCTAGATGCTTGTTCACTAGGTGCCATGAAGTCCCATACCTCTAAGAGTTACACTTGTAATGCAATTGTTGATCGTCACCTACCTATTGGATCTATCATCTCTAGCAGATCAACTGATGCGATGATAGAAGCTCAATGGGATCTTAGCTTTTAATTAAAATTAATTGTGTAGTTAATTTATTAAAAGACATTATTATTGAAAATACTAATTAATGAACTTTGTAATTTTGTAGATGACTTCAAACAATCACACCCTAACACACACCACCATTCGTTCCGTTCTCGAAAAAGAGAAACTTGATGGAACGAACTTTGTGGACTGGTCTCGAAACCTAAGGATTGTCCTTAGGGCCGAGCACAAGTACCACCATTTGGAGGAGGCGCTGCCCCCTGCCCCTGCTGCTACCGCCACCGCTGCTGTTCGTACGACCTATACCAAGAGGTTTAACGAACAACAAGAGGTCGCCGCGCTTATGCTAGTGAGCATGACTCCCGAGATTCAAAAGAATCTCGAGGACCTCACTGCATTTGATATGATGCGTGAACTACAAGCCATGTATCAAAAGCAAGCCGAGCAGGAACTCTTTGACACTGTCAAAGCCTTCCACGCTTGCAAGCAGGAGGAGGGACAGTCTGTTAGCTCTTATCTGTTGAAGATGAAGAGCTACTTAGACCAAATGGAGAAGCTTGGTTACGCTATGCCGCACATCCTTGGGATTAGCTTGATTCTAACGTCCCTCAATAAGGATTTTGCACCGTTTGTAATGACTTATCATATGCATAGTATGGGGAAGACATTCGCCGAATTACATGCTATGCTGAAACAAACGGAAGCAAGCCTACCCAAGAAAACTCTGGCCCTTACTGTCCTTGCTATAAGGCAAGGGAAGATCCAAAAACCGAAACCGCAAGTAGTTGCTAAGGGCCATGGAAAGGGAAAGCAAGTTTACAAGCCCAAGCCAAAGGTTCCCCCACCTACTCATAAGGAGCACCCTGCTAAGGAGCTTGCTTGCCATCACTGCGGTGAAACAGGCCATTGGAGGAGGAATTGTCCTGCCTACCTGGCGGAGTTGATGAAGAACAAAGCCAACAAGGTTGGAACATCAGGTATCTTCACAATAGAACTATATGCTTTCCCTAAGAAATCATGGGTATATGACACTGGTTGTGGTACTCACATTTGTAATACCATGCAGGGTCTAAGGGGAAGTAGAAAGCTAAACCATGGAGCTTTGGATTTGTACGTAGGCAATGGGATGCGTGCACCGGTCGAAGCTATAGGAAGCTATGATTTAATCCTTCCTAGTGGTTTAATTATTGTATTAGACAATTGTCACTATGCGCCTAGTATTACTAGGGGTATAGTATCGCTTTCTTGTTTGTGGAATAATGGTTTTATTCATACTTTTACGGATTTTAGTATTTCAGTTTCAAAGGATAATGTTTTTTACTTTAATGCTATTCCTCGTGATGGTATCTTTGAGATTGACATGCATAATCGTATCACAAACAGTAGTTCTATTTATACATGTAGCAACAAGAAATCCAAGAAGAACTTGGATTCTACTTTCCTATGGCATTGTCGCCTTTGCCATGTTAACAAGAAACGCGTTTTGAAATTACAAAAGGATGGACTTATAAAATCAGATGATTATGAATCATTTGATAAATGTGTTTCTTGTATATCTGGTAAAATGGCGCGCAAGCCTTTCTCCCATGTAGGCGAAAGAGCCAATGATCTACTTGGACTCATACATACTGATGTATGTGGCCCTTTTAGAACTCGAACTAGGGAAGGTGCTACCTACTTCATTACTTTCACAGACGACTTTAGTCGTTATGGTTATGTTTACTTGATTAAACATAAACATGAAACATTTGGAACGTTCAAAGCCATCCAAAATGAAGTAGAAAATCAACTCGGCAAGAAGATAAAGGTTCTCCGTTCTGATCGAGGAGGAGAGTACATGAGCCATGAGTTTCAAGACCATCTTAAGAATTGTGGGATTGTCTCACAATTCACTCCCCCTTATACACCACAGCATAATGGTGTATCGGAGAGGAGAAATCGCACCTTGCTTGACATGGTCCGATCGATGATGAGTCCTACAACTCTGCCTCTATCCTTTTGGGGTTATGCACTCAAATCGGCTGCTCGCATACTGAATATGGTTCCCACCAAGAAGGTTGAAAAGACACCATATGAGATATGGCATGGGAAAGTCCCTAACTTGTCTTACTTGAAGGTCTGGGGTTGTGAGGCTCTCGTGAAACGAGACACACCGAACAAACTTGAACCCAGAGCTGTCAAGTGCATCTTTATAGGATACCCTGAGGAAACAATGGGTTACTATTTCTACTACCCACCTGAGCAAAAAGTAATTATTGCTCGTTATGCTGAGTTTCTTGAGAGCAATCTCATTTCACAAGAAGCAAGTGGGAGTACCATCGACTTTGATGAGATTCCAAGCGATGAAGATGCACAACCTATTGTAGATACTAGCGAACATCAAGATGAGGTTGAACATGAAACTATTCCTATTGCACCTCAAAATGATGAAGTCCCCGTTCGAAGGTCCGCAAGGACACCTCATGCACCTGAACGATATGGTTTCCAAATCGATGCTGAGGAGCTGAGTTTAGGGGATCATAATGAACCCCCTAACTATCGAGCTGCATCAGCAGATTCTGAATCTGAAAAATGGCTTGATGCTATGAACGCGGAAATGCAATCCATGAAAGATAACCAAGTATGGACTTTGGTTGATCTTCCTCCTAACAGTAAGACTGTTGGTAGCAAGTGGATCTTCAAGAAGAAGACCGACATGGATGGAAATGTACACACCTATAAGGCTCGATTGGTAGCAAAAGGTTACACTCAAACCTACGGGATTGACTATGATGAAACCTTCTCGCCTGTTGCCGACGTTAGAGCTATTAGGATTGTCATAGCCATAGCATCGTACTATGACTATGAGATTTGGCAAATGGATGTTAAAACTGCTTTCTTGAATGGACACCTTGATGAAGATGTCTATATGGTTCAGCCTGAGGGTTTTGTTAATACAAAACACCCAAAGAAAGTATGTAAGCTTCAAAGGTCCATTTATGGACTAAAGCAAGCATCCAGAAGTTGGAACAAAAGATTCGACGAGGAAGTCAAAACGTTTGGCTTTACTCAGAATCCCGACGAGCCATGTGTATATGTAAGAGCTAGTGGGAGCATTGTCGTCTTTCTAATCCTATATGTCGATGACATACTACTCATAGGAAATAACATTCCAATGCTAAAAGATGTAAAATCCTGGCTTGGGAAGTGCTTCGTTATGAAGGATCTTGGGGAAGCGGCATATATACTTGGTATAAAGATCTACCGAGATAGATCAAAGCGGTTAATCAGACTAAGTCAAAGTGCGTACATTGATAAGATTCTAAAACGATTTAGAATGGATGCTTCCAAACGTGGAAGTCTCCCTATGCAACACAATGTACACTTGAGTAAGACTCAAGGACCGTCCTCACCCGATGAGATGAAACGTATGCGTGATGTCCCCTATGCCTCGGCAGTAGGATCTATCATGTATGATGTGCGGTGCACCAGACCTGATGTAGCGTTCTCACAGAACATTACAAGCCGATATCAACAGAATCCAGGTTAGAGTCACTGGACTGCTGTTAAGAACATACTGAAGTATCTTAGGAATACTAAAGATATGTTTCTTGTCTATGGTGGTGAGCCTCAAAATGAGCTAAGCGTTACTTGTTATTCTGACGCTAGTTTTGAGACTGATAGAGACGATTCCAAATCTCAAACGGGGTATGTTTTCGTTTTGAACGGAGGCGCTGTTGATTGGAAAAGTACGAAGCAGAGCACTATCGCTATGTCTTCTACAGAAGCTGAATACATTGCAACTACTGAAGCTGCAATGGAAGCTGTTTGGATGAGGAAATTCATTTCTGGGCTTGGAGTTGTCCCCAGTAATGAAAGACCCATGGATATGTACTGTGATAACACAGGTGCTATCATCATTTCCAACGAACCTGGTGTTCAGAAAGGCGCCAGACATTACCGGAGGAAGGTTCACTACATTAGAGATGCGATCCTAATGGGAGATGTACGCTTGCTCAAAGTTCATACAGATGACAACTTAGCTGACCCCTTCACGAAGCCAATGTCATGTACCAAACATATTGAGCATGCTAGAAACATTGGATTTCGACCAGCTAGTAGTTTCATGTAATCTGTTTTAGTATTTGGATAACGGAACATTGAGCAGTTTTTTTTTGGAATAAATTGATATATTTGATATGATCGTTTTTATATGAATATCTACTGTGTTCTATATTTGCATGTTTATATCCATGAATATTTACTGCGTTTTATATTCTAAACTGTCCATTGTCATATTAATAATATGGGAATATTATTAAGACAAATCTGAGGGCATTGATGACATTATCTTAGTATGGCTAAGGATGATAAAATCAAACTCACATGTTGTTCATATTGATGCACAATTGGACTGACCTAACCTATGAGAAATCACTTCCTGGATTTATGTCACAAGTGAATCTCACAAAGGCTTTGTCACTTATCCTCTGACTTGAGATGCAAGTTGGTTTGTGTATGTAGAGGGGCAAACTTTGATATGGTTAAACGCTGACATGAATAAGGCTGCTATAACAACCATTATCGGGTTTGTCATTAAGCATATGACAGACACGTGCAGTCAACAAAGAATTTGTTCCTCCACGCATGTGGATTAGATACTACTGGGCCCCTCGATGATTTGAATAGATGTATGTGTGGCCACAACCAAAAGGTAATCAAGATGAATCTTGATTGGTTTTGGTAATCTACTTCAATGTATAGATCGAGAAACAGAATCGTTGAAATTTTAGATTGACATAGTATCAGTATCAAAAGGATAACTGCTCGAAAACTTTGAACAAAGATTTTATGAAACTCCTCATGTACTTCTAGGGGCATTGGCGGGTTGCTAGACTCTAACCTTTGCTTGTATAACTACTTGATGTTATCACGTGCGCAAGTGGGAGCTGTTGGAATATGCTTCACGCGTATAACATATAGTTATATGGCTAGTAGTTTGTGAGCCTAAAGGGTCACACACTTAAACACTTAGCACCATAAGATATATTGTGTAATTAGGGCAATTACATTATATATATTAATATAAGCTACATGCTTATATATAAGTTTAATATTAAATGTTAATATTGAAACCTTAATGTGAGAAAACTAGAAGGAACAAAAGATAAGGACTTGTGTGTAAATATTGGTCAATGGTTTATGGAAATCATTAATGGGAATTAAGGCATCATTATGGAGTGTAAATGACTCCATAAACTCCCTCCCTTGCCTTGTAAATTCACGGCACACACACACAATACATCCCATCTTTTGCTTCCATTTGCTCTCAAGAATCAAGGACTAGCATCCTCCTTTGGTGTTCTTGAAGTGTTGTGTGGACTTTCTTTTAGAGGTATTCTAATTGAATACTTGGTTTCAATCCATCACCAACGCCATCCGAATACACAATAATCAAAGGCAACTAGGGTATGAATTCTTATACCATTCTCTTTGATTTTCTTATAGTTTAATTGTATGATTGATATCAAGATCCGTTCATGGTGATTAAATCTTTCCGCTGCGTTTTGTTACTTGTAATAACCGAAAATCACCATTAGCTCAAGGCTCAAGGCTCAAGGCTCAAGGCTCAAGGCCCAAGGCTCAAGGCTCAAGGCTCAAGGCTCAAGGCTCAAGGCTCAAGGCGCAAGGCTCAAGGCTCAAGGCTCAAGGCTCAAGGCTCAAGGCTCAAGGCTCAAGGCTCAAGGGTCAAGGGTCAAGACTCAAAAGTCAAGGCTTAAGGGTCAAGGTTCAAGGCTCAAGGATCAAGGCTCAAGGTTGAAAAGTCAAGACTCAAAAGTCAAGGTTCAAGGCTCAAGGTTCAAGGCTCAAGGCTCAAGGCTCAAGGCTCAAGGCTCAAGGCTCAAGGCTCGAGGCTCGAGGCTCATGGCTCGAGGCTCAAGGCTCGAGTCTCAAGGCTCCAGGTTCAAGTCTCAAGGGTCAGGGATCAAGGGTCAAGGTTCAAGGGTCAAGGATCAAGGCTCAAGGCTCAAGGCTCAAAGCTGAAGGCTCAAGGCTCAAGGCTCAAGATCAAGGCTCAAAGGCTGAAGGCTGAAGGCTCAAGGCTGAAGGCTCAAGGCTCAATGCCCAAGGCTCAAGGCCCAAGGCTCAAGGCTCAAGGCTCAAGGCTCAAGGCTCAAGGCTCAAGGCTCAAGGCTCAAGGCTCGAGGCTCAAGGCTCAAGGCTCAAGGATCAATGCTCAAGGCTCAAGACTCAAAAGTCAAGGCTAAAGGGTCAAGGTTCAAGGCTCAAGGCTCAAGTCTCAAGGCTCAAGGCTCAAGGCTCAAGTCTCAAGGCTCAAGGCTCAAGGCTCAAGGCTTAAGGCTCAAGGCTCAAGGCTCCAAGCTCAAGGCACAAGGCTCAAGGCTCAACGCTCAAGGCTCAAGGCTCAAGGCTCAAGGATCAAGGCTCAAGGCTCAAGGCTCAAGGATCAAGGCTCAAGGCTCAAGGATCAATGCTCAAGGCTCAAGGCTCAAGGCTCAAAGGCTCAACGCTCAACGCTCAACGCTCAACGCTTAAGGCTCAAGGTTCAAGTCTCAATGTTCAATGCTAAAGGCTCAAGGCTCTAGGCTAAACGCTTAAGGGTGAACGCTCAAGGCTCAAGGATTAAGGCTGAAGGTTCAAGTCTCAAGGGTCAGGGATCAAGGCTCAAGGTTCATGGCTCAAGGCTCATGGCATAACGCTCAAAGGTTGAAGTCTCAATGCTCAAGGCTCAACGCTCAAGGCTTTAGGTTCAAGGTTCAAGTTTCAAGGGTCCGGGATCAAAGCTAAAGGTTCAAGGCTCAAGGCTCAAGGCTCAAGGCTTAACGCTCAAGGCTCAAGGCTCAAGGCTCAAGGCTCAAGGCTCAACGCTCAAGGCTCAAGGCTCAAGGCTCAAGGCTCCAGGCTCAAGGCTCAAGGCTCAAGTGACAAGGTTCAAGGCTCAAGGCTGAAGGCTCAAGGAGAGGCTCAAGGAACAACGTTCAAGGCTCATGGCTCAAGGCTCAACGCTCAAAGGCTCAAGGCTTAACGCTCAACGCTCAAGGCTTAAGGCTAAAGGTTCAGGTCTCAAGGGTCAAGGATCAAGGCTCAAGGTTCAAGGCTCAAGGCTCAAGACTCAAGTCTCAAGGGTCAAGGTTCAAGGCTCAAGGCTGAAGGCTGAAGGCTCAAGGCTCAAGGCCCAAGGCTCAAGGCTCAAGGCTCAAGGCCCAAGGCTCAAGGCTCAAGGCTCAAGGCTGAAAGGCTCAAGGCTTAACGCACAATGCTCAAGGCTCAAGGTTTAAGTCTCATGGGTCAAGGGTCAAGGCTCAAGGCTCCAGGCTCCAGGCTCAAGGCTCAAGGCTCAAGGGTCGAGGCTGAAGGCTGAAGGCTCAAGGCTGAAGGCTCAAGGCTCAAGCCCCAAGGCTCAAGGCTCAAGCCTCAAGGTTCAAAGCTCAAGGCTCAAGGGTCACGGCTCAAGGGTCAAGACTCAAAAGTCAAGGCTAAAAGCTCAAGGTTCAAGGCTCAAGGCTCAAGGCTCAAGGCTCAAAGCTCAAGGATCAAGGCTCAATGCTCAAGGCTCAAGGCTCAAGGTGCAAGGCTCAAGGCTCAAGGGTCAAGGCTCAAGGCTCAAGGCTTAAGGCTCAAGGCTTAAGGCTCAATGGTCACGACTCAAGGGGTCACGACTCAAAAGTGAAGGCTAAAGGATTAAGGCTCAACGCCCAAGGCACAAGGCTCAAGGCTCAAGGCTCAATGCACAAGGTTCAAGGCTCAAGGCTCAAGGCTCAAGGCTTAACGCTCAAGGCTCAAGGTTCAACACTCAAGGCTGAAGGCTCAAGGCTCAAAGGCTCAAGGTTCGAGGCTCAACTCTCAAGGCTCAAGGATCAACACTCAAGGCTGAAGGCTCTAGGTTCAAAGGCTCAAGGTTCAAGGCTCAACGCTCAAGGCTCAAGGCTTAAGGCTTAAGGCTCAAGGGTCAAGTCTCAATGGCGAAGGATCAAGGCTCAAGGTCCAATGCTCAAGGCTCAAGGTTCAAGGTACAAGGCTCAAGACTTAAGACTCAAGGCTCAAGGCTAAAGGCTTAAGGGTCAAGGCTCAAGGCTCAAGACTCAAGGCTCAAGGCTCAAGGTTCAAGTCTCAAGTGTCATGGATCAAGGCTCAAGGCTCAAGGCTAAAGGCTCAAGGCTCAAGGTAAAAGGCTCAAGGCTTAAGTCTCAAGGCTCACGGCTCAAGGCTCAAGGCCCAAGGCTCAAGGCTCAAGGCTGAAAGGCTCAAGGCTTAAAGCACATCGCTCAAGGCTCAAGGTTCAAGTCTCAAGGGTCAAGGATCAAGGCTCAAGGCTCAAGGCTCCATGCTCCAGGCTCAAGGCTCAAGGCTCATGTGTCGTGGCTGAAGGCTGAAGGCTGAAGGCTCAAGGCTCAAGGCTGAAGGCTCAAAGCTCAAGGCTCAAGGCCGAAGGCTCAAGGGTCAAGGCTCAAGGTTGATAGCTCAAGGCTCAAGGGTCACGGCTCAAGGGTCAAGACTCAAACGTCAAGGCTAAAGGCTCAAAGGTCAAGGGTCAAGGGTCAAGGCTCAATGCCCAAGGCTAGAGGCTCAAGGCGCAAGGCTCAAGGCTCAAGGGTCAAGGGTCAAGGCTCAAGTCTCAAGGCTCAAGGCTCAAGGCTCAAGGCTCAAGGCTCAAGGCTCAAGGGTCAATGTTCAAAGTTCAAAGCTCCAGCGTTAAGGGTCACGACTCAAGGGTCAAGGCTCAAAACTTGACTCTAAAGGATCAAGGATCAAGGCCCAAGGCTCAAGGCTCAAGGCACAAGGCGTAACATCCAACGCTCAGGGCTCAAGGCTCAAGGATCAAGGCTCAAGGTTCAAGGCTTAAGGCTCAAGGCTGAAGGCTCAAAGCTCAAGGCTCGATGCTCAAGGCTCAAGGCTTAAGGCTCAAGGTTCAAGTCTCAAGGGTCAGGGATCAAGGGTCAAGGTTCAAGGCTCGAGGATCAAGGCTCAAGGCTCAAGGCTCAAGGCTCAAAGCTGAAGGCTCCAGGCTCAAGATCAAGGCTCAAAGGCTCAAGGCGCAAGGCTCAAGGCGCAAGGCTCAAGGCTCAAGGCTCAAGGCCCAAGGCCCAAGGCTCAAGGCTCAAGGCTCAAGGCTCAAGGCTCAAGGCTCAAGGCTCAAGGCTCAAGGCTCAAGGCTCAAGGCTCAAGGCTCAAGGCTCAAGGCTCAAGGGTCAAGACTCAAAAGTCAAGGCTTAAGGGTCAAGGTTCAAGGCTCAAGGCTCAAGGCTCAAGGTTCAAGGCTCAAGGCTCAAGGCTCAAGGCTCAAGGCTCAAGGCTCAGGCTCAAGGCTCAAGGCTCAAGGCTCAAGGCTCAAGGCTCAAGGCTCAAGGCTCAAGGCTCAAAGCTCGAGGCTCAAGGCTCAAGGCTTAAGGCTCAAGGTTCAAGTCTCAAGGGTCAGGGATCAAGGGTCAAGGTTCAAGGCTCAAGGATCAAGGCTCAAGGCTCAAAGCTGATGGCTCAAGGCTCCAGGCTCAAGATCAAGGCTCAAAGCTTCAAGGTTCAAGGATCAAGGCTGAAGGCTCAAGGCTCAAGGCTCAAGGCTCAAGGCTCAAGGCTCAAGGCTGAAGGCTCAAAGGTTCAAGGTTCAAGGCTCAAGGCTGAAGGCTCAAGGCTCAAGGCTCAAGGCCCAAGGCTCAAGGCTCAAGGCTCAAGGCCCAAGGCTCAAGGCTCAAGGCTCAAGGCTGAAAGGCTCAACGCTTAACGCACAATGCTCAAGGCTCAAGGTTTAAGTCTCATGGGTCAAGGGTCAAGGGTCAAGGGTCAAGGCTCCAGGCTCCAGGCTCAAGGCTCAAGGCTCAACGGTCGAGGCTGAAGGCTGAAGGCTCAAGGCTCAAGGCTCAAGGCTCAAGCCCCAAGGCTCAAGGCTCAAGCCTCAAGGTTCAAAGCTCAAGGCTCAAGGGTCACGGGTCAAGACTCAAAAGTCAAGGCTAAAAGCTCAAGGTTCAAGGCTCAAGGCTCAAGGCTCAAGGCTCAAAGCTCAAGGATCAAGGCTCAATGCTCAAGGCTCAAGGCTCAAGGTGCAAGGCTCAAGGCTCAAGGGTTAAGGCTCAAGGCTCAAGGCTTAAGGCTCAAGGCTTAAGACTCAAGGGTCACGACTCAACGGGTCACGACTCAAAAGTGAAGGCTAAAGGATTAAGGCTCAACGCCCAAGGCATAAGGCTCAAGGCTCAAGGCTCAAGGCTCAATGCACAAGGTTCAAGGCTCAAGGCTCAAGGCTCAAGGCTTAACGCTCAAGGCTCAAGGATCAACACTCAAGGCTGAAGGCTCAAGGCTCAAAGGCTCAAGGTTCAAGGCTCAACTCTCAAGGCTCAAGGATCAACACTCAAGGCTGAAGGCTCAAGGCTCAAAGGCTCAAGGTTCAAGGCTCAACGCTCAAGGCTCAAGGCTTAAGGCTTAAGGCTTAAGGCTTAAGGCTTAAGGCTTAAAGCTCAAGGTTCAAGTCTCAATGGCGAAGGATGAAGGCTCAAGGTCCAATGCTCAAGGCTCAAGGTTCAAGGCACAAGGCTCAAGACTTAAGACTCAAGGCTCAAGGCTAAAGGCTTAAGGGTCAAGGCTCAAGGCTCAAGGCTCAAGGTTCAAGTCTCAAGTGTCATGGATCAAGGCTCAAGGCTCAAGGCTAAAGGCTAAAGCCTCAAGGTAAAAGGCTCAAGGCTCAAGGCTTAAGTCTCAAGACTCACGGCTCAAGGCTCAAGGCCCAAGGCTCAAGGCTCAAGGCTCAAGGCTGAAAGGCTCAAGGCTTAACGCACATCGCTCAAGGCTCAAGGTTCAAGTCTCAAGGGTCAAGGATCAAGGCTCAAGGCTCAAGGTTCAAGGGTCAAGGCTCAAGGCTCCATGCTCCAGGCTCAAGGCTCAAGGCTCAAGTGTCGTGGCTGAAGGCTGAAGGCTGAAGGCTCAAGGCTCAAGGCTCAAGGCTCAAGGCTCAAGGCTCAAGGCTCAAGGCTCAAGGCTCAAGGCTCAAGGCTCAAGGCTCAAGGTTGATAGCTCAAGGCTCAAGGGTCACCGCTCAAGGGTCAAGACTCAAAAGTCAAGGCTAAAGGCTCAAGAGTCAAGGGTCAAGGGTCAAGGCTCAATGCCCAAGGCTAGAGGCTCAAGGCGCAAGGCTCAAGGCTCAAGGGTCAAGGGTCAAGGCTCAAGTCTCAAGGCTCAAGGCTCAAGGCTCAAGGCTCAACGCTCAAGGCTCAAGGGTCAATGTTCAAAGTTCAAAGCTCCAGTGTTAAGGGTCACGACTCAAGGGTCAAGGCTCAAAACTTGACTCTAAAGGATCAAGGAGCAAGGCCCAAGGCTCAAGGCTCAAGGCACAAGACGTAACATTCAACGCTCAGGACTCAAGGCTCAAGGATCAAGGCTCAAGGTTCAAGGCTTAAGGCTCAAGGCTGAAGGCTCAAAGCTCAAGGCTCGAGGCTCAAGGCTCAAGGCTCAAGGCTTAAGGCTCAAGGTTCAAGTCTCAAGGGTCAGGGATCAAGGGTCAAGGTTCAAGGCTCGAGGATCAAGGCTCAAGGCTCAAAGCTGAAGGCTCCAGGCTCCAGGCTTAAGATCAAGGCTCAAAGGCTCAAGGCGCAAGGCTCAATGCTCAAGGCTCAAGGCCCAAGGCTCAAGGCTCAAGGCTCAAGGCTCAAGGCTCAAGGCTCAAGGGTCAAGACTCAAAAGTCAAGGCTTAAGGGTCAAGGTTCAAGGCTCAAGGCTCAAGGCTCAAGGCTCAAGGCTCAAGGCTCAAAGCTCAAGGCTCAAGGCTCAAGGCTCAAGGCTCAAGGCTCAAGGCTCAAGGCTCAAGGCTCAAGGCTCAAGGCTCAAGGCTCAAGGCTCAAGGCTCAAAGCTCGAGGCTCAAGGCTCAAGGCTTAAGGCTCAAGGTTCAATTCTCAAGGGTCAGGGATCAAGGGTCAAGGTTCAAGGTTCAAGGCTCAAGGATCAAGGCTCAAGGCTCAAAGCTGAAGGCTCAAGGCTCCAGGCTCAAGATCAAGGCTCAAAGGTTCAAGGTTCAAGGCTCAAGGCTGAAGGCTTAAGGCTCAAGGCTCAAGGCTCAAGGCGCAAGGCTCAAGGCTCAAGGCTCAAGGCTCAAGGCCCAAGGCTCAAGGCTCAAGGCTCAAGGCTCAAGGCTCAAGGCTCAAGGCTCAAGGCTCAAGGCTCAAGGGTCAAGACTCAAAAGTCAAGGCTTAAGGGTCAAGGTTCAAGGCTCAAGGCTCAAGGTTCAAGGCTCAAGGCTCAAGGCTCAAGGCTCAAGGCTCAAGGCTCAAGGCTCAAGGCTTAAGGCTCAAGGCTCAAGGCTCAAGGCTCAAGGCTCAAGGCTCAAGGCTCAAGGCTCAAGGCTCAAAGCTCGAGGCTCAACGCTCAAGGCTTAAGGCTCAAGGTTCAAGTCTCAAGGGTCAGGGATCAAGGCTCAAGGCTCAAAGCTGAAGGCTCAAGGCTCCAGGCTCAAGATCAAGGCTCAAAGGTTCAAGGTTCAAGGCTCAAGGCTCAAGGCTCAAGGCTCAAGGCTCAAGGCTCAAGGCTCAAGGCTCAAGGCTCAAGGCTCAAGGCTCAAGACTCAAGACTCAAAAGTCAAGGCTAAAGGGTCAAGGTTCAAGGCTCAAGTCTCAAGTCTCAAGCCTCCAGGCTCAAGGCTCAAGGCTCAAGGCTCCAGGCTCAAGGCTCAAGGCTCAAGGCTCAAGGCTCAAGGCTCAAGGCACAAACCTCAAGGCTCAAGGCTCAAGGCTCAAGGTTCAAAACTCAAGGCTCAAGGGTCACGGCTCAAGGGTCAAGACTCAAAAGTCAAGGCTAAAAGCTCAAGGTTCAAGGCTCAAGGCTCAAGGCTCAAAGTTCAAGGGTCAAGGCACAATGCTCAAGGCTTAAGGGTCAAGGCTCAAGGCGCAAGGCGCAAGGCTCAAGGCTCAAGGCTCAAGGCTCAAGGCTTAAGGCTAGAGGCTTAAGGCTCAAGGGTCACGTCTCAAGGGGTCACGGCTCAAAAGTGAAGGCTAAAGGATTAAGGCTCAAGGCCCAAGGCTCAAGGCTCAAGGCTCAAGGCTCAAGGTACAAGGTTCAAGGCTCAAGGCTTAAGGCTCAAGGCTTAACGCTCAAGGCTCAAGGATCAACACTCAAGGCTGAAGACTCAAGGCTCAAAGGATCAAGGTTCAAGGCTCAACGCTCAAGGCTCAAGGCTTAAGGCTTAAGGCTTAAGGCTTAAGGCTCAAGGTTCAAGTCTCAATGGCGAAGGACCAAGGCTCAAGGTTCAATGCTCAAGGCTCAACGTTCAAGGCACAAGGGTCAAGACTCAAGACTCAAGGCTCAAGGCTAAAGGCTTAAGGGTCAAGACTCAAGGCTCAAGGCTCAAGGCTCAAGGCTCAAGGTTCAAGTCTCAAGGGTCAGGGATCAAGGCTCAAGGCTCAAGACTAAAGGCACAAGGCTCAAGGTACAAGGCTCAAGTCTCAAGGCTCACGGCTCAAGGCTCAAGGCCCAAGGCTCAAAGCTCAAGGCTCAAGGCTGCAAGGCTCAAGGCTTAACGCACAACGCTCAAGGCTCAAGGTTCAAGTCTCAAGGGTCAAGGATCAAGGATCAAGGTTCAAGGTTCAAGGGTCAAGGCTCAAGGCTCCATGCTCCAGGCTCAAGGCTCAAGGCTCAAGGGTCGAGGCTGAAGGCTGAAGGCTCAAGGCTCAAGGCTCAAAGCTCAAGGCTCAAGGCCCAAGGCTCCAGGCTCAAGGCTCAAGGCTCAAGGTTGATAGCTCAAGGCTCAAGGGTCAAGGCTCAAGGGTCAAGACTCAAAAGTCAAGGCTAAAGGCTCAAGGGTCAAGGCTCAAGGCTCAATGCCCAAGGCTAGAGGCTCAAGGCGCAAGGCGCAAGGCGCAAGGCTCAAGGCTCAAGGCTCAAGGCTCAAGGCTCAAGGCTCAAGGCTCAAGGCTCAAGGCTCAAGGCTTAAGGGTCAAGGTTCATAGTTCAAAGCTCCAGGGTCAAGGGTCATGACTCAAGGGTCAAGGCTCAAAAGTTGACTCTAAAGGATCAAGGATCAAGGCCAAAGGCTCAAGGCTCAAGGCACAAGGCGTAACATTCAACGCTCAGGGCTGAAGGCTTAAGGCTCGAGGCTCAAGGCTCAAGTATAAAGGCTCAAGGTTCAAGTCTCAAGGGTCAGGGATCAAGGGTAAAGGTTCAAGGCTCGAGGATCAAGGCTCAAGGCTCCAGGCTCAAGATCAAGGCTCAAAGGCTCAAGGCACAAGGCTCAAGGCTGAGGCTCAAGGCTCAAGGGCCAACGCTCAAGGATTAAGGCTCAAGGCTCAAGGCTCAAGGCTCAAGGTTCAAGGCTCAAGGCTCAAGGCTCAAGGCTCAAGGCTCAAGGCTCAAGGCTCAAGGCTCCAGGCTCAGGGCTCCAGGCTCAAGGGTCAAGGCTCAAGGGTCAAGGCTTAAGGGTCAAGGTTCAAGGCTCAAGGCTCAAGGATCAAGCCTTAAGGCTCAAGGCTCAAGGCTCAAGGCTCAATGCTCAAGGCTCAAAGCTCAAGGCTCGAGGCTCAAGGCTCAAGGCTTAAGGCTCAAGGTTCAAGTCTCAAGGGTCAGGGATCAAGGGTCAAGGTTCAAGGATCAAGGATCAAGGCTCAAGGCTCAAGGCTCAAGGCTCAAAGCTGAAGGCTCAAGGCTCCAGGCTCAAGATCAAGGCTCAAAGGTTCAAGGCTCAAGGCTGAAGGCTCAAGGCTGAAGGCTCAAGGCTCATGGCTCAAGGCTCATGGCTCAAGGCTCAAGGCTCAAGGCTCAAGGCTCAAGGCTCAAGGCTCAAGGCTCATGGCTCAAGGCTCAAGAGTCAAGGATAAAGGGTCAAGGTTCAAGGCTCAAGGCTCAAGTCTCAAGGCTCAAGCCTCCAGGATCAAGGCTCAAGGCTCAAGGCTCTAGGCTCAAGGCTCAAGGCTCAAGGCTCAAGGCTCAAGGCTCAAGGCTCAAGGCTCAAGGCTCAAGCCTCAAGGCTCAAGGTTCAAAGCTCAAGGCTCAAGGGTCACGGCTCAAGGGTCAAGACTCAAAAGTCAAGGCTAAAAGCTCAAGGTTCAAGGCTCAAGGCTCAAGGCTCAAAGCTCAAGGGTCAAGGCTAAATGCTCAAGGGTCAAGGCTCAAGGCTCAAGGCGCAAGGCGCAAGGATCAAGGGTCAAGGGTCAAGGCTCAAGGCTTAAGGCTCAAGGCTTAAGGCTCAAGGGTCACGTCTCAAGGGGTCACGACTCAAAAGTGAAGGCTAAAGGATTAAGGCTCAAGGCCCAAGGCACAAGGCACAAGGCTCAAGGCTCAAGGCTCAAGGCTCAAGGCTCAAGGCTCAAGGCTCAAGGCTCAAGGCTCAAGGCTCAAGGCTCAAGGCTCAAGGCACAAGGTACAAGGTTCAAGGCTCAAGGCTCAAGGCTCAAGGCTTGACGCTCAAGGCTCAAGGATCAACGCTCAAGGCTGAAGGCTCAAGGCTCAAAGGCTTAAGGCTTTAGGCTGAAGGCTTAAGGCTTAAGGCTCAAGGTTCAAGTCTCAAGGGTGAAGGATCAAGGCTCAAGGTTCAATGCTCAAGGCTCAAGGTTCAAGGCACAAGGCTCAAGACTCAAGACTCAAGGCTCAAGGCTAAAGGCTTAAGGGTCAAGGCTCAAGGCTCAAGGCTCAAGGCTCAAGGTTCAAGTCTCAAGGGTCAGGGATCAAGGCTCAAGGCTCAAGGCTAAAGGCTCAAGGCTCAAGGTACAAGGCTCAGGGCTCAAGTCTCAAGGCTCACGACAAGGCTTAAGTATCAAGACTCAAGTCTCAAGGCTCAACGCTCATGGCTCAAGGCTTAAGGCTTAAGGCTCAAGGTTCAGGTCTCAAGGTTCAAGGCTCAAGGCTCAAGGTTCAAGGCTCAAGGCTCAAGGCTAGTGGCCCAAGGCTCAAGGCTCAGGGATCAAGGCTCCTGGGTAAAGGGTCAAGGATCAAGGATCAAGTCGCAAGGCTCAAACTCAAGGCTCAAGGCTCAAATCTCAAGGCTCAAGGCTCAAGGCTGAAGGTACAAGGTTCAAGGCTCAAGGCTCAATGCTCAAGGCTCAAGGTTCAAGGCTCAAGGCTAAGGCTCAAGGCTCAAGGCTCAAGGCTCAAGGCTCAAGGCTCAGGGCTCAAGGCTTAAGGCTCAAGGCTCAAGGCTAAACACTCAAGGCTCAAGGCTCAAGGCTCAAGGCTCAAGGCTCAAGGCTCAAGGCTCAAGGCTCAAGGGTCAAAGGCTCAAGGCTCAACGCTCAAGGCTCAAGGCTCAAGGCTCAAGGCTCAAGGCTCAAGGCTTAAGGCTCAAGGTTCAAGTGTCAAGGGTAAGGTATCAAGGCTCAAGGGTCAAGTATCAAGGCTTAACGCTAAAGGAACAAGGCTTAATTCTCAAGGCTCAAGGTTCAAAGCTCAAGGCTCAAGGCTCAAGGTACAAGGTTCAAGGCTCAAGGCTCAAGGCTTAAGGCCAGGCTCAAGGATCAAGGATCAAGGCTCAAAGGCTCAAGGCTGAACGCTCAACACTCACAACTCAAGGCTTAAGGCTCAAGGTTCAGGTCTCAAGGGTCAAGGATCATGGCTCTAGGTTCAAGGCTCAAGGCTGAAGGTTCAAGGCTCAAGGCTCAAGGCCAAAGGGTCAAGGCTCAATGCTCATGGCTCAAGACTCAAGAGTCAAGGCTAAAGGGTCAAGGTTCAAGGCTCAAGGCTCAAGTCTCAAGGCTCCAGCCTCCAGGATCAAGGCTCAAGGCTCCAGGCTCAAGGCTCAAGGCTCAAGGCACAAGGCTCAAGGCTCAAGGCTCAAGGCTCAAGGCTCAAGGCTCAAGGCTCAAGCCTCAAGGCTCAAGGTTCAAATCTCAAGGCTCAAGGGTCACGGCTCAAGGGTCAAGACTCAAAAGTCAAGGCTAAAAGCTCAAGGTTCAAGCCTCAAGGCTCAAGGCTCAAGGCTCAAAGCTCAAGGGTCAAGGCTAAATGCTTAAGGGTCAAGACTCAAGGCTCAAGGCTCAAGGCTCAAGGTTCAAGTCTCAAGGGTCAGGGATCAAGGCTCAAGGCTCAAGACTAAAGGCTCAAGGCTCAAGGTACAAGGCTCAAGGCTCAAGTCTCAAGGCTCACGGCTCAAGGCTCAAGGCCCAAGGCTCAAAGCTCAAGGCTCAAGGCTGAAAGGCTCAAGGCTTAACGCACAACGCTCAAGGCTCAACGTTCAAGTCTCAAGGGTCAAGGATCAAGGATCAAGGTTCAAGGATCAAGGATCAAGGCTCAAGGCTCAAGGCTCAAGGCTCAAAGCTGAAGGCTCAAGGCTCCAGGCTCAAGATCAAGGCTCAAAGGTTCAAGGCTCAAGGCTCAAGGCTCAAGGCTCAAGGCTCAAGGCTCATGGCTCAAGGCTCAAGGCTCAAGGCTCAAGGCTCAAGGCTCAAGGCTCAAGGCTCAAGGCTCAAGGCTCAAGGCTCAAGGCTCAAGGCTCAAGGCTCAAGGCTCAAGGCTCAAGGCTCACGGCTCATGGCTCAAGGCTCAAGAGTCAAGGATAAAGGGTCAAGGTTCAAGGCTCAAGGCTCAAGTCTCAAGGCTCAAGCCTCCAGGATCAAGGCTCAAGGCTCAAGGCTCCAGGCTCAAGGCTCAAGGCTCAAGGCTCAAGGCTCAAGGCTCAAGGCTCAAGCCTCAAGGCTCAAGGTTCAAAGCTCAAGGCTCAAGGGTCATGGCTCAAGGGTCAAGACTCAAAAGTCAAGGCTAAAAGCTCAAGGTTCAAGGCTCAAGGCTCAAGGCTCAAAGCTCAAGGGTCAAGGCTAAATGCTCAAGGCTCAAGGCTCAAGGCTCAAGGCGCAAGGCGCAAGGATCAAGGGTCAAGGCTCAAAGCTCAAGGCTTAAGGCTCAAGGCTTAAGGCTCAAGGGTCACGTCTCAAGGGGTCACGACTCAAAAGTGAAGGCTAAAGGATTAAGGCTCAAGGCCCAAGGCCCAAGGCACAAGGCTCAAGGCTCAAGGCTCAAGGCTCAAGGCTCAAGGCTCAAGGCTCAAGGCTCAAGGCTCAAGGTACAAGGTTCAAGGCTCAAGGCTCAAGGCTTGACGCTCAAGGCTCAAGGATCAACGCTCAAGGCTGAAGGCTCAAGGCTCAAAGGCTTAAGGCTTTAGGTTGAAGGCTTAAGGCTTAAGGCTCAAGGTTCAAGTCTCAAGGGTGAAGGATCAAGGCTCAAGGTTCAATGCTCAAGGCTCAAGGTTCAAGGCACAAGGCTCAAGACTCAAGACTCAAGGCTCAAGGCTAAAGGCTTAAGGGTCAAGGCTCAAGGCTCAAGGCTCAAGGGTCAGGGATCAAGGCTCAAGGCTCAAGGCTAAAGGCTCAATGCTCAAGGTACAAGGCTCAAGGCTCAAGGCTCAAGTCTCAAGGCTCACGACAAGGCTTAAGTATCAAGACTCAAGTCTCAAGGCTCAACGCTTATGGCTAAAGGCTTAAGGCTTAAGGCTCAAGGTTCAGGTCTCAAGGGTCAAGGCTCAAGGCTCAAGGTTCAAGGCTCAAGGCTCAAGGCTAATGACCCAAGGCTCAAGGCTCAGGGATCAAGGCTCTTGGGTAAAGGGTCAAGGATCAAGGATCAAGTCTCAAGGCTCAAACTCAAGGCTCAAGGCTCAAATCTCAAGGCTCAAGGCTCAAGGCTGAAGGTACAAGGTTCAAGGCTCAAGGCTCAATGCTCAAGGCTCAAGGTTCAAGGCTAGAGGCTAAGGCTCAAGGCTCAAGGCTCAAGGCTCAAGGCTGAGGCTCAAGGTAATGGAGATTTTCGGTTAAAACAATTAACAAAACGCAGCGGAAAGTATTTATCACCATGAACGGATCTTGATATCAATCATACAATTAAACTATAAGAAAATCAAAGAGAATGGATGAACATTTCATACCCTTGAAGCCTTTGATCTTGTAGGAATCGGATGGAGTTGGTGATGGATTGAAACCAAGTATTCAATAGGAATACCTCTAAAAGTAATCCACACAACACTTGCAAGAACACCAAATGAAGGATGCTAGTCCTTGTCTTGAGAGCAAAAAAAAAAAGAAAACAAAACACACACAAAGTGTGTAAGAGAGGGACGGCCAAGAGGTGGTCAAAAAGGGAGTTTATGGACCATTATATCTCTTAATGGTGCCATTACAATCCTTTAATGATTTCCATAAATCATTAGTCTTATTTGCCCACAAGTCCCTATCTTTTGTTTCTTCTAGTTTGCCCACAAGAAAGTTTCAATATTAACTTTTAATATTAAACTTATGATAGACAAGCTTATAGCTTATATATATATATTAATAATTAATGTAATTACACTAATTACACTAATTATATAATGGTGTTTAGTGTTTAAGTGTGTGACCCTTTAGGCTCACAAACAACTAGCCATATAACTATATGTTATACGCGTGAAGCATATTCCAACAGCTCCCACTTGCGCACGTGATAACATCAAGTAGTTATACAAGCAAAGGTTAGAGTCTAGCAACCCGCCAATGCCCCTAGGAGTATATGAGGAGTTTCATAAAATCTTTGTTCAAAGTTTTTCGAGCAGTTATCCTTTTGTTACTGATACTATGTTGAATTTTAGGCAAGGATTAATGTCAATCTAAAATTTCAACGATTCTGTTTCTCGATCTATATAATGAAGTAGATTACCAAAACCAATCAAGATTCATCTTGATTACCTTTTGGGTGTGGCCACACATACATCTATTCAAAATCATCGAGGGGCCCAGTAGTATCTAATCCACATGCGTGGAGGAACAAATTCTTTGTTGACTGCACGTGTTTGTCATATGCTTAATGACAAACCCGATAATGGTTGTTATAGCAGCCTTATTCAGGTCAGCGTTTAACCATATCAAAGTTTGCCCCTCTACATACACAAACCAACTTGCATCTCAAGTCAGAGGATAAGTGACAAAGCCTTTGTGAGATTCACTTGTGACATAAATCCAGGAAGTGATTTCTCATAGGTTGGGTCAGTCCAATTGTGCATCAATATGAACAACATGTGAGTTTGATTTCATCATCCTTAGTCATACTAAGATAATGTCATCAATGCCCTCAGATTTGTCTTAATAATATTCCCATATTATTAATATGACAATGGACAATTTAGAATATAAAACGCAGTAGATATTCATGGATATAAACATGCAAATATAGAACACAGTAGATATTCATATAAAAACGATCATATCAAATATATCAATTTATTCCAATAAAAACTGCTCAATGTTCCATTATCCAAATACTAAAACAGATTACATGAAACTACTAGCTGGTCGAAGTCCAATGCTTCTAGCATGCTCAATATGTTTGGTACATGACATTGGCTTCGTGAAGGGATCAGCTAAGTTGTCATCTGTATGAACTTTGAGCAAGCGTACATCTCCCATTAGGATCGCATCTCTAATGTAGTGAAGCTTCCTCCGATAATGTCTGGCACCTTTCTGAACACCAGGTTCGTTGGCAATGATGATAGCACCTGTGTTATCACAGTACATATCCATAGGTTTTTCATTACTGGGGACAACTCCAAGCCCAGAAATGAATTTCCTCATCCAAACAGCTTCCATTGCAGCTTCAGTAGTTGCAATGTATTCAGCTTCTGTAGAAGACATAGCGATAGTGCTCTGCTTTGCACTTTTCCAATCAACAGCGCCTCCGTTCAAAACGAAAACATACCCCGTTTGAGATTTGGAATCATCTCTATCAGTCTCAAAACTAGCGTCAGAATAACAAGTAACGCTTAGTTCATTTTGAGATTCACCACCATAGACAAGAAACATATCTTTAGTATTCCTAAGATACTTCAGTATGTTCTTAACAGCAGTCCAGTGACTCTCACCTGGATTCTGTTGATATCGGCTTGTAAGGTTCTGAGAGAACGCTACATCAGGTCTTGTGCACCGCACAGCATACATGATAGATCCTACTGCCGAGGCATAGGGGACATCACGCATACGTTTCATCTCATCAGGTGAGGACGGTCCTTGAGTCTTACTCAAGTGTACATTGTGTTGCATAGGGAGACTTCCACGTTTGGAAGCATCCATTCTAAACCGTTTTAGAATCTTATCAATGTACGCACTTTGACTTAGTCCGATTAACCGCTTTGATCGATCTCGATAGATCTTTATACCAAGTATATATGCCGCTTCCCCAAGATCCTTCATAGCGAAGCACTTCCCAAGCCAGGATTTTACATCTTGTAGCATTGGAATGTTATTTCCTATGAGTAGTATGTCATCGACATATAGGATTAGAAAGACGACAATGCTCCCACTAGCTCTTACATATACACATGGCTCGTCGGGATTCTGAGTAAAGCCAAACGATTTGACTTCCTCATCGAATCTTTTGTTCCAACTCCTGGATGCTTGCTTTAGTCCATAAATGGACCTTTGAAGCTTACATACTTTCTTTGGGTGTTTTGGATTAACAAAACCCTCAGGTTGAACCATATAAACATCTTCATCAAGATGTCCATTTAAGAAAGCAGTTTTAACATCCATTTGCCAAATCTCATAGTCATAGTACGCTGCTATGGCTATGACAATCCTAATAGCTCTAACGTCGGCAACAGGCGAGAAGGTTTCATCATAGTCAATCCCGTAGGTTTGAGTGTAACCTTTTGCTACCAATCGAGCTTTATAGGTGTGTACATTGCCATCCATGTCGGTCTTCTTCTTGAAGAGCCACTTGCTACCAACAGTCTTACTGTTAGGAGGAAGATCAACCAACGTCCATACTTGGTTATCTTTCATGGATTGCATTTCCGCGTTCATAGCATCAAGCCATTTGTCAGATTCAGAATCTGATAATGCAGCTCGATAGTTAGGGGGTTCATTATGATCCCCTAAACTTAGCTCCTCAGCATCGACATGGAAGCCATATCGTTCAGGTGCATGAGGTGTCCTTGCGGACCTTCGAACAGGGATTACATCATTTTGAGGTGCAACAGGAACAGTTTCGTGTTCAGCCTCATCTTGATGTTCGCTAGTCTCTACAATAGGTTGTGCATCTTCATCGCTTGGAATCTCGTCAAAGTCGATGGTACTCCCACTTGCTTCTTGTGAAATGAGATTGCTCTCAAGAAACTCAGCATAACGAGCAATAATTACTTTTTGCTCAGGTGGGTAGTAGAAATAGTAACCCATCGTTTCCTCAGGGTATCCTATAAAGATGCACTTGACAGCTCTGGGTTCAAGTTTGTTTGGCGTGTCTCGTTTCAGGAGAGCCTCACAACCCCAGACCTTCAAGTAAGACAAGTTAGGGACTTTCCCATGCCATATCTCATATGGTGTCTTTTCAACCTTCTTGGTGGGAACCATATTCAGTATGCGAGCAGCCGATTTGAGTGCATAACCCCAAAAGGATAGAGGCAGAGTGGTAGGACTCATCATCGATCGGACCATGTCAAGCAAGGTGCGATTTCTCCTCTCTGATACACCATTATGCTGTGGTGTATAAGGGGGAGTGAATTGTGAGACAATCCCACAATTCTTTAGATGGTCTTGAAACTCATGGCTCATGTACTCTCCTCCTCGATCGGAACGGAGAGCCTTAATCTTCTTGCCAAGTTGATTTTCTACTTCATTCTGGAAAGCTTTGAACGTTTCAAAGGTTTCATGTTTATGTTTAATCAAGTAAACATAACCATAACGACTAAAGTCGTCAGTGAAGGTAATGAAATAGGTAGCACCTTCCCTAGTTCGAGTTCTAAAAGGGCCACATACATCAGTATGTATGAGTCCAAGTAGATCATTGGCCCTTTCGCCTACATGGGAGAAAGGCTTGCGCGCCATTTTACCAGATATGCAAGAAACACATTTATCAAATGATTCAGAATCATCTGATTTTATAAGTCCATCCTTTTGTAATTTCAAAACGCGTTTCTTGTTAACATGGCAAAGGCGACAATGCCATAGGTAAGTAGAATCCAAATTCTTCTTGGATTTCTTATTGCTACATGTATAAATAGAACTACTGTTTGTGATACGATTATGCATGTCAATCTCAAAGATACCATCACGAGGAATAGCATTAAAGTAAAAAACATTATCCTTTGAAACTGAAATACCATAATCCGTAAACGTATGAATAAAACCATTATTCCACAAACAAGAAAGCGATACTATACCCCTAGTAATACTAGGCGCATAGTGACAATTGTCTAATACAATAATTAAACCACTAGGAAGGATTAAATCATAGCTTCCTATAGCTTCGACCGGTGCACGATTGCCATTGCCCACGTACAAGTCCAAAGCTCCATGGTTTAGCTTTCTACTTCCCCTTAGACCCTGCATGGTATTACAAATGTGAGTTCCACAACCAGTGTCATATACCCATGATTTCTTAGGGAAAGCATATAGTTCTATTGTGAAGATACCTGATGTGCCAACCTTGTTGGCTTTGTTCTTCATCAACTCTGCCAGGTAGGCAGGACAATTCCTCCTCCAATGGCCTGTTTCACCGCAGTGATGGCAAGCAAGATCCTTAGCGGGATGCTCCTTACGAGTAGGTGGGGGAACCTTTGGTTTGGGCTTGTAAACTTGCTTTCCCTTGCCTTGGCCCTTAGCAACTACTTGCGGTTTAGGTTTTTGGATCTTTCCTTGCCTTATAGCAAGGACAGTAGGGGCCGGAGTTTTCTTGGGTAAGCTTGCTTCCGTTTGTTTCAGCATAGCATGTAATTCGGCGAATGTCTTCCCCATACTATGCATATGATAAGTCATGACAAACGGTGCAAAATCCTTGTTTAGGGACGTTAGAATCAAGCTAATCCCAAGGATGTGCGGCATAGCGTAACCAAGCCTCTCCATTTGGTCTAAGTAGCTCTTCATCTTCAAGAGATAAGAACTAACAGACTGTCCCTCCTCCTGCTTGCAAGCGTGGAAGGCTTTGACAGTGTCAAAGAGTTCCTGCTCGGCTTGCTTTTGATACATGGCCGTTAGTTCACGCATCATATCAAATGCAGTGAGGTCCTCGAGATTCTTTTGAATCTCGGGAATCATGCTCACTAGCATAAGCGCGGCGACTTCCTGTTGTTCGTTAAACCTTTTGGTATAGGCTGTACGAACAGCAGCAGTGGCGGTAGCAGCAGGGGCAGGGGGCAGCGCCTCCTCCAAATGGTGGTACTTGTGCTCGGCCCTAAGGACAATCCTTAGGTTTCGAGACCAGTCCACAAAGTTCGTTCCATCAAGTTTCTCTTTTTCGAGAACGGAACGAATGGTGGTATGTGTTAGGGTTTGATTGTTTGAAGTCATCTACAAAATTACAAAGTTCATTAATTAGTATTTTTAATAATAATTTCTTTTAATAAATTAACTACCCAATTAATTTTAATTAAAAGCTAAGATCCCATTGAGCTTCTATCATCGCATCAGTTGATCTGCTAGAGATGATAGATCCAATAGGTAGGTGACGTTCAACAATTGCATTACAAGTGCAACTCTTAGAGGTATGGGACTTCATGGCACCTAGTGAACAAGCATCTAGGGTCAAGTGGCATGTTTGTCGCATCTTCGCCTCGAGTCAAGGTCTCACCGTTAACTTGATTAAGTCATCCAATGTGAAATCATGTCAAAATAGATCTAGGTCTCACCGTAGAGAATAATGACCTCGGATCTAAATTCAAACCACGTCTCACGTGAATTCAAAAATAGAAGCAAGTGATTTACAACCGATTGGACGGCGTGACTTAAATTTTAGGTATGTTAAAATTTTAATTTAATAAAATTTTATTTAAGATATGAATGAATCATGTACTTCATTCATACCACTTCATAAGTCTTGTAATAAACGGTAAAAACTTTTAGCGATTATTAAGTGATGAGTTTAAATCATATTTAAACTTAGTTTAATCTCAAAACGATTTTAGATTAAAGGTTTAATCATCAATGATTAACTAGTAGTCATCGATGATTAAGGGTTTGAATGTTTTAATGTTTGTGTCAAAAAACCATTTTTAATTTGTTTTACTATTTGTATCTAATAGAAAAGAAAAACAACCACAAACAAAAAATAAAACATGCAACAAAATTTTGTGCAAACCTCGACCAATGAAATCCTAGGTTCGGTCACGTGAGTCATCACGACGGACCGAAGGGTCAAACTAGGGGACGGGCCAACATGAACCCAAACGGGCCTACATAAACCCAATGGGCTCCCACTTGCTCCAAGACATTCTTGAGCAAGTAGAACCCAAAATTGTGAAAAAAAGTAATCTGTCAGAAAATTCCAGCAGACTTTGAAGCCCGAAAAGTCACTGAAGGAGTCTTCGTTGGTCTTCCCGGCCTTCTGGAAAGTTGTAGCCCACGACTTTGCAAGCATTTTGGGCTTTTGAATCGCCCAAAAAGGAGTCCGTATGCCTCTGGAAAACCTGTTTTCGTACAGCCCTCGCTTTTATGACGGAAATTTGTTGTTTTCTTCATTAGTCTTCAATATTTTTGTCAAACAATTTACAATAAAAAGATAAAATAAATACAATCTATTCTATTACTTTTACATTACAAATTGCCCCAAAAATGGCACCAAAAATAAAATAAAAATAAATGAAACAAATTACAACAATTAAGCCAAAAAAAACAAGGCTTTTCCCAAACAACCAAACATCAAACACATTCATTCACAAATGGTCTAGGCTTTCATTGGTTTGCACAAACAAGCAACAATTGACAAGGCTTTGGCTTGGGATATGGCAAAAATACATGTTTTGCCATATCAACAAAATGGAATTAAAAATTAAATTCCAAGCCAAATAATCAAAAAAATACAATAACAAGATTAATTTTTTTGATATGATTTTGTAACAAGTGACAATGGGGTTCCAAAAATACCATATTTTAACCCACATTTTTATAAAAAAACCGAAAATTAAAATAAAAAACCCGTAGGGTTTTGTTTTTGTCCGATCGGAATTTTAACAACACAAAACCGGTTGATTTTTGCCACTTTTCACAAAATCTAGCTAATTATATGATTAATATAATGACTCGTGATACCACTAATGGAGATTTTCGGTTAAAACAATTAACAAAACGCAGCGGAAAGTATTTATCACCATGAACGGATCTTGATATCAATCATACAATTAAACTATAAGAAAATCAAAGAGAATGGATGAACATTTCATACCCTTGAAGCCTTTGATCTTGTAGGAATCGGATGGAGTTGGTGATGGATTGAAACCAAGTATTCAATAGGAATACCTCTAAAAGTAATCCACACAACACTTGCAAGAACACCAAATGAAGGATGCTAGTCCTTGTCTTGAGAGCAAAAAAAAAAAGAAAACAAAACACACACAAAGTGTGTAAGAGAGGGACGGCCAAGAGGTGGTCAAAAAGGGAGTTTATGGACCATTATATCTCTTAATGGTGCCATTACAATCCTTTAATGATTTCCATAAATCATTAGTCTTATTTGCCCACAAGTCCCTATCTTTTGTTTCTTCTAGTTTGCCCACAAGAAAGTTTCAATATTAACTTTTAATATTAAACTTATGATAGACAAGCTTATAGCTTATATATATATATTAATAATTAATGTAATTACACTAATTACACTAATTATATAATGGTGTTTAGTGTTTAAGTGTGTGACCCTTTAGGCTCACAAACAACTAGCCATATAACTATATGTTATACGCGTGAAGCATATTCCAACACAAGGCTCAAGGGCCAACGCTCAAGGATTAAGGCTCAAGGCTCAAGGCTCAAGGTTCAAGGCTCAAGGCTCAAGGCTCAAGGCTCAAGGCTCAAGGCTCAAGGCTCAAGGCTCCAGGCTCAGGGCTCCAGGCTCAAGGGTCAAGGCTCAAGGGTCAAGGCTTAAGGGTCAAGGTTCAAGGCTCAAGGCTCAAGGATCAAGCCTTAAGGCTCAAGGCTCAAGGCTCAAGGCTCAATGCTCAAGGCTCAAAGCTCAAGGCTCGAGGCTCAAGGCTCAAGGCTTAAGGCTCAAGGTTCAAGTCTCAAGGGTCATGGATCAAGGGTCAAGGTTCAAGGATCAAGGATCAAGGCTCAAGGCTCAAGGCTCAAGGCTCAAAGCTGAAGGCTCAAGGCTCCAGGCTCAAGATCAAGGCTCAAAGGTTCAAGGCTCAAGGCTGAAGGCTCAAGGCTGAAGGCTCAAGGCTCATGGCTCAAGGCTCATGGCTCAAGGCTCAAGGCTCAAGGCTCAAGGCTCAAGGCTCAAGGCTCAAGGCTCATGGCTCAAGGCTCAAGAGTCAAGGATAAAGGGTCAAGGTTCAAGGCTCAAGGCTCAAGTCTCAAGGCTCAAGCCTCCAGGATCAAGGCTCAAGGCTCAAGGCTCTAGGCTCAAGGCTCAAGGCTCAAGGCTCAAGGCTCAAGGCTCAAGGCTCAAGGCTCAAGGCTCAAGCCTCAAGGCTCAAGGTTCAAAGCTCAAGGCTCAAGGGTCACGGCTCAAGGGTCAAGACTCAAAAGTCAAGGCTAAAAGCTCAAGGTTCAAGGCTCAAGGCTCAAGGCTCAAAGCTCAAGGGTCAAGGCTAAATGCTCAAGGGTCAAGGCTCAAGGCTCAAGGCGCAAGGCGCAAGGATCAAGGGTCAAGGGTCAAGGCTCAAGGCTTAAGGCTCAAGGCTTAAGGCTCAAGGGTCACGTCTCAAGGGGTCACGACTCAAAAGTGAAGGCTAAAGGATTAAGGCTCAAGGCCCAAGGCACAAGGCACAAGGCTCAAGGCTCAAGGCTCAAGGCTAAAGGATTAAGGCTCAAGGCCCAAGGCACAAGGCACAAGGCTCAAGGCTCAAGGCTCAAGGCTCAAGGCTCAAGGCTCAAGGCTCAAGGCTCAAGGCTCAAAGGCTTAAGGCTTTAGGCTGAAGGCTTAAGGCTTAAGGCTCAAGGTTCAAGTCTCAAGGGTGAAGGATCAAGGCTCAAGGTTCAATGCTCAAGGCTCAAGGTTCAAGGCACAAGGCTCAAGACTCAAGACTCAAGGCTCAAGGCTAAAGGCTTAAGGGTCAAGGCTCAAGGCTCAAGGCTCAAGGCTCAAGGTTCAAGTCTCAAGGGTCAGGGATCAAGGCTCAAGGCTCAAGGCTAAAGGCTCAAGGCTCAAGGTACAAGGCTCAGGGCTCAAGTCTCAAGGCTCACGACAAGGCTTAAGTATCAAGACTCAAGTCTCAAGGCTCAACGCTCATGGCTCAAGGCTTAAGGCTTAAGGCTCAAGGTTCAGGTCTCAAGGTTCAAGGCTCAAGGCTCAAGGTTCAAGGCTCTAGGCTCAAGGCTAATGGCCCAAGGATCAAGGCTCAGGGATCAAGGCTCCTGGGTAAAGGGTCAAGGATCAAGGATCAAGTCTCAAGGCTCAAACTCAAGGCTCAAGGCTCAAATCTCAAGGCTCAAGGCTCAAGGCTGAAGGTACAAGGTTCAAGGCTCAAGGCTCAATGCTCAAGGCTCAAGGTTCAAGGCTCAAGGCTAAGGCTCAAGGCTCAAGGCTCAAGGCTCAAGGCTCAAGGCTCAGGGCTCAAGGCTTAAGGCTCAAGGCTCAAGGCTAAACACTCAAGGCTCAAGGCTCAAGGCTCAAGGCTCAAGGCTCAAGGCTCAAGGGTCAAAGGCTCAAGGCTCAACGCTCAAGGCTCAAGGCTCAAGGCTCAAGGCTCAAGGCTCAAGGCTTAAGGCTCAAGGTTCAAGTGTCAAGGGTAAGGTATCAAGGCTCAAGGGTCAAGTATCAAGGCTTAACGCTAAAGGAACAAGGCTTAATTCTCAAGGCTCAAGGTTCAAAGCTCAAGGCTCAAGGCTCAAGGTACAAGGTTCAAGGCTCAAGGCTCAAGGCTTAAGGCCAGGCTCAAGGATCAAGGATCAAGGCTCAAAGGCTCAAGGCTGAACGCTCAACACTCACAACTCAAGGCTTAAGGCTCAAGGTTCAGGTCTCAAGGGTCAAGGATCATGGCTCTAGGTTCAAGGCTCAAGGCTGAAGGTTCAAGGCTCAAGGCTCAAGGCCAAAGGGTCAAGGCTCAATGCTCATGGCTCAAGACTCAAGAGTCAAGGCTAAAGGGTCAAGGTTCAAGGCTCAAGGCTCAAGTCTCAAGGCTCCAGCCTCCAGGATCAAGGCTCAAGGCTCCAGGCTCAAGGCTCAAGGCTCAAGGCACAAGGCTCAAGGCTCAAGGCTCAAGGCTCAAGGCTCCAGGCTCAAGGCTCAAGCCTCAAGCCTCAAGGCTCAAGGTTCAAATCTCAAGGCTCAAGGGTCACGGCTCAAGGGTCAAGACTCAAAAGTCAAGGCTAAAAGCTCAAGGTTCAAGCCTCAAGGCTCAAGGCTCAAGGCTCAAAGCTCAAGGGTCAAGGCTAAATGCTTAAGGGTCAAGACTCAAGGCTCAAGGCTCAAGGCTCAAGGTTCAAGTCTCAAGGGTCAGGGATCAAGGCTCAAGGCTCAAGACTAAAGGCTCAAGGCTCAAGGTACAAGGCTCAAGGCTCAAGTCTCAAGGCTCACGGCTCAAGGCTCAAGGCCCAAGGCTCAAAGCTCAAGGCTCAAGGCTGAAAGGCTCAAGGCTTAACGCACAACGCTCAAGGCTCAACGTTCAAGTCTCAAGGGTCAAGGATCAAGGATCAAGGTTCAAGGATCAAGGATCAAGGCTCAAGGCTCAAGGCTCAAGGCTCAAAGCTGAAGGCTCAAGGCTCCAGGCTCAAGATCAAGGCTCAAAGGTTCAAGGCTCAAGGCTCAAGGCTCAAGGCTCAAGGCTCAAGGCTCATGGCTCAAGGCTCAAGGCTCAAGGCTCAAGGCTCAAGGCTCAAGGCTCAAGGCTCAAGGCTCAAGGCTCAAGGCTCAAGGCTCAAGGCTCACGGCTCATGGCTCAAGGCTCAAGAGTCAAGGATAAAGGGTCAAGGTTCAAGGCTCAAGGCTCAAGTCTCAAGGCTCAAGCCTCCAGGATCAAGGCTCAAGGCTCAAGGCTCCAGGCTCAAGGCTCAAGGCTCAAGGCTCAAGGCTCAAGGCTCAAGGCTCAAGCCTCAAGGCTCAAGGTTCAAAGCTCAAGGCTCAAGGGTCATGGCTCAAGGGTCAAGACTCAAAAGTCAAGGCTAAAAGCTCAAGGTTCAAGGCTCAAGGCTCAAGGCTCAAAGCTCAAGGGTCAAGGCTAAATGCTCAAGGGTCAAGGCTCAAGGCTCAAGGCGCAAGGCGCAAGGATCAAGGGTCAAGGCTCAAAGCTCAAGGCTTAAGGCTCAAGGCTTAAGGCTCAAGGGTCACGTCTCAAGGGGTCACGACTCAAAAGTGAAGGCTAAAGGATTAAGGCTCAAGGCCCAAGGCCCAAGGCACAAGGCTCAAGGCTCAAGGCTCAAGGCTCAAGGCTCAAGGCTCAAGGCTCAAGGCTCAAGGCTGAAGGTACAAGGTTCAAGGCTCAAGGCTCAAGGCTTGACGCTCAAGGCTCAAGGATCAACGCTCAAGGCTGAAGGCTCAAGGCTCAAAGGCTTAAGGCTTTAGGTTGAAGGCTTAAGGCTTAAGGCTCAAGGTTCAAGTCTCAAGGGTGAAGGATCAAGGCTCAAGGTTCAATGCTCAAGGCTCAAGGTTCAAGGCACAAGGCTCAAGACTCAAGACTCAAGGCTCAAGGCTAAAGGCTTAAGGGTCAAGGCTCAAGGCTCAAGGCTCAAGGGTCAGGGATCAAGGCTCAAGGCTCAAGGCTAAAGGCTCAATGCTCAAGGTACAAGGCTCAAGGCTCAAGGCTCAAGTCTCAAGGCTCACGACAAGGCTTAAGTATCAAGACTCAAGTCTCAAGGCTCAACGCTCATGGCTCAAGGCTTAAGGCTTAAGGCTCAAGGTTCAGGTCTCAAGGGTCAAGGCTCAAGGCTCAAGGTTCAAGGCTCAAGGCTCAAGGCTAATGACCCAAGGCTCAAGGCTCAGGGATCAAGGCTCTTGGGTAAAGGGTCAAGGATCAAGGATCAAGTCTCAAGGCTCAAACTCAAGGCTCAAGGCTCAAATCTCAAGGCTCAAGGCTCAAGGCTGAAGGTACAAGGTTCAAGGCTCAAGGCTCAATGCTCAAGGCTCAAGGTTCAAGGCTAGAGGCTAAGGCTCAAGGCTCAAGGCTCAAGGCTCAAGGCTCAGGGCTCAAGGCTTAAGGCTCAAGGCTCAAGGCTCAACACTCAAGGCTCAAGGCTCAAGGCTCAAGGCTCAAGGCTCAAGGCTCAAGGCTCAAAGGCTCAAGGCTCAACGCTCAAGGCTCAAGGCTCAAGGCTCAAGGCTTAAGGCTCAAGGTTCAAGTCTCAAGGGTAAGGTATCAAGGCTCAAGGGTCAAGTATCAAGGCTTAACGCTAAACGAACAAGGCTTAATTCTCAAGGCTCAAGGTTCAAAGCTCAAGGCTCAAGGCTCAAGGTACAAGGTTCAAGGCTCAAGGCTCAAGGCTTAAGGCAAGGCTCAAGGATCAAGGATCAAGGCTCAAAGGCTCAAGGCTGAACGCTCAACACTCACAACTCAAGGCTTAAGGCTCAAGGTTCAGGTCTCAAGGGTCAAGGATCATGGCTCAAGGTTCCAGGCTCAAGGCTGAAGGTTCAAGGCTCAAGGCTCAAGGCCAAAGGGTCAAGGCTCAATGCTCATGGCTCAAGACTCAAGAGTCAAGGCTAAAGGGTCAAGGTTCAAGGCTCAAGGCTCAAGTCTCAAGGCTCAAGGCTCCAGGCTCAAGGCTCAAGGCTCAAGGCTCAAGGCTCAAGGCTCAAGCCTCAAGGCTCAAGGTTCAAAGCTCAAGGCTCAAGGGTCACGGCTCAAGGGTCAAGACTCAAAAGTCAAGGCTAAAAGCTCAAGGTTCAAGCCTCAAGGCTCAAGGCTCAAGGCTCAAGGCTCAAAGCTCAAGGGTCAAGGCTAAATGCTTAAGGGTCAAGACTCAAGGCTCAAGGCTCAAGGCTCAAGGTTCAAGTCTCAAGGGTCAGGGATCAAGGCTCAAGGCTCAAGACTAAAGGCTCAAGGCTCAAGGTACAAGGCTCAAGGCTCAAGTCTCAAGGCTCACGGCTCAAGGCTCAAGGCCCAAGGCTCAAAGCTCAAGGCTCAAGGCTGAAAGGCTCAAGGCTTAACGCACAACACTCAAGGCTCAACGTTCAAGTCTCAAGGGTCAAGGATCAAGGATCAAGGTTCAAGGTTCAAGGATCAAGGCTCAAGGCTCCATGCTCCAGGCTCAAGGCTCAAGGCTCAAGGGTCGAGGCTGAAGGCTGAAGGGTCATGGCTCAAGGCTCAAAGCTCAAGGCTTAAGGCCCAAGGCTCCAGGCTCAAGGCTCAAGGCTCAAGGTTGATAGCTCAAGGCTCAAGGGTCACGGCTCAAGGGACAAGACTCAAAAGTCAAGGCTAAAGGCTCAAGGGTCAAGGCTCAAGGCTCAAGGCTCAATGCCCAAGGCTAGAGGCTCAAGGCGCAAGGCTCAAGGCTCCAGGCTCAAGGCTCAAGGCTCAAGGCTCAAGGCTCAAGGCTCAAGGCTCAAGGCTCAAGGCTCAAGGCTCAAGGCTCAAGGCTCAAGGCTCAAGGCTCAAGGCTCAAGGCTCAAGGCTCGAGGCTCAAGGCTCAAGGCTTAAGGCTCAAGGTTCAAGTCTCAAGGGTCAGGGATCAAGGGTCAAGGTTCAAGGATCAAGGATCAAGGCTCAAGGCTCAAGGCTCAAGGCTCAAAGCTGAAGGCTCAAGGCTCCAGGCTCAAGATCAAGGCTCAAAGGTTCAAGGCTGAAGGCTGAAGGCTGAAGGCTCAAGGGTTAAGGCTCAAGGCTCATGGCTCAAGGCTCAAGGCTCAAGGCTCAAGGCTCAAGGTTCAAGGCTCAAGGTTCAAGGCTCAAGGCTCAAGGCTCACGGCTCAAGGCTCATGGCTCAAGGCTCAAGTGTCAAGGCTAAAGGGTCAAGGTTCAAGGCTCAAGCCTCAAGTCTCAAGGCTCAAGCCTCCAGGATCAAGGCTCAAGGCTCAAGGCTCAAGGCTCAAGGCTCAAATCTCAAGGCTCAAGCCTCAAGGCTCAAGGCTCAAGGTTCAAAGCTCAAGGCTCAAGGGTCACGGCTCAAGGGTCAAGACTCAAAAGTCAAGGCTAAAAGCTCAAGGTTCTAGACTCAAGGCTCAAGGCTCAAGGCTCAAAGCTCAAGGGTCAAGGCTAAATGCTCAAGGCTCAAGGCTCAAGGCTCAAGGCTCAAGGCTCAAGGCTCAAGGCTCAAGGCTCAAGGCTCAAGGCACAAGGCTCAAGGCTCAAGGCTTAAGGTAGAAGGTTCAAGGCTCAAGGCTTAATCCTCAACGCACAAGGCTCAAGGATCAAGGCTCAAGGATCAAGGCTCAAGGCTTGAGGCTCAAGGCTCAAGCCTCAAAGGCTCAAGGCTTAACGCTCCAAGCTCAAGGCTCAAGGCTTAAGGCTCAAGGTTCAAGTCTCAAGGATCTAGTGACAAGGCTCATGGTTCAAGGCTAAAGGCTAAAGGATCAATGCTCAAGGCACAAGGCTCAAGGCTCAAAGGCTCAAGGCTCAAGGCTCAATGCTCAACGCTTAAGGCTCAAGGTTCAAGTCTCAATGGTCAATGCTAACGGCTCAAAGCTCTAGGCTAAAGGCTTAAGGGTCAACGTTCAAGGCTCAAGACTCAAGGCACAAGGCTCAAGGCACAAGGCTCAAGGCTCAAGGCTCAAGGCTCAAGGCTCAAGGCTCAAGGCTCAAGGCTTAAGGCTCAAGGCTTAAGGCTCAAGGGTCACGTATCAATGGGGTCATGGCTCAAAAGTGAAGGCTAAAGGATTAAGGCTCAAGGCCCAAGGCCGAAGGCACAAGGCTCAAGGCTCAAGGCTCAAGGCTCAAGGCTCAAGGCTCAAGGCTCAAGGCTCAAGGCTCAAGGCTCAAGGCTCAAGGCTCAAGGCTCAAGTCTCAAGGCTCAAGGTACAAGGTTCAAGGCTCAAGGCTCAAGGCTCAAGGCTTGAAGCTCAAGGCTCAAGGATCAACGCTCAAGGCTGAAGGCTCAAGGCTCAAAGGCTTAAGGCTTTAGGCTGAAGGCTTAAGGCTTAAGGCTCAAGGTTCAAGGCTCAAGGCTTAAGGCTTAAGGATCAAGGCTCAAGGGTCAATGCTCAAGGCTCAAGGTTCAAGGCACAAGGCTCAAGACTCAAGACTCAAGGCTCAAGGCTAAAGGCTTAAGGGTCAAGGCTCAAGGCTCAAGGCTCAAGGTTCAAGTCTCAAGGGTCAGGGATCAAGGCTCAAGGCTCAAGGCTAAAGGCTCAAGGCTCAAGGCTCAAGGTACAAGGCTCAAGGCTCAAGGCTCAAGTCTCAAGGCTCACGACAAGGCTTAAGTATCAAGACTCAAGTCTCAAGGCTCAACGCTCATGGCTCAAGGCTTAAGGCTTAAGGCTTAAGGCTCAAGGTTCAGGTCTCAAGGCTCAAGGCTCAAGGTTCAAGGCTCAAAGCTCAAGGCTAATGGCCTAAGGCTCAAGGCTCAGGGATCAAGGCTCCTGGGTAAAGGGTCAAGGATCAAGGATCAAGTCTCAAGGCTCAAACTCAAGGCTCAAGGCTCAAATCTCAAGGCTCAAGGCTCAAGGCTGAAGGTACAAGGTTCAAGGCTCAAGGCTCAATGCCCAAGGCTCAAGGTTCAAGGCTCAAGGTTCAAGGCTCAAGGCTAAGGCTCAAGGCTCAAGTCTCAAGGCTCAGGGCTCAAGGCTTAAGGCTCAAGGCTCAAGGCTCAAGGCTCAACACTCAAGGCTCAAGGCTCAAGGCTCAAGGCTCAAGGCTCAAGGGTCAAAGGCTCAAGGCTCAACGCTCAAGGCTCAAGGCTCAAGGCTCAAGGCTTAAGGCTCAAGGTTCAAGTCTCAAGGGTAAGGTATCAAGGCTCAAGGGTCAAGTATCAAGGCTTAACGCTAAAGGAACAAGGCTTAATTCTCAAGGCTCAAGGTTCAAAGCTCAAGGCTCAAGGCTCAAGGTACAAGGTTCAAGGCTCAAGGCTCAAGGCTTAAGGCAAGGCTCAAGGATCAAGGATCAAAAGCCTGTGAAAGCTGTCTTCTAAGGGTAGGTACTACGGCCTATAAGAAAGATCGATAAAAGTCAAAGCATCAGTCTCAGCATCAACAGAAGAAAAGGACTGACCGAAAGGCTCAAAGGCTCAAGGCTGAACGCTTAAAACTCACAGCTCAAGGCTTAAGGCTCAAGGTTCAGGTCTCAAGGGTCAAGGATCATGGCTCAAGGTTCAAGGCTCAAGGCTTAAGGCTGAAGGTTCAAGGCTCAAGGCTCAAGGCCAAAGGGTCAAGGCTCCAGGCTCATGGGTCAAGGCTCAATGCTCAAGGCTCAAGGGTCAAGGATCAAGGTTCAAGGCTCAAGAGTAAAGGTTCAAGGGTAAAGGCTCAAGGCTTACGGCTCAAGGCGCAAGGCTCAAGACTCAAGGCTCAAGGCTCAAGGCTCAAGGCTCAAGGCACAAGGCTCAAGGCTCAACATAAGGTAGAAGGTTCAAGGCTCAAGGCTTAATCCTCAACGCACAAGGCTCAAGGATCAAGGCTCAAGGCTTGAGGCTCAAGGCTCAAGCCTCAAAGGCTCAAGGCTTAACGCTCCAAGCTCAAGGCTCAAGGCTTAAGGCTCAAGGTTCAAGTCTCAAGGATCTAGTGACAAGGCTCATGGTTCAAGGCTCAAGGCTAAAGGATCAATGCTCAAGGCACAAGGCTCAAGGCTCAAAGGCTCAAGGCTCAAGGCTCAAGGCTCAAGGCTCAATGCTCAACGCTTAAGGCTCAAGGTTCAAGTCTCACTGTTCAATGCTAAAGTCTCAATGCTCTAGGCTAAAGGCTTAAGGGTCAACGTTCAAGGCTCAAGACTCAAGGCACAAGGCTCAAGGCACAAGGCTCAAGGCTCAATGCTCAAGGCTCAAGGCTCAAGGCTCAAGGCTCAAGGCTCAAGGCTCAAGGCTCAAGGCTCAAGGCTCAAGGCTCAAGGCTCAAGGCTCAAGGCTCAAGGCTCAAGGCTCAAGACTCAAGGCTTAAGGTACAAGGTTCAAGGCTCAAGACTTAATCCTCAAGGCTCAAGGATCAAGGCTCAAGGATCAAGGCTCAAGGCTCATGGCTCAAGGCTCAAGGCTCAAGGTTCAAGCCACAAAGGCTCAAGGCTTAACGCTCAAAGCTCAAGGCTTAAGGCTCAAAGTTGAAGTCTCAAAGGTCAAGGGTCAAGGCTCATGTTCAAGGCTCAAGGCTCAAGGCTCAAGACTCAAGGCTAAAGGATCAAGGCTCAAGGCTCAAGGCTCAAGGCTTAAGGCTCCAGGCTCAAGAGGCTCAAGCCTCAAGGCTCAAGGCTCAAGGCTCAAGGCTCAAGGCTCAAGATTCAATGTTGAATGCTCAAGGGACATGTCTCAAGGGTCAAGGCTCGAAAGTCAAGGCTAAAGGATAAAGGCTCAACACTTAAGGCGCAAGGGGATAAAGGCTCAAGGGTCAAGGCGCAAGGCTCAAGGCTCAAGACTAATGGCTCAAGGCTCAAGGGTCAAGGTTCAAGGTTCAAAGTTGAATGCTCAAGTGTCATGTCTCAAGGTTTAAGGCTCGAAAGTCAAGGGTAAAGGTTCAAGGCTCAAGGCTCAATGCTCAAGGCTCAAGGTTCAAGGCTCAAGGCTAAGGCTCAAGGCTCAAGGTTCAAGGCTCAAGGCTCAAGGCTCAAGGCTCAAGGCTCAAGGCTCAAGGCTCAAGGCTCAAGGCTCAAGGCTCAAGGCTCAAGGCTCAAGGCTCAAGGCTCAAGGCTCAAGGCTCAAGGCTCAAAGGCTCAAGGCTCAAGGATCAAGGTTCAAGGCTCAAGGCTTAAGGCTCAAGGTTCAAGTCTCAAGGGTCAGGTATCAAGGCTCAAGGGTCAAGTATCAAGGCTTAACGCTAAAGGAACAAGGCTTAATTATCAAGGCTCAAGGTTCAAAGCTCAAGGCTCAAGGCTCAAGGTACAAGGTTCAAGGCTCAAGGCTTAAGGAAAGGCTCAAGGATCAAGGATCAAGGCTCAAAGGCTCAAGGCAGAACGCTCAACACTCACGGCTCAAGGCTTAAGGCTCAAGGTTCAGGTCTAAAGGGTCAAGGATCATGGCTCAAGGTTCAAGGCTCAAGGCTCAAGGCCGAAGGTTCAAGGCTCAAGGCTCAAGGCCAAAGGGTCAAGACTCAAGGCTCATGGGTCAAGGCTCAATGATGAAGGCTCAAGGGTCAAGGATCAAGGTTCAAGGCTCAAGAATCAAGGTTCAAGGGTAAAGGCTCAAGGCATACGGCTCAAGGCGCAAGGCTCAAGACTCAAGGCTCAAGCCGCAAGGCTCAAGGCTCAAGGCTCGAGGCTCAAGGCTCAAGCCTCAAAGGCTCAAGGCTTAACGCTCAACGCTCAAGGCTCAAGGCTTAAGGCTCAAGGTTCAAGTCTCAAGGATCTAGTGCCAAGGCTCATGGTTCAAGGCTCAAGGCACAAGGCTCAAGGCTCAAAGGCTCAAGGCTCAACGCTCAATGCTCAACGCTTAAGGCTCAAGGTTCAAGTCTCAATGTTCAATGCTAAAGGCTCAAGGCTCTAGGCTAAAGGCTTAAGGGTCAACGCTCAAGGCTCAAGACTCTTGGCACAAGGCTCAAGGCTCAAGGCACAAGGTTCAAGGCTCAAGGCTCAAGGCTCAAGGCTCAAGGCTCAAGGCTCAAGGCTCAAGGCTCAAGGCTCAAGGCTCAAGGCTCAAGGCTCAAGGCTCAAGGCTCAAGGCTCAAGGCTCAAGGCTCAAGGCTCAAGGCTCAAGGCTCAAGGCTCAAGGCTCAAGGCTCAAGGCTCAAGGCTCAAGGCTCAAGACTCAAGGCTTAAGGTACAAGGTTCAAGGCTCAAGACTTAATCCTCAAGGCTCAAGGATCAAGGCTCAAGGATCAAGGCTCAAGGCTCAAGGCTCAAGGCTCAAGCCACAAAGGGTCATGGCTTAACGCTCAAAGCTCAAGGCTTAAGGCTCAAGGTTGAAGTCTCAAGGGTCAAGGGTTAAGGCTCATGGTTCAAGGCTCAAGGCTCAAGGCTCAAGGCTAAAGGATCAAGGCTCAAGGCCCAAGGCTCAAGGCTCAAGGCTCAAGGCTCAAGGCTCAAGGCTCAAGGCTCAAGGCTCAAGATTCAATGTTGAATGCTCAAGGGTCATGTCTCAAGGGTCAAGGCTCGAAAGTCAAGGCTAAAGGATAAAGGCTCAAGGCTTAAGGCTCAAGGGGATAAAGGCTCAAGGCTCAAGGCGCAAGGCTCAAGGCTCAAGGCTAATGGCTCAAGGCTCAAGGGTCAAGGTTCAAGGTTCAAAGTTGAATGCTCAAGTGTCATGTCTCAAGGTTCAAGGCTCAAAAGTCAAGGGTAAAGGCTCAAGGGTAAAGGCTCAAGGCTCAAGGCTCAAGGCTCAAGGCTCAAGGATCAAGGATCAAGGCTCAAGGTGCAAGCCTCAAGGCTCAAGGCTCAAGGCTAAAGGATCAAGGATCAAGGATCAAGGCTCAAGGCTCAAGGCTCAAGGCTCAAGGCTCAAGGCTCAAGTCTCAACGCTCAAGGCTCAAGGCTCAAGGCTCAAGGCTCAAGGCTCAAGGCTCAAGGCTCTAGGCTCAAGGCTCAAGGCTCAAGGCTCAAGGCTCAAGGCTCAAGGCTCAAGGCTCAAGGCTCAAGGCTCAAGGCTCAAGGCTCAAGGCTCCAGGCTCAAGGCTCAAGGCTCAAGGCTCAAGGCTCAAGGCTCAAGGCTCAAGGCTCCAGGCTCAAGGAACAAGGCTTAAGGCTCAAGACTTAAGGCTCAAGGCTCAAGGCTCAAGGCTCAAGGCTCAAGGTTCAAGGCTCAAGGATCAATGCTCAAGGCTCAAGGCTCAAGGCTCAAAGGCTCAAGGCTCAACGCTCAACGTTTCTCAACGCTCAACGCCCAACGCTTAAGGCTCAAGGTTCAAGTCTCGAGGCTCTAGGCTAAACGCTTAAGGGTCAACGCTCAAGGCTCAAGGCTCAAGGATTAAGGCTCAAGGTTCAAGTCTCAAGGGTCAGGGATCAAGACTCATGGGTCATGGCTCAAGGCTCATGGCTTAACGCTCAAAGGTTCAAGTCTCAATGCGCAAGGCACAACGCTCAAGGCATCATGCTCAAGGTTCAAGACTCAAGGGTCCGGGATCAAAGCTAAAGGTTCAAGGCTCAAGGCTCAAGGCTCAAGGCTCAAGGCTCAAGGCTCAAGGCTAGGGGATCAAGGCTCAAGGCTCAAGGCTCAAGGCTTAACGCTCAAGGCTCAAGGCTCAAGGCTGAAGGCTGAAGGCTCAAGGCTCAAGGCTGAAGGCTCAAGGCTCAAAAGTCAAGGCTAAAGGGTCAAGGTTCAAGGTTCAAGGCTCAAGGCTAAAGGTTTAAGGCTCAAGGCTTAAGGCTCAAGGCTCAAGGCTCAAGGCTCAAGGCTAGGGGATCAAGGCTCAAGGCTCAAGGCTTAACGCTCAAGGCTCAAGGCTGAAGGCTGAAGGCTCAAGGCTCAAGGCTCAAAAGTCAAGGCTAAAGGGTCAAGGTTCAAGGTTCAAGGCTCAAGGCTCAAGGCTCAAGACTCAAGGCTCAAGGCTCAAGGCTCAAGGCTCAAGGCTAAAGGCTCAAGGTTCAAAGCTCAAGGCTCAAGGGTCACGGCTCAAGGGTCAAGACTCAAAAGTCAAGGCTAAAGGCTCAAGGTTCAAGGCTCAAGGCTCAAGGCTGAAAGGCTCAAGGCTTAATGCACAACGCTCAAGGCTCAAGGTTCAAGTCTCAAGGGTCAAGGATAAAGGCTCAAGGTTCAAGGCTCAAGGCTCCAGGCTCCAGGCTCAAGGCTCAAGGCTCAAGGGTCGAGGCTGAAGGCTCAAGGCTCAAGGACAAAGGCTCAAGGCTCAAGGCTCAAGGCTCAAGGCCCAAGGCTCAAGGCTCAAGGCTCAAGGGTCAAGGTTTAAGGTACAAGGTTCAAGGCTCAAGACTTAATCCTCAAGGCTCAAGGATCAAGGCTCAAGGATCAAGGCTCAAGGATCAAGGCTCAAGGATCAAGGCTCAAGGTTCAAGGATCAAGGCTCAAGGCTCAAGGCTCAAGGCTCAAGGCTCAAGCCACAAAGGCTCAAGGCTCAACGCTCAAGGCTCAAGGTTCAAGTCTCAAGGGTCAAGGATAAAGGCTCAAGGTTCAAGGCTCAAGGCTCAAGGCTCCAGGCTCCAGGCTCAAGGCTCAAGGCTCAAGGGTCGAGGCTGAAGGCTGAAGGCTCAAGGCTCAAGGCCCAAGGCTCAAGGCTCAAGGACCAAGGCTTAAGGCTCAAGGCTCAAGGTTCAAGGGTCAAGGGTCAAGGCTTAAGGTACAAGGTTCAAGGCTCAAGACTTAATCCTCTAGGCTCAAGGATCAAGGCTCAAGGATCAAGGTTCAAGGCTCAAGGCTCAAGGCTCAAGGCTCAAGCCACAAAGGCTCAAGGCTCAACGCTCAAAGCTCAAGGCTCAAGGCTCAAGGCTTAAGGCTCAAGGTTGAAGTCTCAAGGGTCAAGGCTCATGGTTCAAGGCTCAAGACTCAAGGATCAAGGCTCAAGGCTAAAGGATCAAGGCTCAAGGCCCAAGGCTCAAGGCTCAAGGCATTGCTCAGGGCTCAAGGCTCAAGGCTCATGGCTCAAGTGTCAAGGCTCAAGGCTCAAGGCTGAAGGGTCAAGTCTCAAGGTTCAATGTTGAATGCTCAAGGGTCATGTCTCAAGGGTCAAAGATCGAAAGTCAGGGCTCAAGGATCAAGGCTCAAGGGTCAAGGGTCAAGGTTCAAGGTTCAAAGTTGAATGCTCAAGGGTCATGTCTCAAGGGTCAAGGCTCGAAAGTCAAGGCTAAAGGCTCAAGGCTCAAGGCTCAAGTCTCAGGGCTCAAGGCTCAAGGCTCAAGTCTCAAGGCTCAAGGCACAAGGCTCAAGGCTCAAGGCTCAAGGATCAAGGCTCAAGGCTCAAGACTCAAGGCTCAAGGCTCAAGGCTCAAGGCTCAAGGCTCAAGGCTCAAGGCTCAAGGCTCAAGACTCAAGGCTCAAGGCTCAAGGCTCAAGGCTCAAGGCTCAAGGCTCAAGGCTCAAGGCTTAAGGCTCAAGGCTCAAGGCTCAAGTCTCAAGGCTCATGGCTCAAGGCTCAATGCTCAAGGATCAATGCTCAAGGCTCAAGGCTCAAAGGCTCAACGCTCAACGCCCAACGCTTAAGGCTCAAGGTTCAAGTCTCAATGTTCAATGTTAAAGGCTCAAGGATCTAGGCTAAAGGCTTAAGGGTCAATGCTCAAGGCTCAAGGATTAAGCCTCAAGGTTCAAGTCTCAAGGGTCAGGGATCAAGGCTCAAGGTTCATGGCTCAAGGCTCATGGCTTAACGCTCAAAGGTAAAGTCTCAATGCTCAACGCTCAACGCATTAGGCTCAAGGTTCAAGTCTCAAGGGTCCGGGATCAAAGCTAAAGGTTCAAGGCTCAAGGCTCAAGGCAAGAGGTTCAAGGCTCAAGGCTCAAGGATCAATGCTCAAGGCTCAAGGCTCAAGGGTCAAGACTCAAAAGTCAAGGCTAAAGGGTCAAGGTTCAAACTTCAAATCTCCAGGATCAAGGGTTACAACTCAAGGGGTCAAGGCTCAAAAGTCAAGGCTAAAGGATCAAGGCTCAAGGCTCAAGGCTCAAGTATCAAGGCTCAAGGCTCAAGGCTCAAGGCTCAAGGCACAAGGCTCAAGGCTCAAGGCTCAAGGATCAAGGCTAAAGGCTCAAGACTCAAGGCTCAATGCTCAAGGCTCAAGGCTCAAGGCTCAAGGCTCAAGGCTCAAGGCTCAAGGCTCAAGGCTCAAGACTCAAGGCTCAAGGCTCAAGGCTCAAGGCTCAAGGTACAAGGCTTAAGGCTCAAGGCTCAAGGCTCAAGTCTCAAGGCTCATGGCTCAAGGCTCAAAGCTCAAGGATCAATGCTCAAGGCTCAAGGCTCAAAGGCTCAACGCTCAACGCTCAACGCCCAACGCTTAAGGCTCAAGGTTAAAGTCTCAATGTTCAATGTTAAAGGCTCAAGGCTCTAGGCTAAAGGCTTAAGGGTCAATGCTCAAGGCTCAAGGATTAAGCCTCAAGGTTCAAGTCTCAAGGGTCAGGGATCAAGGCTCAAGGTTCATGGCTCAAGGCTCATGGCTTAACGCTCAAAGGTAAAGTCTCAATGCTCAACGCTCAACGCATTAGGCTCAAGGTTCAAGTCTCAAGGGTCCGGGATCAAAGCTAAAGGTTCAAGGCTCAAGGCCCAAGGCAAGAGGTTCAAGGCTCAAGGCTCAAGGCTCAAGGATCAATGCTCAATGCTCAAGGCTCAAGGCTCAAGGCTCAAGGGTCAAGACTCAAAAGTCAAGGCTAAAGGGTCAAGGTTCAAGGTTCAAGGTTCAAGGCTCAAGGCTCATGGCTCAAGCCTCAAGGCTCAAGGATCAAGGCTCTAGGCTCAAGGTACAAGGCTTAAGGCTCAAGGCTCAAGGCTCAAGGCTCAAGGCTCAAGGCTCAAGGCTCAAGGCTCAAGGCTCAAGGCTCAAGGATCAATGATCAAGGCTCAAGGCTCAAGGCTCAAGGCTCAAGGCTCAAGTCTCAAGGCTCAAGGCTCAAGGCTCAAGGCTCAAGGCTCAAGGTTCAAACTTCAAATCTCCAGGATCAAGGGTTACAACTCAAGGGGTCAAGGCTCAAAAGTCAAGGCTAAAGGATCAAGGATCAAGGATCAATGCTCAAGGCTCCAGGCTCAAGGCTCAAGGCTCAAGGCTCAAGGCTCAAGTCTAAAGGCTCAAGGCTCAAGGCTCAAGAGTCAAGGCTCAAGGCTCAAGGCTCAAGGCACAAGGCTCAAGGCTCAAGGCTCAAGGCTCAAGGCTCAAGGCTCAAGGCTCAAGGCTCAAGGCTCAAGGCTCAAGGCTCAAGGCTCAAGGCTCAAGGTACAAGGCTTAAGGCTCAAGGCTCATGGCTCAAGTCTCAAGGCTCATGGCTCAAGGCTCAAAGCTCAAGGATCAATGCTCAAGGCTCAAGGCTCAAAGGCTCAACGCTCAACGCTCAACGCCCAACGCTTAAGGCTCAAGGTTCAAGTCTCAATGTTCAATGTTAAATGCTCAAGGCTCTAGGCTAAAGGCTTAAGGGTCAACGCTCAAGGCTCAAGGATTAAGCCTCAAGGTTCAAGTCTCAAGGGTCAGGGATCAAGGCTCAAGGTTCATGGCTCAAGGCTCATGGCTTAACGCTCAAAGGTAAAGTCTCAATGCTCAAAGCTCAACGCTCAAGGCATTAGGCTCAAGGTTCAAGTCTCAAGGGTCCGGGATCATAGCTAAAGGTTCAAGGCTCAAGGCTCAAGGCTCAAGGCAAGAGGTTCAAGGCTTAAGGCTCAAGGATCAATGCTCAAGGCTCAAGGCTCAAGGCTCAAGGCTCAAGGCTCAAGGCTCAAGGGTCAAGACTCAAAAGTCAAGGCTAAAGGGTTAAGGTTCAAGGTTCAAGGCTCCAGGCTCATGGCTCAAGCCTCAAGGCTCAAGTCTCACGGCTCAAGGCTCAAGGCTCAAGGCTCAAGGCTCAAGGTTCAAAGCTCAAGGTTCAAAGCTCAAGGCTCAAGGGTCACGGCTCAAGGGTCAAGACTCAAAAGTCAAGGCTAAAGGCTCAAGGTTCAAGGCTCAAGGCTCAAGGCTGAAAGGCTCAAGGCTCAACGCACAATGCTCAAGGCTCAAGGTTCAAGTCTCAAGGGTCAAGGATCAAGGCTCAAGGTTCAAGGCTCAAGGCTCAAGGCTCCAGGCTCCAGGCTCAAGGCTCAAGGCTCAAGGGTCGAGGCTGAAGGCTCAAGGCTGAAGGCTCAAGGCTCAAGGCCCAAGGCTCAAGGCCCAAGACTCAAGGCTCAAGGCTCAAGGCTCAAGGCTTAAGTTACAAGGTTCAAGGCTCAAGAATTAATCCTCAAGGCTCAAGGATCAAGGCTCAAGGCTCAAGGCTCAACACTCAAGGCTCAAGGCTCAAGGCTCAAGGCTCAAGGCTCAAGGCTCAAGGCTCAAGGCTCAAGGCTTAAGGCTTAAGGATCAAGGTTCAAACTTCAAATCTCCAGGATCAAGGGTTACAACTCAAGGGGTCAAGGCTCAAAAGTCAAGGCTAAAGGATCAAGGATCAAGGCTCAAGGCTCAAGGCTCAAGGCTCAAGGCTCAAGGCTCAAGGCTCAAGGCTCAAGGCTCAAGGCTCAAGGCCCAAGGCTCAAGGCCCAAGACTCAAGGCTCAAGGCTCAAGGCTCAAGGCTTAAGTTACAAGGTTCAAGGCTCAAGAATTAATCCTCAAGGCTCAAGGATCAAGGCTCAAGGCTCAAGGCTCAACACTCAAGGCTCAAGGCTCAAGGCTCAAGGCTCAAGGCTCAAGGCTCAAGGCTCAAGGCTCAAGGCTTAAGGCTTAAGGATCAAGGTTCAAACTTCAAATCTCCAGGATCAAGGGTTACAACTCAAGGGGTCAAGGCTCAAAAGTCAAGGCTAAAGGATCAAGGATCAAGGCTCAAGGCTCAAGGCTCAAGGCTCAAGGCTCAAGGCTGAAGGCTCAAGGCTCAAGGCTCAATGCTCAGGTCTCAAGGCTCAAGGCTCAAGGCAGAAGCCATAAGGCTCAAGGCTCAAGGCTCAAGGCTCAAGGCTCAAGGCTCAAGGCTCAAGGCTCAAGGCTCAAGGCTCAAGGCTCAAGGCTCAAGGCTCAAGGCTCAAGGCTCAAGGCTCAAGGCTCAAGGCTCAAGGATCAAGGCTCAAGATCAAGGCTCCAGGCTCAAGGTATAAGGCTTAAGGCTCAAGGCTCAAGGCTCAAGGCTCAAGGCTCAAGGCTCAAGGCTCAAGGATCAAGGCTCAAGGCTCAAGGCTCAAGGCTTAACGCTCAAGGCTAAAGGCTCAAGGCTCAAGGCTCAAGGCTCAAGGCTCAAGGCTCAAGGCTCAAAAGTCAAGGCTAAAGGGTCAAGGTTCAAGGCTCAAGGCTCAAGCCTCAAGCCTCAAGGCTCAAGACTCAAGGCTCAAGGCTCAAGGCTAAAGGCTCAAGGTTCAAAGCTCAAGGCTCAAGGGTCACGGCTCAAGGGTCAAGGCTCAAGGTTCAAGGCTCAAGGCTGAAAGGCTCATGGCTTAACGCACAACGCTCAAGGCTCAAGGTTCAAGTATCAAGGGTCAAGGATAAAGACTCAAGGTTCAAGGCTCAAGGCTCAAGGCTCCAGGCTCAAGGCTCAAGGGTCGAGGTTGAAGGCTCAAGGCTCAAGGCTCAAGGCCCAAGGCTCAAGGCTCAAGGGTCAAGGCTTAAGGTACAAGGTTCAAGGCTCAAGACTTAATCCTCAAGGCTCAAGGATCAAGGCTCAAGGATCAAGGTTCAAGGTTCAAGGATCAAGGCTCAAGGCTCAAGGCTCAAGGCTCAAGGCTCAAGCCACAAAGGCTCAAGGCTCAACGCTCAAAGCTCAAGGCTCAAGGCTTAAGGGTCAAGGTTGAAGTCTCAAGGGTCAAGGCTCATGGTTCAAGGCTCAAGGCTCAAGGATCAAGGCTCAAGGCTAAAGGATCAAGGCTCAAGGCCCAAGGCTCAAGGCTCAAGGCTTAAGGCTCAAGGCTCAAGGCTCATGGCTCAAGTGTCAAGGCTCAAGGCTCAAGGCTCAAGGCTGAAGGGTCAAGGCTCAAAGTTCAATGTTGAATGCTCAAGGGTCATGTCTCAAGGGTCAAAGATCGAAAGTCAAGGCTAAAGGATCAATGCTCAAGGCGCAAGGCTCAAGGCTAAAGGATCAAGGCTCAAGGCGCAAGGCTCAAGGCTCAAGGCTAAAGGCTTAAGGCTCAAGGCTCAAGGGTCAAGGTTCAAGGTTCAAAGTTGAATGCTCAAGGGTCATGTCTCAAGGGTCAAGGCTCGAAAGTCAAGGCTAAAGGCTCAAGGCTCAAGGCTCAAGTCTCAAGGCTCAAGGCTCAAGACTCAAGGCGCAAGGCTCAAGGCTCCAGGCTCAAGGCTCAAGGCTCAAGGCTCAAGGCTCAAGGCTCAAGGCTTAAGGCTTAAGGATTAAGGTTCAAACTTCAAATCTCCAGGATCAAGGGTTACAACTCAAAGGGTCAAGGCTCAAAAGTCAAGGCTAAAGGATCAAGGCTCAAGGCTCAAGGCTCAAGGCTCAAGGCTCAAGGCTCAAGTCTCAAGGCTCAAGGCTCAAGGCACAAGGCTCAAGGCTCAAGGGTCAAGGATCAAGGCTCAAGGCTCAAGGCTCATGGCTCAAGGCTCAAGGCTCAAGGCTCAAGGCTCAAGGCTCAAGGCTCAAGGCTCAAGGCTCAAGGCTCAAGGCTCAAGGCTCAAGGCTCAAGGCTCTAGGCTCAAGGCACAAGGCTGAAGGCTCAAGGCTCAAGGCTCAAGGCTCAAGGCTCAAGGCTCAAGGATCAATGATCAAGGCTCAAGGCTCAAGGCTCAAGGCTCAAGGCTCAAGGCTCAAGGCTCAAGGCTCAAGGTTCAAACTTCAAATCTCCAGGATCAAGGGTTACAACTCAAGGGGTCAAGGCTCAAAAGTCAAGGCTAAAGGCTCAAGGCTCAAGTCTCAAGGCTCAAGGCTCAAGGCTCAAGGCTCAAGGCACAAGGCTCAAGGCTCAAGGCTCAAGGCTCAAGGCTCAAGGCTCAAGGCTCAAGGCTTAAGGCTCAAGGCTCAAGGCTCAAGGCTCAAGGCTCAAGGCTCAAGGCTCAAGGCTCAAGGCTCAAGGCTCAAGGCTCAAGGCTCAAGGCTCAAGGCTCAAGGCTCAAGGCTCAAGGCTCAAGGCTCAAGGCTCAAGCCTCAAGGCTCAAGGCTCAAGGTACAAGGCTCATGGCTCAAGGCTCAAAGCTCAAGGATCAATGCTCAAGTATCAAGGCTCAAAGGCTCAACGCTCAACACTCAACACCCAATGCTTAAGGCTCAAGGTTCAAGTCTCAATGTTCAATGTTAAAGGCTCAAGGCTCTAGGCTAAAGGCTTAAGGGTCAATGCTCAAGGCTCAAGGATTAAGCCTCAAGGTTCAAGTCTCAAGGGTCAGGGATCAAGGCTCAAGGTTCATGGCTCAAGGCTCATGGCTTAACGCTCAAAGGTAAAGTCTCAATGCTCAACGCTCAAGGCTCAAGGTTCAAGTCTCAAGGGTCCGGGATCAAAGTTAAAGGTTCAAGGCTCAAGGCTCAAAGCTCAAGGCAAGAGGTTCAAGGCTCAAGGCTCAAGGATCAATGCTCAAGGCTCAAGGCTCAAGGCTCAAGGGTCAAGACTCAAAAGTCAAGGCTAAAGGGTCAAGGTTCAAGGCTCAAGGCTCATGGCTCAAGCCTCAAGGCTCAAGGTTCAAGGCTATAGGCTCAAGGTACAAGGCTTAAGGCTCAAGGCTCAAGGCTCAAGGCTCAAGGCTCAAGGCTCAAGGCTCAAGGCTCAAGGCTCAAGGCTCAAGGATCAATGATCAAGGCTCAAGGCTCAAGGCTCAAGTCTCAAGGCTCAAGGTTCAAACATCAAATCTCCAGGATCAAGGGTTACAACTCAAGGGGTCAAGGCTCAAAAGTCAAGGCTAAAGGATCAAGGATCAAGGCTCAAGGCTAAAGGCTCAAGGCTCAAGGCTCAAGGCTCAAGACTCAAGGCTCAAGGCTCAAGGCTCAAGGCTCAAGGCTCAAGGCTCAAGGCTCAAGGCTCAAGGCTCAAGGCTCAAGGCTCAAGGCTCAAGGCTCAAGGCTCAAGGCTCAAGGCTCAAGGCTCAAGCCTCCAGGCTCAAGGCTCAAGGCGCAAGGCTCAAGGCTCAAGGTACAAGGCTTAAGGCTCAAGGCTCGAGGCTCAAGTCTCAAGGCTCATGGCTCAAGGCTCAAAGCTCAAGGATCAATGCTCAAGGCTCAAGGCTCAAAGGCTCAACGCTCAACGCTCAACGCCCAACGCTTAAGGCTCAAGGTTAGAGTCTCAATGTTCAATGTTAAAGGCTCAAGGCTCTAGGATAAAGGCTTAAGGGTCAACGCTCAAGGCTCAAGGATTAAGCCTCAAGGTTCAAGTCTCAAGGGTCAGGGATAAGGCTCAAGGTTCATGGCTCAAGGCTCATGGCTTAACGCTCAACGCTCAAGGCATTAGGCTCAATGCTCAACGCTCAAGGCATTAGGCTCAAGGTTCAAGTCTCAAGGGTCCGGGATCATAGCTAAAGGTTCAAGGCTCAAGGCTCAAGGCTCAAGGCAAGAGGTTCAAGGCTCAAGGCTCAAGGCTCAAGGATCAATGCTCAAGGCTCAAGGCTCAAGGCTCAAGGCTCAAGGCTCAAGGCTCAAGGCTCAAGTCTCAAGACTCAAAAGTCAAGGCTAAAGGGTCAAGGTTCAAGGCTCAAGGCTCAAGGCTCATGGCTCAAGCCTCAAGGCTCAAGGCTCAAGGCTCATGGCTCAAGCCTCAAGGCTCAAGGCTCGAGGTTCAAGGCTCAAGGCTCTAGGCTCAAGGCACAAGGCTGAAGGCTCAAGGCTCAAGGATCAAAGCTCAAGGCTCAAGGCTCAAGGCTCAAGGCTCAAGGCTCAAGGCTCAAGGCTCAAGGCTCAAGGCTCAAGGCTCAAGGTTCAAACTTCAAATCTCCAGGATCAAGGGTTACAACTCAAGGGGTCAAGGCTCAAAAGTCAAGGCTAAAGGCTCAAGGCTCAAGTCTCAAGGCTCAAGGCTCAAGGCTCAAGAGTCAAGGCTCAAGGCTCAAGGCACAAGGCTCAAGGCTCAAGGCTCAAGGCTCAAGGCTCAAGGCTCAAGGCTCAAGGCTCAAGGCTCAAGGCTCAAGGCTCGAGGCTCAAGGCTTAAGGCTCAAGGCTCAAGGCTCAAGGCTCAAGGGTCAAGGCTCAAGGCTCAAGGCTCAAGGCTCAAGGCTCAAGGCTCAAGGCTCAAGGCTCAAGGCTCAAGGTTCAAACTTCAAATCTCCAGGATCAAGGGTTACAACTCAAGGGGTCAAGGCTCAAAAGTCAAGGCTAAAGGCTCAAGGCTCAAGTCTCAAGGCTCAAGGCTCAAGGCTCAAGAGTCAAGGCTCAAGGCTCAAGGCACAAGGCTCAAGGCTCAAGGCTCAAGGCTCAAGGCTCAAGGCTCAAGGCTCAAGGCTCAAGGCTCAAGGCTCAAGGCTCAAGGCTCAAGGCTTAAGGCTCAAGGCTCAAGGCTCAAGGCTCAAGGGTCAAGGCTCAAGGCTCAAGGCTCAAGGCTCAAGGCTCAAGGTACAAGGCTTAAGGCTCAAGGCTCAAGTCTCAAGGCTCATGGCTCAAAGCTCAAGGATCAATGCTCAAGTCTCAAGGCTCAAAGGCTCAACGCTCAACGCTCAACGCCCAACGCTTAAGGCTCAAGGTTCAAGTCTCAATGTTCAATGTTAAAGGCTCAAGGCTCTAGGCTAAAGGCTTAAGGGTCAATGCTCAAGGCTCAAGGATTAAGCCTCAAGGTTCAAGTCTCAAGGGTCAGGGATCAAGGCTCAAGGTTCATGGCTCAAGGCTCATGGCTTAACGCTCAAAGGTAAAGTCTCAATGCTCAACGCTCAACGCATTAGGCTCAAGGTTCAAGTCTCAAAGGTCCGGGATCAAAGCTAAAGGTTCAAGGCTCAAAGCTCAAAGCTCAAGGCAAGAGGTTCAAGGCTCAAGGCTCAAGGATCAATACTCAAGGCTCAAGGCTCAAGGCTCAAGGCTCAAGACTCAAAAGTCAAGGCTAAAGGGTCAAGGTTCAAGGCTCAAGGCTCAAGGCTCATGGCTCAAGCCTCAAGGCTCAAGGATCAAGGCTCTAGGCTCAAGGTACAAAGCTTAAGGCTCAAGGCTCAAGGCTCAAGGCTCAAGGCTCAAGGATCAATGATCAAGGCTCAAGGCTCAAGTCTCAAGGCTCAAGGCTCAAGGCTCAAGGCTCAAGGCTCAAGGTTCAAACATCAAATCTCCAGGATCAAGGGTTACAACTCAAGGGGTCAAGGCTCAAAAGTCAAGGCTAAAGGATCAAGGATCAAGGCTCAAGGCTCAAGTCTCAAGGCTCAAGGCTCAAGGCTCAAGAGTCAAGGCTCAAGGCTCAAGGCTCAAGGCACAGGGCTCAAGGCTCAAGGCTAAAGGCTCAAGGCTCAAGGCTCAAGGCTCAAGACTCAAGGCTCAAGGCTCATGGCTCAAGGCTCAAGGCTCAAGGCTCAAGGCTCAAGGCTCAAGGCTCAAGGGTCAAGGCTCAAGGCTCAAGGCTCAAGGCTCAAGGCTCAAGGCTCAAGGCTCAAGGCTCAAGGCTCAAGGCTCAAGGTTCAAACTTCAAATCTCCAGGATCAAGGGTTACAACTCAAGGGGTCAAGGCTCAAAAGTCAAGGCTAAAGGCTCAAGGCTCAAGTCTCAAGGCTCAAGGCTCAAGGCTCAAGAGTCAAGGCTCAAGGCTCAAGGCACAAGGCTCAAGGCTCAAGGCTCAAGGCTCAAGGCTCAAGGCTCAAGGCTCAAGGCTCAAGGCTCAAGGCTCAAGGCTCAAGGCTTAAGGCTCAAGGCTCAAGGCTCAAGGCTCAAGGGTCAAGGCTCAAGGCTCAAGGCTCAAGGCTCAAGGCTCAAGGTACAAGGCTTAAGGCTCAAGGCTCAAGTCTCAAGGCTCATGGCTCAAAGCTCAAGGATCAATGCTCAAGTCTCAAGGCTCAAAGGCTCAACGCTCAACGCTCAACGCCCAACGCTTAAGGCTCAAGGTTCAAGTCTCAATGTTCAATGTTAAAGGCTCAAGGCTCTAGGCTAAAGGCTTAAGGGTCAATGCTCAAGGCTCAAGGATTAAGCCTCAAGGTTCAAGTCTCAAGGGTCAAGGATCAAGGCTCAAGGTTCATGGCTCAAGGCTCATGGCTTAACGCTCAAAGGTAAAGTCTCAATGCTCAACGCTCAACGCATTAGGCTCAAGGTTCAAGTCTCAAAGGTCCGGGATCAAAGCTAAAGGTTCAAGGCTCAAAGCTCAAAGCTCAAGGCAAGAGGTTCAAGGCTCAAGGCTCAAGGATCAATACTCAAGGCTCAAGGCTCAAGGCTCAAGGCTCAAGACTCAAAAGTCAAGGCTAAAGGGTCAAGGTTCAAGGCTCAAGGCTCAAGGCTCATGGCTCAAGCCTCAAGGCTCAAGGATCAAGGCTCTAGGCTCAAGGTACAAAGCTTAAGGCTCAAGGCTCAAGGCTCAAGGATCAATGATCAAGGCTCAAGGCTCAAGTGTCAAGGCTCAAGGCTCAAGGCTCAAGGCTCAAGGCTCAAGGTTCAAACATCAAATCTCCAGGATCAAGGGTTACAACTCAAGGGGTCAAGGCTCAAAAGTCAAGGCTAAAGGATCAAGGATCAAGGCTCAAGGCTCAAGTCTCAAGGCTCAAGGCTCAAGGCTCAAGAGTCAAGGCTCAAGGCTCAAGGCTCAAGGCACAGGGCTCAAGGCTCAAGGCTAAAGGCTCAAGGCTCAAGGCTCAAGGCTCAAGACTCAAGGCTCAAGGCTCATGGCTCAAGGCTCAAGGCTGAAGGCTCAAGGCTCAAGGCTCAAGGCTCAAGGCTCAAGGCTCAAGGCTCAAGGTACAAGGCTTAAGGCTCAAGGCTCAAGGCTCAAGTCTCAAGGCTCATGGCTCAAGGCTCAAAGCTCAAGGATCAATGCTCAAGGCTCAAGGCTCAAAGGCTCAACGCTCAACGCTCAACGCTCAACGCCCAACGCTTAAGGCTCAAGGTTCAAGTCTCAATGTTCAATGTTAAAGGCTCAAGGCTCTAGGCTAAAGGCTTAAGGGTCAACGCTCAAGGCTCAAGGATTAAGCCTCAAGGTTCAAGTCTCAAGGGTCAGGGATCAAGGCTCAAGGTTCATGGCTCAAGGCTCATGGCTTAACGCTCAAAGGTAAAGTCTCAATGCTCAATGCTCAACGCTCAAGGCATTAGGCTCAAGGTTCAAGTCTCAAGGGTCCGGGATCATAGCTAAAGGTTCAAGGCTCAAGGCTCAAGGCAAGAGGTTCAAGGCTCAAGGCTCAAGGCTCAAGGATCAATGCTCAAGGCTCAAGGCTCAAGGATCAAGGCTCAAGGCTCAAAGCTCAAGGCTCAAGGGTCAAGACTCAAAAGTCAAGGCTAAAGGGTCAAGGTTCAAGGCTCAAGGCTCATGGCTCAAGCCTCAAGGCTCAAGGCTCAAGGCTCAAGGCTCAAGGCTCAAGGCTCAAGGTTCAAAGCTCAAGGTTCAAAGCTCAAGGCTCAAGGGTCACGGCTCAAGGCTCAAGACTCAAAAGTCAAGGCTAAAGGCTCAAGGTTCAAGGCTCAAGGCTCAAGGCTGAAAGGCTCAAGGCTTAACACACAATGCTCAAGGCTCAAGGTTCAAGTCTCAAGGGTCAAGGATCAAGGCTCAAGGTTCAAGGCTCAAGGCTCAAGGCTCAAGGCTCCAGGCTGAAGGCTCAAGGCTCAAGGGTCGAGGCTGAAGGCTCAAGGCTCAAGGCTCAAGGCCCAAGGCTCAAGGCCCAAGACTCAAGGCTCAAGGCTCAAGGCTCAAGGCTTAAGGTACAAGGTTCAAGGCTCAAGACTTAATCCTCAAGGCTCAAGGATCAAGGCTCAAGGCTCAAGGCTCAACGCTCAAGGCTCAAGGCTCAACGCTCAAGGCTCAAGGATAAAGGCTCAAGGTTCAAGGCTCAAGGCTCAAGGCTCCAGGCTCCAGGCTGAAGGCTCAAGGCTCAAGGGTCGAGGCTGAAGGCTCAAGGCTCAAGGCTCAATGCCCAAGGCTCAAGGCTCAAGGCTCAAGGCTCAAGGCTCAAGGGTCAAGGGTCAAGGCTTAAGGTACAAGGTTCAAGGCTCAAGACTTAATCCTCAAGGCTCAAGGATCAAGGCTCAAGGTTCAAGGATCAAGGCTCAAGGCTCAAGGCTCAAGGCTCAAGGAACAAGCCACAAAGGCTCAAGGCTCAACGCTAAAAGCTCAAGGATCAAGGCTTAAGGCTCAAGGTTGAAGTCTCAAGGGTCAAGGCTCATGGTTCAAGGCTCAAGGCTCAAGGATCAAGGCTCAAGGCTAAACGATCAAGGCTCAAGGGTCAAGAGTCAAGGCTCAAGGCTCAAGGCTCAAGGCTCAAGGCTCAAGGCTCAAGGCTCATGGCTCAAGGCTCAAGACTCAAGGCTCCAGGCTCCAGGCTCAAGGCTCAAGGCTCAAGGCTCAAGGCTCAAGGCTCAAGGCTCAAGGCTCAAGGCTCAAGGCTCAAGGCTCAAGGCTCAAGGCTCAAGGCTCAAGGCTCAAGGCTCAAGGCTCAAGGCTCAAGCCTCAAGGCTCAAGGCTCAAGGCTCAAGGCTCATGGCTCAAGCCTCAAGGCTCAAGGATCAAGGCTCTAGGCTCAAGGTACAAAGCTTAAGGCTCAAGGCTCAAGGCTCAAGGCTCAAGGATCAATGATCAAGGCTCAAGGCTCAAGTGTCAAGGCTCAAGGCTCAAGGCTCAAGGCTCAAGGCTCAAGGTTCAAACATCAAATCTCCAGGATCAAGGGTTACAACTCAAGGGGTCAAGGCTCAAAAGTCAAGGCTAAAGGATCAAGGATCAAGGCTCAAGGCTCAAGTCTCAAGGCTCAAGGCTCAAGGCTCAAGAGTCAAGGCTCAAGGCTCAAGGCTCAAGGCACAGGGCTCAAGGCTCAAGGCTAAAGGCTCAAGGCTCAAGGCTCAAGGCTCAAGACTCAAGGCTCAAGGCTCATGGCTCAAGGCTCAAGGCTCAAGGCTCAAGGCTCAAGGCTCAAGGCTCAAGGCTCAAGGCTCAAGGCTCAAGGTACAAGGCTTAAGGCTCAAGGCTCAAGGCTCAAGTCTCAAGGCTCATGGCTCAAGGCTCAAAGCTCAAGGATCAATGCTCAAGGCTCAAGGCTCAAAGGCTCAACGCTCAACGCTCAACGCTCAACGCCCAACGCTTAAGGCTCAAGGTTCAAGTCTCAATGTTCAATGTTAAAGGCTCAAGGCTCTAGGCTAAAGGCTTAAGGGTCAACGCTCAAGGCTCAAGGATTAAGCCTCAAGGTTCAAGTCTCAAGGGTCAGGGATCAAGGCTCAAGGTTCATGGCTCAAGGCTCATGGCTTAACGCTCAAAGGTAAAGTCTCAATGCTCAATGCTCAACGCTCAAGGCATTAGGCTCAAGGTTCAAGTCTCAAGGGTCCGGGATCATAGCTAAAGGTTCAAGGCTCAAGGCTCAAGGCAAGAGGTTCAAGGCTCAAGGCTCAAGGCTCAAGGATCAATGCTCAAGGCTCAAGGCTCAAGGATCAAGGCTCAAGGCTCAAAGCTCAAGGCTCAAGGGTCAAGACTCAAAAGTCAAGGCTAAAGGGTCAAGGTTCAAGGCTCAAGGCTCATGGCTCAAGCCTCAAGGCTCAAGGCTCAAGGCTCAAGGCTCAAGGCTCAAGGCTCAAGGTTCAAAGCTCAAGGTTCAAAGCTCAAGGCTCAAGGGTCACGGCTCAAGGCTCAAGACTCAAAAGTCAAGGCTAAAGGCTCAAGGTTCAAGGCTCAAGGCTCAAGGCTGAAAGGCTCAAGGCTTAACACACAATGCTCAAGGCTCAAGGTTCAAGTCTCAAGGGTCAAGGATCAAGGCTCAAGGTTCAAGGCTCAAGGCTCAAGGCTCAAGGCTCCAGGCTGAAGGCTCAAGGCTCAAGGGTCGAGGCTGAAGGCTCAAGGCTCAAGGCTCAAGGCCCAAGGCTTAAGGCCCAAGACTCAAGGCTCAAGGCTCAAGGCTCAAGGCTTAAGGTACAAGGTTCAAGGCTCAAGACTTAATCCTCAAGGCTCAAGGATCAAGGCTCAAGGCTCAAGGCTCAACGCTCAAGGCTCAAGGCTCAACGCTCAAGGCTCAAGGATAAAGGCTCAAGGTTCAAGGCTCAAGGCTCAAGGCTCCAGGCTCCAGGCTGAAGGCTCAAGGCTCAAGGGTCGAGGCTGAAGGCTCAAGGCTCAAGGCTCAATGCCCAAGGCTCAAGGCTCAAGGCTCAAGGCTCAAGGCTCAAGGGTCAAGGGTCAAGGCTTAAGGTACAAGGTTCAAGGCTCAAGACTTAATCCTCAAGGCTCAAGGATCAAGGCTCAAGGTTCAAGGATCAAGGCTCAAGGCTCAAGGCTCAAGGCTCAAGGAACAAGCCACAAAGGCTCAAGGCTCAACGCTAAAAGCTCAAGGATCAAGGCTTAAGGCTCAAGGTTGAAGTCTCAAGGGTCAAGGCTCATGGTTCAAGGCTCAAGGCTCAAGGATCAAGGCTCAAGGCTAAACGATCAAGGCTCAAGGGTCAAGAGTCAAGGCTCAAGGCTCAAGGCTCAAGGCTCAAGGCTCAAGGCTCAAGGCTCAAGGCTCATGGCTCAAGGCTCAAGACTCAAGGCTCCAGGCTCCAGGCTCAAGGCTCAAGGCTCAAGGCTCAAGGCTCAAGGCTCAAGGCTCAAGGCTCAAGGCTCAAGGCTCAAGGCTCAAGGCTCAAGGCTCAAGGCTCAAGGCTCAAGGCTCAAGGCTCAAGCCTCAAGGCTCAAGGCTCAAGGCTCAAGGCTCAAGGCTCAAGGCTCAAGGCTCAAGGCTCAAGGCTAAAGGCTCAAGGCTCAAGGTACAAGGCTTAAGGCTCAAGGCTCAAGGCTCAAGTCTCAAGGCTCATGGCTCAAGGCTCAAAGCTCAAGGATCAATGCTCAAGGCTCAAGGCTCGAAGGCTCAACGCTCAATGCTCAACGCTCAACGCCCAACGCTTAAGGCTCAAGGTTCAAGTCTCAATGTTCAATGTTAAAGGCTCAAGGCTCTAGGCTAAAGGCTTAAGGGTCAACGCTCAAGGCTCAAGGATTAAGCCTCAAGGTTCAAGTCTCAAGGGTCAGGGATCAAGGCTCAAGGTTCATGGCTCAAGGCTCATGGCTTAACGCTCAAAGGTAAAGTCTCAATGCTCAACACTCAACGCTCAAGGCATTAGGCTCAAGGTTCAAGTCTCAAGGGTTCGGGATCATAGCTAAAGGTTCAAGGCTCAAGGCTCAAGGCTCAAGGCAAGAGGTTCAAGGCTCAAGGCTCAAGGATCAATGCTCAAGGCTCAAGGCTCAAGGCTCAAGGCTCAAGGGTCAAGACTCAAAAGTCAAGGCTAAAGGGTCAAGGTTCAAGGCTCAAGGCTCAAGGCTCATGGCTCAAGCCTCAAGGCTCAAGGCTCAAGGCTCAAGGCTCAAGGTTCAAAGCTCAAGGTTCAAAGCTCAAGGCTCAAGGGTCACGGCTCAAGGGTCAAGACTCAAAAGTCAAGGCTAAAGGCTCAAGGTTCAAGGCTCAAGGCTCAAGGCTGAAAGGCTCAAGGCTTAACGCACAATGCTCAATGCTCAAGGTTCAAGTCTCAAGGGTCAAGGATCAAGGCTCAAGGTTCAAGGCTCAAGGCTCAAGGCTCCAGGCTCCAGGCTCAAGGCTCAAGGCTCAAGGGTCGAGGCTGAAGGCTCAAGGCTCAAGGCTCAAGGCCCAAGGCTCCAGGCCCAAGACTCAAGGCTCAAGGCTGAAGGCTCAAGGCTTAAGGTACAAGGTTCAAGGCTCAAGACTTAATCCTCAAGGCTCAAGGATCAAGGCTCAAGGCTCAAGGCTCAAGGCTCAAGGCTCAAGGCTCAAGGCTCAAGGCTCAAGGCTCAAGGCTCAAGGCTCAAGGCTCAAGGCTCAACGCTCAAGGCTCAAGGCTCAAGGCTCAAGGCTTAAGGCTTAAGGATCAAGGTTCAAACTTCAAATCTCCAGGCTCAAGGTTCAAGTCTCAAGGGTCAAGGATAAAGGCTCAAGGTTCAAGGCTCAAGGGTCGAGGCTGAAGGCTCAAGGCTCAAGGCTCAAGGCCCAAGGCTCAAGGCTCAAGGCTCAAGGCTCAAGGGTCAAGGCTTAAGGTACAAGGTTCAAGGCTCAAGAATTAATCCTCAAGGCTCAAGGATCAAGGCTCAAGGACCAAGGCTCAAGGTTCAAGGATCAAGGCTCAAGGCTCAAGGCTCAAGCCACAAAGGCTCAAGGCTCAACGCTCAAAGCTCAAGGCTCAAGGCATAAGGTTAAAGGTTGAAGTCTCAAGGGTCAAGGCTCATGGTTCAAGGCTCAAGGCTCAAGGATCAAGGCTTAAGGCTAAAGGGTCAAGGCTCAAGGCCCAAGGCTCAAGGCTTAAGGCTCAAGGCTCAAGGCTCAAGGCTCATGGCTCAAGTGTCAAGGCTCAAGGCTCAAGGCTCAAGGCTGAAGGGTCAAGGCTCAAGGTTCAATGTTGAATGCTCAAGGGTCATGTCTCAAGGGTCAAAGATCGAAAGTCAAGGCTAAAGGATCAATGCTCAAGGCTTAAGGCTCAAGGCTCAAGGATCAAGGCTCAAGGCGCAAGGCTCAAGGCTCAAGGCTAAAGGCTCAAGGCTCAAGGCTCAAGGGTCAAGGGTCGAGGTTCAAGGTTCAAAGTTGAATGCTCAAGGGTCATGTCTCAAGGGTCAAGGCTCGAAAGTCAAGAGGTTCAAGGCTCAAGGCTCAAGGCTCAAGGATCAATGCTCAAGGCTCAAGGCTCAAGGCTCAAGGGTCAAGACTCAAAAGTCAAGGCTAAAGGGTCAAGGTTCAAGGTTCAAAGCTCAAGGCTCAAGGCTCATGGCTCGAGCCTCAAGGCTCAAGGATCAAGGCTCTAGGCTCAAGGTACAAGGCTTAAGGCTCAAGGCTCAAGGCTCAAGGCTCAAGGATCAATGATCAAGGCTCAAGGCTCATAGCTCAAGTCTCAAGGCTCAAGGCTCAAGGCTCAAGGCTCAAGGCTCAAGGCTCAAGGCTCAAGGCTCAAGGCTCAAGGCTCAAGGCTCAAGGCTTAAGGATCAAGGTTCAAACTTCAAAGCTCCAGGATCAAGGGTTACAACTCAAGGGGTCAAGGCTCAAAAGTCAAGGCTAAAGGATCAAGGATCAAGGCTCAAGGCTCAAGGCTCAAGTCTCAAGGCTCCAGGCTCAAGGCTCAAGCCTCAAGGCTCAAGGCTCAAGGCACAAGGCTGAAGGCTCAAGGCTCAAGGCTCAAGGCTCAAGGCTCAAGGCTCAAGAAAGGCTCAAGGCTCAAGGCTCAAGGCACAAGGCTCAAGGCTCAAGGCTCAAGGATCAAGGCTCAAGGCTCAAGGCTCAAGGCTCAAGGCTCAAGGCTCAAGGCTCAAGGCTCAAGGCTCAAGGCTCAAGGCTCAAGGATCAATGCTCGAGGCTCAAGGCTCAAGGCTCAAAGGCTCAAGGCACAACGCTCAACGCCCAACGCCCAACGCTTAAGGCTCAAGGTTTAAGTCTCAATGTTCAATGCTAAAGGCTCAAGGCTCTAGGCTAAAGGCTTAAGGGTCAACGCTCAAGGCTCAAGGCTCAAGGATTAAGGCTCAAGGTTCAAGTCTCAAGGGTCAACGATCAAGGCTCAAGGTTCATGGCTCAAGGCTCATGGCTTAACGCTCAAAGGTTCAAGTCTCAATACTCAAGGCTCAACGTTCAAGGCATCAGGCTCAAGGTTCAAGTCTCAAGGGTCCGGGATCAAAGCTAAAGGTTCAAGGCTCAAGGCTCAAGGCTCAAGGCTCAAGGCTCAAGGTTCCAGACTCAAGGCTCAAGGCTCAAGGCTCCAGCCCCAAGGCTCAAGGCTCAAGGCTCAAGGCTCAAGGCTCAAGGCTTAAGGTACAAGCTTCAAGGCTCAAGACTTAATCCTCACGGCTCAAGGATCAAGGCTCAAGGCTCAAGGCTCAAGGCTCAAGGCTCAAGGGTCAAGGCTCAAGGCCCAAGGCTCAAGGCTCAAGGCTCAAGGCTCAAGGCTCAAGACACAAAGGCTCAAGGCTTAACGCTCAAAGCTCAAGGCTCAAGGCTTAAGGCTCAAGGTTGAAGTCTCAAGGGTCAAGGGTCAAGGCTCATGGTTCAAGGCTCAAGGCTCAAGGCTAAAGGATCAAGGCTCAAGGCCCAAGGCTCAAGGCTCAAGGCTTAAGGCTCAAGGCTCAAGGCTCAAGGCTCAAGGCTCAAGGCTCAAGGCTCAAGGCTCTAGGCTCAAGGGTCAAGGCTCAAGGTTCAATGTTGAATGCTCAAGGGTCATGTCTCAAGGGTCAAGGCTCGAAAGTCAAGGCTAAAGAATCAAGGCTCAAGGCTTAAGGCTCAAGGCTCAAGGATCAAGGCTCAAGGCTCAAGGCGCAAGGCTGAAGGCTCAAGGCTCAAGGGTCAAGGGTCAAGGGTCAAGGTTCAAGGTTCAAAGTTGAATGCTCAAGGGTCATGTCTCAAGGGTCAAGGCTCGAAAGTCAAGGCTAAAGGCTCAAGGCTCAAGGATCAAGGCTCAAGGCGCAAGGCGCAAGGCTCATGGGTCAAGGCTAAAGGCTCAAGGCTCAAGGCTCAAGGCTCAAGGCTCAAGGCTAAAGGCTCAAGGCTCAAGGCTCAAGGCTCAAGGCTCAAGGCTCAAGGATCAAGGTTCAAACTTCAAAGCTCCAGGATCAAGGGTTACAACTCAAGGGGTCAAGGCTCAAAAGTCAAGGCTAAAGAATCAAGGATCAAGGCTCAAGCCTCAAGGCTCAAGGCTCAAGTCTCAAGGGTCAAGGATCAAGGCTCAAGACTCAAGGCTCAAGGCTCAAGGCACAAGGCTCAAGGCTCAAGGCTTAAGGCTCAAGGCTCAAGGCTCAAGGCTCAAGGCTCAAGGCTCAAGGCTCAAGGCTCAAGGCTAAAGCCGCAAGGCTCAAGGCTCAAGGCTCAAGGCTCAAGGCTCAAGACTCACGGCTCAAGGCTCAAGGCTCAAGGCACAAGGCTCAAGGCTCAAGGCTCAAGGCTCAAGGCTCAAGGCTCAAGGCTCAAGGATCAAGGCTCAAGGCTCAAGGCTCAAGGCTCAAGGCTCAAGGCTCAATGCTCAAGGATCAAGGATCAAGGCTCAAGGCTCAAGGCTCAAGACTCAAGGCTCAAGGCTCAATGCTCGAGGCTCAAGGCTCAAGGCTAAAAGGCTCAAGGCTCAACGCTCAACGCTCAACGCTCAACGCCCAACGCTTAAGGCTCAAGGTTCATGTCTCAATGTTCAATGCTAAAGGCTCAAGGCTCTAGGCTAAAGGCTTAAGGGTCAACGCTCAAGGCTCAAGGCTCAAGGATTAAGGCTCAAGGTTCAAGTCTCAAGGGCCAACGATCAAGGCTGAAGGTTCATGGCTCAAGGCTCATGGCTTAACGTTCAAAGGTTCAAGTCTCAATAATCAAGGCTCAACGCTCAAGGCATCAGGCTCAAGGTTCAAGTCTCAAGGGTCCGGGATCAAAGCTAAAGGTTCAAGGCTCAAGGCTCAAGGCTCAAGGCTCAAGGATCAAGGCTTAACGCTCAAGGCTCAAGGCTCAAGGCTCAAGGCTCAAGGCTGAAGGCTCAAGGGTCAAGACTCAAAAGTCAAGGCTAAAGGGTCAAGGTTCAAGGCTCAAGGCTCAAGGCTCATGGCTCAAGGCTCAAGGCTCAAGGCTCAAGGCTCAAGGCTCAAGGCTCAAGGCTCAAGGCTCAAGGCTCAAGGTTCAAAGCTCAAGGCTCAAGGGTCACGGCTCAAGGGTCAAGACTCAAATGTCAAGGCTAAAGGCTAAAGGTTCAAGGCTCAAGGCTCAAGGCTCAAGACTGAAAGGCTCAAGGCTTAACGCACAACGCTCAAGGCTCAAGGTTCAAGTCTCAAGGGTCAATGATCAAGGCTCAAGGTTCAAGGGTCAAGGCTCAAGGGTCAAGGCTCAAGGCTCAAGGCTCAAGGCTCAAGGCTCAAGGCTCAAGTCTCAAGGCTCAAGGCTCAAGGCTCAAAGCTCAAGGCTCAAGGCTCAAGGCTCAAGGCTCAAGGCTCAAGGCTCAAGGCTTAAGGCTTAAGACACAAAGGCTCAAGGCTTAATGCTCAAAGCTCAAGGCTCAAGGCTTAAGGCTCAAGGTTGAAGTCTCAAGGGTCAAGGGTCAAGGCTCATGGTTCAAGGCTCAAGGCTCAAGGCTCAAGGCTAAAGGATCAAGGCTCAAGGCCCAAGGCTCAAGGCTCAAGGCTCAAGGCTTAAGGCTCAAGGCTCAAGGCTCAAGGCTCAAGGCTCAAGGCTCAAGGCTCAAGGCTCAAGGCTCTAGGCTCAAGGGTCAAGGCTCAAGGTTCAATGTTGAATGCTCAAGGGTCATGTCTCAAGGGTCAAGGCTCGAAAGTCAAGGCTAAAGAATCAAGGCTCAAGGCTTAAGGCTCAAGGCTCAAGGATCAAGGCTCAAGGCTCAAGGCGCAAGGCTGAAGGCTCAAGGCTAAAGGCTCAAGGCTCAAGGGTCAAGGGTCAAGGGTCAAGGTTCAAGGTTCAAAGTTGAATGCTCAAGGGTCATGTCTCAAGGGTCAAGGCTCGAAAGTCAAGGCTAAAGGCTCAAGGCTCAAGGATCAAGGCTCAAGGCGCAAGGCGCAAGGCTCATGGGTCAAGGCTAAAGGCTAAAGGCTCAAGGCTCAAGGCTCAAGGCTCAAGGCTCAAGGCTCAAGGCTCAAGGCTCAAGGCTCAAGGCTCAAGGCTCAAGGCTCAAGGCTCAAGGCTCAAGGATCAAGGTTCAAACTTCAAAGCTCCAGGATCAAGGGTTACAACTCAAGGGGTCAAGGCTCAAAAGTCAAGGCTAAAGAATCAAGGATCAAGGCTCAAGCCTCAAGGCTCAAGGCTCAAGTCTCAAGGGTCAAGGATCAAGGCTCAAGACTCAAGGCTCAAGGCTCAAGGCACAAGGCTCAAGGCTCAAGGCTTAAGGCTCAAGGCTCAAGGCTCAAGGCTCAAGGCTCAAGGCTAAAGCCGCAAGGCTCAAGGCTCAAGGCTCAAGGCTCAAGGCTCAAGACTCAAGACTCAAGGCTCAAGGCTCAAGGCTCAAGGCTCAAGGCTCAAGGCTCAAGGCTCAAGGCTCAAGGCTCAAGGCTCAAGGCTCAAGGCTCAAGGCTCAAGGCTCAAGGCTCAAGGCTCAAGGATCAAGGTTCAAACTTCAAAGCTCCAGGATCAAGGGTTACAACTCAAGGGGTCAAGGCTCAAAAGTCAAGGCTAAAGAATCAAGGATCAAGGCTCAATCCTCAAGGCTCAAGGCTCAAGTCTCAAGGGTCAAGGATCAAGTCTCAAGGGTCAAGACTCAAAAGTCAAGGCTAAAGGGTCAAGGCTCAAGACTCAAGGCTCAAGGCTCAAGGCACAAGGGTCAAGGCTCAAGGCTTAAGGCTCAAGGCTCAAGGCTCAAGGCTCAAGGCTCAAGGCTCAAGGCTAAAGCCGCAAGGCTCAAGGCTCAAGGCTCAAGGCTCAAGGCTCAAGGCTCAAGGCTCAAGGCTCAAGACTCACGGCTCAAGGCTCAAGGCTCAAGGCACAAGGCTCAAGGCTCAAGGCTCAAGGCTCAAGGCTCAAGGCTCAAGGCTCAAGGCTCAAGGATCAAGGCTCAAGGCTCAAGGCTCAAGGCTCAAGGCTCAAGGCTCAATGCTCAAGGATCAAGGATCAAGGCTCAAGGCTCAAGGCTCAAGACTCAAGGCTCAAGGCTCAATGCTCGAGGCTCAAGGCTCAAGGCTCAAGGCTCAACGCTCAACGCTCAACGCCCAACGCTTAAGGCTCAAGGTTCAAGTCTCAATGTTCAATGCTAAAGGCTCAAGGCTCTAGGCTAAAGGCTTAAGGGTCAACGCTCAAGGCTCAAGGCTCAAGGATTAAGGCTCAAGGTTCAAGTCTCAAGGGTCAACGATCAAGGCTGAAGGTTCATGGCTCAAGGCTCATGGCTTAACGTTCAAAGGTTCAAGTCTCAATAATCAAGGCTCAACGCTCAAGGCATCAGTCTCAAGGTTCAAGTCTCAAGGGTCCGGGATCAAAGCTAAAGGTTCAAGGCTCAAGGCTCAAGGCTCAAGGCTCAAGGATCAAGGCTTAACGCTCAAGGCTCAAGGCTCAAGGCTCAAGGCTCAAGGCTGAAGGCTCAAGGGTCAAGACTCAAAAGTCAAGGCTAAAGGGTCAAGGTTCAAGGCTCAAGGCTCAAGGCTCATGGCTCAAGGCTCAAGGCTCAAGGCTCAAGGCTCAAGGCTCAAGGCTCAAGGCTCAAGGTTCAAAGCTCAAGGCTCAAGGGTCACGGCTCAAGGGTCAAGACTCAAAAGTCAAGGCTAAAGGCTCAAGGTTCAAGGCTCAAGGCTCAAGGCTCAAGACTGAAAGGCTCAAGGCTTAACGCACAACGCTCAAGGCTCAAGGTTCAAGTCTCAAGGGTCAATGATCAAGGCTCAAGGTTCAAGGGTCAAGGCTCAAGGGTCAAGGCTCAAGGCTCAAGGGTCAAGGCTCAAGGCTCAAGGGTCAAGGCTCAAGGCTCAAGGCTCAAGGCTCAAGGCTCAAAGCTCAAGGCTCAAGGCTCAAGGCTCAAGGCTTAAGGCTCAAGGCTTAAGGCTTAAGACACAAAGGCTCAAGGCTTAACGCTCAAAGCTCAAGGCTCAAGGCTTAAGGCTCAAGGTTGAAGTCTCAAGGGTCAAGGGTCAAGGCTCATGGTTCAAGGCTCAAGGCTCAAGGCTCAAGGCTAAAGGATCAAGGCTCAAGGCCCAAGGCTCAAGGCTCAAGGCTTAAGGCTCAAGGCTCAAGGCTCAAGGCTCAAGGCTCAAGGCTCTAGGCTCAAGGGTCAAGGCTCAAGGTTCAATGTTGAATGCTCAAGGGTCATGTCTCAAGGGTCAAGGCTCGAAAGTCAAGGCTAAAGAATCAAGGCTCAAGGCTTAAGGCTCAAGGCTCAAGGATCAAGGCTCAAGGCTCAAGGCGCAAGGCTGAAGGCTCAAGGCTAAAGGCTCAAGGCTCAAGGGTCAAGGGTCAAGGGTCAAGGTTCAAGGTTCAAAGTTGAATGCTCAAGGGTCATGTCTCAAGGGTCAAGGCTCGAAAGTCAAGGCTAAAGGCTCAAGGCTCAAGGATCAAGGCTCAAGGCGCAAGGCGCAAGGCTCATGGGTCAAGGCTCAAGGCTCAAGGCTCAAGGCTCAAGGCTCAAGGCTCAAGGCTCAAGGCTCAAGGATCAAGGTTCAAACTTCAAAGCTCCAGGATCAAGGGTTACAACTCAAGGGGTCAAGGCTCAAAAGTCAAGGCTAAAGAATCAAGGATCAAGGCTCAAGCCTCAAGGCTCAAGGCTCAAGTCTCAAGGGTCAAGGATCAAGGCTCAAGACTCAAGGCTCAAGGCTCAAGGCACAAGGCTCAAGGCTCAAGGCTTAAGGCTCAAGGCTCAAGGCTCAAGGCTCAAGGCTCAAGGCTAAAGCCGCAAGGCTCAAGGCTCAAGGCTCAATGCTCAAGGCTCAAGACTCACGGCTCAAGGCTCAAGGCTCAAGGCACAAGGCTCAAGGCTCAAGGCTCAAGGCTCAAGGCTCAAGGCTCAAGGCTCAAGGATCAAGGCTCAAGGCTCAAGGCTCAAGGCTCAAGGCTCAAGGCTCAATGCTCAAGGATCAAGGATCAAGGCTCAAGGCTCAAGGCTCAAGACTCAAGGCTCAAGGCTCAATGCTCGAGGCTCAAGGCTCAAGGCTAAAAGGCTCAAGGCTCAACGCTCAACGCTCAACGCTCAACGCCCAACGCTTAAGGCTCAAGGTTCAAGTCTCAATGTTCAATGCTAAAGGCTCAAGGCTCTAGGCTAAAGGCTTAAGGGTCAACGCTCAAGGCTCAAGGCTCAAGGATTAAGGCTCAAGGTTCAAGTCTCAAGGGTCAACGATCAAGGCTGAAGGTTCATGGCTCAAGGCTCATGGCTTAACGTTCAAAGGTTCAAGTCTCAATAATCAAGGCTCAACGCTCAAGGCATCAGGCTCAAGGTTCAAGTCTCAAGGGTCCGGGATCAAAGCTAAAGGTTCAAGGCTCAAGGCTCAAGGCTCAAGGATCAAGGCTTAACGCTCAAGGGTCAAGGCTCAAGGCTCAAGGCTCAAGGCTGAAGGCTCAAGGGTCAAGACTCAAAAGTCAAGGCTAAAGGGTCAAGGTTCAAGGCTCAAGGCTCAAGGCTCATGGCTCAAGGCTCAAGGCTCAAGGCTCAAGGCTCAAGGCTCAAGGCTCAAGGCTCAAGGCTCAAGGCTCAAGGCTCAAGGTTCAAAGCTCAAGGCTCAAGGGTCACGGCTCAAGGGTCAAGACTCAAAAGTCAAGGCTAAAGGCTCAAGGTTCAAGGCTCAAGGCTCAAGGCTCAAGACTGAAAGGCTCAAGGCTTAACGCACAACGCTCAAGGCTCAAGGTTCAAGTCTCAAGGGTCAATGATCAAGGCTCAAGGTTCAAGGGTCAAGGCTCAAGGGTCGAGGCTCAAGGCTCAAGGGTCAAGGCTCAAGGCTCAAGGGTCAAGGCTCAAGGCTCAAGGCTCAAGGCTCAAGGCTCAAGGCTCAAGGCTCAAGGCTCAAGGCTCAAGGCTCAAGGCTCAAGGCTCAAGGCTCAAGGCTCAAGGCTTAAGGCTTAAGGATCAAGGTTCAAACATCAAATCTCCTGGATCAAGGGTTACAACTCAAGGGGTCAAGGCTCAAAAGTCAAGGCTAAAGGATCAAGGATCAAGGCTCAAGGCTCAAGGCTCATGGCTCAAGCCTCAAGGCTCAAGACTCAAGGCTATAGGCTCAAGGCTAGAGGCTCAAGGCTCAAGGTTCAAGTCTCAAGGGTCAATGATCAAGGCTCAAGGTTCAAGGGTCAAGCCTCAAGGGTCAAGGCTCAAGGGTCAAGGCTCAAGGCTCAAGGATCAATGATCAAGGCTCAAGGGTCAAGGCTCAAGGATCAAGGCTCAAGGCTCAAGGCTCAAGGCTCAAGGCTCAAGGCTCAAGGCTCAAGGCTCAAGGCTCAAGGCTCAAGGCTCAAGGCTCAGAGCTCAAGGCTCAAGGCTCAAGGCTCAAGGCTCAAGGCTCAAGGCTCAAGGCTCAAGGCTCAAGGCTCAAGGCTTAAGGCTTAAGGATCAAGGTTCAAACTTCAAATCTCCAGGATCAAGGGTTACAACTCAAGGGGTCAAGGCTCAAAAGTCAAGGCTAAAGGATCAAGGATCAAGGATCAAGGCTCAAGGCTCAATGCTCAAGGCTCAAGGCTCAAAGGCTCAAGGCTCAACGCTCAACGCTCAACGCCCAACGCTTAAGGCTCAAGGTTCAAGTCTCAATGTTCAATGTTAAAGGCTCAAGGCTCTAGGCTAAAGGTTTAATGGTCAACGCTCAAGGCTCAAGGATTAAGCCTTAAGGTTCAAGTCTCAAGGGTCAGGGATCAAGGCTCAAGGTTCAAGGCTCAAGGCTCATGGCTTAACGCTCAAAGGTTCAAGTCTCAATGCTCAAGGCTCAACGCTCAAGGCATTAGGCTCAAGGTTCAATTCTCAAGGGTCCGGGATCAAAGCTAAAGGTTTAAGGCTTAAGGCTCACGGCTCAAGGTTCAAGGCTCACGGCTCAAGGCTCAAGGATCAAGGCTCAAGGCTCAAGGCTCAAGGCTCAAGGCTCAAGGCTCAAGCCTCAAGCCTCAAGGCTCCAGGCTCAAGGCTCAAGGCTCATGGCTCAAGCCTCAAGGCTCAAGACTCAAGGCTCTAGGCTCAAGGCTAGAGGCTCAAGGCTCAAGGCTCAAGGTTCAAAGCTCAAGGTTCAAGGCTCAAGGGTCACGGCTCAAGGGTCAAGACTCAAAAGTCAAGGCTAAAGGCTCAAGGTTCAAGGCTCAAGGCTGAAAGGCTCAAGGCTTAACGCACAACGCTCAAGGCTCAAGGTTCAAGTCTCAATGGTCAAGGATCAAGGCTCAAGGATCAAGGCTCAAGGCTCTAGGCTCCAGGCTCAAGGCTCAAGGCTCAAGGGTCGACGCTGAAGGCTCAAGGCTCAAGGCTCAACGATCAAGGCTCAAGGCTCCAGCCCCAAGGCTCAAGGCTCAAGGCTCAAGGCTCAAGGCTCAAGGCTCAAGGGTCAAGACTTAAGGTACAAGGTTCAAGGCTCAAGACTTAATCCTCAAGGCTCAAGGATCAAGGCTCAAGGATCAAGGCTCAAGGCCCAAGGCTCAAGGCTCAACGCTCAACGCTCAACGCTCAAGGGTCAAGGCTCAAGGCTCAAGGCTCAAGGCTCAAGGCTCAAGGCTCAAGGCTCAAGGGTGAAGCCACAAAGGCTCAAGGCTTAACACTCAAAGCTCAAGGCTCAAGGCTTAAGGCTCAAGGTTGAAGTCTCAAGGGTCAAGGGTCAAGGCTCATGGTTCAAGGCTCAAGGCTCAAGGCTAAAGGATCAAGGCTCAAGGCCCAAGGCTCAAGGCTCAAGGCTTAAGGCTCCAGGCTCAAGGCTCAAGGCTCAAGGCTCAAGGCTCAAGGCTCAAGGCTCAAGGCTCAAGGCTCAAGGCTCAAGGTTCAATGTTGAATGCTCAAGGGTCATGTCTCAAGGGTCAAGGCTCGAAAGTCAAGGCTAAAGAATCAAGGCTCAAGGCTTAAGGCTCAAGGCTCAAGGATCAAGGCTCAAGGCTCAAGGCGCAAGGCTCAAGGCTCAAGGCTCAAGGCTCAAGGGTCAAGGTTCAAGGTTCAAGGTTCAAAGTGGAATGCTCAAGGGTCATGTCTCATGGGTCAAGGCTCGAAAGTCAAGGCTAAAGGCTCAAGGCTCAAGGCTAAAGGCTCAAGGCTCAAGGCTCAAGGCTCAAGGCTCAAGGCTCAAGGCTCAAGGTTCAAACTTCAAAGCTCCAGGATCAAGGGTTACAACTCAAGGGGTCTAGGCTCAAAAGTCAAGGCTAAAGGATCAAGGATCAAGGCTCAAGGCTCAAGGCTCAAGGCTCAAGGCTCAAGTCTCAAGGCTCAAGGCTCAAGGCTCAAGGCTCAAGGCTCAAGGCTCAAGGCTCAAGGCTCAAGGCTCAAGGCTCAAGGCTCAAGGCTCAAGGCTCAACGCTCAAGGCTCAAGGCTCAAGGCTCAAGGATCAAGGCTCAAGGCTCAAGGCTTAAGGATCAAGGTTGAAACTTCAAATCTCCAGGATCAAGGGTTACAACTCAAGGGGTCAAGGCTCAAAAGTCAAGGCTAAAGGATCAAGGATCAAGGCTCAAGGCTCAAGGCTCCAGTCTCAAGGCTCAAGGCTCAAGGCTCAAGGCTCAAGGCTCAAGGCTCAAGGCTCAAGGCTCAAGGCTCAAGGCTCAAGGCTCAAGGCTCAAGGCTCAAGGCTCAAGGCTCAAGGCTCAAAGGCTCAACGCTCAACGCTCAACGCCCAACGCTTAAGGCTCAAGGTTCAAGTCTCAATGTTCAATGCTAAAGGCTCACGGCTCTAGGCTAAAGGCTTAAGGGTCAACGCTCAAGGCTTAAGGATTAAGGCTCAAGGTTCAAGTCTCAAGGGTCAGGGATCAAGGCTCAAGGTTCATGGCTCAAGGCTCATGGCTTAACGCTCAAAGGTTCAAGTCTCAATGCTCAAGGCTCAACGCTCAAGGCATTAGGCTCAAGGTTCAAGTCTCAAGGGTCCGGGATCAAAGCTAAGGGTTCAAGGCTCAAGGCTCAAGGCTCAAGGCTCAAGGTTCAAGGCTCAAGGCTCAAGGATCAATGCTCAAGGCTCAAGGCTCAAGGCTCCAGCCTCAAGGCTCAAGGCTCGAGGCTTAAGGGTCAAGACTCAAAAGTCAAGGCTAAAGGGTCAAGGTTCAAGGCTCAAGGCTCAAGGCTCATGGCTCAAGCCTCAAGGCTCAAGACTCAAGGATATAGGCTCAAGGCTCAAGGCTCAAAGCTCAAGGTTCAAAGCTCAAGGCTCAAGGCTCAAGGCTCAAGGCTCAAGGCTCAAGGGTCACGGCTCAAGGGTCAAGACTCAAAAGTCAAGGCTAAAGGCTCAAGGTTCAAGGCTCAAGGCTCAAATCTCAAGGCTGAAAGGCTCAAGGCTTAACGCACAACGCTCAAGGCTCAACGTTCAAGTCTCAATGGTCAAGGATCAAGGCTCAAGGTTCAAGGTTCAAGTCTCAAGGCTCCAGGCTCCAGGCTCAAGGCTCAAGGCTCAAGGGTCGACGCTGAAGGCTCAAGGCTCAAGGTTCAAGGCACAAGGCTCAAGGCTCAAGGCTCAAGGCTCAAGGCTCAAGGCTCAAGGCTCAAGGTTCAAGGCTCAAGGCTCAAGGCTCAAGGCTCAAGGCTCAAGGCTCAAGGCTCAAGGCTCAAGGCTCAAGGCTCAAGACTCAAGGCTCAAGGCTCAAGGCTCAAGGCTCAAGGCTCAAGGCTCAAGGCTTATGGCTTAAGGATCAAGGTTCAAACTTCAAATCTCCAGGATCAAGGGTTACAACTCAAGGGGTCAAGGCTTAAAAGTCAAGGCTAAAGGATCAAGGATCAAGGCTCAAGGCTCAAGGCTCAATGCTCAAGGCTCAAGGCTCAAAGGCTCAAGGCTCAACGCTCAACGCTCAACGCTCAACGCCCAACGCTTAAGGCTCAAGGTTCAAGTCTCAATGTTCAATGTTAAAGGCTCAAGGCTCTAGGCTAAAGGCTTAAGGGTCAACGCTCAAGGCTCATGGATTAAGCCTCAAGGTTCAAGTCTCAAGGGTCAGGGATCAAGGCTCAAGGTTCATGGCTCAAGGCTCATGGCTTAACGCTCAAAGGTTCAAGTCTCAATGCTCAAGGCTCAACGCTCAAGGCATTAGGCTCAAGGTTCAAGTCTCAAGGGTCCGGGATCAAAGCTAAAGGTTCGAGGCTCAAGGCTCAAGTCTCAAGGTTCAAGGCTCACGGCTCAAGGCTCAAGGCTCAAGGATCAATGCTCAAGGCTCAAGGCTCAAGGATCAAAGCTCAAGGCTCAAGGGTCACGGCTCACGGTTCAAAGCTCAGGGCTCAAGGGTCACGGCTCAAGGGTCAAGACTCAAAAGTCAAGGCTCAAGGTTCAAGGCTCAAGGCTCAAGGCTCAAGGCTGAAAGGCTCAAGGCTTAACGCACAACGCTCAAGGCTCAAGGTTCAAGTCTCAATGGTCAAGGATCAAGGCTCAAGGTTCAAGGTTCAAGGCTCAAGGCTCCAGGCTCCAGGCTCAAGGCTCAAGGCTCAAGGGTCGACGCTGAAGGCTCAAGTGTAACACCCAAAAATTTACAAGATTTTTAAAATTTTTGAAAATAAAATTATAATCAAAAGGTCCCATAAATAAATCTCAGATATTAATATTTAACATTTAAAACGTATTTATTGCGGAAATAGTTAAGATAAAGTAAAGTGTTTTAAAATATTAAATGTTGTCCACATCAGTAATGAAAAGATACAGCGGTCAACCGTCCACCTTCTCCTTTCCTTTGCTGGTACCTAAAACAATGTGGGGGAAAGTTTGGGTCAGCTGGGGAAGCTGAGTGAATAATTCTCAAAATGCAAACAATCATAACATACAACACATGAGGGCACATCGGTGTACTCCTACTCAGAATCTACTCGATTAATTACTCAGATTTATTTCTCAGATTTTATTACTCAGATTTTATTTATATAGCGCGCTAGTGTGACTTGGGCCGAGAGATCAACCTCGACCCGCCTCACACCACCTCAACACCTGTACTCTTCGGTGTTGAGTCAAAAAGGCATGGCACCAGTACTCTTCGGTGCCAAGTCAAAACGTCAGACACCAGTGCTCTTCGGTGTCAAGTCAGATATAAACTCAGACGGGAATAATCCCAAAAACTCAGACGGGAGGTGATCCCAAAACGCAGATGTGTGTTATTATGTTTTATTATCTCTTTAACATAATTATCTCAGATTGCCCTAGCAAGTAATAGCACAGAATGACTCTGTGCCGAGCTCAGTTACCCAGGCACAATGTCTCCGATCATGAATAAGTAAACAGCTGCTCAGATACTCAGATAACAGATCAAACTCAGATAACAGATCAAGCTCAGATAACAATTAAGGTGCAAGTAATATAACACTTAAGTCATGCATGTATAACGTTAAAACTGAATACACGGTGATAATACTCACCTCGAGAAAACATAAGCTCCGAAGATCTCCCAAAACTCTACGCTACTGCCCAGCTAACGACTAGACGACCCTAAAGCACGAAATGATAACCCAAAATTAAACCCAGTTCAAACTCATTTTAAATTATAAAAGTTTACCGAATTGTTACTAAAACCCGGTTAAATATTAGACACGAACGACCCGAGGCCCAAGATTATTATGACAACTCACGGTGTCCGAGTCACGGTTACACCGGTCACTACCACCCCGCCAAAACATTTCATAACTCATAAATTAATAATAATTTAATAATACTCTTTTGAATTAATCTATCATGTTGACATAATACAAATCTTTTTCACTAAATAATAAAAACGTTTTCTCACAACAGCCATAAGCTTAATTTGTCAAAACCCCAAACTACAAAGTTTATTTTATTATTGCAAAGGAAACATGAAGTTTTCATTTATTAACATTTTGACAAGAAAACAAAACCCATTTTCCCAAAATATTTAATTTAAACTTCATGGAAATAAAGAGATACTTGCAGGATATTTTATTGATCTAGATATCTAAGAATTTTATGAAAACTTGCATCGTACTACCCAAAACCGGAAAAAGACAAAGGACGTTAACAATTTCTACCGTAACTCCGGCTTAGGCTCGATAGATCGGAAATCTTCGCCGGAAATCTTCACTGCTTGGGACTGTATCAAACACAGCAGAAAAACTTCAACGTTTAAATCGGATTAAAGGTTCGAATAATGGAAGAGAAAGAACAAGGTATTACCGGAAAAATCTAGACCAAACGAAGCTGAACGGAGTGAACCGAACTTCACCGGACTAGGCTAAACTTTATCAGAATCATCAGAGTTTTATCGGAAGGAACGAAACTTGCAAAAGCTCCCGGAGTAGAAACAAAAAGGGTTCGCCGGAATGAAGCTTGACGGCGGAGGAACTCGGAAATGGTGGTGATGCAGAAACGCTAATATAGCTGTTACGGTGGTGGTGTTGCGTATAGTGGCTTAAAGGAAACAGAAAGTTCGAGGTGGTGGGGAAGCTCCGGTCAAACAGGAACAAGATGGTGGTGTTTTTCGACGGCCAGTAGGAACACAACGGCTTAAAAGAAATATGGGATGGCTACGATGGTGGATGAACGGTTTGCACAAAGATGGAAAGAAAGGGTTTGCCGGCAACAGAAACACGATGGTGACGGAGTGGGTGGTGCTCTTTGCCGGAAATCACAGAAAAAAAGAAAGGAAGGAAAAGGGTACGGTGGTTTTCATGGCTGCCGTCGTCAGTTATTAGGGGGAAAAGGAATTTTCGGCTGTAGCTGCTAGGGTGCAAAAAGGCGACACTCATTTCTACCACACGACCTTACTTGGGGCATGCGTCCAAACTTTATACTAAATGGGCCCTTAAGCCCGTTTCTTTTGATTCCGCTACAGGCCCGAGCAAACACCCAACACAAGCAATTTAAGACTTGAGATTTATTACCCTTAACTTAAGCTTAGCCAACACAAACAATTAATTATACGCGACTAATAATTAATTGGGCACACATTTAATATATAATTAACATATAATAATTTACACGTAATAAAGCTTAATTAAACGTAATATTTAATTACCGTAAATTTCAGGGCGTTACATCAAGGCTCAAGGTTCAAGGCGCAAGGCTCAAGGCTCAAGGCTCAAGGCTCGAGGCTCAAGGCTCAAGCCCCAAGGCTCAAGGCTCAAGGCTCCAGGCTCAAGGCTCAAGGCTCAAGGCTCAAGGCTTAAGGTACAAGGTTCAAGGCTCAAGACTTAATCCTCAAGGCTCAAGGATCAAGGCTCAAGGCTCAAGGCTCAAGGCTCAAGGATCAAGGATCAAGGCTCAAGGCTCAAGGCTCAAGGCTCGAGGCTCAAGGCTCAAGCCACAAAGGCTCCAGGCTTAACGTTCAAAGCTCAAGGCTCAAGGCTTAAGGCTCAAGGTTGAAGTCTCAAGGGTCAAGCGTCAAGGCTCATGGTTCAAGGCTCAAGGCTCAAGGCTCAAGGCTCAAGGCTAAAGGATCAAGGCTCAAGGCCCAAGGCTCAAGGCTCAAGGCTTAAGGCTCAAGGCTCAAGGCTCAAGGATCAAGGCTCAAGGCGCAAGGCGCAAGGCTAAAGGCTCAAGGCTAAAGGCTAAAGGCTCAAGGCTCAAGGCTCAAGTCTCAAGGCTCAAGGCTCAAGGTTCAAGGCTCAAGGCTCAAGGCTCAAGGCTCAAGGCTTAAGGATCAAGGTTCAAACTTCAAAGCTCCAGGATCAAGGGTTACAACTCAAGGGGTCAAGGCTCAAAAGTCAAGGCTAAAGGATCAAGGATCAAGGCTCAAGGCTCAAGGCTCAAGGCTCAAGTCTCAAGGCTCAAGGCTCAAGGCTCAAGCCTCAAGGCTCAAGGGTCAAGGCACAAGGCTCAAGGCTCAAGGCTCAAGGCTCAAGGCTCAAGGCTCAAGGCTCAAGGCTCAAGGCTCAAGGCTCAAGGCTCAAGGCTCAAGGCTCAAGGCTCAAGACTCAAGGCTCAAGGCTCAAGGCACAAGGCACAAGGCTCAAGGCTCAAGGCTCAAGGCTCAAGGCTCAAGGCTCAAGGCTCAAGGATCAAGGCTCAAGGCTCAAGGCTCAAGGCTCAAGGCTCAAGGCTCAAGGCTCAAGGCTCAAGGCTCAAGGCTCAAGGTTCAACGCTCAAGGCTCAAGGGTCACGGCTCAAGGGTCAAGACTCAAAAGTCAAGGCTAAAGGCTCAAGGTTCAAGGCTCAAGGCTCAAGGCTGAAAGGCTCAAGGCTTAACGCACAACACTCAAGGCTCAAGGTTCAAGTCTCAAGGGTCAAGGATCAAGGCTCCAGGTTCAAGGGTCAAGGCTCAAGGCTCCAGGCTCCAGGCTCAAGGCTCAAGGGTCAAGGCTCAAGGCTCAAGGCTCAAGGCTCAAGGCCCAACGCGCAAGGCTCAAGGCTCAAGGTTGATAGCTCAAGGCTCCAGGGTCACGGCTCAAGGGTCAAGACTCAAAAGTCAAGGCTAAAGGCTCAAGGGTCAAAGCTCAAGGGTCAAGGCTCAAGGCTCAAGGGTCAAGGCTCAATGCTCAAGGCTAGAGGCTCAAGGCGCAAGGCGCAAGGCCCAAGGGTCAAGGGTCAAGGGTCAAGGCTCAAGGCTCAAGGCTCAAGGCTCAAGGCTCAAGGCTCAAGGCTCAAGGCTCAAGGCTCAAGGCTCAAGGCTCAAGGCTCAAGGCTCAAGGCTCAAGGCTCAAGGCTCAAGGTTCAAAGTTCAAAGCTCAAGGGTCAAGGGTCACAACTCAAGGGTCAACGCTAAAAAGTCGACTCTAAAGGATCAAGGCTCAAGGCCCAAGGCTCACGGCTCAAGGCACAAGGCGTAACATTCAACGCTCAGGGCTCAAGGATCAAGGCTCAAGGTTCAACGTTTAAGGCTCAAAGCTGAAGGCTCAAAGCTCAAGGCTCGAGGCTCGAGGCTCAAGGCTCAAGGCTTAAGGCTCAAGGTTCAAGTCTCAAGGGTCAGGGATCAAGGGTCAAGGTTCAAGGCTCAAGGATCAAGGCTCAAGTGTCAAGGATCATTGCTCGAGGCTCAAGGCTCAAGGCTCAACGCTCAACGCTCAACGCTCAACGCTCACCGCTCAATGCTCAATGCTCAACGCCCAACGCTTAAGGCTCAAGGTTCAAGTCTCAATGTTCAATGCTAAAGGCTCAAGGCTCGAGGCTAAAGGCTTAAGGGTCAACGCTCAAGGCTCAAGGCTCAAGGATTAAGGCTCAAGGTTCAAGTCTCAAGGGTTAGGGATCAAGGTTCAAGGTTCATGGCTCAAGGCTCATGGCTTAACGCTCAAAGGTTCAAGTCTCAATGCTCATGGATCAACGCTCAAGGCATCAGGCTCAAGGTTCAAGTCTCAAGGGTCCGGGATCAAAGCTAAAGGTTCAACGCTCAAGGCTCAAGGCTCAAGGCTTAACGCTCAAGGCTCAAGGCTCCAGGCTCAAGGCTCAAGGGTCAAGGATCAAGGCTCAAGGCTCAAGGCTCAAGGCTCAAGGCTCAAGGCTCAAAAGTCAAGGCTAAAGGGTCAAGGTTCAAGGCTCAAGGCTCAAGGCTCAAGGCTCAAAGCTCAAGGCTCAAGGCTCAAGGCTTAAGGCTCAAGGTTCAAAGCTCAAGGCTCAAGGGTCACGGCTCAAGGGTCAAGACTCAAAAGTCAAGGCTAAAGGCTCAAGGTTCAAGGCTCAAGGCTCAAGGCTGAAAGGCTCAAGGCTTAACGCACAACGCTCAAGCCTCAAGGTTCAAGTCTCAAGGGTCAAGGATCAAGGCTCAAGGGTCAAGGGTCAAGGCTCCAGGCTCCAGGCTCATGGCTCAAGGGTGGAGGCTGAAGGCTCAAGGCTCAAGGCTCAAAGCTCAAGGCTCAAGGCTCAAGGCTCCAGGCTCAAGGCTCAAGGCTCAAGGCTCAAGGCTCAAGGCTCAAGGCTCAAGGTTGATAGCTCAAGGCTCAAGGGTCACGGCTCAAGGGTCAATACTCAAAAGTCAAGGCTAAAGGCTCAAGGCTCAAGGATCAAGGCTCAATGCTCAAGGCTAGAGGCTCAAGGTGCAAGGCGCAAGGCTCAAGGGTCAAGGGTCAAGGCTCAAGGCTCAAGGGTCAAGGGTCAAGGCTCAAGGCTCAAGGCTCAAGGCTCAAGGCTCAAGGCTCAAGGCTCAAGGCTCAAGGTTCAAAGCTCCAGGGTCAAGGGTCACGACTCAAGGGTGAACGCTCAAAAGTTGACTCCAAATGATCAAGGCTCAAGGCCCAAGGCTCAAGGCTCAAGGCACAAGGCGTAACATTCAACGCTCATGGCTCAAGGATCAAGGCTCAAGGTTCAACGTTTAAGGCTCAAGGCTGAAGGCTTAAAGCTCAAGGCTCGAGGCTCAAGGCTCAAGGCTTAAGGCTCAAGGTTCAAGTCTCAAGGGTCAGGGATCAAGGGTCAAGGTTCAAGGATCAAGGCTCAAGGCTCAAGGCTCAAGGCTCAAGGCTCAAAGCTGAAGGCTCAAGGCTCCAGGCTCAAGATCAAGGCTTAAAGGCTCAAGGCTCAAGGCGCAAGGCTCAAGGCTGAAGGTGTAACACCCTAAAATTTACAAGATTTTTAAAATTTTTAAATTCAAAATTATAATCAAAAAGGTCCCATAAATAATCCCCCAAAATAATTATTTAATATAAAATGTATTTAATGCGGAAATGTCTTAAATAAAATTCAGAGTTTTGAAATAATAAAAATGTTTCACATCAGCACTAAGAAGTAATACAGTAGTCAACCGTCCACCTTCTCCTTTCCTTTGCTAGTACCTGAAAAATGGGAGGGAGTTTTTGGGTCAGCGGGGAAGCTGAGTGAATAAACTCAAAATGCAAACAACTACAACATACAATACATGAGGGCACACAGGTGAACTCCTAATCATTTACCACTAAGTTAATTTCTCAGTTTTGTATATTTTAAATTTATATAGCGCGCTTGTGTAACTCGAGTCGAGAGATCAACCTCGCCTCTCCTTACACTAAAATGCCACAAGGGCCCACACAGAATTTGCCACAAGGGCCCACACAGAATTTGCCACAAGGGCCCACACAGAATTTGCCACAAGGGCCCACACAGAATTTGCCACAAGGGCCCACACAGAATTTGCCACAAGGGCCCACACAGAATTTGGCACTCAGGCCACCACACAGAATTTCCACTGAGATTTATTAATTATTTTTATGTTTTCAACTCCTAACATAAACCACACAGATAGCCCTATCACTTAGTAGCACAAAATGACTTGGTACCGGCTCAGATACTCGGCACGTCCGTCTCAGATCAGTAGTATGCAAAACAGTCACTCAGATAACAGATCAACACACAGAAAGTACAACAGATCAAAACAGTTAACCATATGAGTCATGCACGTATCGTTATAACTGAATACACGGTGAGAATACTCACCTCGAGAAACGTAAGATCCAACAGGTTCACGGGAAATCAAAAGTGCAGCAAGTTACCTCCTAGAAGGACCTAAAACATAAATCGAAATCTCGGATTAAAACCCATCTCTTAACTCTATTTCAGAAAACTGGCAGCACCCGTCGGTCTCACGGAAACTGCCATAATTCCTAAACTGTGCAGTAGATTAATCCCAAATTTTTACCATGACAAGTAGACAACTAGAAATACATATCTCTGTGAGACGGTCACTGGCCAAAACAGACTCTAAGTGTCTCAAAACAGTGATACAAGACAGGCATATCGCACAGGTCATTTTCCTAACAGCAGCATAATAAAACAGTTATAACTTTTAAACCGTAACTCGGATTTACGAGGGGTTTGCGGAATCGGAAAGCTAAGACAGAAAACTAGGTGCCAGCACGGGCCAAAAACCGAAAGGTTAATTTAAGTGTGACAAAAATAGACTTGAATATGACCAATAGAATCTGCCCAATCTTCAACGTGTAATTTTAAAACCCGTTTTACAACCCGACATCGACCCGATAATTTACGAGGCACCCGACAGCCCCGAAAACTTATTTTAGTTCAGAACCATGTTTACAATTAATCTAATCCTTTATTTAAAAGTCTATCTCGGTTTAGGAAACAAAGAACCTAAAGGTTCGGTTTCCGGTTTTTTGGTTATTAAAACATTTAGCCGTTCAACTACCGTTTTTTTTTTTGCCAACCCGACAACAAAACCTGACACCCAAAACAGTTCAGTGGTAAAACCCGAGACTAGCACGAATCAAGACAACACAGATTTTTATACAAGGCTCAGTTCTTATAATATTAGAAAACGAAAATATCAATTATCAAACGATTAGACTAACGAAACTACCAATCGAATACAATGAAAGATGAAACGACTTATATAAACGAATACGGTTGAACAACGATAAAAGAAAAACAATCAGAACTCAATAAATCACAATGGTAAAAGAAAAGAAGTTAGAATTATACCCTTGCGAATCAAGACACGATCAAATGGTACACCGACATCACCACACGACACCGTCCAAGCCAAACAAATATAACACACAAGAGGCGCATAACCTCCTGTTCTCCTTATTCCTTATTTGAAGTCAACAATATAGCCATGAATTAAAAGGGACACGTGTGACATAAAGGAAAAGAATTTGTGATTTGTATATGGGATTTGCTGGTTGATTGTCAAACCGCCACCGCTCATCACCGATCCAGATTGTCTATTTCTTACAATTTAATTACTTTGTCCTTATCAATCAATATGGATACTTCCTCCCCAAAATCTCAAAGCTATCAGCCATTTGATAACTATTACGCCACCACTGAATTGCTTACCATGTGAGTCGCCAGTTTGATTTCATTTCAATGGACAGTGCACCAAAGGTTGAGAGATGATGGAAACGGCCGAGTAGGGTTATGAGGGATGAGGGATTAATTTTAGTTTAAGTACCATCTCTATTGGGTTAAGGCTTAAAGACTTAGGCACCAAGCAACAATTTAACGGGCCCTAGGCCACTCTAACCCGGTTGGCCAGAAAAATAAACCCGACGCGTATAAACAATGACGTCTACATAATACTAGTCGTATAATATATTGTCGTCTAATTCTGACGAGACGGCTAACTATTTATTTATCCATTTACATTAAAGCATTAATAATTAATAGAAATAACTAATAATCACTTAATCAATTAATCTCACATGTCTAATTAAATGTCCTTTAAAAATATGAACCGACTAAATAAAGGTCGCCTTAATAATATGAACCGTCCAACTACAGGTCGCCTAAATGAAATGAATCGTCCAACTACAGGTCGCCTAAATATTATAAAATTAATTATAATTAATAAAATGTGATTAAAATAATATATTTAATTAATATAATTTTCAGGGCGTTACAACTCAACTCCACTTGAATCAGACTTCGTCCCCGAAGTCATCACTTAGGAAAGACTCAGGATAGCGACCTCATCACCGATCCAGATTGTCTATTTCTTACAATTTAATTACTTTGTCCTTATCAATCAATATGGATACTTCCTCCCCAAAATCTCAAAGCTATCAGCCATTTGATAACTATTACGCCACCACTGAATTGCTTAGCATGTGAGTCGCCAGTTTGATTTCATTTCAATGGACAGTGCACCAAAGGTTGAGAGATGATGGAAACGGCCGAGTAGGGTTATGAGGGATGAGGGATTAATTTTAGTTTAAGTACCATCTCTATTGGGTTAAGGCTTAAAGACTTAGGCACCAAGCAACAATTTAACGGGCCCTAGGCCACTCTAACCCGGTTGGCCAGAAAAATAAACCCGACGCGTATAAACAATGACGTCTACATAATACTAGTCGTATAATATATTGTCGTCTAATTCTGACGAGACGGCTAACTATTTATTTATCCATTTACATTAAAGCATTAATAATTAATAGAAATAACTAATAATCACTTAATCAATTAATCTCACATGTCTAATTAAATGTCCTTTAAAAATATGAACCGACTAAATAAAGGTCGCCTTAATAATATGAACCGTCCAACTACAGGTCGCCTAAATGAAATGAATCGTCCAACTACAGGTCGCCTAAATATTATAAAATTAATTATAATTAATAAAATGTGATTAAAATAATATATTTAATTAATATAATTTTCAGGGCGTTACAACTCAACTCCACTTGAATCAGACTTCGTCCCCGAAGTCATCACTTAGGAAAGACTCAGGATAGCGACCTCATACTCGGGCTCGTTAACGTCACACGTTCTCATATGGGAAAATCATAAGGTTATGAATGAAAGGAAATTTCTTCGGGGCGACCTACGCGATCAGAATAACTCCGACTCTTGCTTACGCAACTTTTTCCGTCTCTAACGGCGCAAAATGATAGGGCTCAGAATTGGAATGTTCACTTAGGAACTCGGTTTATCTCAACAAGAAAAGGGTGACAAAAAAGTATAAAATAATCCTTGGTACTCTACTAAAGGTGTCTTCTTGCTCTCATAGTTAGACACACTTGCTGCAACCAACAGTTAACGTTGTGTTGAATTTCCGATTCAACTCCACTTGGAGATTTGTTACGGTTTTCGTTTGTGGCGATAGATGATCTCGGCGTGGTACTCTGACATCCATTCCGTGCTCGCAATCACAATCGGCCCTCTGGTGGCGATAACAACAAGTTTTTATGGAACACCTTTTCCCACACAGCTCTAACAAGTTATTACTTTTACATTCTATCAACATATAAAATCTTCTTATTGGCAATCTCTACCAATAAGCAGCATCTCAAGGTCCTCTACTCTATAGAGTATCAGTTTGTTTAAGACATAAGCAACAATTTAATGATTAACACCACTATCAAACCATTCACAAACAAGTACAATATTCTCAAGAAATATTTTTATCACACAAAAATCTCATATAGTAGGCAACTCATGCCTCTTACTCATTTTGCATATACTCAGAATGCATTCATCTCAAATTTCTACAACTTGCTTCTAACTCAATGCAAGCTATATGATCTTTTTAACTCGAATCTCGTTTAATGACTTCTCATAGGTCACACAATATGCCCATTTTCTCACTCTTTGCGATCACTCGTGTGATCAAATTTCATTATTAGGCTACAAGAACATATAATTTTTCTTTTAGGCCGCGTTATTATTTCTCTTGTTAACTCATATTTAACAATTTTTCGTTACCTCTTTTTACCTTACTTGCTCAACTCATTTTGTTGGTACTCATCAACTCTTTTTAGTATTGCTCGTTCAATTCATTATAATGATACTTATCAACTCGTTTAATGGTTTTATCATTTAGCTCGTTAGTTAACTTCTCGCTTTGTTGACATTTAATTTGTCTCTAGGTCAATTTGACTAATTGTCCACTTATAAATCTCATTTTCTTTTTAAGTTTCAAACGTCTCAACTTAATGTTTTTTTTTTTTACTCGATTAATTAATTAACTCGTTAATTCTCATGTACTCAACTACTCAATTATTTTTCGTTCTTCATAAAATTTCCTTATTACTTTATATTTTTAGTTCCTTCTCAATTTAGAAGTTCATAAAGTTTTATCGTCTAATACACTTATACAATTCTTATTTGCTCATTTCCATAACTATTATTGATTTAAAATTTTCTCAATAAAGTATAATATTTAATGACATTCAATAAAATAATTTAACTTGATAATTCCCTTAGTTTCAATTTAATATTTGTTCGTAAAATTTTATCATATGGTTCATTCTAATAACTTATCTGTTTAACTTGATTTATTAGCTCGGTAATTTCTCAGTAATAATAATATTTTCCACATAATTTATTATGGCGATCTTCTCATGACTGACCCATTAACCAATATTCTTATTATTCTAAGTTTAAAATTTCTCGATTTATGAATCTCTTACAACTTGATAATTATACTATTACATGAAATTAATTATTCTTCATTATTCTTATAAATACTCTAATCACATGCGCATATATCTATCACTCAACACAACAATTTGGCTCCACAATGTTCTCAACTGGAATTTTATAATTTTCTCATAATAGTGTTTTCCTCAATTAACTCGATTTGAATAATTCATAATAAATTCTCCTATTTTAATGACCTCTTTTTATCTCATTATATTCTCACAAGAATAATTTCTCGATGAATTAATCACTCTTATAACTTTTTAGTCGATTGTACGCACATAAATGCTCATAATAACACTTAACACAACTTTCTCTTGGTAATTTTAATTACTCCTTACAAACTTTATTGATTTATTTTTTTTTTTCACATTTAGCTCGAGTTATTAATCTTCATTAGCTCAATTATGCGAATTTAATACTTCACAACTTTATAATTATTCTCTATCCGCACTCTTAATACTGGTAGTTTTCCCTTTTACCACCACTCAACTCCACTTGGAGAAAAACTCGTCCTCGAGTTTGGAACTAGTATTGTCTACCAAAATAACCAAACAAGCATGTAGTCACACAAACAATTAAGATACACATACTAATTTCACAATAACAAGCATTGGTCCATCGTTCCCTTCAAAATCTCCCCTAGCCAACCAAAAGTCTGGTGTGTACGGTAATAGGGGCCCTCTATTACTTTCGACACCTACCTTTGTTTGGTCATGGTTCAATCCCAAAGTTCACAACTTCCCACACATAAATTCACCAGCAAATCACACTCAGAGAAAATAATAATAACAATAATAATATATTTTCCACATCTAAAAAAAAAATATACAAATTCACACTCAGTTGTATGTACTCAAAATCTCATAAACATTACTCAGAAATGCACTCAGCAAAGGCACTCAGCAAAAGGCACTCAGCCAAAATATTTTATTATGTTTTTAACTCAGAACATAAAATAACTAATAAGCTCTTATAATTCATTTTTAAATAGATTATCACCGAATTCATGATGATAGTATCCCTTCAGTTCACTTTTTAATAAACACACTTTAAAGATAAACTTGGGTAATTGCTGCTTAATTTGACTCGACAATCCTCGATTAGTTGGTATAACGAACATATATAGTTTATTCAATATCTCTGCGTTTATTTAACAATCTGTCACTTAACTTATAAAAACAATTATTGATTTTCACACTCAGCTATTTAAATCACATATTAAAAAAATTTCTCATTTGATCTCAATTTAATAAATCTCAGTTTATTATTTTCTCGACAAAAAGAATTTCTCAATACATCCTGTCTCATCTCTTTAATAAAGCATTTTTTTTAATTGTCCAAAGATTTCATAACACCCAAATTCTCATAAACTTAAAATTTTTAAATTTGATAAATAAGTGAAAAGGTCCCACTAAATAGAATCTCAAATGATAATTCAACATTTAAAAAAAAAAACAGGCTTAAACCAACTGAAGTTTTAAAATTAAAAACTAAAACGATTCTGAAATAACGGATTAAGAATAAAATTCAATTCTAGTTAAGGTTTCTCGTCTAGCTCAAATGTAAATCATAAAAAAAATTATCGATTTAAAAAAAATAATTTATTTTCGCTTTTGCTCGACTTGATGAACTGTCATAAAAATATTCTTTAAATTAGTTGATAACAAAAATATCTTACATTTACTCGTTTCACAGTTTACTCATTTCAATAACTCTTTCTATTAAGTGTTTTCCCAAAACGAAAGATTTTAGCATTTTATCAATATGAAAAATTTATTACTCCTCATTTCTTATTTACCTACAACATGTTCTCATAAAATAATTTATGGGATTTATATTATAATTTCATATCCACTTATTACTCATTTTGGTTAAAATTTCTCAGAATTATAACATCTCACTAATTATATAAAATTTTATGTAATTAAAATTTTTAGCGTGTATAACGCAAACGCACTCAGGATTGCACACGGAAAATGTACTCAGAAAAGCGATCCTCAACTCGGAATACACTCAGAATTAAATCAGAATTATACTCGAAATAATAACCACAGTTCTCATATTTGTCATTCCTCAAAACTCAAAATATAGCAAAATCTCAAATAAATAATACTCTTAAACATTACCGGCATTAGGAAAAACGAGGGTCGACGTGACATGCTGTACGTTTGATGTGAAACTTCTCTCTGAAACTGTTTTACTCTTTTCTAAAAAAAAAAAAAAAAAAATTCAACTTGAGTTTGAATTCGCCACTTGCGAATCCAAATCCCTCAAGTCAGTGCTCTGATACCAACTTGTAACACCCTAAAATTTACAAGATATTTAAAATTTTCAAATTCAAAATTTTAATCAAAAAGCTCCCATAAATAATCCCCCAAAATAATTATTTAATATAAAATGTATTTAATGCGGAAATGTCTTAAATAAAATTCAGAGTTTTGAAATAATAAAAATGTTTCACATTAGCACTAAGAAGTAATACAGCAGTCAACCGTCCACCTTCTCCTTTCCTTTGCTAGTACCTGAAAAATGGGAGGGAGTTTTTGGGTCAGCGGGGAAGCTGAGTGAATAAACTCAAAATGCAAACAACTACAACATACAATACATGAGGGCACACAGGTGAACTCCTAATCATTTACCACTAAGTTAATTTCTCAGTTTTGTGTCTTTTAAATTTATATAGCGCGCTTGTGTAACTCGAGTCGAGAGATCAACCTCGCCTCTCCTTACACTAAAATGCCACAAGGGCCCACACAGAATTTGCCACAAGGGCCCACACAGAATTTGCCACAAGGGCCCACACAGAATTTGCCACAAGGGCCCACACAGAATTTGCCACAAGGGCCCACACAGAATTTGCCACAAGGGCCCACACAGAATTTGGCACTCAGGCCACCACACAGAATTTCCACTGAGATTTATTAATTATTTTTATGTTTTCAACTCCTAACATAAACCACACAGATAGCCCTATCACTTAGTAGCACAAAATGACTTGGTACCGGCTCAGATACTCGGCACGTCCGTCTCAGATCAGTAGTATGCAAAACAGTCACTCAGATAACAGATCAACACACAGAAAGTACAACAGATCAAAACAGTTAACCATATGAGTCATGCACGTATCGTTATAACTGAATACACGGTGAGAATACTCACTTCGAGAAACGTAAGCTCCAACAGGTTCACGGGAAATCAAAAGTGCAGCAAGTTACCTCCTAGAAGGACCTAAAACATAAATCGAAATCTCGGATTAAAACCCATCTCTTAACTCTATTTCAGAAAACTGGCAGCACCCGTCGGTCTCACGGAAACTGCCATAATTCCTAAACTGTGCAGTAGATTAATCCCAAATTTTTACCATGACAAGTAGACAACCAGAACTACATATCTCTGTGAGACGGTCACTGGCCAAAACAGACACTAAGTGTCTCAAAACAGTGATACAAGACAGGCATATCGCACAGGTCATTTTCCTAACAGCAGCATAATAAAACAGTTATAACTTTTAAACCGTAACTCGGATTTACGAGGGGTTTGCGGAATCGGAAAGCTAAGACAGAAAACTAGGTGCCTGCACGGGCCAAAAACCGAAAGGTTAATTTAAGTGTGACAAAAATAGACTTGAATATGACCAATATAATCTGCCCAATCTTCAACGTGTAGTTTTAAAACCCGTTTTACAACCCGACATCGACCCGATAATTTACGAGGCACCCGACAGCCCCGAAAACTTATTTTAGTTCAGAACCATGTTTACAATTAATCTAATCCTTTATTTAAAAGTCTATCTCGGTTTAGGAAACCAAGAACCTAAAGGTTCGGTTTCCGGTTTTTTGGTTATTAAAACATTTAGCCGTTCAACTACCGTTTTTTTTTTTTGCCAACCCGACAACAAAACCTGACACCCAAAACAGTTCAGTGGTCAAACCCGAGACTAGCACGAATCAAGACAACACAGATTTTTATACAAGGCTCAGTTCTTATAATATTAGAAAACGAAAATATCAATTATCAAACGATTAGACTAACGAAACTACCAATCGAATACAATGAAAGATGAAACGACTTATATAAACGAATACGGTTGAACAACGATAAAAGAAAAACAATCAGAACTCAATAAATCACAATGGTAAAAGAAAAGAAGTTAGAATTATACCCTTGCGAATCAAGACACGATCAAATGGTACACCGACATCACCACACGACACCGTCCAAGCCAAACAAATATAACACACAAGAGGCGCATAACCTCCTGTTCTCCTTATTCCTTATTTGAAGTCAACAATATAGCCATGAATTAAAAGGGACACGTGTGACATAAAGGAAAAGAATTTGTGATTTGTATATGGGATTTTCTGGTTGATTGTCAAACCGCCACCGCTCATCACCGATCCAGATTGTCTATTTCTTACAATTTAATTACTTTGTCCTTATCAATCAATATGGATACTTCCTCCCCAAAATCTCAAAGCTATCAGCCATTTGATAAGTATTACGCCACCACTGAATTGCTTAGCATGTGAGTCGCCAGTTTGATTTCATTTCAATGGACAGTGCACTAAAGGTTGAGAGATGATGGAAACGGCCGAGTAGGGTTATGAGGGATGAGGGATTAATTTTAGTTTAAGTACCATCTCTATTGGGTTAAGGCTTAAAGACTTAGGCACCAAGCAACAATTTAACGGGCCCTAGGCCACTCTAACCCGGTTGGCCAGAAAAATAAACCCGACGCGTATAAACAATGACGTCTACATAATACTAGTCGTATAATATATTGTCGTCTAATTCTGACGAGACGGCTAACTATTTATTTATCCATTTACATTAAAGCATTAATAATTAATAGAAATAACTAATAATCACTTAATCAATTAATCTCACATGTCTAATTAAATGTCCTTTAAAAATATGAACCGACTAAATAAAGGTCGCCTTAACAATATGAACCGTCCAACTACAGGTCGCCTAAATGAAATGAATCGTCCAACTACAGGTCGCCTAAATATTATAAAATTAATTATAATTAATAAAATGTGATTAAAATAATATATTTAATTAATATAATTTTCAGGGCGTTACAGAAGGCTCAAGGCTCAAGGCCGAAGGCTCAAGGCTCAAGGCTCAAGGCTCAAGGCTCAAAGGCTCAAGGCTTTACGCACAACGCAAAAGGCTCAAGGAAAAGTCTCAAGGGTCAAGGATCAAGGCTCAAGGTTCAAGGGTCAAGGCTCAAGGCTCCAGGTTCCAGGCTCAAGGCTCAAGGCTCAAGGGTCGAGGCTGAAAGCTCAAGGCTCAAGGCTCAAGGCTCAAGGCTCAAGGTCCAAGGCTCAAGGCTCAAGGCTCAAGGCTCAAGGCTTAAGGTACAAGGTTCAAGTCTCAAGGATCAAGGCTCAAGGCTCAAGGCTCAAGGCTCAAGATTAAAGGCAAAAGGCTCAAGGCTCAAGGCTGAAGCCACAAAGGCTCAAGGCTTAACGCTCAAAGCTCAAGGCTCAAGGCTTAAGGCTCAAGGTTGAAGTCTCAAGGGTCATGGTTCAAGACTCAAGGCTCAAGGCTCAAGGCTAAAGGATCAAGGCTCAAGCCACAAAGGCTCGAGGCTTAACGCTCAAAGCTCAAGGCTCAAGGCTTAAGGCTCAAGGTTGAAGTCTCAAGGGTCAAGGGTAGAGGCTCATGGTTCAAAGCTCAAGGCTCAAGGCTCAAGGATCAAGGCTAAAGGATCAAGGCTCAAGGACCAAGGCTCAATGCTTAAGGCTCAAGGTTCAAGGCTCAAGGCTCAAGGGTCAAGGCTCAAGGCTCAAGGGTCAAGGCTCAAGGTTCAATGTTGAACGCTCAAGGGTCATGTCTCAAGGGTCAAGGCTCGAAAGTCAAGGCTAAAGGATCAATGCTCAAGGCTTAAGGCTCAAGGCTCAAGGCTCAAGGCTCAAGGCTCAAGGTTCAAGGCTCAAGGCTCAAGCCTCGAGGCTCAAGCCTCAAGGCTCAAGCCTCAAGGCGTAAGGCTCAAGGTTCAAAGCTCAAGGCTCAAGAGTCACGGCTCAAGGGTCAAGACTCAAAAGTCAAGGCTAAAGGCTCAAGGTTCAAGGCTCAAGGCTCAAGGCTCAAGGCTCCAGGCTGAAAGGCTCAAGGTTTAACGCACAACGCTCAAGGCTCAAGGTTCAAGTCTCAAGGGTCAAGGATCAAGGCTCAAGGTTCAAGGGTCAAGGCTCAAGGCTCCAGGCTCAAGGCTCAAGCCACAAAGGCTCAAGGCTTAACGCTCAATGCTCAAGGCTCAAGGCTTAAGGCTCAAGGTTGAAGTCTCAAGGGTCAAGGGTCAACGCTCATGGTTCAAGGCTCAAGGCTCAAGGCTAAAGGATCAAGGCTCAAGGCCCAAGGCTCAAGGCTCAAGGATCAAGGCTCAAGGCTCAAGGCTCAAGGCTCAATGCTAAAGGCTCAAACTCAAGGGTCAAGGGTCAAGGTTCAAGGTTCAATGTTGAATGCTCAAGGGTCATGTCTCAAGGGTCAAGGCTCGAAAGTCAAGGCTAAAGGCTCAAGGCTCAAGGCTCAAGGCTCAAGGATCAAGGCTCAAGGCGCAAGGCTCAAGGCTCATGGCTCAAGGCTAAAGGCTTAAGGCTCAAGGCTCAAGGCTCAAGGCTCAAGGCTCAAGGCTCAAGGCTCAAGGCTCAAGGCTCAAGGCTCAAGGTGATAAGGTTCAAACTTCAAAGCTCCAGGACCAAGGGTTACAACTCAAGGGGTCAAGGCTCAAAAGTCAAGGCTAAAGGATCAAGGATCAACGCTTAAGGCTCAAGGCTCAAGTCTCAAGGCTCAAGGCTCAAGGCTCAAGGCTCAAGGCTCAAGGCTCAAGGCTCAAGGCTCAAGGCTCAAGGCTCAAGGCTCAAGGCTCAAGGCTCAAGGCTCAAGGCTCAAGGCTCAAGGCTCAAGGCTCAAGGCTCAAGGCACAAGGCTCAAGGCTCAATGCTCAAGGATCAAGGATCAACGCTTAAGGCTCAAGGCTCAAGGCTCAAGTCTCAAGGCTCAAGGCTCAAGGCTCAAGGCTCAAGGCTCAAGGCTCAAGGCTCAAGGCTCAAGGCTCAAGGCTCAAGGCTCAAGGCTCAAGGCTCAAGGCTCAAGGCTCAATGCTCAAGGCTCAAGGCTCAAGGCTCAAGGATCAAGGCTCAAGGCTCAAGGCTCAAGGCTCAAGGCTCAAGGCTCAAGGCACAAGGCTCAAGGCTCAATGCTCAAGGCTCAAGGCTCAAGGATCAATGTTGAAGGCTCAAGGCTCAAGGCTCAAAGGCTCAAGGCTCAACGCTCAACGCTCAACGCTCAACGCCCAACGCTTAAGTCTCAATGTTCAATGCTAAAGGCTCAAGACTCTAGGCTAAAGGCTTAAGGGTCAACGCTCAAGGCTCAAGGCTCAAGGATTAAGGCTCAAGGTTCAAGTCTCAAGGGTTAGGGATCAAGGTTCAAGGTTCATGGCTCAAGGCTCATGGCTTAACGCTCAAAGGTTCAAGTCTCAATGCTCATGGATCAACGCTCAAGGCATCAGGCTCAAGGTTCAAGTCTCAAGGGTCCGGGATCAAAGCTAAAGGTTCAACGCTCAAGGCTCAAGGCTCAAGGCTTAACGCTCAAGGCTCAAGGCTCAAGGCTCAAGGCTCAAGGCTTAAGGATCAAGGCTCAAGGCTCAAGGCTCAAGGCTCAAGGCTCAAAAGTCAAGGCTAAAGGGTCAAGGTTCAAGGCTCAAGGCTCAAGGCTCAAGGCTCAAAGCTCAAGGCTCAAGGCTCAAGGCTCAAGGTTCAAAGCTCAAGGCTCAAGGGTCACGGCTCAAGGGTCAAGACTCAAAAGTCAAGGCTAAAGGCTCAAGGTTCAAGGCTCAAGGCTCAAGGCTGAAAGGCTCAAGGCTTAACGCACAACGCTCAAGCCTCAAGGTTCAAGTCTCAAGGGTCAAGGATCAAGGCTCGAGGGTCAAGGGTCAAGGCTCCAGGCTCCAGGCTCATGGCTCAAGGGTGGAGGCTCAAGGCTCAAGGCTCAAGGCTCAAGGCTCAAGGCTCAAGGCTCGAGGCTCAAGGCCCAACGCTCAAGGCTCAAGGCTCAAGGCTCAAGGTTGATAGCTCAAGACTCAAGGGTCACGGCTCAAGGGTCAAGACTCAAAAGTCAAGGCTAAAGGCTCAAGGCTCAAGGATCAAGGCTCAATGCTCAAGGCTAGAGGCTCAAGGTGCAAGGCGCAAGGCTCAAGGGTCAAGGGTCAAGGCTCAAGGCTCAAGGCTCAAGGCTCAAGGCTCAAGGATCAAGGCTCAAGGCTCAAGGCTCAAGGCTCAAGGCTCAAAGCTCAAGGCTCAAGGCTCAAGGCTCAAGGCTCAAGGATCAATGTTGAAGGCTCAAGGCTCAAGGCTCAAAGGATCAAGGCTCAACGCTCAACGCTCAACGCTCAACGCCCAACGCTTAAGTCTCAATGTTCAATGCTAAAGGCTCAAGACTCTAGGCTAAAGGCTTAAGGGTCAACGCTCAAGGCTCAAGGCTCAAGGATTAAGGCTCAAGGTTCAAGTCTCAAGGGTTAGGGATCAAGGTTCAAGGTTCATGGCTCAAGGCTCATGGCTTAACGCTCAAAGGTTCAAGTCTCAATGCTCATGGATCAACGCTCAAGGCATCAGGCTCAAGGTTCAAGTCTCAAGGGTCCGGGATCAAAGCTAAAGGTTCAACGCTCAAGGCTCAAGGCTCAAGGCTTAACGCTCAAGGCTCAAGGCTCAAGGCTCAAGGCTCAAGGCTTAAGGATCAAGGCTCAAGGCTCAAGGCTCAAGGCTCAAGGCTCAAGGCTCAAAAGTCAAGGCTAAAGGGTCAAGGTTCAAGGCTCAAGGCTCAAGGCTCAAGGCTCAAAGCTCAAGGCTCAAGGCTCAAGGTTCAAAGCTCAAGGCTCAAGGGTCAAGACTCAAAAGTCAAGGCTAAAGGCTCAAGGTTCAAGGCTCAAGGCTCAAGGCTGAAAGGCTCAAGGCTTAACGCACAATGCTCAAGCCTCAAGGTTCAAGTCTCAAGGGTCAAGGATCAAGGCTCGAGGGTCAAGGGTCAAGGCTCCAGGCTCCAGGCTCATGGCTCAAGGGTGGAGGCTGAAGGCTCAAAGCTCAAGGCTCAAGGCTCAAGGCTCAAGGCTCAAGGCTCAAGGCTCAAGGCTCAAGGCCCAACGCTCAAGGCTCAAGGCTCAAGGCTCAAGGTTGATAGCTCAAGGCTCAAGGGTCACGGCTCAAGGGTCAAGACTCAAAAGTCAAGGCTAAAGGCTCAAGGCTCAAGGATCAAGGCTCAATGCTCAAGGCTAGAGGCTCAAGGTGCAAGGCGCAAGGCTCAAGGGTCAAGGGTCAAGGCTCAAGGCTCAAGGGTCAAGGGTCAAGGCTCAAGGCTCAAGGCTCAAGACTCAAGGCTCGAGGCTCAAGGCTCAAGGCTCAAGGTTCAAAGCTCCAGGGTCAAGGGTCACGACTCAAGGGTCAACGCTCAAAAGTTGACTCTAAATGATCAAGGCTCAAGGCTCAAGGCTCAAGGCACAAGGCGTAACATTCAACGCTCATGGCTCAAGGATCAAGGCTCAAGGTTCAACGTTTAAGGCTCAAGGCTGAAGGCTCAAAGCTCAAGGCTCGAGGCTCGAGGCTTAAGGCTAAAGGCTTAAGGCGCAAGGTTCAAGTCTCAAGGGTCAGGGATCAAGGGTCAAGGTTCAAGGCTTAAGGATCAAGGCTCAAGGCTCAAGGCTCAAGGCTCAAAGCTGAAGGCTCAAGGCTTCAGGCTCAAGATCAAGGCTCAAAGGCTCAAGGCGCAAGGCTCAAGGCTGAAGGCTGAAGGCTGAAGGCTCAAGGCCGAAGGCTCAAGGCTCAAGGCTCAAGGCTCAAGGCTCAAGGCTCAAGGCTCAAGGCTCAAGGCTCAAGGCTCAAGGCTCAAAGGCTCAAGGCTTTACGCACAACGCAAAAGGCTCAAGGACAAGTCTCAAGGGTCAAGGATCAAGGCTCAAGGTTCAAGGGTCAAGGCTCAAGGCTCCAGGCTCCAGGCTCAAGGCTCAAGGCTCAAGGGTCGAGGCTGAAAGCTCAAGGCTCAAGGCTCAAGTCTCAAGGTCCAAGGCTCAAGGCTCAAGGCTCATGGCTCAAGGCTTAAGGTACAAGGTTCAAGTCTCAAGGATCAAGGCTCAAGGCTCAAGGCTCAAGGCTCAAGATTCAAGGCAAAAGGCTCAAGGCTCAAGGCTCAAGGCTCAAGATTCAAGGCAAAAGGCTCAAGGCTCAAGGCTCAAGGCACAAGGCTCAAGGCTCAATGCTCAAGGCTCAAGGCTTAAGGCTCAAGGCTCAAGGCTCAAGGCTTAAGGCTCAAGGCTCAAGGCTCAAGGCTCAAGGCTCAAGGCTCAAGGCTCAAGGTTCAAGGCTCAAGGCTCAAGGCTCAAGGCTCAAGCCTCAAGGCTCCAGCCTCAAGGCGCAAGGCTCAAGGTTCAAAGCTCAAGGCTCAAGAGTCACGGCTCAAGGGTCAAGTCTCAAAAGTAAAGGCTAAAGGCTCAAGGTTCAAGGCTCAAGGCTCAAGGCTCCAGGCTGAAAGGCTCAAGGTTTAACGCACAACGCTCAAGGCTCAAGGTTCAAGTCTCAAGGGTCAAGGATCAAGGCTCAAGGTTCAAGGGTCAAGGCTCAAGGCTCCAGGCTCAAGGCTCAAGCCACAAAGGCTCAAGGCTTAACGCTCAATGCTCAAGGCTCAAGGCTTAAGGCTCAAGGTTGAAGTCTCAAGGGTCAAGGGTCAACGCTCATGGTTCAAGGCTCAAGGCTCAAGGCTAAAGGATCAAGGCTCAAGGCCCAAGGCTCAAGGATCAAGGCTCAAGGCGCAAGGCTCAAGGCTCAAGGCTCCATGCTAAAGGCTCAAACTCAAGGGTCAAGGGTCAAGGTTCAAGGTTCAATGTTGAATGCTCAAGGGTCATGTCTCAAGGGTCAAGGCTCGAAAGTCAAGGCTAAAGGCTCAAGGCTCAAGGCTCAAGGATCAAGGCTCAAGGCGCAAGGCTCAAGGCTCATGGCTCAAGGCTAAAGGCTTAAGGCTCAAGGCTCAAGGCTCAAGGCTCAAGGCTCAAGGCTCAAGGCTCAAGGCTCAAGGCTCAAGGCTCAAGGTGATAAGGTTCAAACTTCAAAGCTCCAGGACCAAGGGTTACAACTCAAGGGGTCAAGGCTCAAAAGTCAAGGCTAAAGGATCAAGGATCAACGCTTAAGGCTCAAGGCTCAAGGCTCAAGTCTCAAGGCTCAAGGCTCAAGGCTCAAGACTCAAGTCTCAAGGCTCAAGGCTCAAGGCTCAAGGCTCAAGGCTCAAGGCTCAAGGCTCAAGGCTCAATGCTCAAGGCTCAAGGCTCAAGGCTCAAGGCTCAAGGATCAAGGCTCAAGGCTCAAGGCTCAAGGCTCAAGGCTCAAGGCTCAAAGCTCAAGGCTTAAGGCTCAAGACTTAAGGCTCAAGGCTCAAGGCTCAAGGATCAATGTTGAAGGCTCAAGGCTCAAGGCTCAAAGGCTCAAGGCTCAAGGCTCAAGGCTCAACGCTCAACGCTCGACGCTCAACGCTCAACGCTCAACGCCCAACGCTTAAGGCTCAAGGTGCAAGTCTCAATGTTCAATGCTAAAGGCTAAAGGCTCTAGGCTAAAGGCTTAAGGGTCAACGCTCAACGCTCAAGGCTCAAGGATTAAGGCTCAAGGTTCAAGTCTCAAGGGTCAGGGATCAAGGCTCAAGGTTCATGGCTCAAGGCTCATGGCTTAACGCTCAAAGGTTCAAGTCTCAATGCTCAAGGATCAACGCTCAAGGCATCAGGCTCAAGGTTGAAGTCTCAAGGGTCCGGGATCAAAGCTAAAGGTTCAACGCTCAAGGCTCAAGGCTCAAGGCTCAAGGCTCAAGGATCAAGGCTCAAGGCTCAAGACTCAAGGCTCAAGGCACAAGGCGTAACATTCAACGCTCAGGGCTCAAGGATCAAGGCTCAAGGTTCAACGTTTAAGGCTCAAAGCTGAAGGCTCAAAGCTCAAGGCTCGAGGCTCAAGGCTCAACGCTTAAGGCTCAAGGTTCGAGTCTCAAGGGTCAGGGATCAAGGGTCAAGGTCCAAGGCTCAAGGATCAAAGCTCAAGGCTCAAAGCTGAAGGCTCCATGCTCCAGGCTCAAGATCAAGGCTCAAAGGCTCAAGGCTCAAGGCGCAAGGCTCAAGGCTCAAGGCTCAAGGCTCAAGGCTCAAGGCTCAAGGCTCAAGGCTGAAAGGCTCAAGCCTTAACGCACATCACAAAAGGCTCAAGGACAAGTCTCAAGGGTCAAGGATCAAGGCTCAAGGTTCAAAGGTCATGGCTAAAGGCTCCAGGCTCAAGGCTCAAGGCTCAAGGCTCAAGGCTCAAGGCTCTAGGCTCAAGGCTCAAGGCTCAAGGCTCAAGGCTCAAGGCTCAAGGCTTAAGGTACAAGGCTCAAGGCTCAAGGCTCAAGGCTCAAGGCTCAAGGCTCAAGGCACAAAGGCTCAAGGCTTAACGCTCAAAGCTCAAGGCTCAAGGCTTAAGGCTCAAGGGTCAAGGGTATAGGCTCATGGTTCAAGGCTCAAGGCTCAAGGCTCAAGGCTCAAGGCTCAAGGCTAAAGGCTCAAGGCTCAAGGCTAAAGGATCAAGGCTCAAGGCTCAACGCTCAAGGCTCAAGGCCCAACGCTCAAGGCTCAAGGCTCAAGGCTCAACGCATAAGGCTCAAGGCCCAACGCTCAAGGCTCAAGGCTCAAGGCTCAAGGTTGATAGCTTAAGGCTCAAGGTTCACGGCTCAAGGGTCAAGACTCAAAAGTCAAGGCTAAAGGCTCAAGGGTCAAGGGTCAAGGCTCAAGGCTCAAGGGTCAAGGCTCAATGCTCAAGGCTAGAGGCTCAAGGTGCAAGGCTCAAGGGTCAAGGGTCAAGGGTCAAGGCTCAAGGGTCAAGGCTCAAGGCTCAAAGCTCAAGGCTCAAGGCTCAAGGCTCAAGGCTCAAGGCTCAAGGCTCAAGGCTCAAGGCTCAAGGCTCAAGGCTCAAGGCTCAAGGCGCAAGGTTCAAAGTTCAAAGCTCCAGGGTCAAGGGTCACGACTCAAGGGTCAACGCTCAAAAGTTGACTCTAAAGGATCAAGTCTCAAGGACCAAGGCTCAAGGCTCAAGGCACAAGGCGTAACATTCAACGCTCAGGGCTCAAGGATCAAGGCTCAAGGTTCAACGTTTAAGGCTCAAGGCTGAAGGCTCAAAGCTCAAGGCTCGAGGCTCAAGGCTTAAGGCTCAAGGTTCAAGTCTCAAGGGTCAGGGATCAAGGGTCAAGGTTCAAGGCTCAAGGATCAAGGCTCAAGGCTCAAGGCTCAAAGCTGAAGGCTCAAGGCTACAGGCTCAAGATCAAGGCTCAAAGGCTCAAGGCTCAAGGCTCAAGGCGCAAGGCTCAAGGCTGAAGGCTCAAGGCTCAAGGCCGAAGGTTCAAGGCTCAAGGCTTAACGCACAACGCAAAAGGCTCAAGGACAAGTCTCAAGGGTCAAGGATCAAGGCTCAAGGTTCAAGGGTCAAGGCTCAAGGCTCAAGGCTCAAGGCTCAAGGCTCAAGGGTCGAGGCTGAAAGCTCAAGGCTCAAGGCTCAAGGCTCAAGGCTCAAGGCTCAAGGCCCAAGGCACAAGGCTCAAGGCTCAATGCCCAAGGCACAAGGTACAAGGTTCAAGGCTCAAGGATCAAGGCTCAAGGCTCAAGGCTCAAGGCTCAAGGCTCAAGGCTCAAGCCACAAAGGCTCAAGGCTTAACGCTCAAAGCTCAAGGCTCAAGGCTTAAGGCTCAAGGTTGAAGTCTCAAGGGTCAAGGGTAGAGGCTCATGGTTCAAGGCTCAAGGCTCAAGGCTAAAGGTTCAAGGCTCAAGCCACAAAGGGTCAAGGCTTAACGCTCAAAACTCAAGGCTCAAGTCTTAAGGCTCAAGGTTGAAGTCTCAAGGGTAAAGGGTAGAGGCTCATGGTTCAAGGCTCAAGGCTCAAGGCTAAAGGATCAAGGCTCAAGGCCCAAGGCTCAAGGCTCAAGGCTCAAGGTTCAAAGCTCAAGGCTCAAGAGTCACGACTCAAGGGTCAAGACTCAAAAGTCAAGGCTAAAGGCTCAAGGTTCAAGGCTCAAGGCTCCAGGCTGAAAGGCTCATGGCTTAACGCACAACGCTCAAGGCTCAAGGTTCAAGTCTCAAGGGTCAAGGATCAAGGCTCAAGGTTCAAGGGTCAAGGCTCCAGGCTCCAGGCTCAAGGCTCAAACCACAAAGTCTCAAGGCTTAACGCTCAATGCTCAAGGCTCAAGGCTTAAGGCTCAAGGTTGAAGTCTCAAGGGGCAAGGGTCAAGGCTCATGGTTCAAGGCTCAAGGCTCAAGGCTCAAGGCTCAAGGCTAAAGGATCAAGGCTCAAGGCCCAAGGCTCGAGGCTCAAGGATCAAGGCTCAAGGCTCAAGGCGCAAGGCTCAAGGCTCAAGGCTCAAGGCTAAAGGCTCAAACTCAAGGGACAAGGGTCAAGGTTCAAGGTTCAATGTTGAATGCTCAAGGGTCATGTCTCAAGGGTCAAGGCTCGAAAGTCAAGGCTAAAGGCTCAAGGCTCAAGGCTCAAGGCTCAAGGCTGAAGGCTCAAGGATCAAGGCTCAAGACGCAAGGCTCAAGGCTCAAGGCTCAAGGCTTAAGGTGATAAGGTTCAAACTTCAAAGCTCCAGGATCAAGGGTTACAACTCAAGGGGTCAAGGCTCAAAAGTCAAGGCTAAAGGATCAAGGATCAAGGCTCAAGGCTCAAGGCTCAAGGCTCAAGTCTCAAGGCTCAAGGCTCAAGGCTCAAGACTCAAGGCTCAAGGCTCAAGGCTCAAGGCTCAAGCCACAAAGGCTCAAGGCTTAACGCTCAAAGCTCAAGGCTCAAGGCTTAAGGCTCAAGGTTGAAGTCTCAAGGGTCAAGGGTAGAGGCTCATGGTTCAAGGCTCAAGGCTCAAGGCTAAAGGTTCAGGGCTCAAGCCACAAAGGGTCAAGGCTTAACGCTCAAAACTCAAGGCTCAAGTCTTAAGGCTCAAGGTTGAAGTCTCAAGGGTCAAGGGTAGAGGCTCATGGTTCAAGGCTCAAGGCTCAAGGCTCAAGGCTAAAGGATCAAGGCTCAAGGCCCAAGGCTCAAGGCTCAAGGCTCAAGGTTCAAAGCTCAAGGCTCAAGAGTCACGGCTCAAGGGTCAAGACTCAAAAGTCAAGGCTAAAGGCTCAAGGTTCAAGGCTCAAGGCTCCAGGCTGAAAGGCTCATGGCTTAACGCACAACGCTCAAGGCTCAAGGTTCAAGTCTCAAGGGTCAAGGATCAAGGCTCAAGGTTCAAGGGTCAAGGCTCCAGGCTCCAGGCTCAAGGCTCAAACCACAAAGTCTCAAGGCTTAACGCTCAATGCTCAAGGCTCAAGGCTTAAGGCTCAAGGTTGAAGTCTCAAGGGGCAAGGGTCAAGGCTCATGGTTCAAGGCTCAAGGCTCAAGGCTCAAGGCTCAAGGCTAAAGGATCAAGGCTCAAGGCCCAAGGCTCGAGGCTCAAGGATCAAGGCTCAAGGCTCAAGGCGCAAGGCTCAAGGCTCAAGGCTCAAGGCTAAAGGCTCAAACTCAAGGGACAAGGGTCAAGGTTCAAGGTTCAATGTTGAATGCTCAAGGGTCATGTCTCAAGGGTCAAGGCTCGAAAGTCAAGGCTAAAGGCTCAAGGCTCAAGGCTCAAGGCTCAAGGCTGAAGGCTCAAGGATCAAGGCTCAAGACGCAAGGCTCAAGGCTCAAGGCTCAAGGCTTAAGGTGATAAGGTTCAAACTTCAAAGCTCCAGGATCAAGGGTTACAACTCAAGGGGTCAAGGCTCAAAAGTCAAGGCTAAAGGATCAAGGATCAAGGCTCAAAGCTCAAGGCTCAAGGCTCAAGTCTCAAGGCTCAAGGCTCAAGGCTCAAGACTCAAGGCTCAAGGCTCAAGGCTCAAGGCTCAAGCCACAAAGGCTCAAGGCTTAACGCTCAAAGCTCAAGGCTCAAGGCTTAAGGCTCAAGGTTGAAGTCTCAAGGGTCAAGGGTAGAGGCTCATGGTTCAAGGCTCAAGGCTCAAGGCTAAAGGTTCAAGGCTCAAGCCACAAAGGGTCAAGGCTTAACGCTCAAAACTCAAGGCTCAAGTCTTAAGGCTCAAGGTTGAAGTCTCAAGGGTCAAGGGTAGAGGCTCATGGTTCAAGGCTCAAGGCTCAAGGCTCAAGGCTAAAGGATCAAGGCTCAAGGCCCAAGGCTCAAGGCTCAAGGCTCAAGGTTCAAAGCTCAAGGCTCAAGAGTCACGGCTCAAGGGTCAAGACTCAAAAGTCAAGGCTAAAGGCTCAAGGTTCAAGGCTCAAGGCTCAAGGCTCAAGGCTCAAGGCTCAAGGCTCCAGGCTGAAAGGCTCATGGCTTAACGCACAACGCTCAAGGCTCAAGGTTCAAGTCTCAAGGGTCAAGGATCAAGGCTCAAGGTTCAAGGGTCAAGGCTCAAGGCTCCAGGCTCAAGGCTCAAGCCACAAAGGCTCAAGGCTTAACGCTCAATGCTCAAGGCTCAAGGCTCAAGGCTTAAGGCTCAAGGTTGAAGTCTCAAGGGTCAAGGGTCAAGGCTCATGGTTCAAGGCTCAAGGCTCAAGGCTCAAAGCTCAAGGCTCAAGGCTCAAGGCTCAAGGCTAAAGGATCAAGGCTCAAAGCCCAAGGCTCAAGGCTCAAGGATCAAGGCTCAAGGCTCAAGGCGCAAGGCTCAAGGCTCAAGGCTAAAGGCTCAAACTCAAGGGACAAGGGTCAAGGTTCAAGGTTCAATGTTGAATGCTCAAGGGTCATGTCTCAAGGGTCAAGGCTCGAAAGTCAAGGCTAAAGGCTCAAGGCTCAAGGCTCAAGGCTCAAGGCTCAAGGATCAAGGCTCAAGGCGCAAGGCTCAAGGCTCAAGGCTCAAGGCTAAAGGCTCAAGGCTCAAGGCTCAAGGCTCAAGGCTCAAGGTTCAAGGCTCAAGGCTCAAGGCTCAAGGCTCAAGGCTTAAGGTGATAAGGTTCAAACTTCAAAGCTCCAGGATCAAGGGTTACAACTCAAGGGGTCAAGGCTCAAAAGTCAAGGCTAAAGGATCAAGGATCAAGGCTCAAGGCTCAAGGCTCAACTCTCAAGGCTCAAGGCTCAAGGCTCAAGGCTCAAGACTCAAGGCTCAAGGCTCAAGGCTCAAGGCTCAAGGCTCAAGGCTCAAGGCTCAAGGCTCAAGGCTCAAGGCTCAAGGCTCAAGGCTCAAGGCACAAGGCTCAAGGCTCAAGGCTCAATGCTCAAGCCTCAAGGATCAAGGCTCAAGGCTCAAGGCTCAAGGCTCAAGGCTCAAGGCTCAAGGATCAATGCTGAAGGCTCAAGGCTCAAGGCTCAAGGCTCAACGCTCAACACTCAACGCCAAACGCTTAAGGCTCAAGGTTCAAGTCTCAATGTTCAATGCTAAAGGCTCAAGGCTCAAGGCTAAAGGCTTAAGGGTCAACGCTCACGGCTCAAGGATTAAAGCTCAAGGTTCAAGTCTCAAGGGTCAGGGATCAAGGCTCAAGGTTCATGGCTCAAGGCTCATGGCTTAATGCTCAAAGGTTCAAGTCTCAATGCTCAAGGATCAACGCTCAAGGCATCAGGCTCAAGGTTCAAGTCTAAAGGGTCCGGGATCAAAGCTAAAGGTTCAACGCTCAAGGCTCAAGGCTCAAGGCTCAAGGCTTAACACTCAAGGCTCAAGACTCAAGGCTCAAGGCTCAAGGCTCAAGGCTCAAGGCTTAAGGCTCAAGGCTCAAGGCTCAAGGCTCAAGGCTCAAGTCTCAAGGCTCGAGGCTCAAGGCTCAAGGCTCAAGGCTCAAGTCTCAAGGCTCAAGGCTCAAGGTTCAAGGCTCAAAAGTCAAGGCTAAAGGGTAAAGGCTCAAGGCTCAAGGCTCAAGGCTCAAGGCTCAAGGCTCAAGGCTCAAGGCTCAAGGCTCAAGCCACCAAGGCTCAAGGCTTAACGCTCAATGCTCAAGGCTCAAGGCTTAAGGCTCAAGGTTGAAGTCTCAAGGGTCAAGGGTCAAGGCTCATGGTTCAAGGCTCAAGGCTCAAGGCTAAAGGATCAAGGCTCAAGGCCCAAGGCTCAAGGCTCAAGGATCAAGGCTCAAGGCTCAAGGCGCAAGGCTCAAGGCTCAAGGCTCAAGGCTAAAGGCTCAAACTCAAGGGTCAAGGGTTAAGGTTCAAGGTTCAATGTTGAATGCTCAAGGGTCATGTCTCAAGGGTCAAGGCTCGAAAGTCAAGGATAAAGGCTCAAGGCTCAAGGCTCAAGGCTCAAGGCTCAAGGCGCAAGGCTCAAGGCTCAAGGCTCAAGGCTCAAGGCTCAAGGCTCAAGGCTCAAGGCTCAAGGCTCAAGGCTCAAGGCTCAAGGCTCAAGGCTTAAGGTGATAAGGTTCAAACTTCAAAGCTCCAGGATCAAGGGTTACAACTCAAGGGTCAAGGCTCAAAAGTCAAGGCTAAAGGATCAAGGACCAAGGCTCAAGGCTCAAGGCTCAAGGCTCAAGTCTCAAGGCTCAAGGCTCAAGGCTCAAGGCTCAAGGCTCAAGGCTCAAGGCTCAAGGCACAAGGCTCAAGGCTCAAGGCTCAAGTCTCAAGGCTCAAGGCTCAAGGCTCAAGGCTCAAGGCTCAAGGCTCAAGGCTCAAGGCTCAAGGCTCAAGGCTCAAGGCTCAAGGCTCAAGGCTCAAGGCTCAAGGCTCAAGGCTCAAGGCTCAAGGCTCAAGGCTCAAGGCTCAAGGCTCAAGGCTCAAGGCTCAAGGCTCAAGGCTCAAGGATCAATGCTGAAGGCTCAAGGCTCAAGGCTCAAAGGCTCAAGGCTCAACGCTCAACGCTCAATGCACAACGCTCAATGCTCAACGCTCAACGCCCAACGCTTAAGGCTCAAGGTTCAAGTCTCAATGTTCAATGCTAAAGGCTCAAGGCTCTAGGCTAGAGGCTTAAGGGTCAACGTTCAAGGCTCAAGGATTAAGGCTCAAGGTTCAAGTCTCAAGGGTCAGGGATCAAGGCTCAAGGTTCATGGCTCAAGGCTCATGGCTTAACGCTCAAAGGTTCAAGTCTCAATGCTCAAGGATCAACGCTCAAGGCATCAGGCTTAAGGTTCAAGTCTCAAGGGTCCGGGATCAAAGCTAAAGGTTCAACTCTCAAGGCTCAAGGCTCAAGGCTCAAGGCTCAAGGCTCAAGGCTCAAGGCTCAAGGCTCAAGGCTCAAGGTGATAAGGTTCAAACTTCAAAGCTCCAGGATCAAGGGTTACAACTCAAGGGGTCAAGGCTCAAAAGTCAAGGCTATAGGATCAAGGATCAAGGCTCAAGGCTCAAGGCTCAAGGCTCAAGGTTCAAGTCTCAAGGCTCAAGGCTCAAGGCTCAAGGCTCAACGCTCAAGGCTCAAGACACAAGGCTCAAGGCACAAGGCTCAAGGCTCAAGGCTCAAGGATCAAGGCTCAAGGCTCAAGGCTCAAGGCTCAAGGCTCAAGGCTCAAGGCTCAAGGCTCAAGGCTCAGGCTCAAGGCTCAAGGCTCAAGGCTCAAGGATCAATGCTGAAGGCTCAAGGCTCAAGGCTCAAAGGCTCAAGTCTCAATGCTCAACGCTCAACGCTCAACGCCCAACGCTTAAGGCTCAAGGTTCAAGTCTCAATGTTCAATGATAAAGGCTCAAGGCTCTAGTCTAAAGGCTTAAGGGTCAACACTCAAGGCTCAAGGCTCAAGGATTAAGGCTCAAGGTTCAACTCTCAAGGGTCAGGGATCAAGGCTCAAGGTTCATGGCTCAAGGCTCATGGCTTAATGCTCAAAGGTTCAAGTCTCAATGCTCAAGGATCAACGCTCAAGGCATCAGGCTCAAGGTTCAAGTATCAAGGGTCCGGGATCAAAGCTAAAGGTACAAGGCTCAAGGCTCAAGGCTCAAGGCTTAACACTCAAGGCTCAAGGCTCAAGGCTCAAGGCTCAAGGCCCAAGGCTCAAGGCTCAAGGCTCAAGGCTCAAGGCTCAAGGCTCAAGGCTCAACGCTCAAGGCTCAAGACACAAGGCTCAAGGCACAAGGCTCAAGGCTCAAGGCTCAAGGCTCAAGGATCAAGGCTCAAGGCTCAAGGCTCAAGGCTCAAGGCTCAAGGCTCAAGGCTCAAGGCTCAAGGCTCAAGGCTCAAGGCTCAGGCTCAAGGCTCAAGGCTCAAGGCTCAAGGATCAATGCTGAAGGCTCAAGGCTCAAGGCTCAAAGGCTCAAGTCTCAATGCTCAACGCTCAACGCTCAACGCCCAACGCTTAAGGCTCAAGGTTCAAGTCTCAATGTTCAATGCTAAAGGCTCAAGGCTCTAGTCTAAAGGCTTAAGGGTCAACACTCAAGGCTCAAGGCTCAAGGATTAAGGCTCAAGGTTCAACTCTCAAGGGTCAGGGATCAAGGCTCAAGGTTCATGGCTCAAGGCTCATGGCTTAATGCTCAAAGGTTCAAGTCTCAATGCTCAAGGATCAACGCTCAAGGCATCAGGCTCAAGGTTCAAGTATCAAGGGTCCGGGATCAAAGCTAAAGGTACAAGGCTCAAGGCTCAAGGCTCAAGGCTTAACACTCAAGGCTCAAGGCTCAAGGCTCAAGGCTCAAGGCCCAAGGCTCAAGGCTCAAGGCTCAAGGCTCAAAAGTCAGGGCTAAAGGGTCAAGGGTCAAGGCTCAAGGCTCAAGGCTCAAGGCTCAAGGCTAAAGGCTCAAGGATCAAGGCTCAAGGTTCAAAGCTGAAGGCTCAAGGGTCAAGGCTCAAGTCCCAACGCTCAAGGCTCAAGGGTCAAGGCTCAAGGTTGATAGCTCAAGGCTCAAGGGTCACAGCTCAAGAGTCAAGGCTCAAGGCTAAAGGCTCAAGGGTCAAGGCTCAATGCTCAAGGCTAGAGGTTCAAGGCGCAAGGCGCAAGGCTCAAGGGTCAAGGCTCAAGGCTCAAGGCTCAAGGCTCAAGGCTCAAGGGTCAAGGCTCAAGGCTCAAGGCTCAAGGCACAAGGCTCAAGGCTCAAGGCTCAAGGCTCAAGGCTCAAGGCTCAAGGCTCAAGGCTCAAGGCTCAAGGCTCAAGGCTCAAGGCTCAAGGCTCAAGGCTCAAGGCTCAAGGCTCACGGCTTAAGGCTCAAGGCTCAAGGTGATAAGGTTCAAACTTCAAAGCTCCAGGATCAAGGGTTACAACTCAAGGGGTCAAGGCTCAAAAGTCAAGGCTATAGGATCAAGGATCAACGCTCAAGGCTCAAGGGTCAAGGCTCAAGGTTGATAGCTCAAGGCTCAAGGGTCACAGCTCAAGGGTCAAGGCTCAAGGCTAAAGGCTCAAGGGTCAAGGCTCAATGCTCAAGGCTAGAGGTTCAAGGCGCAAGGCGCAAGGCTCAAGGGTCAAGGCTCAAGGCTCAAGGCTCAAGGCTCAAGGCTCAAGGGTCAAGGCTCAAGGCTCAAGGCTCAAGGCACAAGGCTCAAGGCTCAAGGCTCAAGGCTCAAGGCTCAAGGCTCAAGGCTCAAGGCTCAAGGCTCAAGGCTCAAGGCTCACGGCTTAAGGCTCAAGGCTCAAGGTGATAAGGTTCAAACTTCAAAGCTCCAGGATCAAGGGTTACAACTCAAGGGGTCAAGGCTCAAAAGTCAAGGCTATAGGATCAAGGATCAAGGCTCAAGGCTCAAGGCTCAAGGCTCAAGGTTCAAGTCTCAAGGCTCAAGGCTCAAGGCTCAAGGCTCAAGGCTCAAGACACAAGGCTCAAGGCACAAGGCTCAAGGCTCAAGGCTCAAGGCTCAAGGCTCAAGGATCAAGGCTCAAGGCTCAAGGCTCAAGGCTCAAGGCTCAAGGCTCAAGGCTCAAGGCTCAGGCTCAAGGCTCAAGGCTCAAGGCTCAAGGATCAATGCTGAAGGCTCAAGGCTCAAGGCTCAAAGGCTCAAGTCTCAATGCTCAACGCTCAACGCTCAACGCCCAACGCTTAAGGCTCAAGGTTCAAGTCTCAATGTTCAATGCTAAAGGCTCAAGGCTCTAGTCTAAAGGCTTAAGGGTCAACACTCAAGGCTCAAGGCTCAAGGATTAAGGCTCAAGGTTCAAGTCTCAAGGGTCAGGGATCAAGGCTCAAGGTTCATGGCTCAAGGCTCATGGCTTAATGCTCAAAGGTTCAAGTCTCAATGCTCAAGGATCAACGCTCAAGGCATCAGGCTCAAGGTTCAAGTATCAAGGGTCCGGGATCAAAGCTAAAGGTACAAGGCTCAAGGCTCAAGGCTCAAGGCTTAACACTCAAGGCTCAAGGCTCAAGGCTCAAGGCTCAAGGCTCAAGGCTCAAGGCCCAAGGCTCAAGGCTCAAGGCTCAAGGCTCAAAAGTCAGGGCTAAAGGGTCAAGGGTCAAGGCTCAAGGCTCAAGGCTCAAGGCTCAAGGCTAAAGGCTCAAGGATCAAGGCTCAAGGTTCAAAGCTGAAGGCTCAAGGCTCAAGGCTCAAGGCCCAACGCTCAAGGCTCAAGGGTCAAGGCTCAAGGTTGATAGCTCAAGGCTCAAGGGTCACAGCTCAAGGGTCAAGGCTCAAGGCTAAAGGCTCAAGGGTCAAGGCTCAATGCTCAAGGCTAGAGGTTCAAGGCGCAAGGCGCAAGGCTCAAGGGTCAAGGCTCAAGGCTCAAGGCTCAAGGCTCAAGGCTCAAGGCTCAAGGCTCAAGGCTCAAGGCTCAAGGCACAAGGCTCAAGGCTCAAGGCTCAAGGCTCAAGGCTCAAGGCTCAAGGCTCAAGGCTCAAGGCTCAAGGCTCACGGCTCAAGGCTCAAGGCTCAAGGATCAAGGATCAAGGTTCAAAGTTCAAAGCTCCAGGGTCAAGGGTCACGACTCAAGGGTCAACGCTCAAAAGTTGACTCTAAAGGATCAAGGATCAAGGCTCAAGGCCCAAGGCTCAAGGCTCAAGGCATAAGGCGTAACATTCAACGCTCAGGGCTCAAGGATCAAGGCTCAAGGTTCAACGTTTAAGGCTCAAGGCTGAAGGCTCAAAGCTCAAGGCTCGAGGCTCAAGGCTCAAGGCTTAAGGCTCAAGGTTCAAGTCTCAAGGGTTAGGGATCAAGGGTCAAGGTTCAAGGCTCAAGGATCAAGGCTCAAGGCTCAAGGCTCAAAGCTGAAGGCTCGAGGCTCTAGGCTCAAGATCAAGGCTCAAAGGCTCAAGGCTCAAGGCGCAAGGCTCAAGGCTGAAGGTTCAAGGCTCAAGGCCGAAGGCTCAAGGGTCAAGGATCAAAGCTCAAGGTTCAAGGGTCAAGGCTCAAGGCTCCATGCTCCAGGCTAAAGGCACAAGGGTCGAGGCTGAAAGCTCAAGGCTCAAGGCTCAAGGCTCAAGGCTCAAGGCTCAAGGCTCAAGGCTCAAGGCTCAAGGCCCAAGGCTCAAGGCTCAAGGATCAAGGATCAAGGCTCAAGGCTCAAGGCTCAAGGCTCAAGGCTTAAGGTACAAGGTTCAAGGCTCAAGGCTCAAGGCTCAAGGCTCAAGGCTCAAGGCTCAAGGCTCAAGGCTCAAGGCTCAAGGATCAAGGCTCAAGGCTCAAGGCTCAAGGTTCAAGCCACAAAGGCTCAAGGCTTAATGCTCAAAGTTCAAAGCTCAAGGCTTAAGGCTCATGGTTGAAGTCTCAAGGGTCAAGGGTAGAGGCTCATGGTTCAAGGCTCAAGGCTCAAGGCTCAAGGCTCAAGGCTCAAGGCTAAAGGATCAAGGCTCAAGGCCCAAGGCTCAAGGCTCAAGGCTCAAGGCTTAAGGCTCAAGGCTCAAGGCTCAAGGCTCAAGGGTCAAGGCTCAAGGCTCAAGGGTCAAGGCTCAAGGTTCAATGTTGAATGCTCAAGGGTCAAGGCTCGAAAGTCAAGGCTAAAGGATCAAGGCTCAAGGCTTAAGGCTTAAGGCTCAGGGCTTAAGGCTCAAGGCTCAAGGCTCAAGGCTCAATGCTCAAGGTTCAAGGCTCAAGGCTCAAGGCTCAAGGCTCAAGGCTCCAGGCTCAAGGCTCAAGGCTCAAGGCTCAAGGTTCAAAGCTCAAGGCTCAAGAGTCACGGCTCAAGGGTCAAGACTCAAAAGTCATGGCTAAAGGCTCAAGGTTCAAGGCTCAAGGCTCAAGGCTACAGGCTGAAAGGCTAAAGGCTTAATTCACAACGCTCAAGGCTCAAGGTTCAAGTCTCAAGGGTCAAGGATCAAGGCTCAAGGTTCAAGGGTCAAGGCTCCAGGCTCCAGGCTCAATGCACAAGGGTTGAGGCGGAAGGCTCAAGGCTCAAGGCTCAAGGCTCAAGGCTCAAGGCCCAAGGCTCAAGGATCAAGGCTCAAGGCTCAAGGCTCAAGGTTGATAGCTCAAGGCTCAAGGGTCATGGCTCAAGGGTCATCACTCAAAAGTCATGGCTAAAGGCTCAAGGGTCAAGGGTCAAGGCTCAAGGCTCAAGGGTCAAGGCTCAATGCTCAAGGCTAGAGGCTCAAGGCGCAAGGAGCAAGGGTCAAGGGTCAAGGGTCAAGGGTCAAGGGTCAAGGGTCAAGGGTCAAGGGTCAAGGCTCAGGGCTCAAGGGTCAAGGCTTAATGCTCAAGGCAAGAGGCTCAAGGCGCAAGGCGCAAGGCTCAAGGCTCAAGGGTCAAAGGTCAAGGGTCAAGGATCAAAGCTAAAGGTTCAAGGCTCAAGGCTCAAGGCTCAAGGCCCAACGCTCAAGGCTCAAGGATCAAGGATCAAGGCTCAAGGCTCAAGGCTCAAGGCTCAAGGCTCAAGGCTCAAGGCTCAAGGCTCAAGGTACAAGGTTCAAGGCTCAAGGATCAAGGCTCAAGGCTCAAGGCTCAAGGCTCAAGGCTCAAGGCTCAAGGCTCAAGGATCAAGGCTCAAGGCTCAAGGCTCAAGGCTCAAGGCTCAAGCCACAAAGGCTCAAGGCTTAACGCTCAAAGCTCAAGGCTCAAGGCTTAAGGCTCAAGGTTGAAGTCTCAAGGGTCAAGGGTAGAGGCTCATGGTTCAAGGCTCAAGGCTCAAGGCTCAAGGCTCAAGGCTCAAGGCTCAAGGCTAAAGGATCAAGGCTCAAGGCCCAAGGCTCAAGGCTCAAGGCTCAAGGCTCAAGGCTTAAGGCTCAAGGCTCAAGGCTCAAGGCTCAAGGGTCAAGGCTCAAGGCTCAAGGGTCAAGGCTCAAGGTTCAATGTTGAATGCTCAAGGGTCAAGGCTCGAAAGTCAAGGCTAAAGGATCAAGGCTCAAGGCTTAAGGCTTAAGGCTCAAGGCTTAAGGCTCAAGGCTCAAGGCTCAAGGCTCAATGCTCAAGGTTCAAGGCTCAAGGCTCAAGCCTCAAGGCTCAAGGCTCCAGGCTCAAGGCTCAAGGCTCAAGGCTCAAGGTTCAAATCTCAAGGCTCAAGAGTCACGGCTCAAGGGTCAAGACTCAAAAGTCATGGCTAAAGGCTCAAGGTTCAAGGCTCAAGGCTCAAGGCTACAGGCTGAAAGGCTCAAGGCTTAATGCACAACGCTCAAGGCTCAAGGTTCAAGTCTCAAGGGTCAAGGATCAAGGCTCAAGGTTCAAGGGTCAAGGCTCCAGGCTCAAGGCACAAGGGTTGAGGCGGAAGGCTCAAGGCTCAAGGCTCAAGGCTCAAGGCTCAAGGCTCAAGGCTCAAGGCTCAAGGCCCAAGGCTCAAGGATCAAGGCTCAAGGCTCAAGGCTCAAGGTTGATAGCTCAAGGCTCAAGGGTCATGGCTCAAGGGTCATCACTCAAAAGTCAAGGCTAAAGGCTCAAGGGTCAAGGCTCAAGGCTCAAGGGTCAAGGCTCAATGCTCAAGGCTAGAGGCTCAAGGCGCAAGGAGCAAGGGTCAAGGGTCAAGGGTCAAGGGTCAAGGGTTAAGGCTCAGGGCTCAAGGGTCAAGGCTTAATGCTCAAGGCAAGAGGCTCAAGGCACAAGGCGCAAGGCTCAAGGCTCAAGGGTCAAAGGTCAAGGGTCAGGGCTCAAGGATCAAGGCTCAAGGCTCAAGGCACAAGGCTCAAGGCTCAAGGCTCAAGGCTCAAGGCTTAAGGCTCAAGGCTCAAGGCTCAAGGCTCAAGGGTCAAGGCTCAAGGCTCAAGGGTCAAGGCTCAAGGTTCAATGTTGAATGCTCAAGGGTCAAGGCTCGAAAGTCAAGGCTAAAGGATCAAGGCTCAAGGCTTAAGGCTTAAGGCTCAAGGCTTAAGGCTCAAGGCTCAAGGCTCAAGGCTCAATGCTCAAGGTTCAAGGCTCAAGGCTCAAGCCTCAAGGCTCAAGGCTCCAGGCTCAAGGCTCAAGGCTCAAGGCTCAAGGTTCAAATCTCAAGGCTCAAGAGTCACGGCTCAAGGGTCAAGACTCAAAAGTCATGGCTAAAGGCTCAAGGTTCAAGGCTCAAGGCTCAAGGCTACAGGCTGAAAGGCTCAAGGCTTAATGCACAACGCTCAAGGCTCAAGGTTCAAGTCTCAAGGGTCAAGGATCAAGGCTCAAGGTTCAAGGGTCAAGGCTCCAGGCTCAAGGCACAAGGGTTGAGGCGGAAGGCTCAAGGCTCAAGGCTCAAGGCTCAAGGCTCAAGGCTCAAGGCTCAAGGCCCAAGGCTCAAGGATCAAGGCTCAAGGCTCAAGGCTCAAGGCTCAAGGTTGATAGCTCAAGGCTCAAGGGTCATGGCTCAAGGGTCATCACTCAAAAGTCAAGGCTAAAGGCTCAAGGGTCAAGGCTCAAGGCTCAAGGGTCAAGGCTCAATGCTCAAGGCTAGAGGCTCAAGGCGCAAGGAGCAAGGGTCAAGGGTCAAGGGTCAAGGGTCAAGGGTTAAGGCTCAGGGCTCAAGGGTCAAGGCTTAATGCTCAAGGCAAGAGGCTCAAGGCACAAGGCGCAAGGCTCAAGGCTCAAGGGTCAAAGGTCAAGGGTCAGGGCTCAAGGATCAAGGCTCAAGGCTCAAGGCACAAGGCTCAAGGCTCAAGGCTCAAGGCTCAAGGCTCAAGGCTCAAGGCTCAAGGCTCGAGGCTAAGGCTCCAGGCTCAAGGCTCAAGGCTCAAGGCTCAAGGCTCAAGGCTCAAGGCTCAAGGCTCAAGGCTCAAGGCTCAACGCTCAAGGCTCAAGGCTCAAGGCTCAAGGCTTAAGGCTCAAGGTTCAAGTCTCAAGGGTCAGGTATCAAGGCTCAAGGGTCAAGTATCAAGGCTTAACGCTAAAGGAACAAGGCTCAATTGTCAAGGCTCAAGGTTCAAAGATCAAGGCTCAAGGTTCAAAGATCAAGGCTCAAGGTACAAGGTTCAAGGCTCAAGGCTCTAGGCTTAAGGCTCAAGGCTTAAGGTTCAAGGTTCAGGTCTCAAGGGTCAAGGATCATGGCTCAAGGTTCAAGGCTCAAGGCTCAAGGCTGAAGGTTCAAGGCTCAAGGCTCAAGGCTCAAGGCCAAAGGGTCAAGGCTCAAGGCTCATGGGTCAAGGCTAAATGCTCAAGGCTCAAGGGTCAAGGATCAAGGATCAAGGCTCAAGAGTCAAGGTTCAAGGGTAAAGGCTCAAGGCTCATGGCTCAAGGCGCAAGGCTGAAGACTCAAGGCTCAAGGCTCCAGGCTCAAGGCTCAAGGCTCAAGGCTCAAGGCTCAAGGCTCAAGGTTCAAGGCTCAAGGCTTAAGGTACAAGGTTCAAGGCTCAAGGCTTAATCTTCAAGGCGCAAGGCTCAAGGATCAAGGCTCAAGGATCAAGGCTCAAGGCTCAAGGCTCAAGCCTCAAAGGCTCAAGGCGTAACGCTCAAAGCTCAAGGCTCAAGGCTTAAGGCTCAAGGTTCAAGTCTCAAGGATCAAGTGTCAATGCTCATGGTTCAAGGCTCAAGGCTCAAGGCTCAAGGCTAAAGGATCAATGCTCAAGGCTCAAGGATCAAAGGCTCAATGCTCAACGCTCAACGCTCAACGCTCAACTGTATAATTGTTAGACAAATTATAATTAAGACAATTAAAGTGATTAACACAATATTAGACTCAATTGTATAATTCCACTAAGTGTGGCTTGTTGTGGAATAACAAGACCACTGATCAATTACAATAAGATATGAAAGTGTAAAGTGAATTGGTGAGTACTCCTTTTCCAAATGATCTCTATTTATAATGTTATAGAGATCTTACAAAATGGGCAAGGAGTAATGGAAGGACTGAGAAAGGAAATTGGCTGAGATCAAAGGGATTTGATCTGGCCAAGTAAACAAGGAAATGTTTACTCAGTCCGTGTACTCAGTATTCGATGTCAATACTGAGTTCCAATACTGAGTGACCAAAACTGTCTACTCAGTATTGGACCAAGACTTAGCTAAATTATTCTACATACTATTCCAAGCTAGTCTAGGATGTCTTGTTATCTTAAGATCCAAGGGGTAAGGCTTTTTGCCTTAACAATCTCCCCCTATCTAATGATAACAAGACAATTTTACAAAGAGAAGTAAATAAAATAAAACAAAAGATTGCAGAGTCCTCTTCTTCATCTTCTTTTTAACACTTCTATTTCATAGAAGGTCTCGTGTTTGACTTCTGCAAATTCCACAGACCTCTTCAACTCATTAAATCTTTGACTCAGTGTACTGATGATTTTCTTTCTAAACCAAGCATCTTCTCTCCTTTTGATCATCCATTTCAATCCAATTAGATGACTAATAGGAGTCCTCATGAGTTGACTTTCAGAGATAAAACATTCATTGTCTTCAGTATCAACATACATATAGCCTGGGGGATATAAAATGCTCCTCTTATTTTGAAAGACTACCCCTTGTGGGACCTTCTAGAAATTTTTGTACGTGTAGAGACAATCAGGAATATCCTTCTTGAAAGTTTGAGTCATCACACAAAACTTTCTATACTCATCTTGATCTAGGATCTGTTTCTCATAGCATACTTGGACGTTCACACATACTTCATCAAAGATTATGTTCACTGCAGACGTTTTAGCCTCCATGCTGTGAACAATGTTAATCCGTTTTGTCCAATCTTGCAGTCCTAGATCTTGTATGTCATGAAAAAATATTTTGAGTGGAGGACGGTATTCACCATAGCAGATAACATAAACTGTGCCTTCTTCAGTATCTGATTTGATTGTAGAGTCTATGACATCAAAGCTAATCCTGCATATGTCTCTCACTCGAAAATACCTTTTGCTTCTTAAAATTTCAAGTCTGTTTTCTTTATAAAGAGTTCTTTGATGAAGAATATTTAGTTCAAGCTCAATATCCTTCTTTCTTTTGTTAGGCTTGGATGTTGATGGACCAGTTCTTGCTTGTAGTTGTTTAGTTTGCAGCGTGGTCAGTGTTGGAGCCTGTTCATGACTGGGCTGGCTTCTTCTTCTGATTAGAGGATTGGAATCCTCTGATGATTCTGAAGTTTGTACGACATTCACTGCTCTTCTTCTTTTTGCATGCACCACTATGTTGTCTTCTGAGTCTTTAGAAGGAGAGTTTGTATTGAGAGGAAGAGAAGGTTGTCTTCTGATGATTGTGGAAATAGGCCACACAAACGGCCTGTACACAATGAGTTGCAGGTTGTTCTCATGCTGAGCAGATGGCACAGTATGAGTCTGCAGAGGTTGGTCAGTATCAGTCTCCCCCTGAGTAGATGACTCAGACTGATGTTGTTCTAAAAATGACCTTCCTCTTTCCCTTCTTCTTTCATACTGAAACCTTAGAGGTTCAGTATTGGTAGTTTGCTGTGATTGTTGTGAAGGTTGATCTTCGGTTAGTTTTCTTCTTTTCTCCCCCTGAGCAGATGGCTCAGGTTGATCAACCTCATCTTCTCTTTGTCTCTTCTCCCCCTTATTGTTATCATTGAATGGGGAGGGGAGAGGTTCAGTGTCACCACCTGCATCTCCTTGAGTATTATCATGAGTAGGAGATGGCATGGGTTCAGTAGCAGCATCAGTATCACCCTCTTGATCTTTATTTGTGGGTGATTGTCTAGGCTCAGTATTGTCATCTCCACCTTGATCTTCATGATCTCCACAGTGTTGAGATGGTGGAGTCAGTGGAGGTTGTTGATGGTGTTGTTGGAGTAATGCAACCGATTCTTTTAATGAATCAATGTCATTACTCATGGTTTCCTTCCATGTTAGTATGGTATTCCTTCCATGCAACCGATTCTTTTAATGAATCAATGTCATTACTCAATGTCATTTCCAAGATTTGCTGCATGATTGTTTGCAGGGAGACCTCCTCCACTTGAGCATGTTGAACATAAGTACCCTGCACAGATGGTGCTGAGGCTTTGTCAGATTCCCTTCTTGCTTCAACATATATAGGTGCTGGATCATTTGTATGTTGATTTGACCCTCCAACACCTTCCAGATTTGGTTGTTCTATTGGTTGTGCTGCTGCTTCCAAATTTTGTTGTTGCTCATATTCTATTTCAGCATCAAGTGGAACATGGGGTTCCATGATTGGTGGTGGTTGAGCAATGTTTTCATGTACTGGTTCTGGAAGTTCAGCATGAGATGCTATTTGATGTTGTTCTTCAAGAGAAGGAGTCTGTGTTGGATGTAAACTGTGCAACACTGAGTCTGTGGATAGTGCAGCCATGATGACTGGACTAAATCTTCTTCTGACCCTTCTTCTTATTATCAACGGGTGTTCTTCAGTATCAGAAGCTAATGCAGTATTGGGAGAAATAGGTTCTGGTTCTTGGACTGGAGAGGGTGGAACATCCTCCATCTCAACATCATTATTGTCATTTGCATCATCATCATCTGCATCATTATCATTTTCATCTTCATCATCATTCATATGAGCCTCTGCAATGGCTAACATTTGAGCACTGAGTGGTGGTTCATCTTCCCTAGGCTGATGAAAGAATATCTTTTCATGAATTGGGGGAAGTCAGCTCTAAGTCCATCAAAAGTGTCATACATATCATATGGCATGGAATTTTGGAAGATGATTGATAGAAACCTGCAAAAGGGAACATTCGGATTCCTTTGTCTTGCTTGAACTTGAGATGCAAGTTCATTAAATATCCATCTTGCATAATCAATCTGCCTGTTGTGATACATAGCATGTACCATCTGCATCCCAAAATCATTAATTTGATCAAGTGCCCCTGTTTTATGGGTCATACACCTTATGATTGTTGAAATCATAATCCCCCACATAGGACCAAATTCGTGTCTTTTGATTGTTCCAGTTATCCGTTGTCTTCCTAGTAGCGGCAATACTGATCGTGTAGTATCACGATCAACAAATTCATCATATTGGACGTGTGCAGGAAGTTGAAGATCCCGCCTAATGATTTCAGTTGAAACAAAAGCTCTTCGTTGATCTCGAATTATCCATCCTGCAATCATATCTGGTGAGTCCAGAATAGCAGAGTACCAAAATTCACATAACATTGAGGGATAGATTGCTCTGGGTGAAGCTTGAAGAGCATACGCGATTAGGCAATGCCTGAGATATGTAATCATTTGTTGAAATTGAGGGCAAACCCAAGTGTGAGGAATTTCGAAATTTGCGGTGAAATTGTTCCTCGTGAACTTAGGTAGTTCATCGCGTTGGAAATTTTGAGCTGGTGCGACATAATCTGGAGCAATAAATTGGAAGTTCGCCATGTGAATCTGTGATTAAGAGTTGAAGTTTGCTTGCAAATGGAGAGTAGAAAGGTTAATTGCAGAGAGAAATTTGAAGAGTAAGAGAGTAAATACTAAAGAAAATGGTTTAAATTTGAAGAAAATGATTATTTATACTCTTATGGGGAAGTAAAATCGGCGAAATGACAGCATTATCCTAATCCAACGGTAACTTTTCTATTAAGGAAAGTAACCGTCGGGGAGTATGAAGTTTTGAAATCAGTTTTGAACTCCAGGACTTCCAATACTGAAAAAAAAATTTAAATTAAAAAATATTTTAAAAATAATAAAAACATTTAATTTAATCTCTAAATTAATAAAAAATTTACAAAAATTAAAAATACTATACCAGACGAGCTATACTGAAAGGTTCAGTATTGGGTCAATACTGAAGAATCAGTATAGGAAAGAATTTTGTAAGAAAAATAATTTCAAGGGTTCAGCATGCCCAATTGTCCTAGTAAGTACATAAACCTTTCTTTTGAGAGAGGTTTAGTAAACACATCAGCCAATTGGTCCTCTGTTGGGACATAATCTACCTGAACCTTACCCCTTTCCACATTATCTCGGATAAAGTGTTGTCTGATATCAATGTGCTTTGCTCTTGAGTGATGGACTGGATTTTCAGTGATAGCAATAGCACTCTTGGTATCACAATGAATAGGTGTTTTTTCAAAATTGAATCCATAGTCCATAAGTTGATACTGCATCCATAAAAGTTGAGCACAACAACTTCCTGCAGCCACATATTCAGCTTCTGCAGTTGAAGTTGCTACTGAATTTTGTTTCTTGAATGACCAACCAACTAATCTTCCACCAAGGAATTGGCATCCTCCACTTGTGCTTTTTCTATCTAACCTGCATCCTGCATAATCTGCATCTGTGTACCCTTCAAGATCAATGTTTGAATCTTTGGGATACCACAGACCCATATTATGAGTACCAGATAAATATCTAAAAATTCTTTTAACACCTTTCAAATGTGATTCTTTGGGATCAGCCTGATACCTTGCACACTAGCATGTTGCAAACATGATATCAGGCCTGCTAGCTGTTAGATAAAGTAAGGACCCAATCATACCTCTGTATGTGGATTGACATACTGGTTTACCAGTTTCATCCTTACTAATCTTATCCTGAGTACTCATAGGGGTGTGCATAGAAGACATGTTTTCAAATTTATATTTCTTTAACATATCATGCACATACTTACTTTGGTTTATAAAAGTGCCATTAGCCTTTTGATCAACTTGTAAACCTAGAAAATAAGTAAGTTCTCCCATCATACTCATCTGATACTGAGATGACATAATCTTTGAAAACCAGTCACACATTGACTTGTCAGTGGAGCCAAAGATAATATCATCCACATATATCTGAATGAGTAAGTATCAGACCCTTTTCTTTTTGAAAATAATGTTTTATCAATTTTACCACGTGTAAATTTATTTTAAATTAAGTACTCAGACAGGGTATCATACCAGGCTCTTGGAGCTTGTTTGAGCCCATACAAGGTTTTATCAAGCTTGAAAACATAATTAGGGAATTTAGGATCAACAAAACCTGGTGGCTATTTGACATAAACTTCCTCTTGCAGTTTTCCATTTAGAAAGGCACTCTTGACATCCATTTGATAAACCTTGAAGTTCTTGAAGGCTGCATATGCAAGATATAGCCTATTTGCTTCAATCCTTGCAACTGGTGCAAATGTTTCATCATAGTCAATACCTTCTTCTTGCCTGTATCCCCGAGCAACCAGTCTAGCTTTATTCCTGATTAAAACACCATCTTTGTCCATTTTATTTCTGAACACCCACTTAGTACCAATGATAGTTTTGCCAGGTGGAGGTGGTACTAAGTTCCAAACTTTGTTCCTTTCGAATTCTGTAAGCGCATCTTGTATAGCTTCTACCCAGTCTTCATCTAGTAAGGCTTCATCAGCCTTCTTTGGTTCAATGGTAGATAAGAAGCTTGAAAAGAGACAAAAATTTGCAGTCGCTTGAGGTTCAAATGTAAGTTTTCTTCTTGTTTGAACTCCTTCTTCAACAGGACCAATGATATTTGTATGAGGATGGTCTCTGTGTTCCCTTAGATTTGATCCTAAGGTAGCATTTAAAGTAGGATCAATAACTTCTTGCTGGACTGAGGGGTTGCCAATCTCATACTGGTTGTAGTTTGATTCAGTATTGGACTGCTCAGGATTGCTGGTGTCTTCATTTCGCATATTTAAGTGAGGTTCCATTGATGGATTTGAAGATTCTCCATCTTCATAGGTGGAATGATTTAGATCAAGATTTGCAGACTCAGTGTTGAATTTTTCAGTGTTGGGAACTTCAATATTTGATGATTTTTTAGCATATTGAGTGAAATCTTGATAATTATCACTCATATCATGTGTACCAGGATATAAGTGACTTTTGGGCTGTTCAGCATTGGAGTTTTCTGGATTACATAAGGTTTCAATTTCACTTATGTCCTCCTTTGCTGAATTAGAATTCTCATCCATGTGTTCATCAAAAGTAACGTGGATAGATTCATCAATCACCTTTGTTGAAAGAATATACACTCGGAAGGCTTTGGAGTGTGGTGAGTAGCCCATAAAAATACCTTCATTTGCTTTGGGAGCAAACTTATTGAGATTTTGCTTAGTACTGAGAATAAAGCATTTGCTCCCAAAGATGTGGAAGTACACCACATTAGGAATTCTGCCATGATATAGCTCATAAGGAGTCTTGAGATGTCTCTGGACTATGGTGGCTCTATTTTGAGTAAAGTTTGCACAGTTTACAGCCTCAGCCCAGAAGCTCAGTGCCAGTCCACCATGGCATAACAAGGTTCTTGCAGCTTCAATTAATGTTCTATTCTTTCTTTCTTTCTACAACACCATTTTGTTGTGGTGTGTAGGCTGCAGAGTAATTTTGTACAATTCCTTTTTCTTCACAGAAATTTGCTAATACTGAATTTTTAAATTCAGTACCATGGTCACTTCTTAGCTGTTTGACCTTGGTTCCCTTTTGCAGTTCTTCTCTCTTGATAAAAGCAATGATTTCTGTGGTAGCATCTGATTTTGTATTGAGGAAGATGACCCAAGTATATCTTGAGAATTCATCAACCAAGACCTAAGTATAGACCTTTTTGCCCAGAGATGGTGTACTGATTGGGCCAAAAAGATCCATATGTATCATTGCTAAGGGTTCATTAATAGAGTGATTTACTTTTGATTTAAATGAACTCTTCTTCTGCTTGCCCATTTCACATGTTGAGCGTAACTTATCTTTTGAATAAGTAATTGTGGGCAACCCTCTCACCAACTTCTTAATACAGAGTTCATTAATGTTCCTGAAGTTGATGTGAGAAAGTTTCTTGTGCCACATCCAGTTTAGTTCTGGATTGACTTTAGACAGCAGGCACACACGGATGATGGGGTCAATTTCTGAAAGAATGACTACATAAACATCTTTTTCTCATCTGGAAATGAGAACATGTTGTCCTCTTTCATTATATATGATGCCAGCAATCTTTCTGAACCTGGTTTCCTTGTCATCATCACACATCTGACTGATACTGAGCAGATTGTGTTTCAAACCTTCTACATAGGCAACTCTTTTAAAAGTGATGTTGCCAGCTTTGATTTCCCCATATCCTCTTGTTTTCCCTATGGAATCATCCCCAAACCTGACAGAAGGACCCTTCTCTGGTGTGTAATGCTGAAGGTACTCCATACTGCCAGTCATGTGTCTTGAGCAGCCACTATCAAGTTACCATTTTCTATATCCCTGCACAAGACACAAAATAGAGATTAGTTTCTTTTGGGAACCCATTTAAAAATGGGACCTTTGGAAGATTTAACATGGTTATCCTTTTTAATCTCTGTTTTGGAGGGAGTCACTATCACTTTAGTAGAACCAGTATTGGTAGTCTTTTGTGGTACTGACTTTGAACCCCCCTTTTTCTTTGGTACTGAGTACCTAGGATTAGAGAGATTAGTTCTACATTCATCTCCTTTATGACCTGTATGATGACATCTGTAACATTTTCTAGGTCTATTTCTAAACATGTTTTCATAACGGATTTTTGAAAATTGTTTAGTCTTTGGTTCATCAGTATGTGTTAGTTTTGCAAATTTGTGACTCAAGAATTTGATTTGATCACCAATAGATTTTAAGAGACTATTTTTTTCATTTTTATTAGGAGATTGAACATCCTTTGTGACAATCCTTTTGGAAGATGAATTCTTCTTTTTGTTTGGTAAAGGTGTCTGTTTTTGCTTTTGCTTAGACTTAGTTCCTTTACCATTTATGGAACCTGTTGAAAGTATTGTAGGTTTAAAATTCAACACTTTAACAGGTTTTTGAGAATTTTGAGTATATAATTCAGATGAACTTACATTTTCAGTATCAGTTTTGTTAGAAGGAGTAGAAGTTGTTTCCAAGGTTTTTAAAATATTATTTTCAGAATATGGAATGATATTAAATAATACATCAAAAGGTGGAACTGTTGAAGTGTCACACTGATTTACATGAATCTCAGTATTAGAATTTTCTGTACTATAAAACTCAATACTGAGGTCTCGTAATTCAGTATAGCACTTAGAGCAGATAGAGGGATCAATAGGTTGAACTTGGTCAGAAATGTTTTTATCCTCATCATCTGAATCAGTTTGACAACTAGTTTCACAAAAAGTTTTGGATTTTACAAAATTAACAGGATTTAAGTGATTAAATTCTTCAAATAAATCAGCAAAATTATTTCTGTTTTTGAACTGAGGATCCACACCAAGTGCAGCTCTCACATTTTCAGGGAATTGTTGTTTTAAACATTTATTTAGCTTGATAGAGGCATTTCCCCATGATTTACATTGATTTTCAAATTTTTCCTTTTCTAATTTATGTAAGTGTGCCTTATCAGCTAATCTTTGATTCATATCTTGTAGGTTTAAAAAATAAAGTTCCAAATCCTTTAATTTATCTAATTTATCTAAATTTTCATTATTTACTTTTTCTAGTTGAAGGATTGTAAGTTTTAAAGCTTTTTCTTTCTGTACTAAAGTTTTAAGATCAACAATCATATACTCAAAAAAAATTTCTTTTTCATTTAAAGAGTAAGTTTGAAAGGCACTCACCTTGTACAACTGAGTAGAGTCCCAATCACTGTGGATACTCATTTTTCAGCTTCTTTGAGATCTCTCTCAAAAGTGCTCTTCAAATCTTCTTCAGTAAAAGCCATGAATGCCTTGTTTTCAACCTCTTCCTCATCATCACTGAGGTCTTCATCCATCCAAGCCTCAGAGTAAAGTGCTTGATGAGGAGTTCCACTTCCACTAGCTCCCTTTCCCTTGTTCCTTGCCTTCAACTTCACATACTTGTCCCTATACCGTTTAGCACGGTATGCAATTTTGTCATTCTGATCAGTTTCAGAAGACTTTGTGTGACAGTTGGCTGCAATGTGACCGGGCTTTCCACACCTGTAGCATAGACCAGATCTGGGGTCAGTATTGGAAGAGCTAACACCAAGCCTTTTCTTCTTCAACTGATCCAACTTCATGGACATGAGAGCCATTTGAGTTTCCAGTTCTTCTGCTCTGCATCTTCAAGACTCTCCTCTGGCTCATCTGGCTCAGTGACAGTATAGGCTTGTTAAACAATTAGGGCCATACCAGTAGATGCCTTGTCAGTCTTCTTCCAGTTAATTAGTCTAGAAGCATTGTTCTCTTCATTATTCAAGATTAAGCCATACAAGGTTTGAAGAGTGTAAGACTCAATGTTGTTAGCAGCATTGACAGAATTTGTCATATCAAGGAATTGTTGAGGAAGACTGTCCAGAAATTTTTTACAGAGTTCTCCTTCATCTTTCTCAATTCCAACACTGATCAGATCATGAACAATGGTGTTGAATCTGTTGTAAAGAGTAGTGAGACCTTCATTTGGATTAGCAATGAAGTTCTCATATTTTCTTCTCTTGTTGCTCTTTCTTTGCAACTTCACCTGTGGTGTGCCTTCATAAGTAACTGTCAAGCTATCCCACATAGCTTTTGCAGTTGGCAGCTTCATGATTGCACTAAGAACTTCTTTTGTGACTGCATTACCAATCACACTAATGGCCTTTGAGTCTAGACTGAACAACTGACGGTCAGTATCAGTCCAAGTATGTTTCAACTTTGGAATTGTTCTTGTGGATGCAGGGGTATTGTCTGTTGCTGCAATAGGTTCAATGGTTAAACGAATAACGGGACCATCAGTCAGCACAGTGAGCATCTCATCGTGAATAGATTCAAGATACCACAGAGCTTTTAATTTCCATTGATAGAAATCTTTGCCATCAAAGATTGGCACTCCTTTTCCTGACATCACTGGAGCAGTAATTGAAGACATTCTGGATTTTGATTTTTGAGAAGGGTAAGTATATGGAATGGCTGCCAGGGTAATAGATCGACTAAATAAGATTTAATTTTGCCCGCTCTGATACAAGTTGTTAGGTCACAAAAACCCTGGATTACTTGTATAATTGATAGATAAATTAAACTTAAGAAAATTAAAGTGATTAACACAATACTAGAGTCAAATGTATAATTCCACTAAGTGTGGCTTGTTGCGGAATAACAAGACCACTGATCAATTACAATAAGATATGAAAGTGTAAAGTGAATTGGTGAGTACTCCTTTGCCAAGTGATCTCTATATATAATGTTATAGAGATCTTACAAAATGGGCAAGGAGTAATGGAAGGACTGAGAAAGGAAAGTGGCCGAGATCAAAGGGATTTGATCTGGCCAAGTAAACAAGGAAATGTTTACTCAGTCCTTGTACCCAGTATTGGATGTCAATACTGAGTTCCAATACTGAGTGACCAAAACTGTCTACTCAGTATTGGACCAAGACATAGCTAAATTATTCTACATACTATTCTAAGCTAGTCTAGGATGTCTTGTTATTTTAAGATCCAAGGGGTAAGGCTTTTTGCCTTAACACAAGGCTCAAGGTACAAGGTTCAAGGCTCAAGGCTCAAGGCTCAAGGCAAGGCTAAAGGATCAACGTTCAAGGCTCAAGGCTTAAGGCTCAAGGTTCAGGTCTCAAGGGTCAAGGATCAAGGATCAAGGGTCAAGGCTCAGGGCTCAAGGCTCAAGGCTCAAGGCTCAAGGTTCAAGGCTCAAGGCTCAAGGCTCAAGGCTCAAGGCTCAAGGCCCAAGGCTCAAGGCTCAATGCTCAAGGCTGAAAGGCTCAAGGCTTAACGCACAACGCTCAAGGCTCAAGGTTCAAGTCACAAGAGTCAAGAATCAAGGCTCAAGGTTCAAGGTTCAAGGCCCAAGGCTCCAGGCTCCAGGGTCGAGGCTGAAGGCTCAAGGCTCAAGGCTCAAGGCTCAAGGCTCAAGGCTCAAGGCAAAGGCTCAAGGCTCAAGGCTCAAGGCTCAAGGCTCAAGGCTCAAGGCCCAAGGCTCAAGGCTCAAGGCTTAAGGCTCAAGGCTCAAGGTTGATAGCTCAAGACGCAAGGGTCATGGCTCAAGGGTCAAGACTCAAAAGTCAAGGCTAAAGGCTCAAGGGTCAAGGCTCAAGGCTTAAGGCTCAAGGGTCAAGGCTCAATGCTCAAGGCTAGAGGTTCAAGGCGCAAGGCGCAAGGCGCAAGGCTCAAGGCGCAAGGCGCAAGGCTCAAGGCTCAAGGTTCAAGGGTAAAGGCTCAAGGCTCAAGGCTCAAGGCTCAAGGCACAAGGCTCAAGGCTCAAGGCTCAAGGCTCAAGGCTCAAGGCTCAAGGCTCAAGGCTCAAGGCTCAACGCTCAACGCTCAAGGCTCAAGGCTTAAGGGTCAAGGTTGAAAGTTCAAAGCTCCAGGGTCAAAGGTCAAGACTCAAAAGTCAAGGCTAAAGGCTCAAGGGTCAAGGCTCAAGGCTTAAGGCTCAAGGGTCAAGGCTCAATGCTCAAGGCTAGAGGTTCAAGGCGCAAGGCGCAAGGCGCAAGGCTCAAGGCGCAAGGCGCAAGGCTCAAGGCTCAAGGTTCAAGGGTAAAGGCTCAAGGCTCAAGGCTCAAGGCTCAAGGCACAAGGCTCAAGGCTCAAGTCTCAAGGCCCAAGGCTCAAGGCTCAAGGCACAAGGCGTAACATTCTACGCTCAGGGCTCAAGGCTCAAGGCTCAAGGCTCAAGGTTCAGGGCTTAAGGCTCAAGGCTCAAGGCTCAAAGCTCAAGGCTCGAGGCTAAAGGCTCAAGGCTCAAGGCTCAAGGCTCAAGGCTCAAGGCTCAAGGCTCAAGGCTCAAGGCTCAAGGCTCAAGGCTCAAGGCCAAGGCTCAAGGCTCAAGGCTCAAGGGTCAAGACTCAAAAGTCAAGGCTTGAGGATCAAGGTTCAAGGCTCAAGGCTCAAGGCTCAAGGCTCAAGGCTCAAGGCTCAAGGCTCCAGGCTCAAGGCTCAAGGCTCCAGGCTCAAGGCTCAAGGCTCAAGGCTCAAGGCTCAAGGTTCAAAGCTAGAGGCTCAAGGGTCACGACTCAAGGGTCAAGACTCAAAAGTCAAGGCTCAAGGTTCAAGGCTCAAGGCTCAAGGCTCAAGGCTCAAGGCTCAAGGCTCAAGGTTCAAGGGTCAAGGCACAATGCTCAAGGCTCAAGGCTCAAGGCGTAAGGCTCAAGGGTCAAGGGTCAAGGCTCAAGGGTCAAGGCTTAAGGCTCAAGGCTTAAGGCTCAAGGGTCACGACTCAAGGGGTCACAGCTAAAAAGTGAAGGCTAAAGGATTAAGGCTCAAGGCCCAAGGCACAAGGCTCAAGGCTCAAGTCTCAAGGTATAAGGATCAAGGCTCAAGGCCCAAGGCTCAAGGCTTAAGTCTTAAGTCTCAAGTCTAAAGGTTCATGGCTCATGGCTCAAGGCTCAAGGCTCAAGGCTCCAGGCTCAAGGCTCAAGGCTCAAGGCTCAAGGCTCAAGGATCAAGGCTCAAGGCTCAAGGCTCAAGGTTCAAAGCTAGAGACTCAAGGGTCACGACTCAAGGGTCAAGACTCAAAAGTCAAGGCTAAAGGCTCAAGGTTCAAGGCTCAAGGCTCAAGGCTCAAGGCTCAAGGCTCAAGGCTCATGGCTCAAGGCTCAAGGCTCAACGCTCAACGCTCAAGGCTCAAGGCTTAAGGGTCAAGGTTGAAAGTTCAAAGCTCCAGGGTCAAAGGTCAAGACTCAAAAGTCAAGGCTAAAGGCTCAAGGGTCAAGGCTCAAGGCTTAAGGCTCAAGGGTCAAGGCTCAATGCTCAAGGCTAGAGGTTCAAGGCGCAAGGCGCAAGGCGCAAGGCTCAAGGCGCAAGGCGCAAGGCTCAAGGCTCAAGGTTCAAGGGTAAAGGCTCAAGGCTCAAGGCTCAAGGCTCAAGGCACAAGGCTCAAGGCTCAAGTCTCAAGGCCCAAGGCTCAAGGCACAAGGCGTAACATTCTACGCTCAGGGCTCAAGGCTCAAGGCTCAAGGCTCAAGGTTCAGGGCTTAAGGCTCAAGGCTCAAGGCTCAAAGCTCAAGGCTCGAGGCTCAAGGCTCAAGGCTCAAGGCTCAAGGCTCAAGGCTCAAGGCTCAAGGCTCAAGGCTCGAGGCTCAAGGCTCAAGGCCAAGGCTCAAGGCTCAAGGCTCAAGGGTCAAGACTCAAAAGTCAAGGCTAAAGGATCAAGGTTCAAGGCTCAAGGCTCAAGGCTCAAGGCTCAAGGCTCAAGGCTCCAGGCTCAAGGCTCCAGGCTCAAGGCTCAAGGCTCAAGGCTCAAGGCTCAAGGTTCAAAGCTAGAGGCTCAAGGGTCACGACTCAAGGGTCAAGACTCAAAAGTCAAGGCTCAAGGTTCAAGGCTCAAGGCTCAAGGCTCAAGGCTCAAGGCTCAAGGCTCAAGGTTCAAGGGTCAAGGCACAATGCTCAAGGCTCAAGGCTCAAGGCGTAAGGCTCAAGGGTCAAGGGTCAAGGCTCAAGGGTCAAGGCTCAAGGGTCAAGGCTTAAGGCTCAAGGCTTAAGGCTCAAGGGTCACGACTCAAGGGGTCACAGCTAAAAAGTGAAGGCTAAAGGATTAAGGCTCAAGGCCCAAGGCACAAGGCTCAAGGCTCAAGTCTCAAGGTATAAGGATCAAGGCTCAAGGCCCAAGGCTCAAGGCTTAAGTCTTAAGTCTCAAGTCTAAAGGCTCAAGGTTCATGGCTCAAGGCTCAAGGCTCAAGGCTCCAGGCTCAAGGCTCAAGGCTCAAGGCTCAAGGCTCAAGGCTCAAGGATCAAGGCTCAAGGCTCAAGGCTCAAGGTTCAAAGCTAGAGACTCAAGGGTCACGACTCAAGGGTCAAGACTCAAAAGTCAAGGCTAAAGGCTCAAGGTTCAAGGCTCAAGGCTCAAGGCTCAAGGCTCAAGGCTCAAGGCTCATGGCTCAAGGGTTAAGGCACAATGCTCAATGCTCAAGGCTCAAGGCTCAAGGCGCAAGGCGCAAGGCTCAAGCTCAAGGCTCAAGGTTCAAGGGTCAAGGCTCAAGGGTCAAGGATTAAGGCTCAAGGCTTAATGCTCAAGGTTCACGACTCAAGGGTTAAGGATCAAGGCTCAAGATTCAATGCTCAAGGCTCAAGGTTCAAGGCACAAGGCTCAAGACTCAAGGCTCAAGGCTCAAGGCTAAAGGCTTAAGGGTCAAGCCTCAAGGCTCAAGGTTCAAGTCACAAGGGTCAGGGATCAAGGCTCAAGGCTAAAGGCTAAAGGCTCAAGGCTCAAGGTACAAGGCTCAAGGCTCAAGGCTCAAGTCTCAAGGCTCACGGCAAGGCTTAAGTATCAAGACTCTAGGCTCATGGCACAAAGGCTCAAGGCTCAACGCTAAACGCTCATGGCTCAAGGCTTAAGGCTCAAGGTTCAGGTCTCAAGGGTCAAGGTTCTAGGCTCAAGGCTCAAGGTTCAAGGCTCAAGGCTCAAGGCTAATGGCCCAAGGCTCAAGGCTCAGGGTTCAAGGCTCCTGGGTCAATGGTCAAGGGTCAAGGATCAAGGATCAAGTCTCAAGGCTCAAAGCTCAAGGCTCAAGGCTCAAAGCTCAAGGATCAAGGCTCAAGGCTGAAGGCTCAAGGCTGAAGGTACAAGGTTCAAGGCTCAAGGCTCAATGCTCAAGGCTCAAGGCTCAAGGCTAAGGCTCAAGGCTCAAGGCTCAAGGCTCAAGGCTCAAGGCTCAAGGCTCAAGGCTCAAGGCTCAAGGCTCAAGGCTCAAGGCTCAAGGCTCAAGGCTCAAGGCTCAAGGCTCAAGGCTCAACGCTCAAGGCTCAAGGCTCAAGTGTCAAGGCTCAAGGCTCAATGCTCAAGGCTCAAGGCTCAAGGCTCAAGGCTCAAGGCTCAAGGCTCAAGGCTCAAGGCTCAAGGCTCAAGGCTCAAGGCTCAAGGCTCAAGGCTCAAGGCTCAAAGGCTCAAGGCTCAACGCCCAAGGCTCAAGGCTCAAGGCTTAAGGCTCAAGGTTCAAGTCTCAAGTGTCAGGTATCAAGGCTCAAGGGTCAAGTATCAAGGCTTAACGATAAAGGAACAAGGCTAAATTCTCAAGGCTCAAGGTTCAAAGCTCAAGGCTCAAGGCTCAAGGTACTAGGTTCAAGGCTCAAGGCTTAAGGCAAGGTTCAAGGATCAATGCTCAAGGCTCAAGGCTCAAAGGCTCAAAGGCTCAAGGCTGAACGATCAACACTCAAGGCTCAAGCCTTAAGGCTCAAGGTTCATGTCTCAAGGGTCAAGAATCATGGATCATGGTTCAAGGCTCAAGGCTCAAGGCTCAAGGCTAAAGGTTCAAGGCTCAAGGCTTGAGGCAAAAGGGTCAAGGGTCAAGGCTCATGGGTCAAGGCTCAATGCTCAAGGATCAAGGGTTAAGGATGAAGGTTCAAGGCTCAAGAGTCAAGGTTCAAGGGTAAAGGCTCAAGGCTCACGGCTCAAGGCTCAAGACTCAAGGTCAAGGATCAAGGCTCAAGGCTCAAGGCTCCTGCCTCAAAGGCTGATGGCTCAAGGCTCAAGGCTCAAGGCTCAAGGCTCAAGGCTCAAGGCTCAAGGCTCAAGGCTCAAGGCTCAAGGCTCAAGGCTGAAGGCTCAAGGCTCAAAGCTCAAGTCTCAAGGCTCAAGGATCAAGGCTCAAGGCTTAAGGCTCAAGGTTCAAGTCTCAAGTGTCAGGTATCAAGGCTCAAGGGTCAAGTATCAAGGCTTAACGATAAAGGAACAAGGCTCAAGGCTCAAGGCTCAAGGCTCAAGGCTTAAGGATCAAGGTTCAAACTTCAAAACTCCAGGATCAAGGGTCACAACTCAAGGGGTCAAGGCTCAAGGCTCACGGCTCAAGGCTCAAGGCTCAAGGCTTAAGGCTCACGGCTCAAGGCTCAAGGCTCAAGGCTCAAGGGTCAAGGCTCAAGGGTCAAGGCACAATGCTCAAGGCTCAAGGCGCAAGGCTCAAGGCTCAAGGGTCAAGGCTCAAGGCTTAAGGCTCAAGGCTTAAGGCTTAAGGCTCAAGGGTCACGACTCAAGGGGTCACGGCTCAAAAGTGAAGGCTAAAGGATTAAGGCTCAAGGCCCAAGGCACAAGGCCCAAGGCTCAAGTCTCAAGGTACAAGGTTCAAGGCTAAAGGCCCAAGGCTCAAGGCTCAAGGATCAACGCTCAAGGCTGAAGGCTCAAGGCTCAAAGGCTCAAGGCTCAAGGTTCAAGGCTCAAGGCTCAAGGTTCAAGGGTCAAGGCACAATGCTCAAGGCTCAAGGCTCAAGGCGTAAGGCTCAAGGGTCAAGGGTCAAGGCTCAAGGGTCAAGGCTCAAGGGTCAAGGCTTAAGGCTCAAGGCTTAAGGCTCAAGGGTCACGACTCAAGGGGTCACAGCTAAAAAGTGAAGGCTAAAGGATTAAGGCTCAAGGCCCAAGGCACAAGGCTCAAGGCTCAAGTCTCAAGGTATAAGGATCAAGGCTCAAGGCCCAAGGCTCAAGGCTTAAGTCTTAAGTCTCAAGTCTAAAGGCTCAAGGTTCATGGCTCAAGGCTCAAGGCTCAAGGCTCCAGGCTCAAGGCTCAAGGCTCAAGGCTCAAGGCTCAAGGATCAAGGCTCAAGGCTCAAGGCTCAAGGTTCAAAGCTAGAGACTCAAGGGTCACGACTCAAGGGTCAAGACTCAAAAGTCAAGGCTAAAGGCTCAAGGTTCAAGGCTCAAGGCTCAAGGCTCAAGGCTCATGGCTCAAGGGTTAAGGCACAATGCTCAATGCTCAAGGCTCAAGGCTCAAGGCGCAAGGCGCAAGGCTCAAGCTCAAGGCTCAAGGTTCAAGGGTCAAGGCTCAAGGGTCAAGGCTTAAGGCTCAAGGCTTAAGGCTCAAGGTTCACGACTCAAGGGTTAAGGATCAAGGCTCAAGATTCAATGCTCAAGGCTCAAGGTTCAAGGCACAAGGCTCAAGACTCAAGGCTCAAGGCTCAAGGCTAAAGGCTTAAGGGTCAAGCCTCAAGGCTCAAGGTTCAAGTCACAAGGGTCAGGGATCAAGGCTCAAGGCTAAAGGCTAAAGGCTCAAGGCTCAAGGTACAAGGCTCAAGGCTCAAGGCTCAAGTCTCAAGGCTCACGGCAAGGCTTAAGTATCAAGACTCTAGGCTCATGGCACAAAGGCTCAAGGCTCAACGCTAAACGCTCATGGCTCAAGGCTTAAGGCTCAAGGTTCAGGTCTCAAGGGTCAAGGTTCTAGGCTCAAGGCTCAAGGTTCAAGGCTCAAGGCTCAAGGCTAATGGCCCAAGGCTCAAGGCTCAGGGTTCAAGGCTCCTGGGTCAAGGGTCAAGGGTCAAGGATCAAGGATCAAGTCTCAAGGCTCAAAGCTCAAGGCTCAAGGCTCAAAGCTCAAGGATCAAGGCTCAAGGCTGAAGGCTCAAGGCTGAAGGTACAAGGTTCAAGGCTCAAGGCTCAATGCTCAAGGCTCAAGGCTCAAGGCTAAGGCTCAAGGCTCAAGGCTCAAGGCTCAAGGCTCAAGGCTCAAGGCTCAAGGCTCAAGGCTCAAGGCTCAAGGCTCAAGGCTCAAGGCTCAAGGCTCAAGGCTCAACGCTCAAGGCTCAAGGCTCAAGTGTCAAGGCTCAAGGCTCAATGCTCAAGGCTCAAGGCTCAAGGCTCAAGGCTCAAGGCTCAAGGCTCAAGGCTCAAGGCTCAAGGCTCAAGGCTCAAGGCTCAAGGCTCAAGGCTCAAGGCTCAAGGCTCAAAGGCTCAAGGCTCAACGCCCAAGGCTCAAGGCTCAAGGCTCAAGGCTTAAGGCTCAAGGTTCAAGTCTCAAGTGTCAGGTATCAAGGCTCAAGGGTCAAGTATCAAGGCTTAACGATAAAGGAACAAGGCTAAATTCTCAAGGCTCAAGGTTCAAAGCTCAAGGCTCAAGGCTCAAGGTACTAGGTTCAAGGCTCAAGGCTTAAGGCAAGGTTCAGGGATCAAGGCTCAAGGCTCAAGGCTCAAGGCTGAACGATCAACACTCAAGGCTCAAGCCTTAAGGCTCAAGGTTCATGTCTCAAGGGTCAAGGATCATGGATCATGGTTCAAGGCTCAAGGCTCAAGGCTCAAGGCTAAAGGTTCAAGGCTCAAGGCTTGAGGCAAAAGGGTCAAGGGTCAAGGCTCATGGGTCAAGGCTCAATGCTCAAGGCTCAAGGGTTAAGGATGAAGGTTCAAGGCTCAAGAGTCAAGGTTCAAGGGTAAAGGCTCAAGGCTCACGGCTCAAGGCTCAAGACTCAAGGTCAAGGATCAAGGCTCAAGGCTCAAGGCTCAAGGCTCAAGGCTCCTGCCTCAAAGGCTCATGGCTCAAGGCTCAAGGCTCAAGGCTCAAGGCTCAAGGCTCAAGGCTCAAGGCTCAAGGCTCAAGGCTCAAGGCTCAAGGCTGAAGGCTCAAGGCTCAAAGCTCAAGTCTCAAGGCTCAAGGATCAAGGCTCAAGGCTTAAGGCTCAAGGTTCAAGTCTCAAGTGTCAGGTATCAAGGCTCAAGGGTCAAGTATCAAGGCTTAACGATAAAGGAACAAGGCTCAAGGCTCAAGGCTCAAGGCTTAAGGATCAAGGTTCAAACTTCAAAACTCCAGGATCAAGGGTCACAACTCAAGGGGTCAAGGCTCAAGGCTCACGGCTCAAGGCTCAAGGCTCAAGGCTCAAGGCTCACGGCTCAAGGCTCAAGGCTCAAGGCTCAAGGCTCAAGGCTCAAGGGTCAAGGCACAATGCTCAAGGCTCAAGGCTCAAGGCGCAAGGCTCAAGGCTCAAGGGTCAAGGCTCAAGGCTTAAGGCTCAAGGCTTAAGGCTTAAGGCTCAAGGGTCACGACTCAAGGGGTCACGGCTCAAAAGTGAAGGCTAAAGGATTAAGGCTCAAGGCCCAAGGCACAAGGCCCAAGGCTCAAGTCTCAAGGTACAAGGTTCAAGGCTAAAGGCCCAAGGCTCAAGGCTCAAGGATCAACGCTCAAGGCTGAAGGCTCAAGGCTCAAAGGCTCAAGGCTCAAGGTTCAACGCTCAAGGCTCAAGGCTTAAGGCTTAAGGCTTAAGGACCAAGGTTCAAGTCTCAAGGGTCAAGGATCAAGGCTCAAGATTCAATGCTCAAGGCACAAGGCTCAAGACTCAAGGCTCAAGGCTCAAGGCTAAATGCTTAAGGGTTAAGGCTCAAGGCTCAAGGTTCAAGTCACAAGGGTCAGGGATCAAGGCTCAAGGCTAAAGGCTCAAGGTACAAGGCTCAAGGCTCAAGGCTCAAGTCTCAAGGGTCACGGCAAGGCTTAAGTATCAAGACTCAAGGCACAAAGGCTCAAGGCTCAACGCTCAACGCTCATGGCTCCAGGCTTAAGGCTCAAGGATCAGGTCTCAAGGCTCAAGGCTCAAGGCTCAAGGCTCAAGGCTCAAGGCTCAAGGCTCAAGGCTCAAGGCTCAAGGCTCAAGGCTCAAGGCTTAAAGGCTCAAGGCTCAAGGCTCAAGGCTCAAGGCTCAAGGCTCATGGCTTAAGGCTCAAGGTTCAAGTCTCAAGTGTCAGGTATCAAGGCTCAAGGGTCAAGTATCAAGGCTTAACGATAAAGGAACAAGGCTCAATTCTCAAGGCTCAAGGTTCAAAGCTCAAGGCTCAAGGCTCAAGGTACAAGGTTCAAGGCTCAAGGGTTAAGGCAAGGCTCAAGGATCAAGGCTTAAGGCTCAAGGCTCAAAGGCTCAAGGCTGAACGATCAACACTCAAGGCTCAAGGCTTAAGGCTCAAGGTTCAGGTCTCAAGGGTCAAGGATCATGGCTCAAGGTTCAAGGCTCAAGGCTCAAGGCTAAAGGTTCAAGGCTCAAGGCTCAAGGCCAAAGGGTCAAGGCTCAAGGCTCATGGGTCAAGGCTCAATGCTCAAGGCTCAAGGGTCAAGGATCAAGGTTCAAGGCTCAAGAGTCAAGGTTCAAGGGTAAAGGCTCAAGGCTCACGGCTCAAGGTGCAAGGCTCAAGACTCAAGGCTCAAGGATCGAGGCTCAAGGCTCAAGGCTCAAGGCTCAAGCCTCAAAGGCTCAAGGCTTATCGCTCAAAGCTCAAGGCTCAAGGCCTAGTGCTCAAGGTTCAAATCTCAAGGATCAAGTGTCAAGGCTCATGATTCAAGGCTCAAGGCTCAAGGCTCATGGCTAAAGGATCAAGGCTCAAGGCCCAAGGCTCAAGGCTCAAGGCTCAAGGCTCAAGGCTCAAGGCTCAAGGCTCAAGGCGCAAGGCTCAAGGCTCAAGGCTCAAGGCTCAAGGCTCAAGCGTCAAGGCTCAAGGCTGAAGGCTCAAGGGTTAATGGTCAAGGCTCAAGGCTCAAGGCTCAAGGCTCGAGGCTCGAGGCTCGAGGCTCCAGGCTCAAGTATCAAGGGTCAAGGCCCAAGGCTCAAGGGTCAAGGCTCAAGGCTCAAGGGTCAAGGCTAAAGGGTCAAGGGTCAAGGTTCAAGGTTCAAAGTTGAATGCTCAAGGGTCATGTCTCAAGGGTTAAGGCTCGAAAGTCAAGGCTACATGCTCAAGGCTCAAGGCTTAAGGCTCAAAGATCAAAGTGCAAGGCTCAAGGCGCAAGGCGCAAGGCTCAAGGCTAAAAGCTCAAGGCTCATGGCTCAAGACTCAAGGCTCAGGGCTCAAGGCTCAAGGCTCCAGGCTCAAGGCTCAAGGCTCAAGGCTTAAGGCTTAAGGATCAAGGTTCAAACTTCAAAGCTAAAGGATCAAGGGTCACAACTCAAGGGGTCAAGGCTCAAAAGTCAAGTCTAAAGGATCAAGGATCAAGGCTCAAGGCTCAAGGCTCAAGGCTCAAGGCTCAAGGCTCAAGGCTCAAGGCTCAAGGCTCAAGGCGCAAGGCTCAAGGCTCAAGGCTCAAGGCTCAAGGCTCAAGCGTCAAGGCTCAAGGCTGAAGGCTCAAGGGTTAATGGTCAAGGCTCAAGGCTCAAGGCTCAAGGCTCGAGGCTCGAGGCTCGAGGCTCAAGGCTCAAGTATCAAGGGTCAAGGCCCAAGGCTCAAGGGTCAAGGCTCAAGGCTCAAGGGTCAAGGCTAAAGGGTCAAGGGTCAAGGTTCAAGGTTCAAAGTTGAATGCTCAAGGGTCATGTCTCAAGGGTTAAGGCTCGAAAGTCGAGGCTACATGCTCAAGGCTCAAGGCTTAAGGCTCAAAGATCAAAGTGCAAGGCTCAAGGCGCAAGGCTCAAGGCTAAAAGCTCAAGGCTCATGGCTCAAGACTCAAGGCTCAGGGCTCAAGGCTCAAGGCTCCAGGCTCAAGGCTCAAGGCTCAAGGCTTAAGGCTTAAGGATCAAGGTTCAAACTTCAAAGCTAAAGGATCAAGGGTCACAACTCAAGGGGTCAAGGCTCAAAAGTCAAGTCTAAAGGATCAAGGATCAAGGCTCAAGGCTCAAGGCTCAAGGCTCAAGGCTCAAGGCTCAAGGCTCAAGGCTCAAGGCTCAAGGCTCAAGGCTCAAGGCTCAAGGATCAAGGCTCAAGGCTCAAGGCTCAAGGCTCAAGGCTCAAGGCGCAAGGCTTAAGGCTCACGGCTCAAGGCTCAAGGCTCAAGGCTCAAGGCTCAAGGCTCAAGGCTCAAGGCTCAAGGCTCAAGGCTCTAGGCTCAAAGGCTCAAGGCTCAAGGCTCAAGGCTCAAGGCTCAAGGCTCAAGGCTCAAGGCTTAAGGCTCAAGGTTCAAGTCTCAAGTGTCAGGTATCAAGGCTCAAGGGTCAAGTATCAAGGCTTATCGCTCAAAGCTCAAGGCTCAAGGCCTAATGCTCAAGGTTCAAATCTCAAGGATCAAGTGTCAAGGCTCATGATTCAAGGCTCAAGGCTCAAGGCTCATGGCTAAAGGATCAAGGCTCAAGGCCCAAGGCTCAAGGCTCAAGGCTCATGGCTAAAGGATCAAGGCTCAAGGCCCAAGGCTCAAGGCTCAAGGCTCAAGGCGCAAGGCTCAAGGCTCAAGGCTCAAGGCTCAAGGTTCAAGTCTCAAGTGTCAGGTATCAAGGCTCAAGGCTCAAGGCTCAAGGCTCAAGGCTCAAGGCTCAAGGCTCAAGGATCAAGGCTCAAGGCTCAAGGGTCAAGGGTCAAGGCTCAAGGCTCAAGGCTCAAGGCTCAAGGCTCAAGGGTTAACGGTCAAGGCTCAAGGCTCAAGGCTCGAGGCTCATGGCTAAAGGATCAAGGCTCAAGGCCCAAGGCTCAAGGCTCAAGGCTCAAGGCTCAAGGCTCAAGGCTCAAGGCTCAAGGCTCAAGGCTCAAGGCTCAAGGCTCAAGGCTCAAGGCTCAAGGCTCAAGGGTTAATGGTCAAGGCTCAAGGCTCAAGGCTCGAGGCTCGAGGCTCGAGGCTCAAGGCTCAAGTATCAAGGCTCAATGCCCAAGGCTCAAGGGTCAAGGCTCAAGGCTCAAGGGTCAAGGCTAAAGGGTCAAGGGTCAAGGTTCAAGGTTCAAAGTTGAATGCTCAAGGGTCATGTCTCAAGGGTCAAGGCTCGAAAGTCAAGGCTAAATGCTCAAGGCTCAAGGATCAAGGCGCAAGGCGCAAGGCTCAAGGCTAAAAGCTCAAGGCGCAAGGCTCAAGGCGCAAGGCTCAAGGCTAAAAGCTCAAGGCTCAAGGCTCATGGCTCAAGGCTCAATGCTCATGGCTCCAGGCTCAAGGCTCCAGGCTCAAGGCTCAAGGCTCAAGGCTTAAGGATCAAGGTTCAAACTTGAAAGCTAAAGGATCAAGGGTCACAATTCAAGGGGTCAAGGCTCAAAAGTCAAGGCTAAAGGATCAAGGATCAAGGCTCAAGGCTCAAGGCTCAAGGCTTAAGGCTCAAGGATCAAGGCTCAAGGCTCAAGGCTCAAGGCTCAAGGCTCAAGGCTCAAGGCTCAAGGCTCAAGGCTCAAGGCTCAAGGCTCAAGGCTCAAGGCTCAAGGCTCAAGGCTCAAGGCTCAAGGCTCAAGGCTCAAGGCTCAAGGCTCAAGGCTCAAGGCTCAAGGCTCAAGGCTCACGGCTCAAGGCTGAAGGCTCAAGGCTCCAGGCTCAAGGCTCAAGGCTAAAGGCTCAAGGCTCAAGGCTCAAGGCTCAAGGCTCAAGGCTCAAGGGTCAAGGCTCAAGGCTCAAGGCTCAAAGCTCAAGGCTTAAGGCTCAAAGGCTCAAGGCTGAAGGCTCAAGGCTTAAGGATCAAGGTTCAAACTTGAAAGCTAAAGGATCAAGGGTCACAATTCAAGGGGTCAAGGCTCAAAAGTCAAGGCTAAAGGATCAAGGATCAAGGCTCAAGGCTCAAGGCTCAAGGCTTAAGGCTCAAGGATCAAGGCTCAAGGCTCAAGGCTCAAGGCTCAAGGCTCAAGGCTCAAGGCTCAAGGCTCAAGGCTCAAGGCTCAAGGCTCAAGGCTCAAGGCTCAAGGCTCAAGGCTCAAGGCTCAAGGCTCAAGGCTCAAGGCTCAAGGCTCAAGGCTCAAGGCTCAAGGCTCAAGGCTCACGGCTCAAGGCTGAAGGCTCAAGGCTCCAGGCTCAAGGCTCAAGGCTAAAGGCTCAAGGCTCAAGGCTCAAGGCTCAAGGCTCAAGGCTCAAGGGTCAAGGCTCAAGGCTCAAGGCTCAAAGCTCAAGGCTTAAGGCTCAAAGGCTCAAGGCTGAAGGCTCAAGGCTGAAGGCTCAAGGCTCAAGTGTCAGGTATCAAGGCTTAAGGGTCAAGTATCAAGGCTTAACGATAAATGAACAAGGCTCAATTCTCAAGGCTCAAGGTTCAAAGCTCAAGGCTCAAGGCTCAAGGTACAAGGTTCAAGGCTCAAGGCTTAAGGCAAGGCTCAAGGATCAAGGCTTAAGGCTCAAGGCTCAAAGGCTCAAGGTTGAACGATCAACACTCAAGGCTCAAGGCTTAAGGCTCAAGGTTCATGTCTCAAGGGTCAAGGATCATGGCTCAAGGTTCAAGGCTCAAGGCTCAAGGCTCAAGGCTAAAGGTTCAAGGCTCAAGGCCAAAGGGTCAAGGCTCAAGGCTCATGGGTCAAGGATCAAGGTTCAAGGCTCAAGAGTCAAGGTTCAAGGGTAAAGGCTCAAGGCTCACGGCTCATGGTGCAAGGCTCAAGACTCAAGGTTCAAGGATCAAGGCTCAAGGCTCAAGGCTCAAGGCTCAAGCCTCAAAGGCTCAAGGCTTATCGCTCAAAGCTCAAGGCTCAAGGCCTAAGGCTCAAGGTTCAAATCTCAAGGATCAAGTGTCAAGGCTCATGATTCAAGGCTCAAGGCTCAAGGCTCATGGCTAAAGGATCAAGGCTCAAGGCCCAAGGCTCAAGGCTCAAGACTCAAGGCTCAAGGCTCAAGGCTCAAGGCTCAAGGCTCAAGGCTAAAGGCTCAAGGCTCAAGGGTCAAGGGTCAAGGGTCAAGGGTCAAGGCTCAAGGCTCAAGGCTCAAGGGTTAATGGTCAAGGCTCAAGGCTCGAGGCTCGAGGCTCGAGGCTCGAGGCTCAAGGCTCAAGTCTCAAGGCTCAAGGCCCAAGGCTCAAGGGTCAAGGCTCAAGGTTCAAGGGTCAAGGCTCAAGGTTCAAGGTTCAAAGTTGAATGCTCAAGGGTCATGTCTCAAGGCTCAAGGCTCAGGGCTCAAGGCTCAAGGCTCCAGGCACAAGGCTTAAGGCTTAAGGATCAAGGTTCAAACTTCAAAGCTAAAGGATCAAGGGTCACAACTCAAGGGGTCAAGGCTCAAAAGTCAAGGCTAAAGGATCAAGGCTCAAGGCTCAAGGCTCAAGCCTCAAGGCTCCAGGCTCAAGGCTCAAGGCTCAAGGCTTAACGCTCAAGGTTCAAGTTTCAAGGGTCAGGGATCAAGGCTCCAGGTTCAAGGCTCAAGGTTCAAGGCTGAAGTCTCAAGGCTTAACGCTCAAGGATCAAGGCTCAAGGCTCCAGGCTCAAGGCTTAAGGCTCAAGGTAAAAGGTTCAAGGCTCAAGGCTCAAAGCTCAATGCAAGGCTCAAGGATCAACGCCAAAGGCTCAAGGCTTAAGGCTCAAGGCTCAACGCTCAAGGTTCAGGTCTCAAGGGTCAAGGAATAAGGCTCAAGGATCAAGGCTCAAGGCTCAAGGCTCAAGGTTCAAGGCTCAAGGCTCAAGGCTCAAGGCTCAAGACTCAAGGCTCAAGGCTCAAGGGTGAAGTGTCAAGGGTCAAGGGTCAAGGGTCAAGGGTCAAGGGTCAAGGGTCAAGGCTCAAGGCTCAAGGCTCAAGGCTCAAGGCTCAAAGCTCAAGGCTCGAGGCTCGAGGCTCGAGGCTCAAGGCTCAAGGCTCAAGGAACACGGTTCAAGGCTCAAGGGTCGAGTCTCAAGGCTCAAGGCTCCAGGCTCAAGGCTCAAGGCTCAAGGCATAAGGGTCAACGCTCAAGGCTCAAGGGTCGAGGCTCAAGGCTCAAGGCTCAAGGGTCGAGGCTCAAGGCTCAAGTTTCAAAGCTCAAGGCTCAAGGGACACGACAAAAGGGTCAAGGCTCGAAAGTCAAGGCTAAAGGATCAAGTCTCAAGGCTAACGGATCAAGGATCAAGCCCCAAGGCCCAAGGCTTAAGGGTCAAGGCTCAAGGCTCAAGGTTCAAGGCTCAAGGCTCAAAGCTTAAGGCTCAAGGCTCAAGGCTCAAGGCTCAAGGCTCAAGCCTCAAGGTTCAAGGGTCGAGGATCAAGGCTCAAGGCGGAAGGAAAAAGGCTCAAGGTTCAAGGCTTAAGGCTCAAGGCTCAAGGTTCAAAGCTCAAGGGTCATGGATCAAGTCTCAAGGTTAATGGCTCAAGGCTCAAGACTCAAGGCTCAAGGCTCAAGACTTAATTCTCAAGGCTCATGGCTTAACGCTCAAAGGTTCAAGTCTCAATGCTCAAGGCTCAACGCTCAAGGCTTCAGGCTCAAGGTTCAAGTCTCAAGGGTCTGGGATCAAAGCTAAAGGTTCAAGGCTCAAGGCTCAAGGCTCAAGGTTCAAGGCTCAAGGCTCAAGACTCAAGGCTTAACGCTTATGGCTCAAGGCTCAAGGCTCAAGGCTCAATGCTGAAGGTACAAGTTTCAAGGCTCAAGGCTCAAGGCATGGCTCAAGGATCAACGCTCAAGCCTCAAGGCTCAACGCTCAAAGGCTCAAGGCTCAAGGCTCAACGCTCAAGGCTCAATGCTCAAGGTTCAACGCTCAAGGCTCAAGGGTCACGGCTCAAGGTTCAAGACTCAAAAGTCAAGGCTAAAGGCTCAAGGCTCAAGGCTCAAGGCTCAAGGCTCAAGGCTCAAGGCTCAAGGCTCAAGGCTCAAGGCTCAAGGGACAAGGCTCAAGGCTCAAGGCTCAAGGTTCAAGGCTCAAGGCTCAAGGCTCAAGGCTCAAGGCTCAAGGCTCAAGGCTCAAGGCTTAAGGGTCAAGGTTCAAAGGTCAACGCTCAACTCTCAACGCTCAAGGCTCAAGGTTCAGGTCTCAAAAGTCAAGGATCATGGCTGAAGGCTCAAGGCTCAAGTCTCAAGGCTCAAGGCTCAAGGCTCAAGGTTCAAGGCTCAAGGCTCAAGGCTCAAGGCTCAAGGGATAAGGTTCAAAGTTAAAAGCTCCAGGGTCAAGGGTAACGACTCAAGGGTCAAGGCTCAAAAGTCAAGGCTAACGGATCAAGGATCAAGGCCCAAGGCCCAAGGCTTAAGGGTCAAGGCTCAAGGCTCAAGGTTCAAGGCTCAAGGCTCAAAGCTTAAGGCTCAAGGCTCAAGGCTCAAGCCTCAAGGTTCAAGGGTCGAGGGTCAAGGCTCAAGGATGAAGGAAAAAGTCTCAAGGTTCAAGGCTTAAGGCTCAAGGCCCAAGGTTCAAAGCTCAAGGGTCCTGGATCAAGGCTCAAGGGTAATGGCTCAAGGCTCAAGACTCTAGGCTCAAGGCTCAAGACTTAATTCTCAAGGCTCATGGCTTAACGCTCAAAGGTTCAAGGGTCAAGGCTCAATGCTCAAGGCTCAAGGCTCAAGGCTCAAGGCTCAAGGGTCAAGGCTCAATGCTCAAGGCTCAAGGCTCAAGGCGCAAGGCGCAAGGCTAAAGGCTCAAGGTTCAAGGGTAAAGGCTCAAGGCTCAAGGCTCAAGGTTCAAGGCTCAAGGCTCAAGGCTTAAGGGTCAAGGTTCAAAGTCCAAAGCTCCAGGGTCAAGGGTCACGACTCAAGGGTCAAGGCTCAAAAGTCAACTCTAAAGGATCAAGGCTCTAGGCCCAAGGCTCAAGGCTCAAGGCTCAAGGCACAAGGAATATCATTCAATGCTCAGGGCTCAGGGATCAAGGCTCAAGGCTCAAGATTCAAGGCTCAAGGCTAAAGGCTGAAGGCTCAAAGCTTAAGGCTTGAGGCTCAAGGCTCGAGGCTCAAGGCTCAAGGCTCAAGGTTCAAGTCTCAAGGGTCAGGGATCAAGGGTCAGGGTTCAAGGCTCAAGGCTCAAGTCAAGGCTCAAGGTTCAACGCTCAAGGCTCAAGGGTCATGCTCAAGGCTCAAGGCTCAATGCTCAAGGCTCAAGGCTCAAAGCTCAAGGCTCCAGGCTCAAGGTTCAAGGTTCAAGTGTCGAGGGTCAAGGCTCAAGGCTCAAGGCTCAAGGTTCAAGGCTTTAGGCTCAAGGCTCAAGGTTCAAAGCTCAAGGGTCAGGGATCAAGGCTCAAGGTTAATGGCTCAAGGTTCAAGACTCAAGGCTCAAGGCTCAAGGATTAATTCTCAAGGCTCAAGGCTCAAAGGTTCCAGGCTCAAGACTCAAGGCTCAAAGGTTCAAGTCTCAATGCTCAAGGCTCAACGCTCAAGGCTTCAGGCTCAAGGTTCAAGTCTCAAGGGTCCGGGATCAAAGCTAAAGGTTCAAGGTACAAGGTTCCAGGCTCAAGGCTCAAGGCATGTCTCAAGGATCAAGGCTCAAGGCTCAAGGCTCAAGGCTCAATGCTCAAAGGCTCAAGGCTCAATGCTCAATGCTCAAGGCTTAAGGCTCAAGGTTCAGGTCTCAAGGTTCAAGGATCAAGGCTCAAGGTTCAAGGCTCAAGGCTCAAGGCTCAAGGCTCAAGGTTCAAGGCTCAAGGCTCAAGGCTCAAGGGTCAAGGCCCAACGCTCAAGGCTCAAGGCTCAAGACTCAAGGCTCAAGGCTCAAGGCTGAAAGGCTCAAGGCTTAACGCACAACGCTCAAGGCTCAAGACTTAATTCTCAAGGCTCATGGCTTAACGCTCAAAGGTTCAAGGGTCAAGGCTCAATGCTCAAGGCTCAAGGCTCAAGGCTCAAGGCTCAAGGGTCAAGGCTCAATGCTCAAGGCTCAAGGCTCAATGCTCAAAGGCTCAAGGCTCAATGCTCAATGCTCAAGGCTTAAGGCTCAAGGTTCAGGTCTCAAGGTTCAAGGATCAAGGCTCAAGGTTCAAGGCTCAAGGCTCAAGGCTCAAGGGTCAAGGTTCAAGGCTCAAGGCTCAAGGCTCAAGGGTCAAGGCCCAACGCTCAAGGCTCAAGGCTCAAGACTCAAGGCTCAAGGCTCAAGGCTGAAAGGCTCAAGGCTTAACGCACAACGCTCAAGGCTCAAGACTTAATTCTCAAGGCTCATGGCTTAACGCTCAAAGGTTCAAGGGTCAAGGCTCAATGCTCAAGGCTCAAGGCTCAAGGCTCAAGGCTCAAGGGTCAAGGCTCAATGCTCAAGGCTCAAGGCTCAAGGCGCAAGGCGCAAGGCTAAAGGCTCAAGGTTCAAGGGTAAAGGCTCAAGGCTCAAGGCTCAAGGCTCAAGGCTCAAGGTTCAAGGCTCAAGGCTCAAGGCTTAAGGGTCAAGGTTCAAAGTCCAAAGCTCCAGGGTCAAGGGTCACGACTCAAGGGTCAAGGCTCAAAAGTCAACTCTAAAGGATCAAGGCTCTAGGCCCAAGGCTCAAGGCTCAAGGCTCAAGGCACAAGGAATATCATTCAATGCTCAGGGCTCAGGGATCAAGGCTCAAGGCTCAAGATTCAAGGCTCAAGGCTAAAGGCTGAAGGCTCAAAGCTTAAGGCTTGAGGCTCAAGGCTCGAGGCTCAAGGCTCAAGGTTCAAGTCTCAAGGGTCAGGGATCAAGGGTCAGGGTTCAAGGCTCAAGGCTCAAGTCAAGGCTCAAGGTTCAACGCTCAAGGCTCAAGGGTCATGCTCAAGGCTCAAGGCTCAATGCTCAAGGCTCAAAGCTCAAGGCTCCAGGCTCAAGGTTCAAGGTTCAAGTGTCGAGGGTCAAGGCTCAAGGCTCAAAGCTCAAGGTTCAAGGCTTAAGGCTCAAGGCTCAAGTTTCAAAGCTCAAGGGTCAGGGATCAAGGCTCAAGGTTAATGGCTCAAGGTTCAAGACTCAAGGCTCAAGGCTCAAGGATTAATTCTCAAGGCTCAAGGCTCAAAGGTTCCAGGCTCAAGACTCAAGGCTCAAAGGTTCAAGTCTCAATGCTCAAGGCTCAACGCTCAAGGCTTCAGGCTCAAGGTTCAAGTCTCAAGGGTCCGGGATCAAAGCTAAAGGTTCAAGGCTCAAGGCTCAAGACTCAAGGCTTAACGCTTAAGGCTCAAGGTACAAGGTTCCAGGCTCAAGGCTCAAGGCATGTCTCAAGGATCAAGGCTCAAGGCTCAAGGCTCAAGGCTCAATGCTCAAAGGCTCAAGGCTCAATGCTCAACGCTCAAGGCTTAAGGCTCAAGGTTCAGGTCTCAAGGTTCAAGGATCAAGGCTCAAGGTTCAAGGCTCAAGGCTCAAGGGTCAAGGTTCAAGGCTCAAGGCTCAAGGCTCAAGGGTCAAGGCCCAACGCTCAAGGCTCAAGGCTCAAGACTCAAGGCTCAAGGCTCAAGGCTGAAAGGCTCAAGGCTTAACGCACAACGCTCAAGGCTCAAGGTTCAAGTCTCAAGGGTCAAGGATCAAGGCTCAAGGTTCAAGGCTCAAGGCTCCAGGCTCCAGGCTCAAGGCTCAAGGCTCAAGGCTCCAGGCTCCAGGCTCCAGCCTCAAAGCTCAAGACTCGAGGCTCAAGGCTCGAGGCTCAAGGCTCAAGGTTCAAGTCTTAAGGGTCAGGGATCAAGGGTCAGGGTTCAAGGCTCAAAGTTCAAGGATCAAGGCTCGAAGCTCAAGGCTCAAGGCTCAAGGCTCAAGGCTCAAGGCTCAAGGCTCAAGGCTCAAGGCTCAAGGCTCAAGGCTCAACGCTCAACGCTCAAGGCTTAAGGCTCAAGGTTCAGGTCTCAAGGTTCAAGGATCAAGGCTCAAGGTTCAAGGCTCAAGGCTCAAGGCTCAAGGGTCAAGGTTCAAAGCTCAAGGGTCAAGGCTCAAGGGTCAAGGCCCAAGGCTCAAGGCTCAAGGCTGAAAGGCTCAAGGCTTAACTCACAACGTTCAAGGCTCATGTCTGAAGGGTCAAGGATCAAGGGTCAAGGTTCAAGGGTCAAGTTTCAAGGCTCCAGGCTCCAGGCTCCAGGCTCAAGGCCCAAGGCTCAAGGGTCGAGGCTGAAGGCTCAAGGCTCCAGGTTCAAGGCTCAAGGTTCAAGGCTCAAGGCTCAAGGCTCAAGGCTCCAGGCTCAAGGTTGATAGCTCAAGGCTCAAGGGTCACGGCTCAAGGGTCAAGACTCAAAAGTCAAGGCTAAAGGCTCAAGGGTCAAGGCTCAAGGCTCAAGGCTCAAGGGTCAAGGCTCAATGCTCAAGGCTCAAGGCTCAAGGCGCAAGGCTAAAGGCTCAAGGTTCAAGGGTAAAGGCTCAAGGCTCAAGGCTCAAGGTTCAAGGCTCAAGGCTCAAGGCTTAAGGGTCAAGGTTCAAAGTTCAAAGCTCCAGGGTCAAGGGTCACGACTCAAGGGTCAAGGCTCAAAAGTCAACTCTAAAGGATCAAGGCTCTAGGCCCAAGGCTCAAGGCTCAAGGCACAAGGCATATCATTCAATGCTCAGGGCTCAGGGATCAAGGCTCAAGGCTCAAGACTCAAGGCTTAAGGCTGAAGGTTGAAGGCTCAAAGCTTAAGGCTCGAGGATCAAGGCTCGAGGATCAAGGCTCGAGGCTCAAGGCTCAAGGCTCAAGGTTCAAGTCTCAAGGGTCAGGGATCAAGGGTCAGGGTTCAAGGCTCAAGGCTCAAGTCAAGGCTCAAGGTTCAACGCTCAAGGCTCAAGGGTCATGCTCAAGGCTCAAGGCTCAAGGCTCAAAGCTCAAGGCTCAAGGCTCCAGGCTCAAGGTTCAAGGTTCAAGGGTCGAGGGTCAAGGCTCAAGGCTCAAGGTTCAAGGCTTAAGGCTCAAGGCTCAAGGTTCAAAGATCAAGGGTCAGGGATCAAGGCTCAAGGTTAATGGCTCAAGGCTCAAGACTCAAGGGTCAAGGCTCAAGGCTTAATTCTCAAGGCTCAAGGCTCAAAGGTTCCAGGCTCAAGACTCAAGGCTCAAAGGTTCAAGTCTAATGCTCAAGGCTCAACGCTCAAGGCTTCAGGCTCAAGGTTCAAGTCTCAAGGGTCCGGGATCAAAGCTAAAGGTTCAAGGCTCAAGGCTCAAGGCTCAAGACTCAAGGCTTAACGCTTAAGGCTCAAGGCTCAAGGTACAAGGTTCCAGGCTCAAGGCTCAAGGCATGTCTCAAGGATCAAGGCTCAAGGCTCAAGGCTCAATGCTCAAAGGCTCAAGGCTCAATGCTCAACGCTCAAGGCTTAAGGCTCAAGGTTCAGGTCTCAAGGTTCAAGGATCAAGGATCAAGGTTCAAGGCTCAAGGCTCAAGGCTCAAGGTTCAAGGCTCAAGGCTCAAGGCTCAAGGGTCAAGGCCCAAGGCTCAAGGCTCAAGGCTCAAGGCTCAAGACTCAAGGCTCAATGCTCAAGGCTGAAAGGCTCAAGGCTTAACGCACAACGCTCAAGGCTCAAGGTTCAAGTCTCAAGGGTCAAGGTTCAAGGCTCAAGGCTCCAGGCTCAAGGCTCAAGGCTCAATGGTCGAGGCTGAAGGCTCAAGGCTCAAGGCTCAAGGCTCAAGGCCCAAGGCCCAAGGCTAAAGGCTCAAGGCTCAAGGCTCCAGGCTCAAGGTTGATAGCTCAAGGCTCAACGGTCACGGCTCAAGGGTCAAGACTCAAAACCCAAGGCTAAAGGCTCAAGGGTCAAGGCTCAAGGCTCAAGGCTCAAGGGTCAAGGCTCAAGGCTCAAGGCTCAAGGCTCAAGGCTCAAGGCTCAAGGCGCAAGGCTAAAGGCTCAAGGTTCAAGGGTCAAGGGTCAAGGGTCAAGGGTCAAGGCTCAAGGCTCAAGGCTCAAGGCTCAAGGCTTAAGGGTCAAGGTTCAAAGTTCAAAGCTCCAGGGTCAAGGGTCATGACTCAAGGGTCAAGGCTCAAAAGTCGACACTAAAGGATCAAGGCACAAGGCCCAAGGCTCAAGGCTCAAGGCACAAGGCGTGACATTCAATGATCAGGGCTCAAGGCTCAAGGCTCAAGGTTCAAGGCTTAAGGCTGAAGGCTAAAGCCTCAAAGCTCAAGACTCGAGGCTCAAGGCTCGAGGCTCAAGGCTCAAGGTTCAAGTCTTAAGGGTCAGGGATCAAGGGTCAGGGTTCAAGGCTCAGGGTTCAAGGCTCAAAGCTCAAGGATCAAGGCTCGAAGCTCAAGGCTCAAGGCTCAAGGCTCAAGGCTCAAGGCTCAAGGCTCAAGGCTCAAAGACTCAAGGCTCAAGGATCACAGCTCAAGGCTCAAGGCTCTAGGCTCAAGGTTCAAGGTTCAAAACTCAAGGCTCAAAGGTCACGGCTCAAGGGGCAAGGCTCTAAAGTCAAGGCTCAAGGCTCAAGGCTCAAGGCACAAGGCTCAAGGCACAAGGCTCAAGGTCCAAGGTTCAAAGCGCAAGGCTCAAGGGTCACGGCTCAAGGGTCAAGACTCAAAAGTCTAGGCTAAAGGCTTAAGGCTCAAGGCTCAAGGCTCAAGGCTCAAGGCTCAAGGCTCAAGGTTCAAGGTTCAAAGCTCAAGGCTCAAGGGTCACGACAAAAGGGTCCAGGCTCGAATGTGAAGGCTAAAGGATCAAGTTTTAAGGCTCAAGGACCAAGGCTCAAGGCCCAAGGCTCAAGTCTCAAGGCTCAAGGGTCGAGGCTCAAGGGTCGAGGCTCAAGGCTCAAGGCTCAAGGCTTAACAATCAAGGTTCAAGTCTCAAGGGTCAGGGATCTTGCTCAATGCCCAAAGCCCAAGGCCCAAGGCTCAAGGCTCAAGGCTCAAGGCTCAAGGCTCAAGGCTCAATGCACAAGGCTCAAGGCACAAGACGTAAGGCTCAAGGCTCAACGCTCAACGCTCAAGGCTCAAGGCTCAAGGCTCAAGGCTCAACGCTCAAGGCTCAAGTCTCAAGGCTCAAGGTTCAAGGTTCAAAGCTCAAAGCTCAAGGGTCACGACAAAAGGGTCAAGGCTCAAAAGTCAAGGCTAAAGGATCAAGTCTCAAGGCTCAAGGACCAATGCTCAAGGCTCAAGGCTCAAGGGACAAGGGTCAAGATCAAAGGCTCAAGGCTCAAGGCTCAAGGCTCAAGGCTTAACGCTCAAGGTTCAAGTCTCAAGGGTCAGGGATCAAGGCTCCAGGTTCAAGGCTCAAGGTTCAAGGCTGAAGTCTCAAGGCTTAACGCTCAAGGATCAAGGCTCAAGGCTCAAGGCTCAAGGCTCCAGGCTTAAGGCTTAAGGCTCAAGGTACAAGGTTCAAGGCTCAAGGCTCAAAGTTCAATGCAAGGCTCAAGGATCAACGCCAAAGGCTCAAGGCTCAAGGCTAAAAGGCTCAAGGCTCAAGGCTCAACGTTCAAGGTTCAGGTCTCAAGGGTCAAGGAATAAGGCTCAAGGATCAAGGCTCAAGGCTCAAGGCTCAAGGCTCAAGGCTCAAGGCTCAAGGCTCAAGGCTCAAGGGTGAAGTGTCAAGGATCAAGGGTCAAGGGTCAAGGGTCAAGGGTCAAGGGTCAAGGGTCAAGGGTCAAGGCTCAAGGCTCAAAGCTCAAGGCTCGAGGCTCGAGGCTCGAGGAGCAAGGTTCAAGGCTCAAGGGTCGAGGCTCAAGGCTCAAGGCTCAAGGCACAAGGGTCAACGCTCAAGGCTCAAGGGTCGAGCCTCAAGGCTCAAGGCTCAAGGGTCGAGGCTCAAGGCTCAAGGCTCAAGTTTCAAAGCTCAAGGCTCAAGGGTCACGACAAAAGGGTCAAGGCTCGAAAGTCAAGGCTAAAGGATCAAGTCTCAAGGCTCAAGGACCAAGTTTCAAGGCCCAAGGCTCAAGGCTCAAGGCTCAAGGCTCAAGGCTCAAGGCTCAAGGCTCAAGGCTCAAGGCTCAAGGCTCAAGGCTCAAGGCTCAAGGCTCAAGGCTCAAGGCTCAAGGCTCAAGGCTCAACGCTCAAGGTTCAAGTCTCAAGGGTCAGGGATCAAGGCTCCAGGTTCAAGGCTCAAGGTTCAAGGCTGAAGTCTCAAGGCTTAACGCTCAAGGATCAAGGCTCAAGGCTCAAGGCTCAAGGCTCCAGGCTCAAGGCTTAAGGCTCAAGGTACAAGGTTCAAGGCTCAAGGCTCAAAGCTCAATGCAAGGCTCAAGGATCAACGCCAAAGGCTCAAGGCTCAAGGCTCAAGGCTCAACGCTCAAGGTTCAGGTCTCAAGGGTCAAGGAATAAGGCTCAAGGATCAAGGCTCAAGGCTCAAGGCTCAAGGCTCAAGGCTCAAGGCTCAAGGCTCAAGGCTCAAGGCTCAAGGGTGAAGTGTCAAGGATCAAGGGTCAAGGGTCAAGGGTCAAGGGTCAAGGGTCAAGGCTCAAGGCTCAAAGCTCAAGGCTCGAGGCTCGATGCTCGAGACTCGAGGAGCAAGGTTCAAGGCTCAAGGGACGAGTCTCAAGGCACAAGGCTCAAGGCTCAAGGCATAAGGGTAAAGGATCAAGTCTCAAGGCTAAAGGACCAAGGCTCAAGGCTCAAGGGTCAAGGGTCAAGGATCAAAGGCTCAAGGCTCAAGGCTCAAGGCTCAAGGATCAAGGCTCAAGGCTCAAGGCTCAAGGCTCAAGGCTTAACGCTCAAGGTTCAAGTCTCAAGGGTCAGGGATCAAGGCTCCAGGTTCAAGGCTCAAGGTTCAAGGCTCAAGGTTCAAGGCTGAAGTCTCAAGGCTTAACGCTCAAGGATCAAGGCTCAAGGCTCAAGGCTCAAGGCTCCAGGCTCAAGGCTTAAGGCTCAAGGTACAAGGTTCAAGGCTCAAGGCTCAAAGCTCAATGCAAGGCTCAAGGATCAACGCCAAAGGCTCAAGGCTCAAGGCTAAAAGGCTCAAGGCTCAAGGCTCAACGCTCAAGGTTCAGGTCTCAAGGGTCAAGGAATAAGGCTCAAGGATCAAGGCTCAAGGCTCAAGGCTCAAGGCTCAAGGCTCAAGGCTCAAGGTTCAAGGCTCAAGGCTCAAGGCTCAAGGCTCAAGGCTCAAGGCTCAAGGCTCAAGGCTCAAGGCTCAAGGCTCAAGGCTCAAAGCTAAAGGCTCGAGGCTCGAGGCTCGAGGAGCAAGGTTCAAGGCTCAAGGGTCGAGTCTCAAGGCTCAACGCTCAAGGCTCAAGGCTCAAGGCATAAGGGTCAACGCTCAAGGCTCAAGGGTCGAGGCTCAAGGCTCAAGGCTCAATGGTCGAGGCTCAAGGCTCAAGTTTCAAAGCTCAAGGCTCAAGGGTCACGACAAAAGGGTCAAGGCTCGAAAGTCAAGGCTAAAGGATCAAGTCTCAAGGACCAAGGTTCAAGGCCCAAGGCTCAAGGCTCAAGGGTCCAGGCTCAAGGCTCAAGGCTCAAGGCTCAAGGCTCAAGGCTCAAGGCTCAAGGCTTAACGCTCAAGGTTCAAGTCTCAAGGGTCAGGGATCAAGGCTCCAGGTTCAAGACTCCAGGTTCAAGACTGAAGTCTCAAGGCTTAACGCTCAAGGATCAAGGCTCAAGGCTCCAGGCTCAAGGCTTAAGGCTCAAGGTACAAGGTTCAAGGCTCAAGGCTCAAAGCTCAATGCAAGGCTCAAGGAACAACGCCAAAGGCTCAAGGCTCAAGGCTAAAAGGCTCAAGGCTCAACGCTCAAGGTTCAGGTCTCAAGGGTCAAGGAATAAGGCTCAAGGATCAAGGCTCAAGGCTCAAGGCTCAAGGCTCAAGGTTAAAGGCTCAAGGCTCAAGGGTCAAGGCTCAAGGCTCAAGGCTCAAGGCTCAAAGCTCAAGGGTGAAGTGTCAAGGGTCAAGGGTCAAGGCTCAAGGCTCAAGGCTCAAGGCTCAAGGCTCGAGGCTCAATGCTCGAGGCTCGAGGCTCAAGGCTCAAGGCTCAAGGAACAAGACTCAAGGCTCAAGGGTCGAGTCTCAAGGCTCAAGGCTCCAGGCTCAAGGCTCAAGGCTCAAGGCATCAGGGTCAACGCTCAAGGCTCAAGGGTCGAGGCTCAAGGCTCAAGGCTCAAGGGTCGAGGCTCAAGGCTCAAGGCTCAAGTTTCAAACCTGAAGGCTCAAGGGTCACGACAAAAGGGTCAAGGCTCGAAAGTCAAGGCTAAAGGATCAAGTCTCAAGGCTCAAGGACCAAGGTTCAAGGCCCAAGGCTCAAGGCTCAAGGCTTCAGGCTTCAGGCTCAAGGGTCAAGGCTCAAGGCTCAAAGGCTCAAGGCTCAAAGATCAAGGCTCAAGGCTCAAGGCTTAACGCTCAAGGTTCAAGTCTCAAGGGTCAGGGATCAAGGCTCAAGGTTCAAGCCTCAAGTTTCAAGGCTCAAGTTTCAAGGCTTAACGCTCAAGGATCAAGGCTCAAGGCTCAAGGCTCAAGGTACAAGGTTCAAGGCTCAAGGCTCAAGGCTCAAAGCTCAAGGCAAGGCTCAAGGATCAACGCCCAAGGCTCCAGGCTCAAGGCTCAAGGCTCAACGCTCAAGGTTCAAGGATCAAGGTTCAGGTCTCAAGGGTCAAGGGTCAAGGATCAATGCTCAAGGTTCATGGCTCTAGGCTCAAGGCTCAAGGATCAAGGCTCAAGGCTCAAGGTTCAAGGCTCAAGGCTCAAGGCTCAAGGCTCAACGCTAATGGGTCATGGGTCAAGGGTCAAGGCTCAAGGCTCAAGGCTCAAGGCTCAAGGCTCAAGGCTCAAGGCTCAAGGCTCAAGGCTCAAAGGTTCAAGGCTTAACGCTCAAGGCACAAGGCTCAAGGCTTAAGACTCGAGGTTGAAGTCTCAAGGCACAAGGCTCAAGGCTCAAAGGTCAAGGCTCAAGGGTCAAGGCTCAAGGCTCAAGGCTCAAGGCATAAGGGTCAACGCTCGAGGTTCAAGGCTCAAGGCTTAAGGATCAAGGTTCAAGTCTCAAGGGTCACGGACCAAAGCTCAGGGTTCAAGGCTCAAGGATCAAGGCTCAAGGCTCAAGGATCAAGGCTCAAGGCTCAAAGCTGAAGGCTCAATGCTCAAGGCTCAAAGGCTCGAGGCTCAAGGCTCAAGGCTTAAGGCTCAACGTTTAACGCTTAAGGTTCAAGTCTCAAGAGTCAGGGATCAAGGCTCAAGGTTCAAGGCTCAAGGTTCAAGGCTGAAGTCTCAAGGCTTAACGCTCAAGGATCAAGGTTCAAGGCTCAAGGCGCAAGGCTTAAGGCTCAAGGTACAAGGTTCAAGGCTCAAAGCTCAAGGGAAGGCTCAAGGATCAACGCCCAAGGCTCAACGCTCAACGCTCAAGGTTCAGGTCTCAAGGGACAAGGATCAAGGCTCAAGGTTCAAGGCTCAAGGCTCAAGGGTCAAGGCTCAAGGCTCAAGGCTCAAGGTTCAAGGCTCAAGGCTCAAAGCTCAAGGCTCAAGGCTCAAGGCTAATGGGTCAAGGGTCAAGCGTCAAGGGTCAAGGGTCAAGGGTCAAGGCTCAAGGCTCAAGGCTTAAGGATCAAGGTACAAGGCTCAAGGCTCGAGGCTCAAGGCTCAAAGGTTCAAGGCTTAACGCTCAACACTCAAGGCTCAAGGCTTAAGGCTCGAGGTTCAAGTCTCAAGGGTCAATGATCAAGGGTCAAGGTTCAAGGCTCAAGGTTCAAGGCTCAAGGCTCAAGCCTCAAGCCTCAAGCCTCCAGGCTCAAGGCTCAAGGCTCAAGGCTCAAGGCTCAAGGCTCAAGGCTCAAGGCTCAAGGCTCAAGGCTCAAGGCTCAAGGCTCAAGGCTCAAGGCTCAAGGCTCAAGGGACAAGGTTCAAAGTTAAAAGCTACAGGGTCAAGGGTCACGCCTCAAGGGTCAAGGCTCAGAAGTCAAGGCTAAGGGATGAAGGCTCAATGCCCAAGGCCCAAGGCTCAAGGCTCAAGGCTCAAGGCTCAAGGTTCAAGGCTCAAGGCTCAAGGCTCAAGGGTCAAGGGTCAAGGCTCAAGGCTCAAGGCTCAAGGCTCAAGGCTCAAGGCTCAAGGCTCGAGGCTCGAGGCTCAAGGCTCAAGGCTCGAGGCTCAAGGGTCGAGGCTCAAGGCTCAAGGGTTATGGCTCAAGGCTCAAGGCTCAAGGCTCAAGGCTCGAGGCTCAAGGCTCGAGGTTCAAGGCTCGAGGCTCAAGGCTCGAGGCTCAAGGGTCGAGGCTCAAGGCTCAAGGGTTATGGCTCAAGGCTCAAGGCTCAAGGCTCAAGGCTCAAGGCTCAAGGCTCAAGGCTCAGGCTCAAGGCTCAGGCTCAAGGCTGAAGGCTCAAGACTCAAGGCTCAAGGCTCAAGGATCAAGGCTCAAGGTTCAAGGCTCAAGGCTCAAGGCTCAAGGCTCAAGGCTCAAGGCTCAAGGCTCAAGGATCAAGGCTCAAGGCTCAAGGATCAGGCTTAAGGCTTAAGGCTCAAGGCTCAAGGCTCAAGGCTCAAGGCTCAAGGCTCAAGGCTCAAGGCTCAAGGCTCAAGGCTCAAGGCTCCAGGCTCAAGGCTCAAGGCTCAAGGCTCAAGGCTCAAGGCTCAAGGCTCAAGGCTCAAGGCTCAAGGCTCAAGGCTCAAGGGTCAAGGCTCAAGGTCCAAGGCTCTAGGCTCAAGGCTCAAGGCTCAAGGCTCAAGGCTCAAGGTTCAAGGCTCAAGGCTCAAGGCTCAAGGCTCAAGGCTCAAGGCTCAAGGCTCAAGGCTCAAGGCACAAGGCTCAAGGCTCAAGGCTCATGGCTCAAGGCTCTAGGCTCAAGGCTCAAGGCGGCTCAAGGCTCAAGGCTCCAGGCTCAAGGCTCAAGGCTCAAGGCTCAAGGGTCAAGGCTCAAGGGTCAAGGCTCTAGGCTCAAGGCTCTAGGCTCAAGGCTCAAGGCTCAAGGCTCAAGGCTCAAGGCTCAAGGCTCAAGGCTCAAGGCACAAGGCTCAAGGCTCAAGGCTCATGGCTCAAGGCTCAAGGCTCAAGGCTCAAGGCTCAAGGCTTAAAGCTCAAGGCTCAAGGCTCAAGGGTCGAGGCTCAAGGCTCATGGCATAAGGCTCAAGGCTCAAGGCTCAAGGCTCAAGGATCAAGGCTCAAGACTCAAGGATCAAGGCTCAAGGCTCAAGGCTCAAGGCTCAAGGTTCAAGGTTCAAAGCTCAAGGCTCAAGGGTCACAACTCAAGGGTCAAGACTCAAAATTCAAGGCTAAAAGCTCAAGGCTCAAGGCTCAAGGCACAAGGCTCAAGGCTCAAGGCTCCAGGCTCCAGGCTCAAGGCTTAAGGCTCAAGGTACAAGGTTCAAGGCTCAAAGCTCAAAGCTCAATGCAAGGCTCAAGGATCAACGCCAAAGGCTCAAGGCTCAAGGCTAAAAGGCTCAAGGCTCAAGGCTCAAGGTTCAGGTCTCAAGGGTCAAGGAATAAGGCTCAAGGATCAAGGCTCAAGGCTCAAGGCTCAAGGCTCAAGGCTCAAGGCTCAAGGCTCAAGGTTCAAGGCTCAAGGCTCAAGGCTCAAGGCTCAAGGGTGAAGTGTCAAGGGTCAAGGGTCAAGGGTCAAGGGTCAAGGGTCAAGGCTCAAGGCTTAAGGCTCAAGGCTCAAGGCTCAAGGCTCAAAGCTCAAGGCTCGAGGCTCGAGGCTCGAGGAGCAAGGTTCAAGGCTCAAGGGTCGAGTCTCAAGGCTCAACGCTCAAGGCTCAAGGCTCAAGGCTCAAGGCTCAAGGCATAAGGGTCAACGCTCAAGGCTCAAGGGTCGAGGATCAAGGCTCAAGGCTCAAGGGTCGAGGCTCAAGGCTCAAGTTTCAAAGCTCAAGGCTCAAGGGTCACGACAAAAGGGTCAAGGCTCGAAAGTCAAGGCTAAAGGATCAAGTCTCCAGGCTCAAGGACCAAGGTTCAAGGCCCAAGGCTCAAGGCTCCAGGCTCAAGGATCATGGCTCAAGGCTCAAGGCTCAAGGCTCATGGCTCAAGGCGTAACGCTCAAGGTTCAAGTCTCAAGGGTCAGGGATCAAGGCTCCAGGTTCAAGACTCAAGGTTCAAGGCTGAAGTCTCAAGGCTTAACGCTCAAGGATCAAGGCTCAAGGCTCAAGGCTCCAGGCTCAAGGCTTAAGGCTCAAGGTACAAGGTTCAAGGCTCAAGGCTCAAAGCACAATGCAAGGCTCAAGGATCAACGCCAAAGGCTCAAGGCTCAAGGCTAAAAGGCTCAAGGCTCAACGCTCAAGGTTCAGGTCTCAAGGGTCAAGGAATAAGGCTCAAGGATCAAGGCTCAAGGCTCAAGGCTCAAGGTTCAAGGCTCAAGGCTCAAGGGTCAACGCTCAAGGCTCAAGGCTCAAGGCTCAACGCTCAAGGGTGAAGTGTCAAGGGTCAAGGGTCAAGGGTCAAGGCTCAAGGCTCAAGGATCAAGGCTCAAAGCTCAAGGCTCGAGGCTCGAGGCTCGAGGCTCAAGGCTCAAGGCTCAAGGAACAAGGTTCGAGGCTCAAGGGTCGAGTCTCAAGGCTCAAGGCTCCAGGCTCAAGGCTCAAGGCTCAAGGCATCAGGGTCAACGCTCAAGGCTCAAGGGTCGAGGCTCAAGGCTCATGGCTCAAGTTTCAAAGCTCAAGGCTCAAGGGTCACGACAAAAGGGTCAAGGCTCGAGAGTCAAGGCTAAAGGATCAAGTCTCAAGGCTCAAGGACCAAGGTTCAAGGCCCAAGGCTCAAGGCTCAAGGCTTCAGGCTTCAGGCTCAAGGGTCAAGGCTCAAGGCTCAAAGGCTCAAGGCTCAAGGCTCAAGGCTCAAAGATCAAGGCTCAAGGCTCAAGGCTTAACGCTCAAGGTTCAAGTCTCAAGGGTCAGGGATCAAGGCTCAAGGTTCAAGGCTCAAGTTTCAAGGCTCAAGTTTCAAGGCTTAACGCTCAAGGATCAAGGCTCAAGGTTCAAGGCTCAAGGTACAAGGTTCAAGGCTCAAGGCTCAAAGCTCAAGGCAAGGCTCAAGGATCAACGCCCAAGGCTCCAGGCTCAAGGCTCAAGGCTCAACGCTCAAGGTTCAAGGCTCAAGGATCAAGGTTCAGGTCTCAAGGGTCAAGGATCAATGCTCAAGGTTCAAGGCTCAAGGCTCAAGGCTCAAGGATCAAGGCTCAAGGCTCAAGGTTCAAGGCTCAAGGCTCAAGGCTCAAGGCTCAACGCTAATGGGTCAATGGTCAAGGCTCAAGGGTCAAGGGTCAAGGCTCAAGGCTCAAGGCTCAAGGCTCAAAGGTTCAAGGCTTAATGCTCAAGGCACAAGGCTCAAGGCTTAAGACTCGAGGTTGAAGTCTCAAGGCACAAGGCTCAAGGCTCAAAGGTCAAAGCTCAAGGGTTAAGGCTCAAGGCTCAAGGCTCAAGGCATAAGGGTCAACGGTCGAGGTTCAAGGCTCAAGGCTTAAGGATCAAGGTTCAAGTCTCAAGGGTCACGGACCAAAGCTCAGGGTTCAAGGCTCAAGGATCAAGGCTCAAGGCTCAAGGATCAAGGCTCAAGGCTCAAAGCTGAAGGCTCAATGCTCAAGGGTCAAAGGCTCGAGGCTCAAGGCTCAAGGCTTAAGGCTCAACGTTTAACGCTTAAGGTTCAAGTCTCAAGAGTCAGGGATCAAGGCTCAAGGTTCAAGGCTCAAGGTTCAAGGCTGAAGTCTCAAGGCTTAACGCTCAAGGATCAAGGTTCAAGGCTCAAGGCGCAAGGCTTAAGGCTCAAGGTACAAGGTTCAAGGCTCAAAGCTCAAGGGAAGGCTCAAGGATCAACGCCCAAGGCTCAACTCTTAACGCTCAAGGTTCAGGTCTCGAGGGACAAGGATCAAGGCTCAAGGTTCAAGGCTCAAGGCTCAAGGGTCAAGGCTCAAGGCTCAAGGCTCAAGGCTCAAGGTTCAAGGCTCAAGGCTCAAAGCTCAAGGCTCAAGGCTCAAGGCTAATGGGTCAAGGGTCAAGCGTCAAGGGTCAAGGGTCAAGGGTCAAGGGTCAAGGCTCAAGGCTTAAGGATCAAGGTACAAGGCTCAAGGCTCGAGGCTCAAGGCTCAAAGGTTCAAGGCTTAACGCTCAACACTCAAGGCTCAAGGCTTAAGGCTCGAGGTTCAAGTCTCAAGGGTCAAGGATCAAGGGTCAAGGTTCAAGGCTCAAGGTTCAAGGCTCGAGGCTCAAGGCTCAAGCCTCAAGCCTCAAGCCTCGAGCCTCAAGGCTCAAGGCTCCAGTCTCAAGGCTCAAGGCTCAAGGTTCAAGGCTCAAGGCTCAAGGCTCAAGGCTCAAGCCTCAAGGCTCAAGGCTCAAGGCTCAAGGCTCAAGGCTCAAGGGACAAGGTTCAAAGTTAAAAGCTACAGGGTCAAGGGTCACGCCTCAAGGGTCAAGGCTCAGAAGTCAAGGCTAAGGGATGAAGGCTCAATTCCCAAGGCCCAAGGCTCAAGGCTCAAGGCTCAAGGCTCAAGGCTCAAGGCTCAAGGCTCAAGGCTCAAGGCTCAAGGCTCAAGGCTCAAGGCTCAAGGCTCAAGGCTCAAGGCTCAAGGCTCAAGGCTCAAGGCTCGAGGCTCAAGGGTCGAGGCTCAAGGGTCGAGGCTCAAGGCTCAAGGGTTATGGCTCAAGGCTCAAGGCTCAAGGCTCAAGGCTCAAGGCTCAAGGCTCGAGGCTCAAGGTTCGAGGCTCAAGGGTCGAGGCTCAAGGCTCAAGGGTTATGGCTCAAGGCTCAAGGCTCAAGGCTCAAGGCTCAAGGCTCAAGGCTCAAGGCTGAGGCTCAAGGCTCAGGCTCAAGGCTTAAGGCTCAAGGCTCAAGGCTCAAGGATCAAGGCTCAAGGCTCAAGGCTCAAGGCTCAAGGCTCAAGGCTCAAGGCTCAAGGCTTAAGGCTCAAGGATCAAGGCTCAATGCTCAAGGATCAGGCTCAAGGCTTAAGGCTCAAGGCTCAAGGCTCAAGGCTCAAGGCTCAAGGCTCAAGGCTCAAGGCTCAAGGTACAAGGCTCAAGGCTCAAGGCTCAAGGCTCAAGGATCAAGGCTCAATGCTCAAGGATCAGGCTCAAGGCTTAAGGCTCAAGGCTCAAGGCTCAAGGCTCAAGGCTCAAGGCGTAAGGCTCAAGGCTCAAGGATCAAGGCTCAAGGCTCCAGGCTCAAGGCTCAAGGCTCAAGGCTCAAGGCTCAAGGCTTAAGGCTCAAGGGTCAAGGCTCAAGGTCCAAGGCTCTAGGCTCAAGGCTCAAGGCTCAAGGCTCAAGGCTCAAGGCTCAAGGCTCAAGGCTCCAGGCTCTAGGCTCAAGGCTCAAGGCTCAAGGCTCAAGGCTCATGGCTCAAGGCTCAAGGCTCAAGGCTCAAGGCTTAAAGCTCAAGGCTCAAGGGTCGAGGCTCAAGGCTCATGGCATAAGGCTCAAGGCTCAAGGCTCAAGGCTCAAGGATCAAGGCTCAAGACTCAAGGATCAAGGCTCAAGGCTCAAGGCTCAAGGTTCAAGTTTCAAAGCTCAAGGCTCAAGGGTCACAACTCAAGGGTCAAGACTCAAAAGTCAAGGCTAAAAGCTCAAGGCTCAAGGCTCAAGGCACAAGGCTCAAGGCCCAAGGCTCAAGGCTCAAGGCTCAAGGCTCAAGGCTCAAGGCTCAAGGCTCAAAGATCAAGGCTCAAGGGTCACGAAAAAGGGTAAAGGATCGAAAGTCAAGGCTAAAGAATCAAGTCTCAAGGCCCAAGGCTCAAGGCTCAAGGCTCAAGGCTCAAGGCTCAAGGCTTAAGGCTCAAGGCTCAAGGCTCAAGGCTCAAGGCTCAAGGCTCAAGGCTCAAGGATCAAGGCTCAAGGATCAAGGCTGAAGGCTCAAAGGCTCAAGGCTCAAGGCTCAAGGCTCAAGGCTCAAGGCTCAAGGCTCAAGGGTCAAGGCTCAAGGCTCAAGGCTCAAGGCTCAAGGTTCAAGGCTCAAGGCTCAAAGCTCAAGGCTCAAGGCTCAAGGCTAATAGGTCAAGGGTCAAGCGTCAAGGGTCAAGGGTCAAGGGTCAAGGGTCAAGGCTCAAGGCTTAAGGATCAAGGTACAAGGCTCAAGGCTCGAGGCTCAAGGCTCAAAGGTTCAAGGCTTAACGCTCAACACTCAAGGCTCAAGGCTTAAGGCTCGAGGTTCAAGTCTCAAGGGTCAAGGATCAAGGGTCAAGGTTCAAGGCTCAAGGTTCAAGGCTCGAGGCTCAAGGCTCAAGCCTCAAGCCTCCAGCCTCGAGCCTCAAGGCTCAAGGCTCCAGTCTCAAGGCTCAAGGCTCAAGGTTCAAGGCTCAAGGCTCAAGGCTTAAGGCTCAAGGCTCAAGGCTCAAGGCTCAAGGCTCAAGGCTCAAGGCTCAAGGGACAAGGTTCAAAGTTAAAAGCTACAGGGTCAAGGGTCACGCCTCAAGGGTCAAGGCTCAGAAGTCAAGGCTAAGGGATGAAGGCTCAATGCCCAAGGCCCAAGGCTCAAGGCTCAAGGCTCAAGGCTCAAGGCTCAAGGCTCAAGGCTCAAGGCTCAAGGCTCAAGGCTCAAGGCTCAAGGCTCAAGGCTCGAGGCTCAAGGGTCGAGGCTCAAGGGTCGAGGCTCAAGGGTCAAGGGTTATGGCTCAAGGGTTATGGCTCAAGGCTCAAGGCTCAAGGCTCAAGGCTCAAGGCTCAAGGCTCAAGGCTCAAGGCTCGAGGCTCAAGGTTCGAGGCTCAAGGGTCGAGGCTCAAGGCTCAAGGGTTATGGCTCAAGGCTCAAGGCTCAAGGCTCAAGGCTCAAGGCTGAGGCTCAAGGCTCAGGCTCAAGGCTTAAGGCTCAAGGCTCAAGGCTCAAGGATCAAGGCTCAAGGCTCAAGGCTCAAGGCTCAAGGCTCAAGGCTCAAGGCTCAAGGCTTAAGGCTCAAGGATCAAGGCTCAATGCTCAAGGATCAGGCTCAAGGCTTAAGGCTCAAGGCTCAAGGCTCAAGGCTCAAGGCTCAAGGCTCAAGGCTCAAGGCTCAAGGTACAAGGCTCAAGGCTCAAGGCTCAAGGCTCAAGGATCAAGGCTCAATGCTCAAGGATCAGGCTCAAGGCTTAAGGCTCAAGGCTCAAGGCTCAAGGCTCAAGGCTCAAGGCGTAAGGCTCAAGGCTCAAGGCTCAAGGCTCAAGGCTCCAGGCTCAAGGCTCAAGGCTCAAGGCTCAAGGCTCAAGGCTCAAGGCTCAAGGCTCAAGGGTCAAGGCTCAAGGTCCAAGGCTCTAGGCTCAAGGCTCAAGGCTCAAGGCTCAAGGCTCAAGGCTCAAGGCTCAAGGCTCCAGGCTCTAGGCTCAAGGCTCAAGGCTCAAGGCTCAAGGCTCATGGCTCAAGGCTCAAGGCTCAAGGCTCAAGGCTTAAAGCTCAAGGCTCAAGGGTCGAGGCTCAAGGCTCATGGCATAAGGCTCAAGGCTCAAGGCTCAAGGCTCAAGGATCAAGGCTCAAGACTCAAGGATCAAGGCTCAAGGCTCAAGGCTCAAGGTTCAAGTTTCAAAGCTCAAGGCTCAAGGGTCACAACTCAAGGGTCAAGACTCAAAAGTCAAGGCTAAAAGCTCAAGGCTCAAGGCTCAAGGCACAAGGCTCAAGGCCCAAGGCTCAAGGCTCAAGGCTCAAGGCTCAAGGCTCAAGGCTCAAGGCTCAAAGATCAAGGCTCAAGGGTCACGAAAAAGGGTAAAGGATCGAAAGTCAAGGCTAAAGAATCAAGTCTCAAGGCCCAAGGCTCAAGGCTCAAGGCTCAAGGCTCAAGGCTCAAGGCTTAAGGCTCAAGGCTCAAGGCTCAAGGCTCAAGGCTCAAGGCTCAAGGCTCAAGGATCAAGGCTCAAGGATCAAGGCTGAAGGCTCAAAGGCTCAAGGCTCAAGGCTCAAGGCTCAAGGCTCAAGGCTCAAGGGTCAAGGGTCAAGGCTCAAGGCTCAAGGCTCAAGGTTCAAGGCTCAAGGCTCAAAGCTCAAGGCTCAAGGCTCAAGGCTAATGGGTCAAGGGTCAAGCGTCAAGGGTCAAGGGTCAAGGGTCAAGGGTCAAGGCTCAAGGCTTAAGGATCAAGGTACAAGGCTCAAGGCTCGAGGCTCAAGGCTCAAAGGTTCAAGGCTTAACGCTCAACACTCAAGGCTCAAGGCTTAAGGCTCGAGGTTCAAGTCTCAAGGGTCAAGGATCAAGGGTCAAGGTTCAAGGCTCAAGGTTCAAGGCTCGAGGCTCAAGGCTCAAGCCTCAAGCCTCAAGCCTCGAGCCTCAAGGCTCAAGGCTCCAGTCTCAAGGCTCAAGGCTCAAGGTTCAAGGCTCAAGGCTCAAGGCTCAAGGCTCAAGGCTCAAGGCTCAAGGCTCAAGGCTCAAGGCTCAAGGCTCAAGGCTCAAGGGACAAGGTTCAAAGTTAAAAGCTACAGGGTCAAGGGTCACGCCTCAAGGGTCAAGGCTCAGAAGTCAAGGCTAAGGGATGAAGGCTCAATGCCCAAGGCCCAAGGCTCAAGGCTCAAGGCTCAAGGCTCAAGGCTCAAGGCTCAAGGCTCAAGGCTCAAGGCTCAAGGCTCAAGGCTCAAGGCTCAAGGCTCGAGGCTCAAGGCTCGAGGCTCAAGGGTCGAGGCTCAAGGGTCGAGGCTCAAGGGTCATGGCTCAAGGCTCAAGGCTCAAGGCTCAAGGCTCAAGGCTCGAGGCTCAAGGTTCGAGGCTCAAGGGTCGAGGCTCAAGGCTCAAGGGTTATGGCTCAAGGCTCAAGGCTCAAGGCTCAAGGCTCAAGGCTCAAGGCTCAAGGCTGAGGCTCAAGGCTCAGGCTCAAGGCTTAAGGCTCAAGACTCAAGGCTCAAGGATCAAGGCTCAAGGCTCAAGGCTCAAGGCTCAAGGCTCAAGGCTCAAGGCTCAAGGCTCAAGGATCAAGGCTCAATGCTCAAGGATCAGGCTCAAGGCTTAAGGCTCAAGGCTCAAGGCTCAAGGCTCAAGGCTCAAGGCTCAAGGCTCAAGGCTCAAGGCTCAAGGCTCAAGGCTCAAGGCTCAAGGATCAAGGCTCAATGCTCAAGGATCAGGCTCAAGGCTTAAGGCTCAAGGCTCAAGGCTCAAGGCTCAAGGCTCAAGGCGTAAGGCTCAAGGCTCAAGGCTCAAGGCTCAAGGCTCCAGGCTCAAGGCTCAAGGCTCAAGGCTCAAGGCTCAAGGCTCAAGGCTCAAGGCTCAAGGGTCAAGGCTCAAGGTCCAAGGCTCTAGGCTCAAGGCTCAAGGCTCAAGGCTCAAGGCTCAAGGCTCAAGGCTCAAGGCTCCAGGCTCTAGGCTCAAGGCTCAAGGCTCAAGGCTCATGGCTCAAGGCTCAAGGCTCAAGGCTCAAGGCTTAAAGCTCAAGGCTCAAGGGTCGAGGCTCAAGGCTCATGGCATAAGGCTCAAGGCTCAAGGCTCAAGGCTCAAGGATCAAGGCTCAAGACTCAAGGATCAAGGCTCAAGGCTCAAGGCTCAAGGTTCAAGTTTCAAAGCTCAAGGCTCAAGGGTCACAACTCAAGGGTCAAGACTCAAAAGTCAAGGCTAAAAGCTCAAGGCTCAAGGCTCAAGGCACAAGGCTCAAGGCCCAAGGCTCAAGGCTCAAGGCTCAAGGCTCAAGGCTCAAGGCTCAAGGCTCAAAGATCAAGGCTCAAGGGTCACGAAAAAGGGTAAAGGATCGAAAGTCAAGGCTAAAGAATCAAGTCTCAAGGCCCAAGGCTCAAGGCTCAAGGCTCAAGGCTCAAGGCTCAAGGCTTAAGGCTCAAGGCTCAAGGCTCAAGGCTCAAGGCTCAAGGCTCAAGGCTCAAGGATCAAGGCTCAAGGATCAAGGCTGAAGGCTCAAAGGCTCAAGGCTCAAGGCTCAAGGCTCAAGGCTCAAGGCTTAACACTCAAGGTTCAAGTCTCAAGGGTCAGGGATCAAGGCTCAAGATTCAAGGCTCATGGTTCATGGCTCAAGGCTCAAGGCTCAAGGTTCAAGGTTCAAAGCTCAAGGCTCAAGGGTCACGACAAAAGGGTAAAGGCTCGAGAGTCAAGGATAAAGGATCAAGTCTCAAGGCTCAAAGGCTCAAGGCTCAAGGCTCAAGGCTCAAGGCTCAAGGCTCAAGGCTTAATGCTCAAGGTTCAAGTCTCAAGGGTCAGGGATCAAGGCTCAAGATTCAAGGCTCAAGATTCAAGGCTCAAGGTTCAAGTCTCAAGGGTCAGGGATCAAGGCTCAAGATTCAAGGCTCAAGATTGAAGGCTCAAGGTTCAAGGCTCAAGGTTCAAGGCTAGAGGCTCAAGGCTCAAGGCTCAAGCTCAAGGCTCAAGGCTCAAGGCTCAAGGCTCAAGGCTCAAGGCTCAAGGCTCAAGGATCAGGCTCAAGGCTCAAGGCTCAAGGCTCAAGGCTCAAGGCTCAAGGCTCAAGGCTCAAGGCTCAAGGCTCAAGGCTTAGGCTCAAGGCTCAAGGCTCAAGGCTCAAGGCTAAAGGCTCAAGGCTCAAGGGTTATGGCTCAAGGCTCAAGGCTCAAGGATCAAGGCTCAAGGCTCAAGGATCAGGCTCAAGGCTTAAGGCTCAAGGCTCAAGGCTCAAGGCGTAAGGCTCAAGGCTCAAGGCTCAAGGCTCCAGGCTCCAGGCTCCAGGCTCAAGGCTCAAGGCTCAAGGCTCAAGGCTCAAGGCTCAAGGCTTAAGGCTCAAGGCTCAAGGCTCAAGGTCCAAGGCTCTAGGCTCAAGGCTCAAGGCTCAAGGCTCAAGGCTCAAGGCTTAAGGCTCAAGGCTCAAGGCTCAAGGCTCAAGGCTCAAGGCTCAAGGCTCAAGGCACAAGGCTCAAGGCTCATGGCTCAAGGCTCAAGGCTCGAGGCTTAAAGCTCAAGGCTCAAGGCTCAAGGGTCGAGGCTCAAGGCTCATGGCATAAGGCTCAAGGCTCAAGGCTCAAGGCTCAAGGCTCAAGGCTCAAGGCTCAAGGATCAAGGCTCAAGACTCAAGGATCAAGGCTTAAGGCTCAAGGCTCAAGGTTCAAGGTTCAAAGCTCAAGGCTCAAGGGTCACAACTCAAGGGTCAAGACTCAAAAGTCAAGGCTAAAAGCTCAAGGCTCAAGGCACAAGGCTCAAGGCCCAAGGCTCAAGGCTCAAGGCTCAAGGCTCAAGGCTCAAGGCTCAAAGATCAAGGCTCAAGGGTCACGAAAGAAGGGTAAAGGATCGAAAGTCAAGGCTAAAGAATCAAGTCTCAAGGCTCAAGGCCCAAGGCTCAAGGCTCAAGGCTCAAGGCTCAAGGCTCAAGGCTCAAGGCTCAAGGCTCAAGGCTCAAGGCTCAAGGCTCAAGGCTCAAGGCTTACCACTCAAGGTTCAAGTCTCAAGGGTCAGGGATCAAGGCTCATGGTTCATGGCTCAAGGCTCAAGGCTCAAGGTTCAAGGTTCAAAGCTCAATGTTAGGTCACAACAACCCTGGTTTATAATGTTAATTGATAGATTATTATACTTAGAGAAATATTAAAGTGATAACACAAGAATATAGTCAATGTATAAATCCACTAAGTGTGGTATGCTGCGGAAAAGCAATACCACTGATCAATTACAAAAGATGTGAATGTGTAAAGTAAATTGGTGAGTACTCCTTTGCAAGATGATCTCTATTTATAATGTTATAGAGATCTTACATAATGAGCAAAGGAGTAACCAAAGGACTAAGTAAGGAGAATGACTAAGATCAAGGGATTTGATCTTAGTCCGTTACTATACTGAGTATTACTCAGTCCTTCTACTCAGTATCACTATCTGATACTGAGTACTGATACTGAGTTCCAATACTGATCACTCAGTATCAGACCTAAACTTAGCTATATTATTCTACATATAAGTCAAAGCTAGTCTAGGTTGTTTTGTTATCTTAAGATCCAAAGGGGTAAGGCTTTTTGCCTTAACAATCTCCCCCTATCTAATGATAACAAAACAGTTACAAAGAAAAAAAAAACTAAACAAAATAAGCTACAGGCTGCAAAGTCTTCTTCTTTAGTCTTTGTTGATCGATTCAAACTCGTAGAAGACTTCTTTCTTCACATGGATGAACTCTTCTCTTTTCTTCAGTTCATCTTGCCTGTTGTTTAGTACAGCAACTATCTTTTTCCTAAACCAAGCATCTTCTTTCTTGGTTATCATCCATTTAAGGCCCACCAAATGGCTGATAGGAGCTTTTGCCAAATCCGCTTCCGTAATGAAGCATTCCCTGTCATCTGAGTCAGTATACATGTATCCAGATGTTGGATATATGGTACTCTTTTGATCCTGAAAAATGAGATTAGGGGGAACAGTATATGTGGGAATTATTCTGAAAGTATTAAGACACTCAGGTTTGTTGTTCCTCATAGCTTCAGTCATCACACTGAGTGCCCTGTATTCTGCTGCATAAAGAATGCCTTTTTCATAGCATATAGCAGATACAGCCCAGATTTCATCCATCATCACTTGGGCTTCAGAAGATCTTGAGGGCATTTCCTTGATCAGTCTAGCAATTTTTATCCAATCATGAAGTCCCATATTTTGAATGTCATGGAGGAGAAACTTCATTGGAGGACTGACTGGCCCAGTACAAGTTGCAACAATTGATTTATCAACAGTTTTGACCTTTATTTTGTTGACAAACTCATTTAGCCAGTATATGTCTCTTACAGTTGGAAATGCTTTCTTCCTCAGCATACTCATCCTTGTTTCCCTATATCTTGTTCTTTGTGCCACAATGTTCCAATACTGTTCAAGTAATTCATATCCAGTTCTTCTTACAGTATGAGATCTTCTTGGAACATCTTCAGACTCAGATTCAGGTTCTTCCTTAACAGGGAAGAACTTTTGGGCCTCAATCTCATCCTCAGCTTCACTCTTTCCCTCAGTAAACTGAGCAGATCTTCTAGGTCTTGAGATCAGAGGAGCTGGATCTTGTTCTTCACTAGATTCTGAGGACATAACCACATTTGTCATTCTTCTGGTTATTGGTCTTCTAGGAATTCTAGAAGGTCCTTCAGCTTGAGATGAGATAGATTTTCTTGTATGCTGTTCATCATCTGAGAATGATGATGAAGAGGTTTCTTTATTTGCTTCATCCAATGCAAAGTTTAAAAAATCTTCTGATTCCACTGGATGTTCTTCATCTTCATCATCAGCAATGGGCCACACAAAAGGTCTATAGACCACAATTTGTAAGTTATTTTCTTCTAGAGCAGGTGGCTCAGTATGAGTTTGCTGTGGTTGGTCAGTATGAGTCTCCCCCTGAGCAGATGGCTCAAGAGGGTCTTGAACTTGTAATGCTGACCTAGTTCTTTGTCTTCTTCTCTCATACTGAATCTGAATTGGCTCAGTATGAGGGCTTTGCTGATGTTGTTGTTCTTGTTGTGGAGGTTGATCTTCATTCAATCTTCTTCTTTTCTCCCCCTGAGCAGATGGCTCAGTTTGATCAACCTCAGTATCTCTTTGTCTCTTCTCCCCCTTTTTGTTATCATTTGATGAGGAGGGAAGAGGATCAGTATCACCACCCATGTCCCCTTCAGGTTGTTCAAGAGTAGGGGAGGGCATGGGCTCAGTTGCAGCATCAGTATCACCAGCACCTCCTTCTCCTTCTCCTTCTTCATTGTGATCACCATGTGAACCTGGTGGAGTTTGTGGAGGCTGATGTGGTTGTTGAAGGAGTGATACTGACTGTTTTATTAGATCAATATCACCACTCATCTTGTCGATTCTGGCTAGTATTACATTTTGAGTGTGTTGGATGGCCAGAATGTGCTGCATGATTGCTTGCAGAGTCACTTGATCTGCTGCAGCTTGAGATGCCTGAATACCCTGCACAGATGGTGCTAAAGAAACAAAAATATAAAACTGGTTAGAATGAAAGGTTTATCAAATAGAATTGTGGTGTTGTTTAATTCTACAATCATATAAACAGAGTTTGTGAAGTCTGTATTTCATCTGGTATAGGATGAAATATTGTGGACTTGTGCATAGCATGTGTAAGAAGATTTTAGTAAAGGTGAGTGTGAAAATTTAAGTAGCTCAGTATAGGATAAGTCACATTTACTAAAAGGTTTGGGTGTGGGAATTCGAAGCCTGGGATGTGCTTCTTGTTATTTTCAATGTTTATCACTCGGTATGAGAGTGATAACAGAAATGTGGCTAAACCCCATTGGATATTTTTGGATTTTGTGGCTTAAGGGTTTGGGATCATTTCTTGAATAATGCTACCCAACTCAAAAATAAGTTGGACATTATTCAAGCAGCACCAGTGGGTGTCAGTATGACATCAACCACCATTGTCTCTTTAAATGTTGAGACAACTGTAGACTGACAATGATCAATTTTGTGTGCTCAGTATATGAATTTTGCATAGCAGCAGTGGGCTAGCTATGTTGGCCATAAGAGGATATATATTTGAAAGATCGTTTGAGACTTTGGTCAGTATTGAGTTGGTACTGTCCAATACTTAGTCTCTATTTGGGAATGAAATATATATATATAAGTTTAAGGATTTTTAGAAATTCATACCTGAGACTCTGTCAGATTCTCTTCGAGCATCTGCAGAGGTCGGTGCAGGATCATGTGTTTGTTGATGTGCAGCACCAACATTTTCAATACCGACCTCTCTGTCATGCTGAGCACCTTCCAGTTCAGTTTGTGCATATTGAATCTCCACGTCAAGAGGAACATGAGGTTCCTCAATGGGTTGAGCAGGTGGAGCTTGTTCTGGACCTGGAAGGTCAGCGGTGGCTGCAATAAAGCTTTGGGCTTGAATAGATGCAGTTAATGATGGAACATTTGCAGGCTGCACCTCCTCAGATGATAAGTTGCCCATAATGATAAGAGAAACATTCCTTCTTCTTCTGTGAAGGACCAGTGGTGTGTCTTCTGAGGACTCAGTTTCATGATCGGTTTCAATTTGTGGAGCAGCAAGATCTTGTGCAGGTGGAGAGATAGTTGGTTCTTGAACTTGTGGGACATCCTGCATCTCAATATCTTGACCAGCGTGTGCTCCATTTCCACTATCATCATCATTGTCATCATCATCATCATTATCATCATCATCATCATTGTCTGACTCAGTATCAGACATGTGTTCTACATCATCAATGTGTTCTTGAACAATGGCCCACATAGGAGGACTTATAAGAGGTTCTCCTTCTCTTGGTCTGTAAAAGAAAATCTTCTCACTGAGTGGAGGAAGATCAACTCTTGGACTGTGAAAATCATCATAAATCTGTGTGGGCATTGAGTGTTGAAAGATGAGTGATAGAAATCTGCAGAAAGGGACATTGCATTCCCTTGTGTTTGCTCGAACCAGTGTAGCTAATTCATTGAAAATTAGGCGAGCATAATCGATATTTCTTCCATAGTACAGAGCATGTACTATTTGCATCCCAAATTCGTTTATTTGGTCCAAAGCTCCCGTCTTGTGGGTCATACATCGAATTATTGTTGTGATAAGAATACCCCACATAGGACCAAATTCATTTCTTTTGATTGTGCCCGTTGTTCCTCTTCGACCCAGAAAGGGCAGTACAGAGCGTGCCTCTGATCGATCAACAAATGGGTCATACTGAGCTTGGGCGGGAAGTCTCAGTGCTTCACGAATGATTGCAGTAGAAACAAATGCCCTTCTTTGATCTCTAATTACCCACCCAGCAATCATATCTGGAGAATCGAGTGAAGCAGAGTACCAAAATTCGCATAGCATTTCTGGGTAAATTGCTCGAGGAGACAAGGTCAGTGCACGAGCAATTGGACAATTTTTCAGAAAAGTCACAAAGTTTGTGAACTCTTGGCATGCCCAGGCTTGAGGAATATTGAAATTTGCTGTGATGTTGTTCCTCGCAAACCTGGGTACTTCATTATTTCGGAATTGGATTTCCGATTGAACTTCTGGAGCAACAAAAGTGTAATTCGCCATCTGTGATTTTGATTTGAAAAAATTTGCTTGCTAAGAGAAAATGAAATCGTTAATCGCAGAGAGAATTGAAGATGAAAGAAAGAAATAACAGTTACAAAATTTGAAGTAAAAAATAAACGGTTATTTATAGGAGATTTGAAAGATAATTAAGGTATTGGGAAGTAAAAACGGCTGATTTGACTGCCTTATCCTCTGCCAACGGTAACTTTCTTATTAAGAAAGGTTACCGTTTGAGCAGTATGAGGATTAAGCTCGGTGTAAGAGCCGTCATACCCCAATACCGAGTTAAAAAAAATTAATTTTAAAAATTTTTTAAAAATATAAAAACAATTAATTTACTCTTGAAATTAATAAAAAAAATAAAAATTTTAAATTTTGATGATAACAGACTAGTGATACTGAGTAGTCAGTATCAACAGGAGTGATACTGAGCGCTCAGTTTTAAAGAAATTTAATAAAGATTAAGGATTCAACATACCTAATTGCCCTAGTAAATACATAAACCTTTCCTCAGGAAGAGGTTTAGTAAATACATCAGCCAATTGTTCATTTGTTGGTACATAATCAACTTCAACCTTACCTTTTTCCACATTATCTCGAATAAAGTGGTGTCTGATATCAATGTGCTTGGTTTTGGAGTGATAGACTGGGTTCTCTGTGATAGCAATAGCACTCTTGTTATCACAATGAATAGGAGTCTTATGAAAGTTGAACCCATAGTCTAAGAGTTGATACTGCATCAATAATAATTGAGCACAACAACTTCCTGCAGCAACATATTCTGCTTCTGCTGTGGAAGTTGCTACTGAATTTTGTTTCTTGGATGACCAGCCAACTAATCTTCCACCTAGGAATTGACATCCTCCACTTGTGCTCTTTCTGTCCAATCTACAACCTGCAAAATCTGCATCTGTGTACCCTTCAAGGTCAAAGTTTGAGTCTTTGGGATACCAAAGACCCAGGTTAGGAGTACCTGTAAGATATCTAAAGATGCGCTTAACTGCTTTCATGTGTGATTCTTTAGGATCAGCCTGATACTGAGCACACAAACATGTGGCAAACATGATATCAGGCCTACTAGCAGTTAAGTAAAGTAAGGAACCAATCATACCTCGGTATGTGGATTGACATACTGGTTTACCAGTTTCATCCTTACTTATCTTATCCTGAGTACCCATAGGAGTGTGCATGGAAGATAAATTTTCAAAGTTGTATTTCTTTAACATGTCATGCACATACTTACTTTGATTTATAAAAGTGCCATCAGGCTTTTGTTCAACTTGTAAACCAAGAAAGTAAGTAAGTTCTCCCATCATACTCATCTGATACTGAGTTGACATTATCTTAGCAAACCAGTCACACATTGACTTGTCAGTGGAACCAAAGATAATGTCATCTACATATATCTGAATGAGTAAGATGTCAGAACCTTTCCTTTTTGAAAATAAAGTTTTATCAATTTTACCTCTTGTAAACTTATTTTCAAAAAGATACTCAGACAGGGTGTCATACCAGGCTCTTGGAGCTTGTTTGAGCCCATATAGAGCTTTATCAAGCTTGAAAACATAATGAGGAAATTTGGGATCAACAAAACCTGGAGGTTGTTTAACATAAACTTCTTCTTGTAGTTTTCCATTCAGAAAAGCACTTTTGACATCCATCTGATAAACTTTGAAATTTTTAAAGGCTGCATATGCAAGATACAACCTAATAGCTTCAATTCTTGCAACTGGTGCAAAAGTTTCATCATAGTCAATGCCTTCTTCTTGCCTGTAACCTTGAGCAACTAACCTTGCTTTGTTTCTGATGACAACACCATCCTTGTCCATCTTGTTTCTAAACACCCACTTAGTACCAATAATAGTTTTGCCAGAAGGAGGTGGTACTAAGTTCCAAACTTCGTTTCTTTCAAACTCTGTGAGCTCTTCTTGCATAGCCTCTACCCAATCTTCATCTAATAGAGCTTCATCGGCTTTCTTTGGTTCAATGGTAGATAGAAAACTTGAGAAAAAACAAAAGTTTGCAGTTGCTTGGGTTGGAAATTCTAATTTTCTTCTTGTTTGGACACCTTCTTCAATAGGACCAATAATGTTTGAGTGTGGATGGTCTCTGTGTTCCCTTAAATTGTTTCCTAAGGGAGCATTTGAAATAGGATCAACAATATCTCGTTGATTTGGTGTGTTGTCTGTCTGATACTGAGTGGAATTCTGATCAGTATTAGACAGTGCAGGTTGCTGTTCATCTTCATTTTGCAGAGTTGATGTGGATTCTTGTGAAGTGTTGGATGTTTCACCTTCTTCATAAATAGAGTGGTTCAGATCATTAGTTGGAAACTCAGTATGGAGGTTCTCTGATATGGGAACCTCAGTATTAGTCTCATTTGAGTGATACTGAGTTTGAACTTGATCAGTTTCATTAAACTTATTAGGAATAAAGTGTGGATGAAACTTAGGCTGTTCAGCAATGGAGTGTTCTGGATTGCATAGAATATCTATGCCACTTATGTCTTCACTTGCTGAGGTAGAATGCTCATTCTGATCTTCATCGAATGTGACATGAATGGATTCTACAATCATCTTGGTTGAGATGATATACACTCTGAAAGCTTTGGAGTGTGGAGAGTAGCCCATGAACACACCTTCATTTGCTTTGGGAGCAAATTTATTGAGATTTTGTTTTGTACTGAGTACAAAACATTTACTCCCAAAGATGTGGAAATATTCCACATTAGGAATCTTGCCATTGTATAACTCATATGGAGTCTTCAGATGTCTTTGGACTATAGTGGCTCTATCCTGAGTGAAGTTTGCACATTTTACAGCTTCAGCCCAGAAACTCAGTGCCAGTCCAGCATGGCATAATAAAGTTCTTGCAGCTTCAATCAGTGTTCTGTTCTTTCTTTCTACAACACCATTTTGTTGGGGTGTGTAGGCTGCAGAGAAGTTTTGAATGATTCCTTTTTCTTCACAGAAATCTGCTAATACTGAGTTCTTAAACTCAGTACCATGGTCACTTCTAAGTTGCTTGACCTTGTTGCCTTTTTGAAGTTCCTCTCTTTTTATAAAGGCAATGATTTCTGTTGTTGCATCTGACTTAGTCTTGAGGAAGATGACCCAAGTATATCTTGAGAATTCATCAACTAAGACTAGAGTATAGATCTTTTTGGCCAAAGATGGTGTGCTGATGGGGCCAAAAAGATCCATATGTATCATAGTAAGAGGTTCATTGATGGAATGATTGACTTTAGATTTGAATGAACTCTTCTTCTGCTTGCCCATTTCACATGTTGAGCATAACTTATCTTTTGAATAAGTAATTGTGGGCAATCCTCTCACCATTTTCTTCATACTGAGCTCGTTGATATTTCTAAAATTGATGTGAGAGAGTTTCTTGTGCCATAGCCAATGTAATTCTGGCTTGACTTTAGAAAGCAGGCATACTCGAATAGTTGGGTCTATTTCAGATAGGTTGACCACATATACGTCTTTTTCTCTTCTAGCAATGAGTACAGGCTGCCCTTTATCATTGTAGATGATTCCTGCAACCTTTCTGAATCGAGCTTCATTGTCATCATCACACATCTGGCTGATACTGAGCAGATTGTGTTTTAAACCCTCTACATAGGCAACTCTTTTAAAAGTTATGTTGCCTGCCTTGATCACACCATAACCTCTTGTCTTTCCCACCGAGTCATCTCCAAACTTGACAGAAGGTCCCTTCTCTGGAGTATAATTAAGAAGGTATTCCATACTGCCTGTCATGTGTCTTGAGCAGCCACTATCTAAGTACCACTTTCTGTCACCCTGCACAAGACACAAAATAAGAGTTAGTTCCTTTTAGGAACCCATTTTTGAATGGGACCTTTGGTGGGATAAACACAATTTGACTTGATCTCTTTATGTGGAGAGGTCGGTATCACTTCAGGGGTAACTTTAGAAGTTTTCTTTGGTGATACTGACTTAGTTTCTCTCCTTTTCTTTGGTACTGAGTACCTAGGACTAGAGAGATCAGTCCAGCATTCATCTCCCTTATGACCAGTATGATGACATCTATAACATTTCCTAGGTCTATTTCTAAACATATTTTCATATGGTATTTTAGAAAAATGTTTCACTTTTGGTAGGTCAGTATGAACGAGTTTTGCAAATTGTTTACTTAAAGATTTGACCTGATCACCAAGTGTTTTTAAAACATTAATTTTGTTATTTCTAATAGATGTATTAACATTGTTTTTAACTGGTTTAGGAGATGGATGATCTGGTTGCTTATTTTTATTTGGCAGAGAAGTCTTTCTAATTTTATTAGTGGTAGACTTCTTGTCTTTGCCAACCAAAGACCTAGTTGAAGTTGTCTTTTGTTTATCATGTTTTGAAGGAACAACTTTAACAGGTTCTTTAGATGTCTCAGTATATAATGTTTCTGTTCCTGCAACTTCTGTATTTGATGAAACATGTGAGATAGAAGTTGTTTTATTATCATTGTATAATTCAAAAGTTGTTGTATTAAATAATAATTCAAAAGGTGGAACAGCAGAAGTGTCATACTGAACTATTGGTAGCTCGGTATCAGAAATTTCTGTTATTTGAAATTCAATACTGAGTTCTTGTAGCTCAGTATAGCACTTTGAGCAGATGGAAGGACCAATAGGTTTTTCTAAAATTTCATTTTCTTCATCATCTGACTCAGTTTGACATCCAACTTCACATAAAGTTTTAGCTTTTACAAAATTAATAGGGTTCATAGTAGAAAATTCTTCAAATAAGTCAGCAAAATTGTTCCTGTTTTTAAATTGAGGATCAACACCAAGTGCAGCCCTCACATTTTCTGGAAATTGTTCATTTAAACATTTATTTAATTTTATTGAAGCATTTCCCCAAGATTTACACTGTTTTTCAAATTTCTCTTTTTCAAGTTTGTGTAAATGAGCTTTATCAGCTAATCTTTGGTTAATGTCTTTTAAATCTGAAAAATTTAGTTCTAAATCTTTATATTTTGCTAATTTATCCAAGTTTTCATTATTTACCCTTTCAAGTTCTTTAATTGTTAATTTTAAAGCTTTTTCTTTTTGTACAGAGGTTTTAAGATCAACAAGCATATACTCAAAAATCTTGGTTTTTTCATTCACTGAATATGTTTGAAAGGAACTTACCTTATACAACTGAGTGGAATCCCAATCAGTATGAACACTCATCCTCTCAGCCTCTTTGATATCTTTTTCAAAGGAACTCTTCAAATCATCTTCAGTGAAAGCCATAAAGGCTTTATTCTCAATCTCTTCTTCATCATCACTTAACTCTTCATCCATCCATGCTTCTGAGTAAATTTCTTGATGAGGTGCTACATTTCCTTCTGCCCTCTTTCCCTTGCTCCAATTCTTCAGCTTGACATATTTGTCTCTATATCTTTTTGCTCGATATGCAATCTTGTCATTTTGGTCAGTCTCAGAAGACTTGGTATGACAATTTGCAGCAATATGTCCAGGCTTTCCACACCTATAGCACAGACCTGATCTTGGGTCAGTATTAGAAGAGCTAACACCAAGCCTCTTCTTCTTCAACTGATCCAGCTTCATAGACATGAGAGCCATTTGAGTCTCAAGCTCTTCTGCCTCAGCATCAGCAAGATCAACTTCTGGTTCATCTGGCTCAGTCACAGTATAAGCCTGTTGCACAACTAGAGCCATACCAGTGGAAGACTTGTCAGTTTTCTTCCAGTTGATCAGTCTTGCAGCATTATTCTCCTCATGATTCAGCATTAGACCATACAAAGTTTGAAGAGTGTATGACTCAATGTTGTTAGCAGCATTGACAGAGTTTGTCATGTCAAGAAATTGTTGAGGAAGACTATCCAGGAACTTTTGAACAAGCTCTCCTTCCTCTTTCACAATGCCTACACTGATTAGATCATGGATGACAGTATTGAACCTGTTATAGAGAGTGGTGATGTCTTCATTTGGAGTTGAAAAGAAATTTTCATATTTCCTTCTCATGTTGCTTTTTCTTTGCAACTTCACCTTTTCTGTACCTTCATAGGTGACTGATAGGCTATCCCACATAGCCTTTGCTGTTGGCAATTTCATAATTGCATTAAGTATCTCTTTTGTAACAGCATTACCAATCACCCCTTTAGCTCTGGAGTCTAAAGCATACAACTGACGATCAGTATCAGTCCAGTTGTGCTTTAGTTTAGGTACAGATCTTATGCCCTCAGGAGCATCATCAGTAGCAGCAACAGGCTCCACAGTTTATGGAATGATGGGACCATCATTTAGCACAGTGAGCATCTCATGGTGAATAGATTCAAGATACCACTGAGCTTTGAGCTTCCATTGATGGAAGTCCTTTCCATCAAAGATGGGTACTCCCTTTCCAGACATAATTGGTGCAACAATTGTAGACATTTTGGATTTTTGAGTGTTGGAGGGATAGATGTAGGAAATGGCTGCCAGGGTTATAGATCGACTAAATAAGAGATTATTTAGCCTGCTCTGATACCAGTTGTTAGGTCACAACAACCCTGGTTTATAATGTTAATTGATAGATTATTATACTTAGAGAAATATTAAAGTGATAACACAAGAATATAGTCAATGTATAAATCCACTAAGTGTGGTATGCTGCGGAAAAGCAATACCACTGATCAATTACAAAAGATGTGAATGTGTAAAGTAAATTGGTGAGTACTCCTTTGCAAGATGATCTCTATTTATAATGTTATAGAGATCTTACATAATGAGCAAAGGAGTAACCGAAGGACTAAGTAAGGAGAATGACTAAGATCAAGGGATTTGATCTTAGTCCGTTACTATACTGAGTATTACTCAGTCCTTCTACTCAGTATCACTATCTGATACTGAGTACTGATACTGAGTTCCAATACTGATCACTCAGTATCAGACCTAAACTTAGCTATATTATTCTACATATAAGTCAAAGCTAGTCTAGGTTGTTTTGTTATCTTAAGATCCAAAGGGGTAAGGCTTTTTGCCTTAACACTCAAGGCTCAAGGGTCATGACAAAAGGGTAAAGGCTCGCGAGTCAAGGATAAAGGATCAAGTCTCAAGGCTCAAGGCTCAAGGCTCAAGCCTCAAGGCTCAAAGGCTCAAGGCTCAAGGCTCAAGGCTCAAGGCTCAAGGCTCAAGGCTTAACACTCAAGGTTCAAGTCTCAAGGGTCAGGGATCAAGGCTCAAGATTCAAGGCTCAAGATTCAAGGCTCAAGGTTCAAGGCTCAAGGCTAAAGGCTCAAAGCTCAAGGCTCAAGGCTCAAGGCTCAAGGCTCTAGGGTCGAGGCTCAAGGCCCAAGGCTCAAGGCTCAAGGCACAAGGCTCAAGGCCCAAGGCTCAAGGCTCAAGGCTCAAGGCTCAAGGCTCAAGGCTCAAGGCTCAAGGCTCAAGGCTCAAGGCTCAAGGCTCAAGGCTCAAAGATCAAGGCTCAAGGGTCACGAAAAAGGGTAAAGGATCGAAAGTCAAGGCTAAAGAATCAAGTCTCAAGGCTCAAGGCGCAAGGCTCAAGGCTCAACGCTCAAGGCTCAAGGCTCAAGGCTCAAGGGTCAAGGCTCAAGGCTCAAGGCTCAAGGATCAAGGCTCAAGGCTCAAGGCTCAAGGCTCAAGGCTCAAGGCTCAAGGCTCAAGGCTTAACACTCAAGGTTCAAGTCTCAAGGGTCAGGGATCAAGGCTCAAGATTCAAGGCTCATGGTTCATGGCTCAAGGCTCAAGGCTTAAGGTTCAAGGTTCAAAGCTCAAGGCTCAAGGGTCACGACAAAAGGGTAAAGGCTCGAGAGTCAAGGATAAAGGATCAAGTCTCAAGGCTCAAGGCTCAAGGCTCAAGGCTCAAAGGCTCAAGGCTCAAGGCTCAAGGCTCAAGGCTCACGGCTCAAGGCTCAAGGCTCAAGGCTCAAGGCTTAACGCTCAAGGTTCAAGTCTCAAGGGTCAGGGATCAAGGCTCAAGATTCAAGGCTCAAGGTTCAAGGCTCAAGGCTAAAGGCTCAAAGCTCAAGGCTCAAGGGTCAAGGGTCGAGGCTCAAGGGTCAAGGGTCAAGGCTCAAGGCTCAAGGCTCAAGGCTCAAGGCTCAAGGCTCATGGCTCAAGCCTCAAGGCTCAAGGCTCAAGGCTTAACGCTCAAGGTTCAAGTCTCAAGGGTTAGGGATCAAGGCTTAACGCTCAAGGTTCAAGTCTCAAGGGTCAGGGATCAAGGCACAAGATTCAAGGCTCAAGATTGAAGGCTCAAGGTTCAAGGCTCAAGGTTCAAGGCTCAAGGCTCCAGGCTCAAGGCTCAAGGCTCAAGGCTCCAGCTCAAGGCTCAAGGCTCAAGGCTCAAGGATCAGGCTCAAGGCTCAAGGCTCAAGGCTCAAGGCTCAAGGCTCAAGGCTCAAGGCTCAAGGCTCAAGGCTCAAGGCTCAAGGCTCAAGGCTCAAGGCTCAAGCTCAAGGCTCAAGGCTCAATGCTAAAGGCTAAAGGCTCAAGGCTCAAGGCTCAAGGCTCAAGGGTTATGGCCCAAGGCTCAAGGCTCAAGGATCAAGGCTCAAGGCTCAAGGATCAGGCTCAAGGCTTAAGGCTCAAGGCTCAAGGCTCAAGGCTCAAGGCTCAAGGCTCAAGGCTCAAGGCTCAAGGCGTAAGGCTCATGTCTCAAGGCTCAAGGCTCAAGGCTCAAGGCTACAGGCTCAAGGCTCAAGGCTCAAGGCTCAAGGCTCTAGGCTCAAGGCTTAAGGCTCAAGGCAGATGGCTCAAGGTCCAAGGCTCTAGGCTCAAGGCTCAAGGCTCAAGGCTCAAGGCTCAAGGCTCAAGGCTCAAGGCTCAAGGCTCAAGGCTCAAGGCTCAAGGCTCAAGGCTCAAGGCTCAAGGCACAAGGCTCAAGGCTCAAGGCTCAAGGCTCATGGCTCAAGGCTCAAGGCTCAAGGCTCAAGGCTTAAAGCTCAAGGCTCAAGGCTCAAGGGTCGAGGCTCAAGGATCAAGGATCAAGGCTCAAGGCTCAAGGCTCAAAGATCAAGGCTCAAGGGTCACGAAAAAAGGGTAAAGGATCGAAAGTCAATGCTAAAGAATCAAGTCTCAAGGCTCAAGGCCCAAGGCTCAAGGCTCAAGGCTCAAGGCTCAAGGCTCAAGGCTCAAGGCTCAAGGCTCAAGGCTCAAGGCTCAAGGCTCAAGGCTCAAGGCTCAAGGCTCAAGGCTCAAGGCTCAAGGCTCAAGGCTCAATGCTCAAGGCTCAAGGCTCAAGGCTCAAGGCTCAAGGCTTAACACTCAAGGTTCAAGTCTCAAGGGTCAGGGATCAAGGCTCAAGATTCAAGGCTCATGGTTCATGGCTCAAGGCTCAAGGCTCAAGGTTCAAGGTTCAAAGCTCAAGGCTCAAGTGTCACGACAAAAGGGTAAAGGCTCGAGAGTCAAGGATAAAGGATCAAGTCTCAAGGCTCAAGGCTCAAGGCTCAAGGCTCAAGGCTCAAAGGCTCAAGGCTCAAGGCTCAAGGCTCAAGGCTCAAGGCTCAAGGCTCAAGGCTTAACGCTCAAGGTTCAAGTCTCAAGGGTCAGGGATCAAGGCTCAAGATTCAAGGCTCAAGGTTCAAGGCTCAAGGCTAAAGGCTCAAAGCTCAAGGCTCAAGGCTCAAGGCTGAAGGCTCAAGGCTCAAGGGTCGAGGCTCAAGGGTCAAGGCTCAAGGCTCAAGGCTCAAGGCTCAAGGATCAAGGCTTAACGCTCAAGGTTCAAGTCTCAATGGTCAGGGATCAAGGCTCAAGATTCAAGGCTCAAGATTCAAGGCTCAAGGTTCAAGGCTCAAGGCTCAAGGGTCGAGGCTCAAGGCTCAAGGGTCGAGGCTCAAGGCTCAAGGCTCAAGGCTCAAGGCTCAAGGCTCAAGGCTCAAGGCTCAAGGCTCAAGCCTCAAGGCTCAAGGCTCAAGGCTCAAGGCTTAACGCTCAAGGTTCAAGTCTCAAGGGTCAGGGATCAAGGCTCAAGATTCAAGGCTCAAGATTGAAGGCTCAAGGTTCAAGACTCAAGGTTCAAGGGTCAAGGCTCAAGGCTCAAGGCTCAAGGCTCAAGCTAAAGGATCAAGGCTCAAGGCTCAAGGCTCAAGGCTCAAGGATCAGGCTCAAGGCTCAAGGCTCAAGGCTCAAGGCTAAAGGCTCAAGGCTCAAGGCTCAAGGCTCAAGGCTCAAGGCTCAAGGCTCAAGCTCAAGGCTCAAGGCTCAAGGCTCAAGGCTAAAGGCTCAAGGCTCAAGGCTCAAGGCTCAAGGCTCAAGGTCTAAGGCTCAAGGCTCAAGGCTCAAGGCTCAAGCCACAAGGCTCCAGGCTCAAGGCTCAAGGCTCGTGGCTCAAGGCTCATGGCTCAAGGCTCAAGGCTCAAGGCTTAAAGCTCAAGGCTCAAGGCTCAAGGGTCGAGGCTCAAGGCTCATGGCATAAGGCTCAAGGCTCAAGGCTCAAGGCTCAAGGCTCGAGGCTCAAGGCTCAAGACTCAAGGCTCAAGGGTCAAGGCTCAAGGATCAAGGCTCAAGGCTCAAGGCTCAAGGCTCAAGGCTCAAGGTTCAAGGTTCAAAGCTCAAGGCTCAAGGGTCACAACTCAATGGTCAAGACTCAAAAGTCATGGCTAAAGGCTCAAGGCTCAAGGCTCAAGGCTCGAGGCTCAAGGCTCAAGCCTCAAGGCTCAAGGCTCAAGGCTCAAGGCTTAACGCTCAAGGTTCAAGTCTCAAGGGTCAGGGATCAAGGCTCAAGATTCAAGGCTCAAGATTAAAGGCTCAAGGTTCAAGGCTCAAGGCTCAAGGCTCAAGGATCAAGGCTCAAGCTCAAGGCTCAAGGCTCAAGGCTCAAGGCTCAAGGCTCAAGGCTCAAGGATCAGGCTCAAGGCTCAAGGCTCAAGGCTCAAGGCTCAAGGCTCAAGGCTCAAGGCTCAAGGCTCAAGGCTCAAGGCTCAAGGCTCAAGGCTTAAGGCTCAAGGCTCAAGGCACAAGGCTCAAGGCACAAGGCTCAAGGCTCAAGGCTCAAGGCTCAAAGATTCAAGGCTCAAGGCTCAAAGCTCAAGGCTCAAGGCTCAAGGCTCAAGGCTCAAGGCTCAAGGGTCGAGGCTCAAGGGTCAAGGCTCAAGGCTCAAGGCTCAAGCCTCAAGGCTCAAGGCTCAAGGCTCAAGGCTCAAGGCTCAAGGCTCAAGGCTCAAGGCTCAAGGCTCAAGGATCAAGGCTTAACGCTCAAGGTTGAAGTCTCAAGGGTCAGGGATCAAGGCTCAAAATTCAAGGCTCAAGGTTCAAGGCTCAAGGCTTAAAGCTCAAGGCTCAAGGCTCAAGGGTCGAGGCTCAAGGCTCAAGGCTCAAGGCTCAAGGCTCAAGGCTCAAGGCTCAAGGCTCAAGGCTCAAGGCTCAAGGCTCAAGGCTTAACGCTCAAGGTTCAAGTCTCAAGGGTCAGGGATCAAGGCTCAAGATTCAATGCTCAAAATTGAAGGCTCAAGGGTCTAGGCTCAAGGTTCAAGGCTCAAGGCTCAAGGCTCAAGGCTCAAGGCTCAAGGCTCAAGGGTCAAGCTCAAGGCTCAAGGCTCAAGGCTCAAGGCTCAAGGCTCAGGCTCAAGGCTCAAGTCTCAAGGCCCAAGGCTCAAGGCTCAAGGCTCAAGGCTAAAGGCTCAAGGCCCAAGGCCCAAGGCTCAAGGCTCAAGGCTCAAGGCTCAAGGCTCAAGGCTCAAGGCTCAAGGCTCAAGGCTCAAGGCTCAAGGCTCAAGGCTCAAGGCTGAAGGCTCAAGGCTCAAGGCTCAAGGCACAAGGCACAAGGCTCAAGGCTCAAGGCTCAAGGCTCAAGGCTCAAGGCACAAGGCTCAAGGCTCAAGGCTCGTGGCTCAAGGCTCATGGCTCAAGGCTCAAGGCTCAAGGCTCAAGGCTCAAGGCTTAAAGCTCAAGGCTCAAGGCTCAAGGGTCGAGGCTCCAGGCTCATGGCGTAAGGCTCAAGGCTCAAGGATCAAGGCGCAAGGCTCAAGGCTCAAGGCTCAAGGCTCAAGGTTCAAGGTTCAAAGCTCAAGGCTCAAGGGTCACAACTCAAGGGTCAAGACTCAAAAGTCATGGCTAAAGGCTCAAGGCTCAAGGCTCAAGGCTCAAGGCTGAAGGCTCAAGGCTCAAGGTTCGAGGCTCAAGGCTCATGGCATAAGGCTCAAGGCTCTAGGCTCAAGGCTCAAGGCTCAAGGCTCAAGGCTCAAGGCTCAAGGCTCCAGGCTCAAGGCTCAAGGCTCAAGGCTCAAGGCTCAAGGCTCAAGGCTCAAGGCTCAAGGCTCAAGGCTCAAGGCTCAAGGCTCAAGGCTCAAGGCTCAAGGCTCAAGGCTCAAGGATCAAGGTTAAAGGCTCAAGGCTCAAGGCTCAAGGCTCAAGGATCAAGGCTCAAGGCTCAAGGTTCAAGTTTCAAAGCTCAAGGCTCAAGGGTCACGACAAAAGGGTAAAGGCTCGAAAGTCAAGGCTAAAGGATCAATTCTCAAGGCTCAAGGCCCAAGGCTCAAGGCTCAACGCTCAAGGCTCAAGGCTCAAAGCCTCAAGGCTCAAGGCTCAAGGCTCAAGGCTCAAGGCTCAAGGCTCAAGGCTCAAGGCTCAAGGCTCGAGGCTCAAGGCTTAACACTCTAGGTTCATGTCTCAAGGGTCAGGGATCAAGGCTCAAGATTCAAGGCTCAAGGTTCAAGGCTCAAGGCTCAAGGCTCGGGTTCAAGGTTCAAAGCTCAAGGCTCAAGGGTCACGACAAAAGGGTAAAGGCTCGAAAGTCAAGGCTAAAGGATCAAGTCTCAAGGCTCAAGCCTCAAGGCTCAAGGCTCAAGGCTCAAGGCTCAAGGCTCAAGGCTCAAGGCTCAAGGCTCAAGGCTCAAGGCTCAAGGCTCAAGGCTCAAGGCTCAAGGCTCAAGGCTCAAGGCTCAAGGCTCAAGGCTCAAAGGCTCAAGGCTCAAGGCTCAAGGCTCAAGGCTCAAGGCTCAAGGCTTAACGCTCAAGGTTCAAGTCTCAAGGGTCAGGGATCAAGGCTTAAGATTCAAGGCTCAAGGTTCAAGGCTCAAGGCTCAAGGCTCAAAGCTCAAGGCTCAAGGCTAAAGGCTCAAGGCTCGAGGCTCAAGGCTCAAGGCTCAAGTCTCAAGGCTCAAGGCTCAAGGCTCAAGGCTCAAGGCTCAAGGCTTAACGCTCAAGGTTCAAGTCTCAAGGGTCAGGGATCAAGGCTCAAGATTCAAGGCTCATGGTTCATGGCTCAAGGCTCAAGGTTCAAGGTTCAAAGCTCAAGGCTCAAGGGTCACGACAAAAGGGTAAAGGCTCGAGAGTCAAGGATAAAGGATCAAGTCTCAAGGCTCAAGGCTCAAGGCTCAAGGCTCAAGGCTCAAGGCTCAAGGCTCAAGGCTCAAGGCTCAAGGCTCAAGGCTCAAGGCTCAAGGCTCAAGGCTCAAGGCTCAAAGGCTCAAGGCTCAAGGCTCAAGGCTCAAGGCTCAAGTCTTAACGCTCAAGGTTCAAGTCTCAAGGCTCAGGGATCAAGGCTCAAGATTCAAGGCTCAAGGTTCAAGGCTCAAGGCTCAAGGCTCAAAGCTCAAGGCTCAAGGCTCAAGGCTCAAGGGTCGAGGCTCAAGGCTCAAGGCTCAAGGCTCAAGGCTCAAGGCTCAAGGCTCAAGGCTCAAGGCTCAAGGCTCAAGGCTCAAGGCTCAAGGCTTAACGCTCAAGGTTCAAGTCTCAAGGGTCAGGGATCAAGGCTCAAGATTCAAGGCTCAAGGTTCAAGGCTCAAGGTTCAAGGCTCAAGGCTCAAGGCTCAAGGCTCAAGCTCAAGGCTCAAGGCTCAAGGCTCAAGGCTCAAGGCTCAAGGCTCAAGGCTCAAGGCTCAAGGCTCAAGGCTCAAGGCTCAAGGCTCAAGGCTCAAGGCTCAAGGCTCAAGGCTCAAGGATCAGGCTCAAGGCTCAAGGCTCAAGGCTCAAGGCTCAAGGCTCAAGGCTCAAGGCTCAAGGCTTAAGGCACAAGGATCAAGGCTCCAGCTCAAGGCTCAAGGCTCAAGGCTCAAGGCTCAAGGCTCAAGGCTTAAGGCTCAAGGCTCAAGGCTCAAGGCTCAAGGCTCAAGCTCAAGGCTCAAGGCTCAAGGCTCAAGGCTAAAGGCTCAAGGCTCAAGGCTCAAGGCTCAAGGCTCAAGGCTCAAGGCTCAAGGCTCAAGGCTCAAGGCTCAAGGGTCAAGGCTCAAGGCTCAAGGCTCAAGGCTCAAGGTCCAAGGCTCAAGGCTCAAGGCACAAGGCACAAGGCTCAAGGCTCAAGGCTCAAGGCTCAAGGCTCGTGGCTCAAGGCTCATGGATCAAGGCTCAAGGCTAAGGCTCAAGGCTTAAAGCTCAAGGCTCAAGGCTCAAGGGTCGAGGCTCAAGGCTCATGGCATAAGGCTCAAGGCTCAAGGCTCAAGGCTCAAGGCTCAAGGCTCAAGGCTCAAGACTCGAGGCTCAAGACTCAAGACTCCAGGGTCAAGGCTCAAGGATCAAGGCTTAAGGCTCAAGGCTCAAGGTTCAAGGTTCAAAGCTCAAGGCTCAAGGGTCACAACTCAAGGGTCAAGACTCAAAAGTCCTGGCTAAAGGCTCAAGGCTCAAGGCTCAAGGCTCAAGGCTCAAGGGTCGAGGCTCAAGGCTCATGGCATAAGGCACAAGGCTCTAGGTTCAAGGCTCAAGGCTCAAGGCTCAAGGCTTAACGCTCCAGGTTCAAGTCTCAAGGGTCAGGGATCAAGGCTCAAGATTCAAGGCTCAATATTCAAGGCTCAAGGTTCAAGGCTCAAGGTTCAAGGCTCGAGGCTCAAGGCTCAAGGCTCAAGTCTCAAGGCTCAAGGCTCAAGGCTCAAGGCTCAAGGCTCAAGCTCAAGGCTCAAGGCTGAAGGCTGATGGCTCAAGGCTCAAGGCTCAAGGCTCAAGGCTCAAGGATCAGGCTCAAGGCTCAAGGCTCAAGGATCAAGGCTCAAGGATCAAGGCTCAAGGCTCAAGGCTCAAGGCTCAAGGCTCAAGGATCAGGCTCAAGGCTCAAGGCTCAAGGCTCAAGGCTCAAGGCTCAAGGCTCAAGGCTCAAGGCTCAAGGCTCAAGGCTCAAGGCACAAGGCTCAAGGCTCAAGGTTCAAGGCTCAAGGCTCAAGGCTCAAGGCTCATGGCTCAAGGCTCAAGGCTCAAGGCTCAAGGCTCAAGGCTCAAGGCTCAAGGCTCAAGGCTCAAGGCTCAAGGCTCGAGGCTCAAGGCTCAAGGCTCAAGGCTCAAGGTCCAAGGCTCAAGGCTCAAGGCTCAAGGCTCAAGGCACAAGGCTCAAGGCTCAAGGCTCAAGGCTCAAGGCTCAAGGCTCAAGGCTCATGGCTCAAGGCTCATGGCTCAAGGCTCAAGGCTCAAGGCTCAAGGCTCAAGGCTCAAGGCTTAAAGCTCAAGGCTCAAGGCTCAAGGGTCGAGGCTCAAGGCTCATGGCATAAGGCTCAAGGCTCAAGGCTCAAGGCTCAAGGCTCGAGGCTCAAGGCTCAAGGCTCAAGGCTCAAGGCTCAAGGCTCAAGGCTCAAGGCTCAAGGCTCAAGGCTCAAGGCTCAAGGCTCAAGGCTCAAGGGTCGAGGCTCAAGGCTCATGGCATAAGGCTCAAGGCTCAAGGCTCAAGGCTCAAGGCTCAAGGCTCAAGGCTCAAGGCACAAGGCTCAAGGTTCAAGGCTCAAGGCTCAAGGGTCGAGGCTCAAGGCTCATGGCGTAAGGCTCAAGGCTCAAGGCTCAAGGATCAGGCTCAAGGCTCAAGGCTCCAGGCTCAAGGCTCAAGGCTCAAGGCTCAAGGCTCAAGGCTCAAGGCTCAAGGCTCAAGGATCAAGGCTCCAGCTCAAGGCTCAAGGCTCAAGGCTCAAGGCACAAGGCTCAAGGCTCAAGGCTCAAGGCTCAAGGCTCAAGGCTCAAGGCTCAAGGCTCAAGGCTCAAGGCTCAAGGCTCAAGGCTCAAGGCTCAAGGCTCAAGGCTCAAGGCTCAAGGCTCAAGGCTCAAGGCTCAAGGCTCAAGGCTCAAGGCTCAAGGCTCAAGGCTCAAGGCTCAAGGCTCAAGGCTCAAGGCTCAAGGCTCAAGGCTCGAGGCTCGAGGTCCAAGGCTCAAGGCTCAAGGCTCAAGGCTCAAGGCACAAGGCACAAGGCTCAAGGCTCAAGGCTCAAGGCTCGTGGCTCAAGGCTCATGGATCAAGGCTCAAGGCTTAAAGCTCAAGGCTCAAGGCTCAAGGGTCGAGGCTCAAGGCTCATGGCATAAGGCTCAAGGCTCAAGGCTCAAGGCTCAAGGCTCAAGGCTCAAGGCTCAAGGCTCAAGGCTCAAGGCTCAAGGCTCAAGGGTCGAGGCTCAAGGCTCATGGCATAAGGCACAAGGCTCTAGGTTCAAGGCTCAAGGCTCAAGGCTCAAGGCTTAACGCTCCAGGTTCAAGTCTCAAGGGTCAGGGATCAAGGCTCAAGATTCAAGGCTCAATATTCAAGGCTCAAGGTTCAAGGCTCAAGGTTCAAGGCTCGAGGCTCAAGGCTCAAGGCTCAAGTCTCAAGGCTCAAGGCTCAAGGCTCAAGGCTCAAGGCTCAAGCTCAAGGCTCAAGGCTGAAGGCTGATGGCTCAAGGCTCAAGGCTCAAGGCTCAAGGCTCAAGGCTCAAGGCTCAAGGATCAGGCTCAAGGCTCAAGGCTCAAGGATCAAGGCTCAAGGATCAAGGCTCAAGGCTCAAGGCTCAAGGCTCAAGGCTCAAGGCTCAAGGATCAGGCTCAAGGCTCAAGGCTCAAGGCTCAAGGCTCAAGGCTCAAGGCTCAAGGCTCAAGGCTCAAGGCTCAAGGCTCAAGGCTCAAGGCTCAAGGCTCAAGGCTCAAGGATCAAGGCTAAAGGCTCAAGGCTCAAGGCTCAAGGCTCAAGGCTCAAGGCTCAAGGCTCAAGGCTCAAGGCTCAAGGCTCAAGGCTCAAGGCTCAAGGCTCAAGGCTCAAGGCTCAAGGTCCAAGGCTCAAGGCTCAAGGCTCAAGGCACAAGGCTCAAGGCTCAAGGCTCAAGGCTCAAGGCTCATGGCTCAAGGCTCATGGCTCAAGGCTCAAGGCTCAAGGCTCAAGGCTCAAGGCTTAAGGCTTAAAGCTCAAGGCTCAAGGCTCAAGGGTCGAGGCTCAAGGCTCATGGCATAAGGCTCAAGGCTCAAGGCTCAAGGCTCAAGGCTCAAGGCTCAAGGCTCGAGGCTCAAGGCTCAAGACTCAAGGCTCAAGGGTCAAGGCTCAAGGATCAAGGCTCAAGGCTCAAGGCTCAAGGCTCAAGGTTCAAGGTTCAAAGCTCAAGGCTCAAGGGTCACAACTCAAGGGTCAAGACTAAAAAGTCATGGCTAAAGGCTCAAGGCTCAAGGCTCAAGGCTCAAGGCTCAAGGCTCAAGGCTCAAGGCTCAAGGCTCAAGGCTTAAGGCTCAAGGCTCAAGGGTCGAGGCTCAAGGCTCATGGCATAAGGCTCAAGGCTCAAGGCTCAAGGCTCAAGGCTCAAGGCTCAAGGCTCAAGGCTCAAGGCTTAAGGCTCAAGGCTCAAGGGTCGAGGCTCAAGGCTCATGGCATAAGGCTCAAGGCTCAAGGCTCAAGGATCAGGCTCAAGGCTCAAGGCTCAAGGCTCAAGGCTCAAGGCTCAAGGCTCAAGGCTCAAGGCTCAAGGCTCAAGGATCAAGGCTCCAGCTCAAGGCTCAAGGCTCAAGGCTCAAGGCACAAGGCTCAAGGCTCAAGGCTCAAGGCTCAAGGCTCAAGGCTCAAGGCTCAAGGCTCAAGGCTCAAGGCTCAAGGCTCAAGGCTCAAGGCTCAAGGCTAAAGGCTCAAGGCTCAAGGCTCAAGGCTCAAGGCTCAAGGCTCAAGGCTCAAGGCTCAAGGCTCAAGGGTCAAGGCTCAAGGCTCAAGGCTCAAGGCTCAAGGCTCAAGGTCCAAGGCTCAAGGCTCAAGGCTCAAGGCACAAGGCACAAGGCTCAAGGCTCAAGGCTCAAGGCTCGTGGCTCAAGGCTCATGGATCAAGGCTCAAGGCTCAAGGCTTAAAGCTCAAGGCTCAAGGCTCAAGGGTCGAGGCTCAAGGCTCATGGCATAAGGCTCAAGGCTCAAGGCTCAAGGCTCAAGGCTCGAGGCTCAAGACTCAAGACTCCAGGGTCAAGGCTCAAGGATCAAGGCTCAAGGCTCAAGGCTCAAGGTTCAAGGTTCAAAGCTCAAGGCTCAAGGGTCACAACTCAAGGGTCAAGACTCAAAAGTCATGGCTAAAGGCTCAAGGCTCAAGGCTCAAGGCTCAAGGCTCAAGGGTCGAGGCTCAAGGCTCATGGCATAAGGCTCAAGGCTCTAGGTTCAAGGCTCAAGGCTCAAGGCTTAACGCTCCAGGTTCAAGTCTCAAGGGTCAGGGATCAAGGCTCAAGATTCAAGGCTCAATATTCAAGGCTCAAGGTTCAAGGCTCAAGGTTCAAGGCTCAAGGCTCAAGGCTCAAGGCTCAAGTCTCAAGGCTCAAGGCTCAAGGCTCAAGGCTCAAGGCTCAAGCTCAAGGCTCAAGGCTGAAGGCTGATGGCTCAAGGCTCAAGGCTCAAGGCTCAAGGCTCAAGGCTCAAGGCTCAAGGCTCAAGGATCAGGCTCAAGGCTCAAGGCTCAAGGATCAAGGCTCAAGGATCAAGGCTTAAGGCTCAAGGCTCAAGGCTCAAGGCTCAAGGCTCAAGGCTCAAGGATCAGGCTCAAGGCTCAAGGCTCAAGGCTCAAGGCTCAAGGCTCAAGGCTCAAGGCTCAAGGCTCAAGGCTCAAGGCTTAAGGCTCAAGGCTCAAGGCTCAAGGCTCAAGGCTCAAGGCTCAAGGATCAAGGCTAAAGGCTCAAGGCTCAAGGCTCAAGGCTCAAGGCTCAAGGCTCAAGGCTCAAGGCTCAAGGCTCAAGGCTCAACGCTCAAGGCTCAAGGTCCAAGGCTCAAGGCTCAAGGCTCAAGGCACAAGGCTCAAGGCTCAAGGCTCAAGGCTCAAGGCTCAAGGCTCATGGCTCAAGGCTCATGGCTCAAGGCTCAAGGCTCAAGGCTCAAGGCTCAAGGCTCAAGGCTCAAGGCTCAAGGCTTAAAGCTCAAGGCTCAAGGCTCAAGGGTCGAGGCTCAAGGCTCATGGCATAAGGCTCAAGGCTCAAGGCTCAAGGCTCAAGGCTCGAGGCTCAAGGCTCAAGACTCAAGGCTCAAGGGTCAATGCTCAAGGATCAAGGCTCAAGGCTCAAGGCTCAAGGCCCAAGGTTCAAGGTTCAAAGCTCAAGGCTCAAGGGTCACAACTCAAGGGTCAAGACTCAAAAGTCATGGCTAAAGGCTCAAGGCTCAAGGCTCAAGGCTCAAGGCTCAAGGCTCAAGGCTCAAGGCTCAAGGCTTAAGGCTCAAGGCTCAAGGGTCGAGGCTCAAGGCTCATGGCATAAGGCTCAAGGCTCAAGGCTCAAGGCTCAAGGCTCAAGTCTCAAGGCTCAAGGCTCAAGGCTCAAGGCTCAAGGCTCAAGGCTCAAGGCTCAAGGATCAAGGCTTAAGGCTCAAGGCTCAAGGGTCGAGGCTCAAGGCTCATGGCATAAGGCTCAAGGCTCAAGGCTCAAGGCTCAAGGCTCAAGGCTCAAGGCTCAAGGCTCAAGGCTCAAGGCTCAAGGCTCAAGGCTCAAGGCTCAAGGCTCAAGGTTCAAGGTTCAAAGCTCAAGGCTCGAGGGTCACGACAAAAGGGTAAAGGCTCGAAAGTCAAGGCTAAAGGATCAATTCTCAAGGCTCAAGGACCAAGGCTCAAGGCTCAAGGCTCAAGGCTCAAGGCTCAAAGGCTCAAGGCTCAAGGCTCAAGGCTCAAAGCTCAAGGCTCAAGGCTCAAGGCTCAAGGCTCAAGGCTCAAGGCTCAAGGCTCAAGGCTCAAGGCTCAAAGCTCAAGGCCTAACACTCAAGGTTCAAGTCTCAAGGGTCAGGGATCAAGGCTCAAGATTCAAGGCTCAAGGGTCAGGGATCAAGGCTCAAGATTCAAGGCTCAAGGTTCAAGGCTCAAGGCTCAAGGCTCAAGGATCAAGGCTTAAGGTTCAAAGCTCAAGGCTCAAGGGTCACGACAAAAGGGTAAAGGCTCGAAAGTCAAGGCTAAAGGATCAAGTCTCAAGGCTCAAGGCTCAAGGCTCAAGGCTCAAGGCTCAAGGCTCAAGGCTCAAGGCTCAAAGGCTCAAGGCTGAAGGCTCAATGCTCAAGGCATAACGCTCAAGGTTCAAGTCTCAAGGGTCAGGGATCAAGGCTCAAGACTCAAGGCTCAAGGTTCAAGGCTCAAGGCTCAAGGCTCAAAGCTCAAGGCTCAAGGCTCAAGGGTCGAGGCTCAAGGCTCAAGGCTCAAGGCTCAAGGCTCAAGGCACAAGGCTCAAGGCTCAAGGCTCAAGGCTCAAGGCTCAATGCTCAAGGCTCAAGGCTCAAGGCTCAAGGCTCAAGGCTCAAGGCTCAAATCTCATGGCTCAAGGCTCAAGGCTCAAGGCTCAAGGCTTAAGGGTCAAGTATAAGGAAAAGTAATTAAAAGAACGAAAGATAATGATTATAATAAAATGAATTTAGGTAGTTAATTGGTGTTAATTGATTGTTCTCTATGTTGCAGGAGTTCAACAAATTCACAATCGAGCACTAAATATGATTGTTCCATGTTAGGTCAGATTTCAACAAAGCGTAAGTACGAAAAACATATATGTGAAACAATTACATATTATCTGATACCTGAAAATGAATATTTGAGACGAATCAAATGGTGACACGATCGAGTTCTGTAGGAGAAAGATGAAGAATCACTTGAACCGCATTTCTCAATTCTCCCCATCGATGGAGTATTGAACAAATATAGATATCCATAACTCATACCCATGACCCTTGAACCATTATTACTAATAGCCATGACCAATAGCCTACAGATATCCATTTTACAAGAAATATGTGTCCATATCCCATAACCATGGCCCTTGAACCATTATAACCACAAGATGTCCGTAAGTCATACCGATGGCCCTTGAGCCATTATAACTACTTGCCATGACCAATAACCTATAAATATCCATCTTACAAGTAATAGGTGTACATAACCCATATCCATGGCCATTGAACCATTATAACCACTAGATGTCCATAATTCTTAGCGATGGCCCTTGAACCATTATAACTACTAGCCATGACCAATAGCCTATAGATACCTATTTTACAACTAATAGTTGTCCATAACCCATAACCATAGCCCTTGAACCATTAGATGTCCATAACTCATAGAGATGTTCCTTGAACCATCATAACTACTAGCCATGACCAATAGCCTATAGTTATCCGTTTTACAAGTAGTAGATGTCCATAAGCCATAACCATGGCCTTTGAACCATTATAACCACCAGATGTCCATAACTCATACCAATGGCCCTTGAACCATTATAACTACTAGCCATGACCAATAGCCTAGAGATATCCATTTTACCAGTAAAAGGTGTCCATAACCCATAACCATGGCTCTTGAACCATTATAACCACTAGATGTCCATAACTCTTATCGATGGCCCTTGAACCATTATAACTACTAGCCATGACCAATAGCCTATATATCTATTTTACATGTAATAGGTGTCCACAACCCATAACCATGGCCCTTAAGTGATTATAGATATCCATAACTCATGCCGATGACCCTTGAACGATTATAACTACTAGCCATGACCAATAGCCTATAGATATCCATTTTACAAGTAATAGGTGTCCATAACCCATAACCTGAAGGATTTATGTGCACAGTTAGTCAACCTATGATGTTATATCCATGCCTACGAAACACTTAAGGGTCACACCGGTGAATGCATGTAATACGAGCAAGATAAGCAATGATACTACGAAGAGGAATGATTCATAATAATCATTATGAATCAGTTAAGTATTAAGTTAAGTTTAACTTATTACTAGATTAGTTTAACTAACTAATTAATACTAGTATTTGTACATTTACTAGTTGAGTAAATATACAACGTGTTAATTATAGATTATCCATGATATTATTTAAAACTATTAAATCATATAGTAAATTGGATAATATTGTTGTATAAATTATATAAAGGTTATTATATAATTAATTATTAAAAGTATAAATACAAGTATATAATTCGTGTATATGGGTGCCGAATTATTAGTGTATTAATACTAGACATTTAATAGTTAAGTGCAACAATAATAATCAAGATATTAGTATTAAATTATTTATGATAGTACGTTTTAAATATTAGTATTAATATAATATGATTATATTGGATATAATCAAGATAGACTTTAAAGAGTATTATTACAAGTCTTTTATACTTGTAATGAAGGAATTTAATGAAGTCATAATTCCTTAATAGGAATAATTGGATATTCGTAAAATCCAAGTGAAATGACTTAGACATTAAATGAACTCTTAAAAGAAACAAACTATATTAGAGTATTTAAGAATCAAAAGGTACTATTGCAAGTCTTTTATACTTGTAATAAATATAATATTTAATCAAGTCATAATTCCCTAATAGGAATATTGGATATTTGAGAAATCCAAGAAATGACTTTGGCATTAAATGAAATTCTTAAAAGATACTAATACACTTAAGAATTGAAAGTATCGTTTCAAGTGTCTTAAACTTGTTAGATACAGTTATCAATGAAAGTCATGATTCCCTTATCAAGAATGTTGGATATTCGCAAATCCAAAGGATGACTTTGATAATTGATTAATTCTTAAAGGATTAAACTATAATTTTGACTATGTCAAAAGTAGTAGTTTAAGTGATGCTTATTTCCATAAAATTTAGTGGGAGCTATGACTAACATATTCACTAGAGGTACTAGTGAATATAGTAAAGTTAGTTAGGACATTAACAACAAGGAATTACCAAGTCGTTAGCCAAAGAGTTAAGAGAAATAAATGATCATTGATTAGACTATTGCAAACCTAATAGCATGATCACAAGTCTTGTGAATAAAATTGCATATCTAATAGGATGTTCACACTCCAGTGAACAAGATTAATCATTTAAGGAAATATCTTTAACTAGTAAGAATTTCTACAAATCAAGTAGCTAAAAGAGATTTAGTTACAAGGCAAGTTTTATAGATTCAAGAAACTAAAGGAGTAATTTTCCAATCCTCCTATGTTTACCGAATCATATAAAAAGGCAAAACGAGAATATGTTCTAACTATTGCATGAACAATATCTAGCAAAGACAAAAGTAATAGTATTCGTGAATACTCGTCCTATGTCTTTAGTTTAATAGAAATGACTAACTGTAATTAGTGATAAAAGTTGCAATTAAGGAGTCATTGAGCAATCAACACAAACGCAAAGAATAAGTAATGGTCCACTAGTAATTCAGTATATATGTCCAGTGAGGAATAATACATGAGTTAGTATCATTGTAATTCAGAATTTGTATGTTTTACAACATCCATGAATAAAAGTTTCTTTATTCAAAAAGATATAAATCCGTGACTACTCGTCTTGGTGGGAACCTCGATGGGACGTTAACGTCATCGCGATATTTGGTGGTAGATTCGAAGTTCTTCGAAGATAGCTACCGTGATAATACTTCATGGTTGAAAAGTTCAAAAGTATTATTCACTAGGATTGTCCTTAAGCCTGAGGTATTTGGTTTGAGATACAATGACTAATGTGCTTTGGTTCGTCTTAGACAATTCTGAAATATGGTTGTCATACGAGGCCTTACTGGGTACAAAGGAATTTGTATTTTGAATCGAAATATAACAAGATGGTAATTGCACCTCCTTTTTTTAGGAGAGATATTTATGGGTCCTTTGACATGATGAGATAACTGGAAAGTGCATGGAAATGCCCAAACGAACTGATTTGTTCTTTGTCATTTATCACAACAGTTTGAATCAAGAAGTCATGAAATGATTTCGAATACAGGAGTTGATATTTTCTACCATGCTCGTATTTGTTATCACAAATATCGTTCTGCAAGTGATAAACCTAACATAATTGCCCAAGAAGTACAGACAAAGTGTTCTTTACTAGGAGACGCTATTAAAGAGTTTTTCAAAACTATACCTGGGTTACATAAGCTGTTTTTATGGGGTTGGTTACCTACATGCCCATCTAGAAGGCCACTTTAACTCGTATCATTAAGATAAAGGTTACAAACTTGCACAAGTGGGAGTCTGAAGGATTTATGTGCACAATTAGTCAACCTTGAACCTTGAGCCTTAAGCCTTAATCCTTGAGCCTTAAGCCTTGAGCCTTGAGCCTTGATCCTTGAGCCTTGAGCCTTGAGCCTTGAGCCTTGGGCCTTGGGCCTTGAGCCTTGAGCCTTGGGCATGGAGCCTCGAGCCTCGAGCCTCGAGCCTCGAGCCTCGAGCCTTGAGGCTTTAGCCTTGAGCCTTGAGCCTTGAGCCCGGAGCCTCGAGCCTCGTGACTTGAGCCTTGAGCGTTGAGCCTTCAGCCTTGAGCCTTGAGCCTTTTTCCATGAACCTTGAACCTTGAGCCTTAAGCCTTAATCCTTGAGCCTTAAGCCTTGAGCCTTGAGCCTTGATCCTTGAGCCTTGAGCCTTGAGCCTTGAGCCTTGGGCCTTGGGCCTTGAGCCTTGGGCCTGGAGCCTCGAGCCTCGAGCCTCGAGCCTCGAGCCTTGAGCCTTTAGCCTTGAGCCTTGAGCCTTGATCCCGGAGCCTCGAGCCTCGAGCCTCGACCCTCGATCCTTGAGCCTTAACCCTTGACCGTTGACCCTTTATCCTTGAGCCTTGAGCCTTGAGCCTTGAGCCTTGAGACATGAGCCTTGACCATTGACCCTTGAGTCGTGACTTGAGCCTTGAACCTTGAGCCTTGAGCCTTGAGTCCTGACCCTTGAGCCGTCACTTGAGCCTTGATCCTTGAACCTCGAGCCTTGAGCCTTGAGCCTTGACCCTTGACCCTCTAGCCATGAGCCTTGATCCTTGAGCCTTAAGCCTTGAGCCTTTTTCCTTGAACCTTGAGCCTTGAGCCTTGAGCCTTGAGCCTTGAGCCTTGAGCCTTGAGCCTTGAGCCTTGAGCCTTGAGCCTTGAGCCTTGAGCCTTGAGCCTTGAGCCTTGAGCCTTGAGCCTTGACCCTTGACCCTTGACCCTTGACCCTTGAGTGTTGAGCCTTAACTTTTGAGCCTTGACCCTAGAGCCGTGACTTGAGCCTTGAGCCTTTTTCCATGAACCTTGAACCTTGAGCCTTAAGCCTTAATCCTTGAGCCTTAAGCCTTGAGCCTTGAGCCTTGATCCTTGAGCCTTGAGCCTTGAGCCTTGAGCCTTGGGCCTTGGGCCTTGAGCCTTGAGCCTTGGGCATGGAGCTTCGAGCCTCGAGCCTCGAGCCTCGAGCCTTGAGGCTTTAGCCTTGAGGCTTTAGCCTTGAGGCTTTAGCCTTGAGCCTTGAGCCTTGAGCCCGGAGCCTCGAGCCTCGTGACTTGAGCCTTGAGCGTTGAGCCTTCAGCCTTGAGCCTTGAGCCTTTTTCCATGAACCTTGAACCTTGAGCCTTAAGCCTTAATCCTTGAGCCTTAAGCCTTGAGCCTTGAGCCTTGATCCTTGAGCCTTGAGCCTTGAGCCTTGAGCCTTGGGCCTTGGGCCTTGAGCCTTGAGCCTTGGGCCTAGAGCCTCGAGCCTCGAGCCTCGAGCCTTGAGCCTTTAGCCTTGAGCCTTGAGCCTTGATCCCGGAGCCTCGAGCCTCGAGCCTCGACCCTCGAGCCTTGAGCCTTAACCCTTGACCGTTGACCCTTTATCCTTGAGCCTTGAGCCTTGAGCCTTGAGACATGAGCCTTGACCATTGACCCTTGAGTCGTGACTTGAGCCTTGAGCCTTGAGCCTTGAGCCTTGAGCCTTGAGTCCTGACCCTTGAGCCGTCACTTGAGCCTTGATCCTTGAACCTCGAGCCTTGAGCCTTGAGCCTTGACCCTTGACCCTCTAGCCATGAGCCTTGAGCCTTGAGCCTTAAGCCTTGAGCCTTTTTCCTTGAACCTTGAGCCTTAAGCCTTGAGCCTTGAGCCTTGAGCCTTGAGCCTTGAGCCTTGAGCCTTGAGCCTTGAGCCTTGATCCTTGAGCCTTGAGCCTTGAGCCTTGAGCCTTGAGCCTTGAGCCTTGACCCTTGACCCTTGACCCTTGAGTGTTGAGCCTTAACTTTTGAGCCTTGACCCTAGAGCCGTGACTTGAGCCTTGAGCCTTTTTCCATGAACCTTGAACCTTGAGCCTTAAGCCTTAATCCTTGAGCCTTAAGCCTTGAGCCTTGAGCCTTGATCCTTGAGCCTTGAGCCTTGAGCCTTGAGCCTTGGGCCTTGGACCTTGAGCCTTGAGCCTTGGGCATGGAGCCTCGAGCCTCGAGCCTCGAGCCTTGAGGCTTTAGCCTTGAGCCCGGAGCCTCGAGCCTCGTGACTTGAGCCTTGAGCGTTGAGCCTTCAGCCTTGAGCCTTGAGCCTTTTTCCATGAACCTTGAACCTTGAGCCTTAAGCCTTAATCCTTGAGCCTTAAGCCTTGAGCCTTGAGCCTTGATCCTTGAGCCTTGAGCCTTGGGCCTTGGGCCTTGAGCCTTGAGCCTTGGGCCTGGAGCCTCGAGCCTCGAGCCTCGAGCCTTGAGCCTTTAGCCTTGAGCCTTGAGCCTTGATCCCGGAGCCTCGAGCCTCGAGCCTCGACCCTCGAGCCTTGAGCCTTAACCCTTGACCGTTGACCCTTTTTCCTTGAGCCTTGAGTCTTGAGCCTTGAGCCTTGAGACATGAGCCTTGACCATTGACCCTTGAGTCGTGACTTGAGCCTTGAGCCTTGAGCCTTGAGCCTTGAGCCTTGAGTCCTGACCCTTGAGCCGTCACTTGAGCCTTGATCCTTGAACCTCGAGCCTTGAGCCTTGACCCTTGACCCTTGACCCTCTAGCCATGAGCCTTGAGCCTTGAGCCTTAAGCCTTGAGCCTTTTTCCTTGAACCTTGAGCCTTAAGCCTTGAGCCTTGAGCCTTGAGCCTTGATCCTTGAGCCTTGAGCCTTGAGCCTTGAGCCTTGAGCCTTGAGCCTTGAGCCTTGAGCCTTGAGCCTTGAGCCTTGAGCCTTGAGCCTTGACCCTTGACCCTTGACCCTTGAGTGTTGAGCCTTAACTTTTGAGCCTTGACCCTAGAGCCGTGACTTGAGCCTTGAGCCTTTTTCCATGAACCTTGAACCTTGAGCCTTAAGCCTTAATCCTTGAGCCTTAAGCCTTGAGCCTTGAGCCTTGATCCTTGAGCCTTGAGCCTTGAGCCTTGAGCCTTAGGCCTTGGGACTTGAGCCTTGAGCCTTGGGCATGGAGCCTCGAGCCTCGACCCTCGAGCCTTGAGGCTTTAGCCTTGAGCCTTGAGCCCGGAGCCTCGAGCCTCGTGACTTGAGCCTTGAGCGTTGAGCCTTCAGCCTTGAGCCTTGAGCCTTTTTCCATGAACCTTGAACCTTGAGCCTTAAGCCTTAATCCTTGAGCCTTAAGCCTTGAGCCTTGAGCCTTGATCCTTGAGCCTTGAGCCTTGAGCCTTGAGCCTTGGGCCTTGGGCCTTGAGCCTTGAGCCTTGGACCTGGAGCCTCGAGCCTCGAGCCTCGAGCCTTGAGCCTTTAGCCTTGAGCCTTGAGCCTTGATCCCGGAGCCTCGAGCCTCGAGCCTCGACCCTCGAGCCTTGAGCCTTAACCCTTGACCGTTGACCCTTTATCCTTGAGCCTTGAGCCTTGAGCCTTGAGCCTTGAGCCTTGAGACTTGAGCCTTGACCATTGACCTTTGAGTCGTGACTTGAGCCTTGAGCCTTGAGCCTTGAGTCCTGACCCTTGAGCCGTCACTTGAGCCTTGATCCTTGAACCTAGAGCCTTGAGCCTTGAGCCTTGACCCTTGACCCTCTAGCCATGAGCCTTGAGCCTTGAGCCTTAAGCCTTGAGCCTTTTTCCTTGAACCTTGAGCCTTAAGCCTTGAGCCTTGAGCCTTGAGTCTTGAGCCTTGAGCCTTGAGCCTTGAGCCTTGAGCCTTGAGCCTTGAGCCTTGAGCCTTGAGCCTTGAGCCTTGACCCTTGAACCTTGACCCTTGAGTGTTGAGCCTTAACTTTTGAGCCTTGACCCTAGAGCCGTGACTTGAGCCTTGAGCCTTTTTCCATGAACCTTGAACCTTGAGCCTTAAGCCTTAATCCTTGAGCCTTAAGCCTTGAGCCTTGAGCCTTGATCCTTGAGCCTTGAGCCTTGAGCCTTGAGCCTTGGGCCTTGGGCCTTGAGCCTTGAGCCTTGGGCATGGTGCCTCGAGCCTCGAGCCTCGAGCCTCGAGCCTCGAGCCTTGAGGCTTTAGCCTTGAGCCTTGAGCCTTGAGCCCGGAGCCTCGAGCCTCGTGACTTGAGCCTTGAGCGTTGAGCCTTCAGCCTTGAGCCTTGAACCTTTTTCCATGAACCTTGAACCTTGAGCCTTAAGCCTTAATCCTTGAGCCTTAAGCCTTGATCCTTGAGCCTTGATCCTTGAGCCTTGAGCCTTGAGCCTTGAGCCTTGGGCCTTGGGCCTTGAGCCTTGAGCCTTGGGCCTGGAGCCTCGAGCCTCGAGCCTCGAGCCTTGAGCCTTTAGCCTTGAGCCTTGAGCCTTGATCCCGGAGCCTCGAGCCTCGAGCCTCGACCCTCGAGCCTTGAGCCTTAACCCTTGACCGTTGACCCTTTATCCTTGAGCCTTGAGCCTTGAGCCTTGAGCCTTGAGCCTTGAGCCTTGAGACATGAGCCTTGACCATTGACCCTTGAGTCGTGACTTGAGCCTTGAGCCTTGAGCCTTGAGCCTTGAGCCTTGAGTCCTGACCCTTGAGCCGTCACTTGAGCCTTGATCCTTGAACCTCGAGCCTTGAGCCTTGAGCCTTGACCCTTGAGCCTCTAGCCATGAGCCTTGAGCCTTGAGCCTTAAGCCTTGAGCCTTTTTCCTTGAACCTTGAGCCTTAAGCCTTGAGCCTTGAGCCTTGAGCCTTGAGCCTTGAGCCTTGAGCCTTGAGCCTTGAGCCTTGAGCCTTGAGCCTCGAGCCTTGAGCCTTGAGCCTTGACCCTTGACCCTTGACCCTTGAGTGTTGAGCCTTAACTTTTGAGCCTTGACCCTAGAGCCGTGACTTGAGCCTTAAGCCTTTTTCCATGAACCTTGAACCTTGAGCCTTAAGCCTTAATCCTTGAGCCTTAAGCCTTGAGCCTTGAGCCTTGATCCTTGAGCCTTGAGCCTTGAGCCTTGGGCCTTGGGCCTTGAGCCTTGAGCCTTGGGCATGGAGCCTCGAGCCTCGAGCCTCGAGCCTCGAGCCTTGAGGCTTTAGCCTTGAGCCTTGAGCCCGGAGCCTCGAGCCTCGTGACTTGAGCCTTGAGCGTTGAGCCTTCAGCCTTGAGCCTTGAGCCTTTTTCCATGAACCTTGAACCTTGAGCCTTAAGCCTTAATCCTTGAGCCTTAAGCCTTGAGCCTTGAGCCTTGATCCTTGAGCCTTGAGCCTTGAGCCTTGAGCCTTGGGCCTTGGGCCTTGAGCCTTGAGCCTTGGGCCTGGAGCCTCGAGCCTCGAGCCTCGAGCCTCGAGCCTCGAGCCTTGAGCCTTGAGCCTTGATCCCGGAGCCTCGAGCCTCGAGCCTCGACCCTCGAGCCTTGAGCCTTAACCCTTGACCGTTGACCCTTTATCCTTGAGCCTTGAGCCTTGAGCCTTGAGCCTTGAGACATGAGCCTTGACCATTGACCCTTGAGTCGTGACTTGAGCCTTGAGCCTTGAGCCTTTTTCCATGAACCTTGAACCTTGATCCTTAAGCCTTGAGCCTTAAGCCTTGAGCCTTGAGCCTTGAGCCTTGAGCCTTGAGCCTTGAGCCTTGAGCCTTGAGCCTTGAACCTTGAGCCTTAAGCCTTGAGCCTTGAGTTTTGAGCCTTGAGCCTTGAGCCTTGAGCCTTGAGCCTTGAGTCCTGACCCTTGAGCCGTAACTTGAGCCTTGATCCTCGAGCCTTGACCCTTGACCCTTGACCCTCTAGCCATGAGCCTTGAGCCTTGAGCCTTAAGCCTTTTTCCTTGAACCTTGAGCCTGAAGCCTTGAGCCTTAAGCCTTGAGCCTTGAGCCATGAGCCTTGAGCCTTGACCCTTGACCCTTGAGCCTTGACCCTTGACCCTTGACCCTTGAGTGTTGAGCCTTAACTTTTGAGCCTTGACCCTAGAGCCGTGACTTGAGCCTTGAGCGTTTAGCCTTCAGCCTTGAGCCTTGAGCCTTTTTCCATGAACCTTGAACCTTGAGCCTTAAGCCTTAATCCTTGAGCCTTAAGCCTTGAGCCTTGAGCCTTGATCCTTGACCCTTGAGCCTTGAGCCTTGAGCCTTGGGCCTTGGGCCTTGGGCCTTGAGCCTTGAGCCTTGGGCCTGTAGCCTCGAGCCTCGAGCCTCGAGCCTTGACCCTTTAGCCTTGAGCCTTGAGCCCGGAGCCTCGAGCCTCGTGACTTGAGCCTTGAGTGTTGAGCCTTCAGCCTTGAGCCTTGAACCTTGAGCCTTGGGCCTTGGGCCTTGAGCCTTGAGCCTTGGGCCTGGAGCCTCGAGCCTCGAGCCTCGAGCCTCGAGCGTTGAGCCTTTAGCCTTGAGCCTTGAGCCTTGAGCCTTGAGCCCGGAGCCTTGAGCCTCGAGCCTCGAGCCTCGAGCCTTGACCCTTGACCATTGACCCTTTAGCCTTGAGCCTTGAGCCTTGAGACATGAGCCTTGACCATTGACCCTTGAGTCTTGACTTGAGCCTTGAGCCTTGAGCCTTGAGCCTTTTTCCATGAACCTTGAACCTTGATCCTTAAGCCTTGAGCCTTAAGCCTTGAGCCTTGAGCCTTGAGCCTTGAGCCTTGAGCCTTGAGCCTTGAGGCTTGAGCCTCGAGCCTCGAGCCTAGAGCCTCTAGCCTCGAGCCTTGAGCCTTGAGCCTTGAGCCTTGAGCCTTTTTCCTTGAACCTCGAGCCTTAAGCCTTGAGCCTTGAGTTTTGAGCCTTGAGCCTTGAGCCCTGAGCCTTGAGCCTTGAGCCTTGAGCCTTGAGTCCTGACCCTTGAGCCGTAACTTGAGCCTTGATCCTCGAGCCTTGACCTTTGACCCTTGACCCTCTAGCCATGAGCCTTGAGCCTTGAGCCTTAAGCCTTGAGCCTTTTTCCTTGAATCTTGAGCCTTAAGCCTTGAGCCTTAAGCCTTGAGCCTTGAGCCTTGAGCCATGAGCCTTGAGCCTTGAGCCTTGAGCCTTGAGCCTTGAGCCTTGAGCCTTGAGCCTTGAGCCTTGAGCCTTGAGCCTTGAGCCTTGAGCCTTGAGCCTTGAGCCTTGACCCTTGACCCTTGACCCTTGAGTGTTGAGCCTTGAGCCTTGACTTTTGAGCCTTGACCCTAGAGTCGTGACTTGAGCCTTGAGCTCTGAGCCTTGAGCCTTGAGCCTTGAGCCTTTTCCATGAACCTTGAACCTTGAGCCTTAAGCCTTAATCCTTGAGTCTTAAGCCTTGAGCCTTGATCCTTGAGCCTTGAGCCTTGATCCTTGAGCCTTGAGCCTTGAGCCTTGAGCCATGAGCCTTGAGCCTTGAGCCTTGAGCCTTGAGCCTTGAGCCTTGAGCCTTGAGCCTTGAGCCTTGGGCCTTGAGCCTTGAGCCTTGGGCCTGGAGCCTCGAGCCTCGAGCCTTGAGCCTTTAGCCTTGAGCCTTGAGCCTTGAGCCTTTAGCCTTGAGCCTTAACCCTTGACCGTTGACCCTTTAGCCTTGAACCTTGAGCCTTGAGCCTTGAGCCTTGAGCCTTGAGCCTTGAGCCTTGAGCCTTGAGACATGAGCCTTGACCATTGACCCTTGAGTGTTGAGCCTTAAGCCTTGACTTTTGAGCCTTGACCCTAGAGCCGTGACTTGAGCCTTGAGCCTTGAGTCTTGAGACTTGAGCCTTGAGCCTTAAGCCTTTTTCCATGAACCTTGAACGTTGAGCCTTAAGCCTTAAGCCTTGAGCCTTAAGCCTTGAGCTTTGAGCCTTGAGCCTTGTTCCTTGAGCCTTGAGCCTTGAGCTTTGAGCCTTGAGTCTTTAGCCTTGAGCTTTGAGCCTTGAGCCTCGAGCCTCGAGCCTTGACCCTTGACCCTTGACCCTTTAGCCTTGAGCCTTGAGCCTTGAGCCTTGAACCTAGAGCCTTGAGCCTTGAGCCTTGAGCCTTTTTCATTAAACCTTGAGCCTTAAGCCTCTAGCCTTGAGCGTTGAGCCTTGAGCCTCGAGCCTTGTGCCTTGAATCCTTGATCCTCGAGCCTTGAGCCATTACTTGAGCCTTGATCCTCGAGCCTTGAGCCTTGAGCCTTGACCCTCTAGCTTTGAGCCTTGAGCCTTGAGCCTTGTGCCTTGAGCCTTTTTCCTTGAACCTTGAGCCTTGAGCCTTGAGCCTTGAGCCTTGAGGCTTGAGCCTCGAGCCTTGAGCGTTGACCCTTGACCCTTTAGCCTTGAGCCTTGAGCTTTGAGCCTTGAGCCTTGAGCTTTTCTCCTTTCTCCTTGAGCCGTGACTTGAGCCTTGAGCCTTGAGCCTTTTTCCTTGAACCTTGAACCTTGAGCCTTAAGCCTTGAGCCTTAAGCCTTAAACCTTAAGCCGTGAGCCTTGAGCCTTGAGCCTTGAGCCTTGAGCCTTGAGCCTTGAGCCTTGAGCCTTGAGCCTTGATCCTTGAGCCTTGAGCCTTGAGCCTTGTTCCTTGAGCCTTGAGCCTTGAGCCTTGAGCCTTGAGCCGTGAGCCTTGAGCCTCGAGCCTTGAGCGTTGACCCTTGACCCTTTAGCCTTGAGCCTTGAGCTTTGAGCCTTAAGCCTTGAGCTTTTTTCCTTTCTCCTTGAGCCTTGAGCCTTGAGCCTTGAGTCTTTAGCCTTGAGCCTTGAGCCTTGAGCCTTGAGCCTTGAGCCTTGAGACATGAGCCTTGACCCTTGAACCTTTAGCCTTGAGTGTTGAGCCTTGACTTTTGAGTCTTGACCCTTGAGTCGTGACTTGAGCCTTGAACCTTAAGCCTTTTTCCACGAACCTTGAACCTTGAGCCTTAAGCCTTAAGCCTTGAGCCTTAAGCCTTGAGCCTTGATCCTTGAGCCTTGAGCCTTGAGCCTTGAGCCTTGAGCCTTGAGCCTTGAGCCTCGAGCGTCGAGCCTCAAGCCTCGAGCCTCGAGCCTCTAGCCTCTTGCCTCTAGCCTCTAGCCTCGAGCCTTGAGCCTTGAGCCTTGAGCCTTGAGCTTTGAGCCTTTTTCCTTGAACCTTGAGCCTTGAGTTTTGAGCCTTGAGCCTTGAGCCTTGAGCCTTGAGCCTTGAGCCTTGAGCCTTGAGCCTTGAGCCTTGAGCCTTGAGCCTTGAGCCTTGAGTCCTGAGTCCTGACCCTTGAGACGTGACTTAAGCCTTGATCCTTGACCCTCGAGCCTTGAGCCTTGACCCTTGACCCTCTAGCCATGAGCCTTGAGCCTTGAGCCTTAAGCCTTGAGCCTTTTTCCTTGAACCATGAGCCTTAAGCCTTGAGCCTTAAGCCTTAAGCCTTGAGCCTTGAGCCTTGAGCCTTGAGCCTTGAGCCTTGAGCCTTGAGCCTTGAGCCTTGAGCCTTGAGCCTTGAGCCTTGAGCCTTGAGCCTTGAGCCTTGACCCTTGACCCTTGAGTGTTGAGCCTTGAGCCTTGACTTTTGAGCCTTGACCCTAGAGCCGTGACTTGAGCCTTGAGCGTTGAGCCTTCAGCCTTGAGCCTTGAGCATTTTTCCATGAACCTTGAACCTTGAGCCTTAAGCCTTAATCCTTGAGCCTTAAGCCTTGAGCCTTGAGCCTTGAGCCTTGATCCTTGAGCCTTGAGCCTTGAGCCTTGAGCCTGGGCCTTGAGCCTTGAGCCTTGTGCCTGGAGCTCGAGCCTCGAGCCTCGAGCCTCGAGCCTTGAGCCTTTAGCCTTGAGCCTTGAGCCTTGAGCCGTGACTTGAGCCTTGAGCCTTGAGACTTGAGCCTTGAGCCTTTTTCCATGATCCTTGAACATTGAGCCTTAAGCCTTAAGCCTTGAGCCTTGAGCCTTGAGCCTTGAGCCTTGAGCCTTGAGCCTTGAGCCTTGAGCCTTGAGCCTTGAGCCTTGAGCCTTGAGCCTTGAACCTTGACCCTTGAACCTTGACCCTTGAGTGTTGAGCCTTGAGCCTTGACTTTTGAGCCTTGACCCTAGAGTCGTGACTTGAGCCTTGAGCGCTGAGCCTTGAGCCTTGAGCCTTTTCCATGAACCTTGAACCTTGAGCCTTAAGCCTTAATCCTTGAGTCTTAAGCCTTGAGCCTTGAGCCTTGATCCTTGAGCCTTGAGCCTTGATCCTTGACCCTTGAGCCTTGAGCCTTGAGCCTTGAGCCTTGAGCCTTGAGCCTTGAGCCTTGAGCCTTGAGCCTTGAGCCTTGGGCCTTGGGCCTTGAGCCTTGAGCCTTGGGCCTGGAGCCTCGAGCCTCGAGCCTCGAGCCTCGAGCCTGGAGCCTTTAGCCTTGAGCCTTGAGCCTTGAGCCTTGAGCCTTTAGCCTTGAGCCTTAACCCTTGACCGTTGACCCTTTAGCCTTGAACCTTGAGCCTTGAGCCTTGAGCCTTGAGCCTTGAGACATGAGCCTTGACCATTGACCCTTGAGTGTTGAGCCTTAAGCCTTGACTTTTGAGCCTTGACCCTAGAGCCGTGACTTAAGCCTTGAGCCTTGAGCCTTGAGACTTGAGCCTTGAGCGTTGAGCCTTTTTCCATGAACCTTGAACGTTGAGCCTTAAGCCTTAAGCCTTGAGCCTTAAGCCTTGAGCTTTGAGCCTTGAGCCTTGTTCCTTGAGCCTTGAGCCTTGAGCTTTGAGCCTTGAGTCTTTAGCCTTGAGCTTTGAGCCTTGAGCCTCGAGCCTCGAGCCTCGAGCCTCGAGCCTTGACCCTTGACCCTTGACCCTTTAGCCTTGAGCCTTGAGCCTTTTTCATTAAACCTTGAGCCTTAAGCCTTGAGCCTTGAGCGTTGAGCCTTGAGCCTCGAGCCTTGTGCCTTGAATCCTGGCCCTTGAGCCATTACTTGAGCCTTGATCCTTGATCCTCGAGCCTTGAGCCTTGACCCTTGACCCTCTAGCTTTGAGCCTTGAGCCTTATGCCTTGAGCCTTTTTCCTTGAACCTTGAGCCTTGAGCCTTGAGCCTTGAGGCTTGAGCCTCGAGCCTTGAGCGTTGACCCTTGACCCTTTAGCCTTGAGCCTTGAGCTTTGAGCCTTGAGCCTTGAGCTTTTCTCCTTTCTCCTTGAGCCGTGACTTGAGCCTTGAGCCTTGAGCCTTTTTCCTTGAACCTTGAAGCTTGAGCCTTAAGCCTTGAGCCTTAAGCCTTAAGCCTTAAGCCTTGAGCCTTGAGCCTTGAGCCTTGAGCCTTGAGCCTTGAGCCTTGAGCCTTGAGCCTTGAGCCTTGAGCCTTGACCCTTGACCCTTGAGTGTTGAGCCTTGAGCCTTGACTTTTGAGCCTTGACCCTAGAGCCGTGACTTGAGCCTTGAGCGTTGAGCCTTCAGCCTTGAGCCTTGAGCATTTTTCCATGAACCTTGAACCTTGAGCCTTAAGCCTTAATCCTTGAGCCTTAAGCCTTGAGCCTTGAGCCTTGAGCCTTGATCCTTGAGCCTTGAGCCTTGAGCCTTGAGCCTTGAGCCTGGGCCTTGAGCCTTGAGCCTTGTGCCTGGAGCTCGAGCCTCGAGCCTCGAGCCTCGAGCCTTGAGCCTTTAGCCTTGAGCCTTGAGCCTTGAGCCGTGACTTGAGCCTTGAGCCTTGAGACTTGAGCCTTGAGCCTTTTTCCATGATCCTTGAACATTGAGCCTTAAGCCTTAAGCCTTGAGCCTTGAGCCTTGAGCCTTGAGCCTTGAGCCTTGAGCCTTGAGCCTTGAGCCTTGAGCCTTGAGCCTTGAGCCTTGAGCCTTGAGCCTTGAGCCTTGAGCCTTGAGCCTTGAACCTTGACCCTTGAACCTTGACCCTTGAGTGTTGAGCCTTGAGCCTTGACTTTTGAGCCTTGACCCTAGAGTCGTGACTTGAGCCTTGAGCGCTGAGCCTTGAGCCTTGAGCCTTTTCCATGAACCTTGAACCTTGAGCCTTAAGCCTTAATCCTTGAGTCTTAAGCCTTGAGCCTTGAGCCTTGATCCTTGAGCCTTGAGCCTTGATCCTTGAGCCTTGAGCCTTGAGCCTTGAGCCTTGAGCCTTGAGCCTTGAGCCTTGAGCCTTGAGCCTTGAGCCTTGGGCCTTGGGCCTTGAGCCTTGAGCCTTGGGCCTAGAGCCTCGAGCCTCGAGCCTCGAGCCTCGAGCCTGGAGCCTTTAGCCTTGAGCCTTGAGCCTTGAGCCTTTAGCCTTGAGCCTTAACCCTTGACCGTTGACCCTTTAGCCTTGAACCTTGAGCCTTGAGCCTTGAGCCTTGAGCCTTGAGACATGAGCCTTGACCATTGACCCTTGAGTGTTGAGCCTTAAGCCTTGACTTTTGAGCCTTGACCCTAGAGCCGTGACTTGAGCCTTGAGCCTTGAGCCTTGAGACTTGAGCCTTGAGCGTTGAGCCTTTTTCCATGAACCTTGAACGTTGAGCCTTAAGCCTTAAGCCTTGAGCCTTAAGCCTTGAGCTTTGAGCCTTGAGCCTTGTTCCTTGAGCCTTGAGCCTTGAGCTTTGAGCCTTGAGTCTTTAGCCTTGAGCTTTGAGCCTTGAGCCTCGAGCCTCGAGCCTCGAGCCTCGAGCCTCGAGCCTTGACCCTTGACCCTTGACCCTTTAGCCTTGAGCCTTGAGCCTTTTTCATTAAACCTTGAGCCTTAAGCCTTGAGCCTTGAGCGTTGAGCCTTGAGCCTCGAGCCTTGTGCCTTGAATCCTGGCCCTTGAGCCATTACTTGAGCCTTGATCCTTGATCCTCGAGCCTTGAGCCTTGACCCTTGACCCTCTAGCTTTGAGCCTTGAGCCTTATGCCTTGAGCCTTTTTCCTTGAACCTTGAGCCTTGAGCCTTGAGCCTTGAGGCTTGAGCCTCGAGCCTTGAGCGTTGACCCTTGACCCTTTAGCCTTGAGCCTTGAGCTTTGAGCCTTGAGCCTTGAGCTTTTCTCCTTTCTCCTTGAGACGTGACTTGAGCCTTGAGCCTTGAGCCTTTTTCCTTGAACCTTGAAGCTTGAGCCTTAAGCCTTGAGCCTTAAGCCTTAAGCCTTAAGCCTTGAGCCTTGAGCCTTGAGCCTTGAGCCTTGAGCCTTGAGCCTTGAGCCTTGAGCCTTGAGCCTTGAGCCTTGAGCCTTGAACCTTGACCCTTGAACCTTGACCCTTGAGTGTTGAGCCTTGAGCCTTGACTTTTGAGCCTTGACCCTAGAGTCGTGACTTGAGCCTTGAGCGCTGAGCCTTGAGCCTTTTCCATGAACCTTGAACCTTGAGCCTTAAGCCTTAATCCTTGAGTCTTAAGCCTTGAGCCTTGAGCCTTGATCCTTGAGCCTTGAGCCTTGATCCTTGAGCCTTGAGCCTTGAGCCTTGAGCCTTGAGCCTTGAGCCTTGAGCCTTGAGCCTTGAGCCTTGAGCCTTGGGCCTTGGGCCTTGAGCCTTGAGCCTTGGGCCTGGAGCCTCGAGCCTCGAGCCTGGAGCCTCGAGCCTGGAGCCTTTAGCCTTGAGCCTTGAGCCTTGAGCCTTGAGCCTTGAGCCTTTAGCCTTGAGCCTTAACCCTTGACCGTTGACCCTTTAGCCTTGAACCTTGAGCCTTGAGCCTTGAGCCTTAAGCCTTGAGCCTTGAGCCTTGAGACATGAGCCTTGACCATTGACCCTTGAGTGTTGAGCCTTAAGCCTTGACTTTTGAGCCTTGACCCTAGAGCCGTGACTTGAGCCTTGAGCCTTGAGCCTTGAGACTTGAGCCTTGAGCGTTGAGCCTTTTTCCATGAACCTTGAACGTTGAGCCTTAAGCCTTAAGCCTTGAGCCTTAAGCCTTGCGCTTTGAGCCTTGAGCCTTGTTCCTTGAGCCTTGAGCCTTGAGCTTTGAGCCTTGAGTCTTTAGCCTTGAGCTTTGAGCCTTGAGCCTCGAGCCTCGAGCCTCGAGCCTCGAGCCTTGACCCTTGACCCTTGAGCCTTTAGCCTTGAGCCTTGAGCCTTGAGCGTTGAGCCTTGAGCCTTTTTCATTAAACCTTGAGCCTTAAGCCTTGAACCTTGAGCCTTGAGCGTTGAGCCTTGAGCCTCGAGCCTTGTGCCTTGAATCCTGGCCCTTGAGCCATTACTTGAGCCTTGATCCTTGATCCTCGAGCCTTGAGCCTTGACCCTTGACCCTCTAGCTTTGAGCCTTGAGCCTTATGCCTTGAGCCTTTTTCCTTGAACCTTGAGCCTTGAGCCTTGAGCCTTGAGGCTTGAGCCTCGAGCCTTGAGCGTTGACCCTTGACCCTTTAGCCTTGAGCCTTGAGCTTTGAGCCTTGAGCCTTGAGCTTTTCTCCTTTCTCCTTGAGCCGTGACTTGAGCCTTGAGCCTTGAGCCTTTTTCCTTGAACCTTGAAGCTTGAGCCTTAAGCCTTGAGCCTTAAGCCTTAAGCCTCAAGCCTTGAGCCTTGAGCCTTGAGCCTTGAGCCTTGAGCCTTGAGCCTTGAGCCTTGAGCCTTGAGCCTTGAGCCTTGAGCCTTGAGCCTTGAGCCTTGAGCCTTGAGCCTTGAGCCTTGAGCCTTGAGCCTTGAGCCTTGATCCTTGAGCCTTGAGCCTTGAGCCTTGAGCCTTGAGCCTCGAGCCTTGAGCGTTGACCCTTGACCCTTTAGCCTTGAGCATTGAGCTTTGAGCCTTGAGCCTTGAGCTTTTTTCCTTTCTCCTTGAGCCTTGAGCCTTGAGCCTTGAGTATTTAGCCTTGAGCCTTGAGCCTTGAGCCTTGAGCCTTGAGACATGAGCCTTGACCCTTGAACCTTTAGCCTTGAGTGTTGAGCCTTGACTTTTGAGTCTTGACCCTTGAGTCGTGACTTGAGCCTTGAGCCTTAAGCCTTTTTCCATGAACCTTGAACCTTGAGCCTTAAGCCTTAAGCCTTGAGCCTTAAGCCTTGAGCCTTGAGCCTTGATCCTTGAGCCTTGAGCCTTGAGCCTTGAGCCTTGAGCCTGGAGCCTTGAGCCTTGAGCCTCGAGCGTCGAGCCTCAAGCCTCGAGCCTCGAGCCTCTAGCCTCTAGCCTCTAGCCTCTAGCCTCGAGCCTCTAGCCTTGAGCCTTGAGCCTTGAGCCTTGAGCTTTGAGCCTTTTACCTTGAACCTTGAGCCTTGAGTTTTGAGCCTTGAGCCTTGAGCCTTGAGCCTTGAGCCTTGAGCCTTGAGCCTTGAGCCTTGAGCCTTGAGCCTTGATTCCTGACCCTTGAGACGTGTCTTAAGCCTTGATCCTTGACCCTCGAGCCTTGAGCCTTGACCTTTGACCCTCTAGCCATGAGCCTTGAGCCTTGAGCCTTAAGCCTTGAGCCTTTTTCCTTGAACCTTGAGCCTTAAGCCTTGAGCCTTAAGCCTTAAGCCTTGAGCCTTGAGCCTTGAGCCTTGAGCCTTGAGCCTTGAGCCTTGACCCTTGAGCCTTGAGCCTTGACCCTTGACCCTTGACCCTTGAGTGTTGAGCCTTGAGCCTTGACTTTTGAGCCTTGACCCTAGAGCCGTGACTTAAGCCTTGAGCGTTGAGCCTTCAGCCTTGAGCCTTGAGCATTTTTCCATGAACCTTGAACCTTGAGCCTTAAGCCTTAATCCTTGAGCCTTAAGCCTTGAGCCTTGAGCCTTGATCCTTGAGCCTTGAGCCTTGGGCCTTGAGCCTTGAGCCTTGTGCCTGGAGCTCGAGCCTCGAGCCTCGAGCCTCGAGCCTCGAGCCTCGAGCCTTGAGCCTTTAGCCTTCAGCCTTGAGCCTTGAGCCGTGACTTGAGCCTTGAGCCTTGAGACTTGAGCCTTGAGCCTTTTTCCATGATCCTTTAACATTGAGCCTTAAGCCTTAAGCCTTGAGCCTTAAGCCTTGAGCCTTGTTCCTTGAGCCTTGAGCCTTGAGCCTTGAGCCTTGAGCTTTGAGCCTTGAGTCTTAAGCCTTGAGCCTTGAGCTTTGAGCCTTGAGCCTCGAGCCTCGAGCCTCGGGCCTCGAGCCTCGAGCCTTGACCCTTGACCCTTGACCCTTTAGCCTTGAGCCTTGAGCCTTGAACCTAGAGCCTTGAGCCTTGAGCCTTGAGCCTTGAGCCTTGAGCGTTTTTCATTGAACCTGAGCCTTAAGCCTTGAGCCTTGAGCCTTGAGCTTCGAGCCTTGTGCCTTGAATCCTGGCCCTTGAGCCATGACTTGAGCCTTGATCCTTGATCCTCGAGCCTTGAGCCTTGAGCCTTGACCCTCTAGCTTTAAGCCTTGAGCCTTGTGCCTTGAGCCTTTTTCCTTGAACCTTGAGCCTTGACCCTTGACCCTTGACCCTTGAGTGTTGAGCCTTGAGCCTTGACTTTTGAGCCTTGAACCTTGAGCCGTGACTTGAGCCTTGTGCCTTTTTCCATGAACCTTGAACCTTGAGCCTTAAGCCTTGAGCCTTAAGCCTTAAGCCTTGAGCCTTGAGCCTTGAGCCTTGAGCCTTGAGCCTTGAGCCTTGAGCCTTGAGCCTTGAGCCTTGAGCCTTGAGCCTTGTTCCTTGAGCCTTGAGCCTTGAGCCTTGAGCTTTGAGCCTTGAGTCTTGAGCCTGGAGCCTTGAGCTTTGAGCCTCGAGCCTCGAGCCTTGACCCTTGACCCTTTAGCCTTGAGCCTTGAGCCTTGAGCCTTGAACCTAGAGCCTTGAGCCTTGAGCCTTGAGCCTTGAGCCTTGAGCCTTGAGCCTTTTTTTATTGAACCTTGAGCCTTAAGCCTTGAGCCTTGAGCCTTGAGCCTTGAGCCTTGAGCCTTGAGCCTTGAGCCTCGAGCCTTGTGCCTTGAAATCTGGCCCTTGAGCCACGACTTGAGCCTTGATCCTTGATCCTCGAGCCTTGAGACTTGACCCTTAACCCTCTAGCTTTGAGCCTTGAGCCCTGAGCCTTGTGCCTTGAGCCTTTTTCCTTGAACCTTGAGCCTTGAGCCTTGAGCCTTGAGCCTTGAGACATGAGCCTTGACCCTTGACCCTTGACCCTTGAGTGTTGAGCCTTGAGCCTTGACTTTTGAGCCTTGAACCTTGAGCCGTGACTTGAGCCTTGAGCCTTGAGCCTTTTTCCATGAACCTTGAACCTTGAGCCTTAAGCCTGGAGCCTTAAGCCTTAAGCCTTGAGCCTTGAGCCTTGAGCCTTGAGCCTTGATCCTTGAGCCTTGAGCCTTGAGCCTTGAGCCTTGAGCCTTGAGCCTTAAGCCTTAAGCCTTGAGCCTTAAGCCTTGAGCCTTGAGCCTTGAGCCTTGACCCTTGAGCCTTGAGCCTTGACCCTTGACCCTTGACCCTTGAGTGTTGAGCCTTGAGCCTTGACTTTTGAGCCTTGACCCTAGAGCCGTGACTTAAGCCTTGAGCGTTGAGCCTTCAGCCTTGAGCCTTGAGCATTTTTCCATGAACCTTGAACCTTGAGCCTTAAGCCTTAATCCTTGAGCCTTAAGCCTTGAGCCTTGAGCCTTGATCCTTGAGCCTTGAGCCTTGAGCCTTGAGCCTTGAGCCTTGAGCCTTGAGCCTTGAGCCTTGAGCCTTGGGCCTTGAGCCCTGAGCCTTGTGCCTGGAGCTCGAGCCTCGAGCCTCGAGCCTCGAGCCTCGAGCCTCGAGCCTTGAGCCTTTAGCCTTCAGCCTTGAGCCTTGAGCCGTGACTTGAGCCTTGAGCCTTGAGACTTGAGCCTTGAGCCTTTTTCCATGATCCTTGAACATTGAGCCTTAAGCCTTGAGCCTTAAGCCTTGAGCCTTGTTCCTTGAGCCTTGAGCCTTGAGCCTTGAGCCTTGAGCTTTGAGCCTTGAGTCTTAAGCCTTGAGCCTTGAGCTTTGAGCCTTGAGCCTCGAGCCTCGAGCCTCGGGCCTCGAGCCTCGAGCCTTGACCCTTGACCCTTGACCCTTTAGCCTTGAGCCTTGAGCCTTGAACCTAGAGCCTTGAGCCTTGAGCCTTGAGCCTTGAGCCTTGAGCCTTTAGCCTTGAGCCTTGAGCCTTGAGCCTTGTTCCTTGAGCCTTGAGCCTTGAGCCTTGAGCTTTGAGCCTTGAGTCTTGAGCCTGGAGCCTTGAGCTTTGAGCCTCGAGCCTCGAGCCTTGACCCTTGACCCTTTAGCCTTGAGCCTTGAGCCTTGAACCTAGAGCCTTGAGCCTTGAGCCTTGAGCCTTGAGCCTTGAGCCTTGAGCCTTTTTTTATTGAACCTTGAGCCTTAAGCCTTGAGCCTTGAGCCTTGAGCCTTGAGCCTTGAGCCTTGAGCCTCGAGCCTTGTGCCTTGAAATCTGGCCCTTGAGCCACGACTTGAGCCTTGATCCTTGATTCTCGAGCCTTGAGACTTGACCCTTAACCCTCTAGCTTTGAGCCTTGAGCCCTGAGCCTTGTGCCTTGAGCCTTTTTCCTTGAACCTTGAGCCTTGAGCCTTGAGCCTTGAGCCTTGAGACATGAGCCTTGACCCTTGACCCTTGACCCTTGAGTGTTGAGCCTTGAGCCTTGACTTTTGAGCCTTGAACCTTGAGCCGTGACTTGAGCCTTGAGCCTTGAGCCTTTTTCCATGAACCTTGAACCTTGAGCCTTAAGCCTGGAGCCTTAAGCCTTGAGCCTTGAGCCTTGAGCCTTGAGCCTTGAGCCTTGATCCTTGAGCCTTGAGCCTTGAGCCTTGAGCCTTGAGCCTTGAGCCTTGAGCCTTGAGCCTTGAGCCTTAAGCCTTAAGCCTTGAGCCTTAAGCCTTGAGCCTTGAGCCTTGAGCCTTGACCCTTGAGCCTTGAGCCTTGACCCTTGACCCTTGACCCTTGAGTGTTGAGCCTTGAGCCTTGACTTTTGAGCCTTGACCCTAGAGCCGTGACTTAAGCCTTGAGCGTTGAGCCTTCAGCCTTGAGCCTTGAGCATTTTTCCATGAACCTTGAACCTTGAGCCTTAAGCCTTAATCCTTGAGCCTTAAGCCTTGAGCCTTGATCCTTGAGCCTTGAGCCTTGAGCCTTGAGCCTTGAGCCTTGAGCCTTGGGCCTTGAGCCCTGAACCTTGTGCCTGGAGCTCGAGCCTCGAGCCTCGAGCCTCGAGCCTCGAGCCTCGAGCCTTGAGCCTTTAGCCTTCAACCTTGAGCCTTGAGCCGTGACTTGAGACTTGAGCCTTGAGACTTGAGCCTTGAGCCTTTTTCCATGATCCTTGAACATTGAGCCTTAAGCCTTGAGCCTTAAGCCTTGAGCCTTGTTCCTTGAGCCTTGAGCCTTGAGCCTTGAGCCTTGAGCTTTGAGCCTTGAGTCTTAAGCCTTGAGCCTTGAGCTTTGAGCCTTGAGCCTCGAGCCTCGAGCCTCGGGCCTCGAGCCTCGAGCCTTGACCCTTGACCCTTGACCCTTTAGCCTTGAGCCTTGAGCCTTGAACCTAGAGCCTTGAGCCTTGAGCCTTGAGCCTTGAGCCTTGAGCGTTTTTCATTGAACCTTAAGCCTTAAGCCTTGAGCCTTGAGCCTCGAGCCTTGTGCCTTGAATCCTGGCCCTTGAGCCATGACTTGAGCCTTGATCCTTGATCCTCGAGCCTTGAGCCTTGACCCTTGACCCTCTAGCTTTGAGCCTTGAGCCTTGTGCCTTGAGCCTTTTTCCTTGAACCTTGAGCCTTGACCCTTGACCCTTGACCCTTGAGTGTTGAGCCTTGAGCCTTGACTTTTGAGCCTTGAACCTTGAGCCGTGACTTGAGCCTTGAGCCTTTTTCCATGAACCTTGAACCTTGAGCCTTAAGCCTTGAGCCTTAAGCCTTAAGCCTTGAGCCTTGAGCCTTGAGCCTTGAGCCTTGAGCCTTGAGCCTTGAGCCTTGAGCCTTGAGCCTTGAGCCTTGAGCCTTGAGCCTTGAGCCTTGTTCCTTGAGCCTTGAGCCTTGAGCCTTGAGCCTTGAGCTTTGAGCCTTGAGTCTTGAGCCTGGAGCCTTGAGCTTTGAGCCTCGAGCCTCGAGCCTTGACCCTTGACCCTTTAGCCTTGAGCCTTGAGCCTTGAACCTAGAGCCTTGAGCCTTGAGCCTTGAGCCTTGAGCCTTGAGCCTTGAGCCTTTTTTTATTGAACCTTGAGCCTTAAGCCTTGAGCCTTGAGCCTTGAGCCTTGAGCCTTGAGCCTCGAGCCTTGTGCCTTGAAATCTGGCCCTTGAGCCACGACTTGAGCCTTGATCCTTGATCCTCGAGCCTTGAGACTTGACCCTTGACCCTCTAGCTTTGAGCCTTGAGCCCTGAGCCTTGTGCCTTGAGCCTTTTCCCTTGAACCTTGAGCCTTGAGCCTTGAGCCTTGAGCCTTGAGACATGAGCCTTGACCCTTGACCCTTGACCCTTGAGTGTTGAGCCTTGAGCCTTGACTTTTGAGCCTTGAACTTTGAGCCGTGACTTGAGCCTTGAGCCTTGAGCCTTTTTCCATGAACCTTGAACCTTGAGCCTTAAGCCTTGAGCCTTAAGCCTTAAGCCTTGAGCCTTGAGCCTTGAGCCTTGAGCCTTGATCCTTGAGCCTTGAGCCTTGAGCCTTGAGCCTTGAGCCTTGAGCCTGAGCCTTGAGCCTTGAGCCTTAAGCCTCGAGCCTTGAGCCTTATTCCTCGAGCCTCGAGCCTCGAGTCTCGAGCCTCGACCCTTTAGCTTTGAGCCTTGACCCTTTAGCCTTGAGCCTTGAGCCTTGAGCCTTGAGCCTTGAGCCTTGAGCCTTGAGCCTTGAGCCTTTTTCCTTGAACCTTGAGCTTTGAGCCTTGAGCCTTAAGCCATGAGCCTTGAGGCTTGAGCCTTGAGCCTTGAGTCTTGAGCCTTGAGCCTTGAGCCTTGAGCCTTGAGCCTTGAGCCTTGAGCCTTGAGCCTTGAGCCTTGAGCCTCGAGCCTCGAGCCTTGACCCTTAACCCTTTAGCCTTGAGCCTTGAGCTTTGAGCCTTGAGCCTTGAGCCTTTTTCCTTGAACCTTGAGCCTTGAGCCTTGAGCCTTGAGCCTGGAGCCTTGAGACATGAGCCTTAACCCTTGACCCTTGACCCTTGAGTGTTGAGCCTTGAGCCTTGACTTTTGAGCCTTGAACCTTGAGCCGTGACTTGAGCCTTGAGCCTTGAGCCTTTTTCCATGAACCTTGAACCTTAAGCCTTGAGCCTTAAGCCTTAAGCCTTAAGCCTTGAGCCTTGTGCCTTGTGCCTTGATCCTTGAGCCTTGATCCTTGAGCCTTGAGCCATGAGCCTTGAGCCTTGAGCCTTTTTCCATGATCCTTGAACCTTGAGCCTTGAGCCTTGAGCCTTTTTCCATGAGCCTTGAGCCTTGAGCCTTGATCCTTGAGCCTTGAGCCTTGAGCCTTAAGCCTTGAGCCTTGAGCCTTGAGCCTTGAGCCTTGAGCCTTGAGCCTTGAGCCTTGAGCCTTGAGCCTTGATCCTTGAGCCTTGAGCCTTGAGCCTTGACCCTTGAGCCTTGAGCCTTATCCCTCGAGCCTCGAGCCTCGAGTCTCGAGCCTCGACCCTTTAGCCTTGAGCCTTGTCCCTTTAGCCTAGAGCCTTGAGCCTTGAGCCTTGAGCCTTGAGCCTTGAGCCTTTTTCCTTGAACCTTGAGCTTTGAGCCTTGAGCCTTGAGCCTTGAGCCTTGCGCCTTGAGCCTTAAGCCTTGAGCCTTGAGCTTTGAGCCTTGAGCCTTGAGCCTTGAGCCTTGAGCCTTGAGCCTCGAGCCTCGAGCCTCGAGCCTTGACCCTTGACCCTTTAGCCTTGAGCCTTGAGCGTTGAGCCTTGAGCCTTGAGCCTTTTTCCTTGAACCTTGAGCCTTGAGCCTTGAGACTTGAGCCTTGAGCCTTGACCCTTGAGTGTTGAGTCTTGAGCCTTGACTTTTGAGCCTTGACCCTTGAGCCGTGACTTGAGCCTTGAGCCTTGAGCCTTGAGCCTTGAGCCTTGAGCCTAGAGCCTTGAGCCTCGAGCCTCGAGCCTCGAGCCTCGAGCCTCGAGCCTCGAGCCTTGACCCTTTAGCCTTGAGCCTTGACCCTTGAGCCTTGAGCCTAGAGCCGTGAGCCTTGAGCCTTGAGCCCGTAGCCTTGAGCCTTGAGCCTTGAGCCTTTTTCATTGAACCTTGAGCCTTGAGCCTTGAGCTTTGAGCCTTGAGCCTTGAGCCTTGAGCTTTGAGCCTTGAGACTTGAGCCTTGAGCCTTGAGCCTTTAGCCTTGAGCCTTGAGCCTTTTGCCTTGAATCATGGCCCTTGAGCCATGACTTGAGCCTTGATCCTCAAGCCTTGAGCCTTGACCCTTGACCCTCTAGCTTTGAGCCTTGAGCCTTGAGCCTTGTGCCTTGAGCCTTTTTCCTTGAACCTTGAGCCTTAAACCTTGAGCCTTGAGCCTTGAGCCTTGAGCCTTGAGCCTTGAGCCTTGAGCCTTGAGCCTCGAGACATGAGCCTTGACCCTTGACCCTTGACCCTTGAGTGTTGAGCCTTGAGATTTGACTTTTGAGCCATGAACCTTGAGCCGTGACTTGAGCCTCGAGCCTTGAGCCTTTAGCCTTCAGCCTTGAGCCTTGAGCCGTGACTTGAGCCTTGAGCCTTGAGACTTGAGCCTTGAGCCTTTTTCCATGATCCTTGAACATTGAGCCTTAAGCCTTAAGCCTTGAGCCTTAAGCCTTGAGCCTTGTTCCTTGAGCCTTGAGCCTTGAGCCTTGAGCCTTGAGCTTTGAGCCTTGAGTCTTAAGCCTTGAGCCTTGAGCTTTGAGCCTTGAGCCTTGAGCCTCGAGCCTCGGGCCTCGAGCCTCGAGCCTTGACCCTTGACCCTTGACCCTTTAGCCTTGAGCCTTGAGCCTTGAACCTAGAGCCTTGAGCCTTGAGTCTTGAGCCTTGAGCCTTGAGCCTTGAGCGTTTTTCATTGAACCTTGAGCCTTAAGCCTTGAGCCTTGAGCCTTGAGCCTTGAGCCTTGAGCCTCGAGCCTTGTGCCTTGAATCCTGGCCCTTGAGCCATGACTTGAGCCTTGATCCTTGATCCTCGAGCCTTGAGCCTTGACCCTTGACCCTCTAGCTTTGAGCCTTGAGCCTTGTGCCTTGAGCCTTTTTCCTTGAACCTTGAGCCTTGACCCTTGACCCTTGAGTGTTGAGCCTTGAGCCTTGACTTTTGAGCCTTGAACCTTGAGCCGTGACTTGAGCCTTGAGCCTTGAGCCTTTTTCCATGAACCTTGAACCTTGAGCCTTAAGCCTTGAGCCTTAAGCCTTAAGCCTTGAGCCTTGAGCCTTGAGCCTTGAGCCTTGAGCCTTGAGCCTTGAGCCTTGAGCCTTGAGCCTTGAGCCTTGAGCCTTGAGCCTTGAGCCTTGAGCCTTTTTCCTTGAGCATTGAGCCTTGAGCCTTGAGCCTTGAGCTTTGAGCCTTGAGTCTTGAGCCTGGAGCCTTGAGCTTTGAGCCTCGAGCCTCGAGCCTTGACCCTTGACCCTTTAGCCTTGAGCCTTGAGCCTTGAACCTAGAGCCTTGAGCCTTGAGCCTTGAGCCTTGAGCCTTGAGCCTTTTTTTATTGAACCTTGAGCCTTAAGCCTTGAGCCTTGAGCCTTGAGCCTTGAGCCTCGAGCCTTGTGCCTTGAAATCTGGCCCTTGAGCCACGACTTGAGCCTTGATCCTTGATCCTCGAGCCTTGAGACTTGACCCTTGACCCTCTAGCTTTGAGCCTTGAGCCCTGAGCCTTATGCCTTGAGCCTTTTTCCTTGAACCTTGAGCCTTGAGCCTTGAGCCTGGAGCCTCGAGACATGAGCCTTGACCCTTGACCCTTGACCCTTGAGTGTTGAGCCTTGAGCCTTGACTTTTGAGCCTTGAACCTTGAGCCGTGACTTGAGCCTTGAGCCTTGAGCCTTTTTCCATGAACCTTGAACCTTGAGCCTTAAGCCTTGAGCCTTAAGCCTTAAGCCTTGAGCCTTGAGCCTTGAGCCTTGAGCCTTGATCCTTGAGCCTTGAGCCTTGAGCCTTGAGCCTTGAGCCTTGAGCCTGAGCCTTGAGCCTTGAGCCTTAAGCCTCGAGCCTTGAGCCTTATTCCTCGAGCCTCGAGCCTCGAGTCTCGAGCCTCGACCCTTTAGCCTTGAGCCTTGACCCTTTAGCCTTGAGCCTTGAGCCTTGAGCCTTGAGCCTTGAGCCTTTTTCCTTGAACCTTGAGCTTTGAGCCTTGAGCCTTAAGCCATGAGCCTTGAGCCTTGAGCCTTGAGGCTTGAGCCTTGAGCCTTGAGTCTTGAGCCTTGAGCCTTGAGCCTTGAGCCTTGAGCCTTGAGCCTTGAGCCTCGAGCCTCGAGCCTTGACCCTTGACCCTTTAGCCTTGAGCCTTGAGCTTTGAGCCTTGAGCCTTGAGCCTTTTTCCTTGAACCTTGAGCCTTGAGCCTTGAGCCTTGAGCCTGGAGCCTTGAGACATGAGCCTTAACCCTTGACCCTTGACCCTTGAGTGTTGAGCCTTGAGCCTTGACTTTTGAGCCTTGAACCTTGAGCCTTGAGCCTTGAGCCTTTTTCCATGAACCTTGAACCTTAAGCCTTGAGCCTTAAGCCTTAAGCCTTGAGCCTTGAGCCTTGTGCCTTGTGCCTTGATCCTTGAGCCTTGATCCTTGAGCCTTGAGCCATGAGCCTTGAGCCTTGAGCCTTTTTCCATGATCCTTGAACCTTGAGCCTTGAGCCTTGAGCCTTGATCCTTGAGCCTTGAGCCTTGAGCCTTAAGCCTTGAGCCTTGAGCCTTGAGCCTTGAGCCTTGAGCCTTGAGCCTTGATCCTTGAGCCTTGAGCCTTGAGCCTTGAGCCTTATGCCTCGAGCCTCGAGCCTCGAGTCTCGAGCCTCGACCCTTTAGCCTTGAGCCTTGACCCTTTAGCCTAGAGCCTTGAGCCTTGAGCCTTGAGCCTTGAGCCTTGAGCCTTGAGCCTTTTTCCTTGAACCTTGAGCTTTGAGCCTTGAGCCTTGAGCCTTGAGCCTTGCGCCTTGAGCCTTAAGCCTTGAGCCTTGAGCTTTGAGCCTTGAGCCTTGAGCCTTGAGCCTTGAGCCTTGAGCCTCGAGCCTCGAGCCTCGAGCCTTGACCCTTGACCCTTTAGCCTTGAGCCTTGAGCGTTGAGCCTTGAGCCTTGAGCCTTTTTCCTTGAACCTTGAGCCTTGAGCCTTGAGACTTGAGCCTTGAGCCTTGACCCTTGAGTGTTGAGTCTTGAGCCTTGACTTTTGAGCCTTGACCCTTGAGCCGTGACTTGAGCCTCGAGCCTTGAGCCTTGAGCCTTGAGCCTTGAGCCTTGAGCCTTGAGCCTTGAGCCTGGAGCCTTGAGCCTCGAGCCTCGAGCCTCGAGCCTCGAGCCTCGAGCCTTGACCCTTGACCCTTTAGCCTTGAGCCTTGAGCCTTGAGCCTTGAGCCTAGAGCCGTGAGCCTTGAGCCTTGAGCCCGTAGCCTTGAGCCTTGAGCCTTTTTCATTGAACCTTGAGCCTTGAGCCATGAGCCTTGAGCCTTGAGCCTTGAGCCTTGAGCCTTGAGCTTTGAGCCTTGAGACTTGAGCCTTGAGCCTTGAGCCTTGAGCCTTGAGCCTTTAGCCTTGAGCCTTGAGCCTTTTGCCTTGAATCATGTCCCTTGAGCCATGACTTGAGCCTTGATCCTCAAGCCTTGAGCCTTGACCCTTGACCCTCTAGCTTTGAGCCTTGAGCCTTGAGCCTTGTGCCTTGAGCCTTTTTCCTTGAACCTTGAGCCTTAAACCTTGAGCCTTGAGCCTTGAGCCTTGAGCCTTGAGCCTTGAGCCTTGAGCCTTGAGCCTTGAGCCTTGAGCCTCGAGACATGAGCCTTGACCCTTGACCCTTGACCCTTGAGTGTTGAGCCTTGAGCTTTGACTTTTGAGCCATGAACCTTGAGCCGTGACTTGAGCCTCGAGCCTTGAGCCTTTAGCCTTCAGCCTTGAGCCTTGAGCCATGACTTGAGCCTTGAGCCTTGAGACTTGAGCCTTGAGCCTTTTTCCATGATCCTTGAACATTGAGCCTTAAGCCTTAAGCCTTGAGCCTTAAGCCTTGAGCCTTGTTCCTTGAGCCTTGAGCCTTGAGCCTTGAGCCTTGAGCTTTGAGCCTTGAGTCTTAAGCCTTGAGCCTTGAGCTTTGAGCCTTGAGCCTCGAGCCTCGAGCCTCGGGCCTCAAGCCTCGAGCCTTGACCCTTGACCCTTGACCCTTTAGCCTTGAGCCTTGAGCCTTGAACCTAGAGCCTTGAGCCTTGAGCCTTGAGCCTTGAGCCTTGAGCCTTGAGCCTTGAGCGTTTTTCATTGAACCTTGAGCCTTAAGCCTTGAGCCTTGAGCCTTGAGCCTTGAGCCTTGAGCCTCGAGCCTTGTGCCTTGAATCCTGGCCCTTGAGCCATGACTTGAGCCTTGATCCTTGATCCTCGAGCCTTGAGCCTTGACCCTTGACCCTCTAGCTTTAAGCCTTGAGCCTTGTGCCTTGAGCCTTTTTCCTTGAACCTTGAGCCTTGACCCTTGACCCTTGACCCTTGAGTGTTGAGCCTTGAGCCTTGACTTTTGAGCCTTGAACCTTGAGCCGTGACTTGAGCCTTGAGCCTTGAGCCTTTTTCCATGAACCTTGAACCTTGAGCCTTAAGCCTTGAGCCTTAAGCCTTAAGCCTTGAGCCTTGAGCCTTGAGCCTTGAGCCTTGAGCCTTGAGCCTTGAGCCTTGAGCCTTGAGCCTTGAGCCTTGAGCCTTGAGCTTTGAGCCTTGAGTCTTGAACCTGGAGCCTTGAGCTTTGAGCCTCGAGCCTCGAGCCTTGACCCTTGACCCTTTAGCCTTGAGCCTTGAGCCTTGAACCTAGAGCCTTGAGCCTTGAGCCTTGAGCCTTAAGCCTTGAGCCTTGAGACTTGAGCCTTGAGCCTTTTTTTATTGATCCTTGAGCCTTAAGCCTTGAGCCTTGAGCCTTGAGCCTTGAGCCTTGTGCCTTGAGCCTCGAGCCTTGTGCCTTGAAATCTGGCCCTTGAGCCACGACTTGAGCCTTGATCCTTAATCCTCGAGCCTTGAGCCTTGACCCTTGACCCTCTAGCTTTGAGCCTTGAGCCCTGAGCCTTGTGCCTTGAGCCTTTTTCCTTGAACCTTGAGCCTTGAGCCTTGAGCCTTGAGCCTCGAGACATGAGCCTTGACCCTTGACCCTTGACCCTTGAGTGTTGAGCCTTGAGCCTTGAATTTTGAGCCTTGAACCTTGAGCCGTGACTTGAGCCTTGAGCCTTGAGCCTTTTTCCATGAACCTTGAACCTTGAGCCTTAAGCCTTGAGCCTTAAGCCTTAAGCCTTGAGCCTTGAGCCTTGAGCCTTGAGCCTTGATCCTTGAGCCTTGAGCCTTGAGCCTTGAGCCTGAGCCTTGAGCCTTGAGCCTTAAGCCTCGAGCCTTGAGCCTTATGCCTCGAGCCTCGAGCCTCGAGTCTCGAGCCTCGACCCTTTTGCCTTGAGCCTTGACCCTTTAGCCTTGAGCCTTGAGCCTTGAGCCTTGAGCCTTTTTCCTTGAACCTTGAGCTTTGAGCCTTGAGCCTTAAGCCATGAGCCTTGAGCCTAGAGCCTTGAGGCTTGAGCCTTGAGCCTTGAGTCTTGAGCCTTGAGCCTTGAGCCTTGGGCCTTGAGCCTTGAGCCTTGAGCCATGAGCCTCGAGCCTCGAGCCTTGACCCTTGACCCTTTAGCCTTGAGCCTTGAGCTTTGAGCCTTGAGCCTTGAGCCTTTTTCCTTGAACCTTGAGCCTTGAGCCTTGAGCCTGGAGCCTTGAGACATGAGCCTTAACCCTTGACCCTTGACCCTTGAGTGTTGAGCCTTGAGCCTTGACTTTTGAGCCTTGAACCTTGAGCCGTGACTTGAGCCTTGAGCCTTGAGCCTTTTTCCATGAACCTTGAACCTTAAGCCTTGAGCCTTAAGCCTTGAGCCTTGTGCCTTGTGCCTTGATCCTTGAGCCTTGATCCTTGAGCCTTGAGCCATGAGCCTTGAGCCTTGAGCCTTTTTCCATGATCCTTGAACCTTGAGCCTTGAGCCTTGAGCCTTAAGCCTTAAGCCTTCAGCCTTGAGCCTTGAGCCTTGAGCCTTGAGCCTTGATCCTTGAGCCTTGAGCCTTGAGCCTTGAGCCTTGAGCCTTGAGCCTTGAGCCTTGAGCCTTGAGCCTTGAGCCTGAGCCTTGAGCCTTGAGCCTTGAGCCTTGAGCCTGAGCCTTGAGCCTTGAGCCTTGAGCCTTGAGCCTTGAGCCTCGAGCCTTGAGCCTTATGCCTCGAGCCTCGAGCCTCGAGTCTCGAGCCTCGACCCTTTAGCCTTGAGCCTTGACCCTTTAGCCTTGAGCCTTGAGCCTTGAGCCTTGAGCCTTGAGCCTTTTTCCTTGAACCTTGAGCTTTGAGCCTTGAGCCTTAAGCCATGAGCCTTGAGCCTTGAGCCTTGAGGCTTGAGCCTTGAGCCTTGAGTCTTGAGCCTTGAGCCTTGAGCCTTGAGCCTTGAGCCTTGAGCCTTGAGCCTTGAGCCTTGAGCCTTGAGCCTTGAGCCTTGAGCCTTGAGCCTCGAGCCTCGAGCCTTGACCCTTGACCCTTTAGCCTTGAGCCTTGAGCTTTGAGCCTTGAGGCTTGAGCCTTTTTCCTTGAGCCTTGAGCCTGGAGCCTTGAGACATGAGCCTTAACCCTTGACCCTTGACCCTTGAGTGTTGAGCCTTGAGCCTTGACTTTTGAGCCTTGAACCTTGAGCCGTGACTTGAGCCTTGAGCCTTGAGCCTTTTTCCATGAACCTTGAACCCTAAGCCTTGAGCCTTAAGCCTTAAGCCTTGAGCCTTGAGCCTTGTGCCATGATCCTTGAGCCTTGATCCTTGAGCCTTGAGCCATGAGCCTTGAGCCTTGAGCCTTTTTCCATGATCCTTGAACCTTGAGCCTTGAGCCTTGAGCCTTGAGCCTTGAGCCTTTTTCCATGAGCCTTGAGCCTTGAGCCTTGATCCTTGAGCCTTGAGCCTTGAGCCTTGAGCCTTGAGCCTTGAGCCTTGAGCCTTGATCCTTGAGCCTTGAGCCTTGAGCCTTGAGCCTTATGCCTCGAGCCTCGAGCCTTGAGTCTCGAGCCTCGACCCTTTAGCCTTGAGCCTTGACCCTTTAGCCTACAGCCTTGAGCCTTGAGCCTTGAGCCTTGAGCCTTGAGCCTTTTTCCTTGAACCTTGAGCTTTGAGCCTTGAGCCTTGAGCCTTGAGCCTTGCGCCTTGAGCCTTAAGCCTTGAGCCTTGAGCTTTGAGCCTTGAGCCTTGAGCCTTGAGCCTTGAGCCTTGAGCCTCGAGCCTCGAGCCTCGAGCCTTGAGCCTCGAGCCTCGAGCCTCGAGCCTTGAGCCTTTAGCCTTGAGCCTTGAGCGTTGAGCCTTGAGCCTTGAGCCTTTTTCCTTGAACCTTGAGCCTTGAGCCTTGAGACTTGAGCCTTGAGCCTTGACCCTTGAGTGTTGAGTCTTGAGCCTTGACTTTTGAGCCTGGCCCTTGAGCCGTGACTTGAGCCTTGAGCCTGGAGCCTTGAGCCTTGAGCCTTGAGCCTTGAGCCTGGAGCCTTGAGCCTCGAGCCTCGAGCCTCGAGCCTTGAGCCTCGAGCCTTGACCCTTGACCCTTTAGCCTTGAGCCTTGAGCCTTGAGCCTTGAGCCTAGAGCCGTGAGCCTTGAGCCTTGAGCCCGTAGCCTTGAGCCTTGAGCCTTTTTCATTGAACCTTGAGCCTTGACCTTGAGCCTTGAGCCTTGAGCCTTGAGCCTTGAGCCTTGAGCTTTGAGCCTTGAGACTTGAGCCTTGAGCCTTGAGCCTTGAGCCTTGAGCCTTTAGCCTTGAGCCTTGAGCCTTTTGCCTTGAATCATGGCCCTTGAGCCATGACTTGAGCCTTGATCCTCAAGCCTTGAGCCTTGACCCTTGACCCTCTAGCTTTGAGCCTTGAGCCTTGAGCCTTGTGCCTTGAGCCTTTTTCCTTGAACCTTGAGCCTTAAACCTTGAGCCTTGAGCCTTGAGCCTTGAGCCTTGAGCCTTGAGCCTTGAGCCTTGAGCCTTGAGCCTTGAGCCTCGAGACATGAGCCTTGACCCTTGACCCTTGACACTTGAGTGTTGAGCCTTGAGCTTTGACTTTTGAGCCATGAACCTTGAGCCGTGACTTGACCCTTGAGCCTTGAGCCTTTTTCCATGAACCTTGAACTTGAGCCTTAAGCCTTGAGCCTTGAGCCTTGAGCCTTGAGCCTTGATCCTTGAGCCTTGATCCTTGAGCCTTGAGCCTGGAGCCTTAAGCCTCGAGACTCGAGCCTCGACCCTTTAGCCTTGAGCCTTGACCCTTTAGCCTTGAGCCTTGAGCCTTGAGCCTTGAACCTTGAGCCTTGAGCCTTTTTCCTTGAACCTTGAGCCTTAAGCCTTGAGCCTTGAGCTTTGAGCCTTGAGCCTTGAGCCTTGAGCCTTGAGCCTTGAGCCTTGAGCCTTGAGCCTTGAGCCTTGAGCCTTGAGCCTTTTGCCTTTTTCCTTGAGCCTTGAGCCTTGACCCTTGACCCTTGAGCCTTTTGCCTTGAGCCTTTTGCCTTGAGTCCTGACCCTTGAGCCGTGACTTGAGCCTTGATCCTTGATCCTTGAGCCTTGAACCTTGAGCCTTGAGCCCGGAGCCTCGAGCCTCAAGCCTCGAACCTCGAGCTTCAAGCCTCAAGCCTCGAACCTCGAGCTTCGAGCCTTGAGCCTTAACCCATATCCCTTGACCCTTTAGCCATGAGCCTTGACCCTTTAGCCATGAGCCTTGAGCCTTGAGCCATGAGCCTTGAGCCTTGAGCCTTGAGCCTCGAGCCTTGAGCCTCGAGCCTAGAGCCTCGAGCCTTTCGCCTTGAACCTTGAGCCTTGAGCCTTGAGCCTTGAGCCTTTTTCATTGAACCTTGAGCCTTAAGCCTTGACCCTTTAGCCTAGAGCCTTGAGCCTTGAGCCTTGAGCCTTGCGCCTTGAGCCTTTTTCCTTGAACCTTGAGCCTTAAGCCTTGAGCCTTGAGCCTTGAGCCTTGAGCCTTGAGCCTTGAGCCTTGAGCCTTGAGCCTTGAGCCTTGAGCCTTGAGCCTTGAGCCTTGAGCCTTGAGCCTTGAGCCTTGAGCCTTTTGCCTTGAGCCTTGAGCCTTGACCCTTGAGCCTTGAGTCTTTTCCCTTGTGTCCTGACCCTTGAGCCGTGACTTGAGCCTTGATCCTTGATCCTTGAGCCTTGAACCTTGAGCCTTGAGCCTTGAGCCCGGAGCCTCGAGCCTCAAGCCTCGAGCTTCGAGCCTTGAGCCTTAACCCATATCCCTTGACCCTTTAGCCATGATCCTTGAGCTTTGAGCCATGAGCCTTGAGCCTTGAGCCTTGAGCCTTGAGCCTTGAGCCTTGAGCCTTGAGCCTTTAGCCTAGAGCCTTGAGCCTCGAGCCTCGAGCCTTGACCCTTGACCCTTGACCCTTGACCCTTTAGCCTTGAGCCTTGAGCCTTGAGCCTTGAGCCTTTTTCCTTGAACCTTGAGCCTTAAGCCTTGAGCCTTGAGCTTTGAGCCTTGACCCTCGAGCCTTGAGCCTTTAGCCTTTTTCCTTGAACCTTGAGCCTTAAGCCTTGAGCCTTGAGCCTTGAGCCTTGAGCTTTGAGCCTTGAGCCTTGAGCCTTATGCCTTGAGGCTCAAGGCTTGAGCCTTGAGCCTTGAGCCTTGAGCCTTGAGCCTTGAGCCTTGAGCCTTGAGCCTTGAGCCTTGAGCCTTGAGCCTTGAGCCTTGAGCCTTGAGCTTTGAGCCTTGAGCCTTGAGCCTTGAGCCTTGAGAGCCTTGAGCCTTGAGCCTTGAGCCTTGAGCCTTGAGCCTGGAGCCTTGAGCCTTGAGCCTTGAGCCTCAAGCCTTGAGCGTTGACTTGAGCCTTGAGCTTTGAGCCTTGAGCCTTGAGCGTTTTTCATTGAACCTTGAGCCTTAAGCCTTGAGCCTTGAGCGTTGAGCCTCGAGCGTTGTGCCTTGAATCCTGGCCCTTGAGCCATGACTTGAGCCTTGATCCTTGATCCTCGAGCCTTGTGCCTTGAGCCTTGACGCTTGACCCTCTAGCTTTGAGCCTTGAGCCTTGTGCCTTGAGCCTTTTTCCTTGAACCTTGAGCCTTGACCCTTGACCCTTGACCCTTGAGTGTTGAGCCTTGAGCCTTGACTTTTGAGCCTTGAACCTTGAGCCGTGACTTGAGCCTTGAGCCTTGAGCCTTTTTCCATGAACCTTGAACCTTGAGCCTTAAGCCTTGAGCCTTGAGCCTTGAGCCTTGAGCCTTGAGCCTTGAGCCTTGAGCCTTGAGCCTTGAGCCTTGAGCCATGAGCCTTGAGCCTTGTTCCTTGAGCCTTGAGCCTTGAGCCTTGAGCCTTGAGCCTTGAGCTTTGAGCCTTGAGTCTTGAGCCTGGAGCCTTGAGCTTTGAGCCTCGAGCCTCGAGCCTTGACCCTTGTGTTAAGGCAAAAAGCCTTGCCCCTTTGGATCTTAAGATAACAAAACAACCTAGACTAGCTTTGATTAATATGTAGAATAATATAGCTAAGTTTAGGTCTGATACTGAGTGATCAGTATTGGAACTCAGTATCAGTACTCAGTATCAGATAGTGATACTGAGTACAAGGACTGAGTAGAAGGACTGAGTGATACTCAGTATAGTAACGGATTAAGATCAAATCCCTTGATCTTAGTCATTTTCCTTACTTAGTCCTTCGGTTACTCCTTTGCTTAATCATGTAAGATCTCTATAACATTATAAATAGAGATCATCTTGCAAAGAAGTACTCACCAATTTACTTTTACACATTCACATCTTTTGTTATTGATCAGTGGTCTTGTTATTCCGCAACAAGCCACACTTAGTGGATTTATACATTGACTATATTCTTGTGTTATCACTCTAATATTTCTCTAAGTATAATAATCTATCAATTAACATTATAAACCAGGGTTGTTGTGACCTAACAACTGGTATCAGAGCAGGCTAAATAAACTCTTATTTAGTCGATCTATAACCCTGGCAGCCATTTCCTACATCTATCCCTCCAACACTCAAAAATCCAAAATGTCTACAATTGTTGCACCAATTATGTCTGGAAAGGGAGTACCCATCTTTGATGGAAAAGACTTCCATCAATGGAAGCTTAAAGCTCAGTGGTATCTTGAATCTATTCACCATGAGATGCTCACTGTGCTATATGATGGTCCCATCATTCCACAAACTGTGGAACCTGTTGCTGCTACTGATGATGCTCCTGAGGGCATAAGAACTGTACCTAAACTAAAGCACTACTGGACTGATACTGACCGTCAGTTGTATGCTTTAGACTCCAGAGCTAAAAGGGTGATTGGTAATGCTGTTACCAAAGAGATACTTAATGCAATTATGAAATTGCCAACAGCAAAGGCTATGTGGGATAGTCTATCAGTTACCTATGAAGGCACAGCAAAGGTGAAGTTGCAAAGAAAAAGCAACATGAGAATGAAATATGAAAATTTCTTCTCAACTCCTAATGAAGACATCACCACTCTCTATAACAGGTTCAATACTGTTATCCATGATTTAATCAGTGTAGGCATTGTGAAAGAAGAAGGAGAGCTTGTTCAAAAGTTCCTGGATAGTCTTCCTCAACAATTTCTTGACATGACAAACTTTGTCAATGCTGCTAACAACATTGAGTCATACACTCTTCACACTTTGTATGGTCTAATGTTGAATCATGAGGAGAATAATGCTGCAAGACTGATCAACTGGAAGAAAACTGACAAGTCTTCCACTGGCATGGCTCTAGTTGTGCAACAGGCCTATACTGTGACTGAGCCAGATGAACCAGAAGTTGATCTTGCTGATGCTGAGGCAGAAGAGCTTGAAACTCAAATGGCTCTTATGTCTATGAAGCTGGATCAGTTGAAGAAGAAGAGGCTTGGTGTTAGCTCTTCTAATACTGACCCAAGATCAGGTCTGTGCTATAGGTGTGGAAAGCCTGGACATATTGCTGCAAATTGTCATAACAAGTCTTCTGAGACTGACCAAAATGACAAGATTGCATACCGAGCAAAAAGGTATAGAGACAAATATGTCAAGCTGAAGAATTAGAGCAAGGGCAAGAGGGCAGAAGGGAATGGAGCACCTCATCAAGCACTTTACTCAGAAGCCTGGATGGATGAAGAGTTAAGTGATGATGAAGAAGAGATTGAGAATAAAGCCTTTATGGCTTTCACTGAAGATGATTTGAAGAGCTCCTTTGAAAAGGACATCAAAGAGGCTGAGAGGATGAGTGTTCATACTAATTGGGATTCCACTCAGTTGTACAAGGTAAGTTCCTTTCAAACTTATTCAGTGAATGAAAAAACCAAGATTTTTGAGTATATGATTGTTGATCTTAAAACTTCTGTACAAAAAGAAAAAGCTTTAAAATTAACAATTCAAGAACTTGAAAGGGTAAATAATGAAAACTTGGATAAATTAGCAAAATATAAAGATTTAGAACTAAACTTTTCAGATTTAAAAGACATTAACCAAAGATTAGCTGATAGAGCTCATTTACACAAACTTGAAAAAGAGAAATTTGAAAAACTGTGTAAATCTTGGGGAAATGCTTCAATAAAATTAAATAAATGTTTAAATCAACAATTCCCAGAAAATGTGAGGGCTGCACTTGGTGTTGATCCTAAATTTAAGAATAGGAACAATTTTGCTGATTTATTTGAAGAGTTTTCTACTATGAACCCTATTAGTTTTGTAAAAGCTAAAACTTTATGTGAAGTTGGATGTCAAACTGAGTCAGATGATGAGGAAAATGAAATTTTAGAAAAACCTATTGGTCCCTCCATCTGCTCAAAGTGCTATACTGAGCTACAAGAACTCAGTATTGAATTTCATATAACGGAAATTTCTGATACCGAGCTACCAATAGTTCAGTATGACACTTCTGCTGTTCCACCTTTTGAATTATTATTTAATACAACAACTTTTGAATTATATAATGATAATAAGACAACTTCTATCTCACATGCTTCATCTAATACAGAAGTTGAAGGAACAGAAACATCATATACTGAGACATCTAAAGAACCTGTTCAAGTTGTTTCTTCAAAAAATGATAAACAAAAAACAACTTCAACTAGGTCTTTGGTTGGCAAAGACAAGAAGTCTACCACTAATAATATTAGAAAGACTTCTCTGCCAAATAAAAATAAGCAACCAGATCCTCCATCTCCTAAACCAGTTAAAAACAATGTTAATACACCTATTAGAAATGACAAAATTAACATTTTAAAAACACTTGGTGATCAGGTCAAATCTTTAAGTAAACAATTTGCAAAACTCGTTCATACTGACCTACCAAAAGTGAAACATTTTTCTAAAATACCCTATGAAAATATGTTTAGAAATAGACCTAGAAAATGTTATAGATGTCATCATACTGGTCATAAGGGAGATGAATGCTGGACTGATCTCTCAAGTCCTAGGTACTCAGCACCAAAGAAAAGGAGAGAAACTAAGTCAGTATCACCAAAGAAAACCTCAAAAGGTTTAACTGAAGTGATACTGACCTCTCCACATAAGGAGATCAACCCCAAATATGTTTATCCCACCAAAGGTCCCATTCAAAAATGGGTTCCTAAAAAGAACTAACTCTTATTTTGTGTCTTATGCAGGGTGGCAGAAAATGGTATTTAGATAGTGGCTGCTCAAGACACATGACAGGCAGTATGGAGTACCTTCTCAATTATACTCCAGAGAAGGGTCCTTCTGTTAAGTTTGGAGATGACTCGGTGGGAAATACAAGAGGTTATGGTGTGATCAAGGCAGGCAACATAACTTTTAAAAGAGTTGCCTATGTAGAGGGTCTTAAACACAATCTGCTCAGTATCAGCCATATGTGTGATGATGACAATGAAGCTCAATTCAGGAAGGTTGCAGGAATCATCTACAATGATAAAGGGCAGCCTGTACTCATTGCTAGAAGAGAAAAGGATGTATATGTGGTCAACCTATCTGAAATAGACCCAACTATTCGAGTATGCCTGCTTTCTAAAGTCAAGCCAGAATTGCATTGGCTATGGCACAAGAAACTCTCTCACATCAACTTTAGAAATATCAACGAGCTCAGTATGAAGAAACTGGTGAGAGGATTGCCCACTATTACTTATTCAAAAGATAAGTTATGCTCAGCATGTGAAATGGGAAATCATTCCATCAATGAACCTCTTACTATGATACATATGGATCTTTTTGGCCCCATTAGCACACCATCTTTGGCCAAAAAGATCTATACTCTAGTCTTGGTTGATGAATTTTCAAGATATACTTGGGTCATCTTCCTCAAGACTAAGTCAGATGCAACAACAGAAATCATTGCCTTTATAAAAAGAGAGGAACTTCAAAAAGGCAACAAGGTCAAGCAACTTAGAAGTGACCATGGTACTGAGTTTAAGAACTCAGTATTAGCAGATTTCTGTGAAGAAAAAGGAATCATTCAAAACTTCTCTGCAGCCTACACACCACAACAAAATGGTGTTGTAGAAAGAAAGAATAGAACACTGATTGAAGCTGCAAGAACTTTATTATGCCATGCTGGACTGGCACTGAGTTTCTGGGCTGAAGCTGTAAACTGTGCAAACTTCACTCAGAATAGAGCTACTATAGTCCAAAGACATCTGAAGACTCCATATGAGTTATATAATGGCAAGATTCCTAATGTGGAATACTTCCACATCTTTGGGAGTAAATGCTTTGTACTCAGTACAAAACAAAATCTAAACAAATTTGCTCCCAAAGCAAATGAAGGCGTGTTCATGGGCTATTCTCCACACTCTAAAGCTTTCAGAGTGTATATCATCTCAACCAAGATGATTGTAGAATCCATTCATGTCACATTCGATGAAGATCAGAATGAGCATTCTACCTCAGCAAGTGAAGACATAAGTGGCATAGATATTCTATGCAATCCAGAACACTCCATTGCTGAACAGCCTAAGTTTCATCCACACTTTATTCCTAATAAGTTTAATGAAACTGATCAAGTTCAAACTCAGTATCACTCAAATGAGACTAATACTGAGGTTCCCATAACAGAGGACCTCCATACTGAGTTTCCAACTAATGATCTGAACCATTCTATCTATGAAGAAGGTGAAACATCCAACACTTCACAAGAATCCACATCAACTCTGCAAAATGAAGATGAACAGCAACCTGCACTGTCTAATACAGATCAGAATTCCACTCAGTATCAGACAGACAACACACCAAATCAACAAGATATTGTTGATCCTATTTCAAATGCTCCCTTAGGAAACAATTTAAGGGAACACAGAGACCATCCACACTCAAACATTATTGGTCCTATTGAAGAAGGTGTCCAAACAAGAAGAAAATTAGAATTTCCAACCCAAGCAACTGCAAATTTTTGTTTCTTCTCAAGTTTCTTATCTACTGTTGAACCAAAGAAAGCTGATGAAGCTTTATTAGATGAAGATTGGGTAGAGGCTATGCAAGAAGAGCTCACAGAGTTTGAGAGAAACAAAGTTTGGAACTTAGTGCCACCTCCTTCTGGCAAAACTATTATTGGTACTAAGTGGGTGTTCAGAAACAAGATGGACAAGGATGGTGTTGTCATCAGAAACAAAGCAAGGTTAGTTGCTCAAGGTTACAGGCAAGAAGAAGGCATTGACTATGATGAAACTTTTGCACCAGTTGCAAGAATTGAAGCTATTAGGTTGTATCTTGCATATGCAGCTTTTAAGAATTTCAAAGTTTATCAGATGGATGTCAAAAGTGCTTTTTCTAAATGGAAAACTACAAGAAGAAGTTTATGTTAAACAACCTCCAGGTTTTGTTGATCCCAAATTTCCTAATTTTGTTTTCAAGCTTGATAAAGCTCTATATGGGCTCAAACAAGCTCCAAGAGCCTGGTATGACACCCTGTCTGAGTACCTTCTTGAAAATAAATTTACAAGAGGTAAAATTGATAAAACATTATTTTCAAAAAGGAAAGGTTCTGACATCTTACTCATTCAGATATATGTAGATGATATTATCTTTGGTTCCACTGACAAGTCAATGTGTGACTGGTTTGCTAAGATAATGTCAACTCAGTATCAGATGAGTATGATGGGAGAACTTACTTACTTTCTTGGTTTACAAGTTGAACAAAAGCCTGATGGCACTTTTATTAATCAAAGTAAGTATGTGCATGACATCTTAAAGAAATACAAATTTGAAAATTTATCTTCCATGCACACTCCTATGGGTACTCAGGATAAGATAAGTAAGGATGAAACTGGTAAACCAGTATGTCAATCCACATACAGAGGTATGATTGGTTCCTTACTTTACTTAACTGCTAGTAGGCCTGATATCATGTTTGCCACATGTTTGTGTGCTCGGTATCAGGCTGATCCTAAAGAATCACACATGAAAGCAGTTAAGCGCATCTTTAGATATCTTACAGGTACTCCTAACCTGGGTCTTTGGTATCCCAAAGACTCAAACTTTGACCTTGAAGGGTACACAGATGCAGATTTTGTAGGTTGTAGATTGGACAGAAAGAGCACAAGTGGAGGATGTCAATTCCTAGGTGGAAGACTAGTTGGCTGGTCATCCAAGAAACAGAATTCGGTAGCAACTTCCACAGCAGAAGCAGAATATGTTGCTGCAGGAAGTTGTTGTGCTCAATTATTATGGATGCAGTATCAACTCTTAGACTATGGGTTCAACTTTCATAAGACTCCCATTCATTGTGATAACAAGAGTGCTATTGCTCTCACAGAGAACCCAGTCTATCACTCCAAAACCAAGCACATTGATATCAGACACCACTTTATTCGAGATAATGTGGAAAAAGGTAAGGTTGAAGTAAATTATGTACCAACAGATGAACAATTGGCCGATGTGTTTACTAAACCTCTTCCTGAGGAAAGGTTTATGTATTTACTAGGGCAATTAGGTATGTTGAATCCTTAATCTTTCTTAAATTTTCTTTAAAACTGAGCGTTCAGTATCACTCCTGTTGAAACTGACCACTCAGTATCACTAGTCTGTTATCATCAAAATTTAAATGTTTTTATTTTTTATTAATTTCAAGAGTAAATTAATTGTTTTTATATTTTTAAAATTTTTTAAAATTAATTTTTTTTTAACTCAGTATTGGGGTATTACGGCGCTCAAACCGAGCTTAATCCTTATACTGCTCAAACGGTAACCTTTCTTAATAAGAAAGTTACCGTTGGCAGAGGATAAGGCAGTCAAATCAGCCGTTTTTACTTCCCAATACCTTAATTATCTTTCAAATCTCCTATAAATAACCGTTTTTTTTTTACTTCAAATTTTTTAACTGTTATTTCTTTCTTTCATTTTCAATTCTCTCTGCGATTAACGATTTCACTTTCTATTAGCAAGCAAACTTTTTAAAATCCAAATCACAGATGGCGAATTACACTTTTGTTGCTCCAGAAGTTGAGTCGGAAATCAAATTCCGAAATGATGAAGTGCCCAGGTTTGCAAGGAACAACATCACAGCGAATTTCACTATTCCTCAAGCCTGGGTATGCCAAGAATTCACAAATATTGTGACTTTTATGAAGCATTGCCCAATTGCTCGTGCACTGACCTTATCTCCTCGAGCAATTTACCCAGAAATGTTATGTGAGTTTTGGTACTCTGCCACACTCGATTCTCCAGATATGATTGCTGGATGGGTAATTAGGGATCAAAGAAGAGCTTTTGTTTCTACTGCAATCATTCGTGAAACTCTGAGGCTTCCCGCCCAAGCTCAGTATGACCCATTTGTTGATAGATCAGAGGCACGCTCAGTACTGCCATTTTTGGGTCGAAGAGGAACAACGGGCACAATCAAAAGAAATGAATTTGGTCCTATGTGGGGTATTCTCATTATAACAATAATTCGGGGTATGACCCACAAGACGGGAGCTTTGGACCAAATAAATGAATTTGGGATGCAAATAGTACATGCCTTGTACTATGGAAGAAACATTGATTATGCACGGCTCATCTTCAATGAATTAGCTGCTCTGGTTCGGGCAAACACAAGGGAATGCAATGTCCCTTTCTGCAGATTTCTATCACTCATCTTTCAACACTCAATGCCCACACACATTTATGATGAATTTCACAGTCCAAGGGTTGATCTTCCTCCTCTTAGTGAGAAGATTTTCTTTTACAGACCAAGAGAAGGAGAACCTCTTCTAAGTCCTCCTATGTGGGCCATTGTTCAAGAACACATCGATGATGAAGAAGACATGTCTGATACTGAGTCAGACAATGATGATGATGATGATAATAATGATAATAGTGGTAATGGAGTACAGGCCGGTCCAGAAATTGAGATGCAGGATGTTCCACAAGTTCAAGAACCTACTCAACAGCATATCTCTCCACCTGCACAGGATCTTGATGCTCCTCATATTGAAACCGCTTTTGATACCGAGTCCTCAGAAGACACACCACTGGTCCTCCAAAGAAGAAGAAGACATCTTTCCCCTATTATTATGGGAAACTTATCATCTGAGGAGGTGCAGCCTGCAAATGTTCCATCATTAACTGCATCTCTTCAAGCCCAAAGCTTAGTTGCAGCCACCGCTGACCTTCCAGGTCCAGAACTAATTCCAACAACTCAACCAATTGAGGAACCTCATGTTCCTCTTGATGTGGAGATTCAATATGAGCAAATTACACTGGAAGGTGCTCAGCAAAACAGAGAGGTCGGTATTGAAGATATTGGTGCTACAAATCCACAATCACATGATCCTGCACCGACCTCTGCAGATGCTAGAAGGGAATCTGACAGAGTCTCAGGTATGAATTTCTAAAAAGCCCTTAAACTTATATATATATATATATATATTTCATTCCTAAATAGAGACTAAGTATTGGCCAGTACCAACTCAATACTGACCAAAGTCTCAAACGATCTTTCAAATATATATCCTTTTATGGCCAACATAGCTAGCCCACTGCTGCTATGCAAAATTCATATACTGAGCACACAAAATTGATCATTGTCAGTCTACAGTTGTCTCAACATTTAAAGAGACAATGGTGGTTGATGTCATACTGACACCCACTGGTGCTGCTTGAATAATGTCCAACTTATTTTTGAGTTGGGTAGCATCACTCAAGAAATGATCACAAACCCTTAAGCCACAAAATACAAAAACTTTCCATGGGGTTTAGCCACATTTCTGTTATCACTCTAATACCGAGTGATAAACATTGAAAATAACTAGAAGCACATCCCAGGCTTCGAATTCCCAAACCCAAACCTTTTAGTAAATGTGACTTATCCTATACTGAGCTACTTAAATTTACACACTCACTTTTACTAAAACCTTCTTACACATGCTATGCACAAGTCCACAATATTCCATCATATACCAGATGAAATACAGACTTCACAAACTCTGTTTATATGATTATAGAATTAAACAACACCACAATTCTATTTGATAAACCTCTCTTTCTATCAAGTTTTATATTTTCTGTTTCTTTAGCACCATCTGTGCAGGGCATTCAGGCATCACAGGCTGCAGGAGACCAAGTGACTCTGCAAGCAATCATGCAGCACATTCTGGCCATCCAACAAACTCAAAATATAATACTAGCCAGAATGGACAAGATGAGTGGTGATATTGACTCAATAAAACAGTCAGTCTCACTACTTCAACAACCACAGCAGCCTCCACAAACTCCACCATGTTCACATGGTGACCACAATAAAGAAGGAGAAGGAGAAGGAGAAGGAGGTGCTGGTGATACTGATGCTGCAACTGAGCCCATGCCCTCCCCTACTCTTGAACAACCTGAGGGGGACATGGGTGGTGATACTGATCCTCTTCCCTCCTCATCCAATGATAACAAAAAGGGGGAGAAGAGACAAAGAGATAATACAGAGGTTGATCAAACTGAGCCATCTGCTCAGGGGGAGAAAAGAAGAAGATTGAATGAAGATCAACCTCCACAACAACAACATCAGCAAAGCCCTCATACTGAGCCACTTCGCATTCAGTATGAGAGAAGAAGACAAAGAACTAGGTCAGCATTACAAGTTCAAGAACCAGTTGAGCCATCTGCTCAGGGGGAGACTCACACTGACCAACCACAGCAAGCTTATACTGAGCCACCTGTTCTAGAAGAAAACAACTTGCAAATTGTGGTCTATAGGCCTTTTGTGTGGCCCATTGCTGATGATGAAGATGAAGAACATCCAGTGGCATCAGAAGAATTCTTAAACTTTGCACTGGATGAAGTAAATAAAGAAACCTCTTCATCATCATTCTCAGATGATGAAGTACATACAAGAAAACCTATCTCACCTCATGCTGAAGGACCTTCTAGAATTACTAGAAGACCAATAACCAGAAGAATGACAAATGTGGTTATGTCCTCAGAATCTAGTGAAGAAAAAGATCCAGCCCCTCTGATCTCAAGACCTAGAAGATCTGCTCAGTTTACTGAGGAAAAGAGTGAAGCTGAGGATGAGATTGAGGCCCAAAAGTTCTTCCCTGTTAAGGAAGAACCTGAATCTGAGTCTGAAGATGTTCCAAGAAGATCTCATACTGTAAGAAGAACTGGAGATGAATTACTTGAACAGTATTGGAACATTGTGGCACAAAGAACAAGATATAGGGAAACAAGGATGAGTATGCTGAGGAATAAAGCATTTCTAACTGTAAGAGACATATACTGGCTAAATGAATTTGTCAACAAAATAAAGGTCAAAATTGTTGATAAATCAATTGTTGCAACTTGTACTGGGCCAGTCAGTCCTCCAATGAAGTTCCTCCTCCATGACATCCAAAATATGGGACTTCAAGATTGGATAAAAATTGCTAGACTGATAAAGGAGATGCCCTCAAGATCCTCTGAAGCCCAAGTGATGATGGATGAAATCTGGGCTGTATCTGCTATATGCTATGAAAAAGGCATTCTTTATGCAGGAGAATACAGGGCACTCAGTGTGATGACTGAAGCTATGAAGAACAACAAACCTGAGTGCCTTAATACCTTCAGAATAATTCCCACATATACTGTTCCCCCTAATCTTATCTTTCAGGATCAAAAGAGTACCATATATCCAACATCTGGATACATGTATACTGACTCAGATGACAGGGAGTGCTTCATTACTAAAGCAGATTTGGCAACAGCTCCTATCAGCCATTTGGTGGGCCTTAAATGGATGATAACCAAGAAAGAAGATGCTTGGTTTAGAAAGAAGATAGTTGCTGTACTAAACAACAGGCAAGATGAACTGAAGAAAAGAGAAGAGTTCATCCATGTGAAGAAATAAGTCTTCTATGAGTTTGAGTCGATCAACAAAGACTAAAGAAGAAGACTTTGCAGCCTGTAGCTTATTTTGTTTAGTTTCTCTTTGTAATTGTTTTGTTATCATTAGATAGGGGGAGATTGTTAAGGCAAAAAGCCTTGCCCCTTTGGATCTTAAGATAACAAAACAACCTAGACTAGCTTTGATTAATATGTAGAATAATATAGCTAAGTTTAGGTCTGATACTGAGTGATCAGTATTGGAACTCAGTATCAGTACTCAGTATCAGATAGTGATACTGAGTACAAGGACTGAGTAGAAGGACTGAGTGATACTCAGTATAGTAATGGACTAAGATCAAATCCCTTGATCTTAGTCATTTTCCTTACTTAGTCCTTCGGTTACTCCTTTGCTTAATCATGTAAGATCTCTATAACATTATAAATAGAGATCATCTTGCAAAGAAGTACTCACCAATTTACTTTTACACATTCACATCTTTTGTAATTGATCAGTGGTCTTGTTATTCCGCAACAAGCCACACTTAGTGGATTTATACATTGACTATATTCTTGTGTTATCACTCTAATATTTCTCTAAGTATAATAATCTATCAATTAACATTATAAACCAGGGTTGTTGCGACCTAACACCTTGACCCTTTAGCCTTGAGCCTTGAGCCTTGAACCTAGAGCCTTGAGCCTTGAGCCTTGAGCCTTGAGCCTTGAGCCTTGAGCCTTGAGCCTTGAGCCTTGAGCCTTGAGCCTTGAGCCTTGAGCCTTGAGCCTTGAACCTCGAGCCTTTTTTATTGAACCTTGAGCCTTAAGCCTTGAGCCTTGAGCCTTGAGCCTTGAGCCTCGAGCCTTGTGCCTTGAATCCTGGCCCTTGAGCCACGACTTGAGCCTTGATCCTTGATCCTCGAGCCTTGAGCCTTGACCCTTGACCCTCTAGCTTTGAGCCTTGAGCCCTGAGCCTTGTGCCTTGAGCCTTTTTCCTTGAACCCTGAGCCTTGAGCCTTGAGCCTCGAGACATGAGCCTTGACCCTTGACCCTTGACCCTTGAGTGTTGAGCCTTGAGCCTGTTAGAATTCGTGACTTAATCACCGATGATTAAACTGTCAGAATCGTAACCTTAATCATAAGTGATTAAATTGTTAGATTTGTAATAGCTTAATCATCGATGATTAAACTGTCAGAATCGTAACCTTAATCATAAGTGATTAAATTGTTAGATTTGTAATAGCTTAATCATTGATGATTGAACTGTCAGATTCGTGGCAACTTAATCATTGGTGATTAAACTGCCGGACTCGTGACAGCTTAATCATAAGTGATTAAATTGTCAGAATTTAGTGCCCACCGACACACATGTACGGGTATCATGGCCGATGATGCACGAGCCTATCGGGTCACACGCCGGGGGAATTCCTTTCCGATAACACTTAAATTAAGAGAGATAAATAAAGATGTTGGGAGAAATAAAAGTGGCTTTTATTTCATTGGACCATTTAATGGTCCAATGCATGTAAAGGAAAGCCACTACTTTTCTCCACATGCTTGCTTTAATTCTATTGGACCACTCTTTGGTCCAATGCATGTAGAGCTTTTCCACCCACCTCCACATGCTCTCTTATCTATATAAGAGAGATGTGGGAGGTGGATGATGGACTAATGAAAAATCAGTTCTCTCTCTAAAATACAAGTGTTTAGTTCACCGAAATTCTAAGAAGGATTCTTGAGCATTTCGGTGTCGGGTTAGCGACTTGGAAGGAATCACTTACTCGGTGTGGATCAATCGATAGAGGGGAACGATTTCGTGACCTTCATCCATAAAAGAGTTCATCACCAACCTTGCGGGTGTCTTCGAGGGTATGATGTTCTCTCCTCCTTCTTTGTTGCACGATTTGGGTTCAGAGATTCGGTCATTGGTGGATCTTGGTGGTTAAATATTTTTCTTTTAAATATACGTTTCCGCTGCGTTTTAGAACCCACCAAAATCTAACAGTGGTATCAGAGCCTACTCTAACCGAATCGTGCACATTTTCGGGCTTGAAAAACGATTTGAGGATCGGTTTTGCCATTTTTTTTTTTAGATTTCGGGTTTTAGCCTTGCTAAACCCATAATATTTTGACTCACACACTTATATGCTTGTCATGATTTTGGCATGAAATGCATGCATGCATAAATTTGTGTTGATGTATGTATTTTATTACATGCAAAGATTCTTAGTGCCTTGAGTGTTTGATTTCGAATCTTTGTCAAAATATTTTTATGAATGGTTGTTGGCACACCATTTTAGCTTTCATGTTTGTAGTAGCTAGAAGATTGGTAACCATTATGCCCTTGACCTTTTGCCGTGTGTTTGGTTGTTATTCATTTGGTGACTTTGTCACAATGGTTTGTAATTAATAATTTATTAATTTCGGTATGTAATATTTATTAATTATGGCTTGCATGCCATTGATTTTCATTTGTAATTGTACTAGTTAGTAGGATTTTGTGGTGTGTTAGCCATTTCTATATTTTCTATGTACTTGTAAAATGAAGATCAAAAGACAACCAAATGGAATCATGAAGTGATGTCTAGGCAACCTTGGATTCGATGAAGTCTAATGGAGACGGCGGATTTAGTGGGAGCTCACATGGAAGGTCATTATTTGTCCATAGTTGACCATGTTTTTCCCGGGTTGGCTCACGGGAAAAACGCATAGGCTTTGGGCATGGTTACCAATTTTGTTGTATGCATGTGATGTTTATTTATTTGCTTGGTTGTTAGATTTTCGCAAGGTTAAATAAATAAATAGATTAATTAAAAATGGTTTAATTAAATCACTCGCAATAGATTAATTAAAAGGTGAAAAATGTTTTTGTCACAAAAGTAATTAATCAAAGTTTAAAAGAAACAAAAACCCGTTTTTAGAGAATATCATTTTTATTATCCTAATGATGACGCCACCCAAATCTTGCTAGACAAAGTTGGTTGTCGTGCATTAGCCGAGCCGATTTTGAATAGACAGTGTGGAAGGTGAGTGTGATTCATTTTGTATGATTGGTCGTCGTGCATTAGCCAAACCATTATAGTCAAAATGTTTCACCGCGTATCATGTTGGATGATTTATTTGATTTCTCACAAAATGTAAGTCTTGCACTATCCATTGGAGTGTCACCACTTAAGTCTTGTGGAGCAAGGTCGGTTGTCGAGCGAAACCGAGCCGTGCCTTGTGAAGCAAGATAAGGGTGTGTATAAGTTCCTTAATTAAGTTGGTTGTCGAGCGAAACCGAGCCAATTTAGTTATGGGCTTATCGTGAATCTAGATGGTCGATTTACAAACTTCAAACTAGGTTTTAAATGATTGTCGAGCGAAACCGAGTCATTTAAAATTTGGTTTGAGGTTAGTGCATGTAGGGATCAAACATGCCAAATGACACAATGGTTGTCAAGTGATCCCGCAAGAAGCTAAGAGTTGTAAGTCACAATTGGTACAAAATAAATGCAATTGGTACAATTGGTACAATATGATTATTGGTACAATTGGTACAATATGGCATTAGTACAATATGGTGATTACAATGGTACAATGGATACCACCGGAAATAGCTTTACATTATGATCCGCGGCATACCCGTCATAATGTATTGTGAAATACGGATTCTTAGCCCTTGTTAAATATAAAAGTTTTGGGTAATATATTTACAAGGACCCATCAAACTAAGTAAAACTACTTTGCTATTTTAGATGGCATCTTCAAACCCCACCACCACAACCAATGTTTCTTTAAGAGTTTTCCTTGAAAAGGAGAAACTCAATGGTGCAAACTTCCTTGATTGGGAGAGACAACTAAAACTTGTTCTCCGCCATGAAGGAAAGATGCACTTGATTGAAGGACCTCTTCCCGATGAACCAGGGGAGGATGCGATTCAAGCAGCACACGATGCTCATGAACGTCTCACGAAAGAATGTGAGGACGTTACATGTTTAATGTTGAGCACAATGACTCCTGATTTGCAAAAGCAAATGGATCATTTGTACGCTTACGAGCTTATTGTGCAGTTGCGGGACATGTTCCAACAACAAGCAAAGCTAGAGCGGTACGAGTGCCTCAAGAACGTGCTTGATCGTAAACTCCTAGAAGGCGGGGATGTGAGCGCTCACGTGTTGCGTATGAAAGCAAACGTGGAACGCTTGGAGAAGTTAGGCTTCTCCATTGGGAAGGAATTGGCCGTGGATTTTATCCTTAGGTCTCTTCCTACATCATATGAACAGTTTGTTATGAACTATCATATGCATGGTATGGACAAGTCCATAATGGAGCTTCATGGTATGTTGAAGACCGCCGAGTCTACCATGACCAAAAGAAAGCCCAACCCAACACATCCCGTCCTTGCAATTCGAGAAGGAAAGGTCTCCAAGAAGAAGAAGTCCACCCCTACCCCTCAAGATAAGGGTAAAGGCAAGGTTGGTGCGCCCAAGCCTAAGCCAACTTCGGCGAAGATGGCAAAAGGAAAGGTTCCTCAAGCCATGACACCGGAAGATGTGGACTGCTTCTATTGCGGGAAAAAGGGGCATTTCCGCCGTAGTTGCCCAACATACCTTGAGGAACTCAACAAGCTAAAAGCTAAAGGAGTTGGAGGTACCTCAAAACAAGGTATGTACATGATTGAATTATACCAAACCTCTACTTCGCAAAACTGGGTTTTAGATACCGGTTGTGGCACTCATATTTGTAATACAATACAGGTGCTACGGGAAAGTGAGAGGTTGATGGTTGGAGAACAAGATCTTATCATGGGAAACAAGGATGTTGTCTCGGTTGAAGCCAAAGGAAATGTGTTATTGTCCTTTAGATCTAGTTTCTCAATTTTGTTAAAACATGTTCGTTATTCGCCGCTTGTGGCAAGAAATATTATTTCATGTTATGCTTTATACATTGACGGTTTTAAGTTTGCTTTTAATAATGATGGCACAATTTCTTGTCATAAAAATGGTGATTATTATTTTAAAGCATTACCGGTTAATGGCATATATGAGATAGATGCACATGTTAGTAACAAAAGATCAATCATGCAAATTGGTTCTACATCCAAAGATAGTTTGGATAAATTATCCTTATGGCATAGTCGCCTTGGCCATATAAACAAGACTCGCATCTCCAAGCTCCAAGCAATTGGGTACTTGGAATCGTTTGAAAATGGTTCAAATGATGTATGTGAATCTTGCTTATTAGGAAAGATGACTAAAGCTCCCTTCACCGGTGTATGTGAGAGGGCTAAGGGTTTATTAGACATTGTACACACCGATGTGTGTGGTCCATTTAAACACCTTACAAGGAATAATTGTAGATACTTCGTAACCTTTATAGATGATTATAGTAGGTTTGGATATGTTTACTTGATTAAACATAAGTCAGAAACCATTGAGGCGTTCAAGATATTCCAAAACGAAGTTGAGAACCAATTGGGCAAGTCAATCAAGATACTTCGATCTGATAGAGGCGGAGAGTATCTTAATCTAGAGTTTATTGACCATCTTAAGAATTGTGGGATTGTCTCACAATTAACACCTCCTAGGACTCCACAATTGAATGGAGTCGCCGAGAGGAGAAATCGAACATTACTTGACATGGTTCGATCAATGATGGCAAGAACCCAAATACACATAAGTTTTTGGGGATATGCTCTAGAAACGGCGTGTAAGCTTCTTAATCTCGTACCAACAAAGAAGGTAGAAAAGACACCTTTCGAGATATGGCATGGGAGTAAACCTCCACTATCCTATCTTAGAGTTTGGGGTTGTCAAGCCTACGTAAAGCGGGAGGCCGATGACAAATTAGAACCCCGTTCAGAAAAGTGTTATTTCATTGGATATCCTAAAGCGGGACTTGGATATTTGTTTTACAAACCTACCGAGAACAAGGTATTTGTTGCTCGAAGGGCAGTATTTCTTGAAAGAGAACTTTTATCCAATGAACCTAATGGAAAGCATATAGATCTTGAGGAAACTCAAGATATATCCAATGAACTACCTAATGTTGGCACTAGCACACAACCTCAAGAGGTTGGTACCGATCAAGAGGATGCGGTAGAAACTGACGTTCCACCATTGTCTCTTCGTAGATCTGGTAGAACTCGCACTGAGCCAGAGAGATATGGGTTTCTCATATCTGAGGGCAGCGAGTTACTAGGGGATCATGATGAACCCTCTACCTACCAGGAAGCGATGGCAGGCCCAGAGTCTGACAAATGGAGAGATGCAATGGAAGTCGAGATGCAATCCATGAAGGACAACCAAGTATGGGAACTGGTTGATCCTACACCCAGCTGTAAGCTTGTGGGGTGTAAATGGGTCTATAAAGTAAAGACCGGCATGGATGGACAGATTGATACTTTCAAAGCACGACTGGTTGCTAAAGGCTTCACTCAAACCCATGGTGTTGACTATGATGAAACCTTTTCCCCAGTGGCTATGTTGAAATCTATCAGGATACTTATGGCAATTGCCGCCTTTCATGATTATGAAATTTGGCAAATGGATGTAAAAACCGCCTTCCTTAACGGGAAGCTTACTGAAGAGGTATATATGAAACAACCTGAGGGTTTTGTACATCCAAAGTATCCTAACAAAGTCTGTCAGCTTAAGAAGTCCATTTATGGACTTAAGCAAGCATCTCGAAGTTGGAATCTTTGCTTTGATGAGAAAATCAAGGAATTTGGATTTTCTAAAAGCATAGATGAACCTTGTGTATACGTCAGGGCTAGTGGGAGCGCGATTGTATTCCTAGTCCTATATGTTGATGACATCTTACTCATTGGGAATGACATTCCAATTTTGAGCGATGTCAAGACATTTCTTGGAAAATGTTTTTCCATGAAGGACTTAGGAAATGCATCGTACATCTTGGGAATCAAGATCTATCGAGATAGATCTAAAAGGCTTCTCGGTTTGAGTCAAAGTGCATATATTGACAAAGTTCTAAAACGGTTTAGAATGGAGGATTCCAAGAAAGGGAATCTTCCTATGTTGCATGGAGTGACTTTGAGCAAGGCTCAATGTCCAAGTTCCGATAAGGAACGTGACGTAATGAAGAAGATCCCTTATGCTTCGGCAGTTGGATCTATCATGTACGCCATGCTATGCACAAGACCTGATGTATCTTGTGCGTTGAGCGTGACAAGTAGATATCAGGCAAACCCCGGAGAAGCTCATTGGATTGCCGTCAAGAACATCTTGAAATATCTTCGAAGAACGAAGGATATGTTCTTGGTATATGGTGGTATGGAAGAGTTGCGTGTAGTTGGATACACAGACGCAAGCTTCCAAACTGATAGGGATGATTTCCGATCGCAATCGGGTTATGTATTCCTATTGAATGGTGGTGCTGTGAGTTGGAGGAGCTCCAAGCAAGACACAGTTGCTGATTCGACGACAGAATCAGAATACATTGCAGCAAGCGAAGCTGCAAAAGAAGCTGTGTGGATGAAGAAATTCATCAATGACTTGGTAGTGGTTCCTAGCATTGCTGACCCCATTGAAATATTTTGTGACAATGAGGGTGCAGTAGCTTTGGCTAAGGAACCTAGAGCTCATAAAAGAACGAGGCATATTGCTCGTAAATACCACGTTATTCGAGATAAGATTGAATGTGGTGACGTTGTCATAAGCAGAGTAGTATCGGAAGAGAATCTTGCCGATCCGTTTACTAAGCCATTATCACAGGCTGTACATGATTCTCACACTAGGGGAATAGGTGTGAGATTAGCCAGTGATTTAGCTTGAGTACTGTTTTAGTTTGAATTTGATGTTTATTTTGGGAACTTGAAACAGTATTGTAATTTTGATTTTATTGATGTATAAATATGTCTATACATATGCGTGTTGCAGTTACTTTCAAAATCTTTATTGTGTTCCATCTTTGCATGTTTAAACACTTCCTAGATTTTTATCTAAACTTCCACAGTCAGTCATACTTAAATGGAAGTAAGTTATGAATGAAGGCTGAGGCAATGTGTTGGCTATGAGATATAGACGCAACAATTGCTTGTGCTTGAAATGAGTTTCAAGTGACTGGAGACCCTCACCCGAGTTTACTTCATGGAAATTGTCACAAGTATCTCGGGATGATAATATCATTTCATCCTTAGACCAGAGATTCATGAGATTCCAAAGCATAAGTTTACTTTACTTAGATTAATGCTCTAACGCGGTTCGTAAATGGCTGTTATAAGGGGCTTAGTTGGGTAAGGATAACTTATGTGTAGGGACTATGTAGTCAAAAGGATTTGTACCTCAATGAAGAGAGATATCCATGGGCCCCTCGATGATTTAGCGCTGACACCAAAACGCATGGCCATGCACGAGTTATATTGAAAATGGTTCAATTATAACTCATTATGGTCACCACTAAATAATAGATCGAGAAACATAATCGTGAACGATCTGGAGAATGACGACATTAATCCATGTCTCGTGTTCACAAGGATATCACGTACAAAGGGATGATACGATCACTTATCTAAAGGAACCATCATTTATATGATTGGTAGTTGTCGAGGATGACGTAACTCATGCTGACTTGGGGACAAAGATGCCTAGCTAAGGCCGCTCTTTGTTTGTGATACCAATAACACGTTGTGTCGTGTGCAAGTGGGAGTTTGTTAGAATTCGTGACTTAATCACCGATGATTAAACTGTCAGAATCGTAACCTTAATCATAAGTGATTAAATTGTTAGATTTGTAATAGCTTAATCATCGATGATTAAACTGTCAGAATCGTAACCTTAACCATAAGTGATTAAATTGTTAGATTTGTAATAGCTTAATCATTGATGATTGAACTGTCAGATTCGTGGCAACTTAATCATGGGTGATTAAACTGCCGGACTCGTGACAGCTTAACCATAAGTGATTAAATTGTCAGAATTTAGTGCCCACCGACACACATGTACGGGTATCATGGCCGATGATGCACGAGCCTATCGGGTCACACGCCGGGGGAATTCCTTTCCGATAACACTTAAATTAAGAGAGATAAATAAAGATGTTGGGAGAAATAAAAGTGGCTTTTATTTCATTGGACCATTTAATGGTCCAATGCATGTAAAGGAAAGCCACTACTTTTCTCCACATGCTTGCTTTAATTCTATTGGACCACTCTTTGGTCCAATGCATGTAGAGCTTTTCCACCCACCTCCACATGCTCTCTTATCTATATAAGAGAGATGTGGGAGGTGGATGATGGACTAATGAAAAATCGGTTCTCTCTCTAAAATACAAGTGTTTAGTTCACCGAAATTCTAAGAAGGATTCTTGAGCATTTCGGTGTCGGGTTAGCGACTTGGAAGGAATCACTTACTCGGTGTGGATCAATCGATAGAGGGGAACGATTTCGTGACCTTCATCCATAAAAGAGTTCATCACCAACCTTGCGGGTGTCTTCGAGGGTATGATGTTCTCTCCTCCTTCTTTGTTGCACGATTTGGGTTCAGAGATTCGGTCATTGGTGGATCTTGGTGGTTAAATATTTTTCTTTTAAATATACGTTTCCGCTGCGTTTTAGAACCCACCAAAATCTAACAGTGGTATCAGAGCCTACTCTAACCGAATCGTGCACATTTTCGGGCTTGAAAAACGATTTGAGGGTTGAGCCTGGAACCTTGAGCCTGGAACCCACCAAAATAAAAGTGGCTTGAGCCTTGAGCCTTGAGCCTGGAACCTTGAGCCTTGAGCCTTGAGCCTCGAGCCTCGAGCCTTGACCCTTGACCCTTTAGCCTTGAGCCTTGAGCTTTGAGCCTTGAGCCTTGAGCCTTTTGCCTTGAACCTTGAGCCTTGAGCCTTGAGCCTTGAGCCTTGAGCCTGGAGCCTTGAGACATGAGCCTTAACCCTTGACCCTTGACCCTTGAGTGTTGAGCCTTGAGCCTTGACTTTTGAGCCTTGAACCTTGAGCCGTGACTTGAGCCTTGAGCCTTGAGCCTTTTTCCATGAACCTTGAACCTTGAGCCTTAAGCCTTGAGCCTTAAGCCTTAAGCCTTGAGCCTTGAGCCTTGAGCCTTGAGCCTTGAGCCTTGAGCCTTGAGCCTTGAGCCTTGATCCTTGAGCCTTGAGCCTTGAGCCTTGAGCCTTGAGCCTTGAGCCTTTTTCCATGATCCTTGAACCTTGAGCCTTGAGCCTTGAGCCTTGAGCCTTTTTCCTTGAGCCTTGAGCCTTGAGCCTTGATCCTTGAACCTTGAGCCTTGAGCCTTAAGCCTTGAGCCTTGAGCCTTGACCCTTGAGCCTTGAGCCTAGATCCTTGAGCCTTGAGCCTCGAGCCTTGAGCCTTATGCCTCGAGTCTCAAGCCTCGAGTCTCGAGCCTCGACCCTTTAGCCTTGAGCCATGACCCTTTAGCCTAGAGCCTTGAGCCTTGAGCCTTGAGCCTTGAGCCTTTTTCCTTGAACCTTGAGCTTTGAGCCTTGAGCCTTGAGCCTTGAGCCTTGCGCCTTGAGCCTTAAGCCTTGAGCCTTGAGCTTTGAGCCTTGAGCCTTGAGCCTTGAGCCTTGAGCCTCGAGCCTCGAGCCTCGAGCCTTGACCCTTGACCCTTTAGCCTTGAGCCTTGAGCGTTGAGCCTTGAGCCTTTTTCCTTGAACCTTGAGCCTTGAGCCTTGAGACTTGAGCCTTGAGCCTTGACCCTTGAGTGTTGAGTCTTGAGCCTTGACTTTTGAACCTTGACCCTTGAGCCGTGACTTGAGCCTTGAGCCTTGAGCCTTGAGCCTCGAGCCTTGAGCCTCGAGCCTCGAGCCTCGAGCCTTGACCCTTGACCCTTTAGCCTTGAGCCTTGAGCCTTGAGCCTTGAGCCTAGAGCCTTGAGCCTTGAGCCTTTAGCCCGGAGCCTTGAGCCTTGACCCTTGACCCTCTAGCTTTGAGCCTTGAGCCTTGAGCCTTGAGCCTTGTGCCTTGAGCCTTTTTCCTTGAACCTTGAGCCTTAAGCCTTGAGCCTTGAGCCTTGAGCCTTGAGCCTTGAGCCTTGAGCCTTGAGCCTTGAGCCTTGAGCCTTGAGCCTCGAGACATGAGCCTTGACCCTTGACCCTTGACCCTTGAGTGTTGAGCCTTGAGCTTTGACTTTTGAGCCTTGAACCTTGAGCCGTGACTTGAGCCTTGAGCCTTGACCCTTGACCCTTGACCCTTGAGTGTTGAGCCTTGAGCTTTGACTTTTGAGCCTTGAACCTTGAGCCGTGACTTGAGCCTTAAGCCTTGAGCCTTGAGCCTTGAGCCTTGAGCCTTGAGCCTTGATCCTTGAGCCTTGAGCCTTGAGTCTTGAGCCTGGAGCCTTAAGCCTCGAGTCTCGAGCCTCGACCCTTTAGCCTTGAGCCTTGACCCTTTAGCCTTGAGCCTTGAGCCTTGAGCCTTGAGCCTTGAACCTTGAGCCTTGAGCCTTTTTCCTTTAACCTTGAGCCTTAAGCCTTGAGCCTTGAGCTTTGAGCCTTGAGCCTTGAGCCTTGAGCCTTGAGCCTTGAGCCTTGAGCCTTGAGCCTTGAGCCTTGAGCCTTTTGCCTTTTGCCTTGAGTCTTGAGCCTTGAGCCTTGAGCCTTGAGCCTTGACCCTTGAGCCTTGAGCCTTTTGCCTTGAGCCTTTTGCCTTGAGTCCTGACCCTTGAGCCGTGACTTGAGCCTTGATCCTTGATCCTTGAGCCTTGAACCTTGAGCCTTGAGCCTTGAGCCCGGAGCCTCAAGCCTCAAGCCTCGAACCTCGAGCTTCGAGCCTCAAGCCTCGAACCTCGAGCCTCGAGCCTTGAGCCTTAACCCATATCCTTTGACCCTTTAGCCATGAGCCTTGAGCCTTGAGCCATGAGCCTTGAGCCTTGAGCCTTGAGCCTCGAGCCTAGAGCCTCGAGCCTCGAGCCTCGAGCCTTGACCCTTGACCCTTGACCCTTTCGCCTTGAACCTTGAGCCTTGAGCCTTGAGCCTTGAGCCTTTTTCATTGAACCTTGAGCCTTAAGCCTTGACCCTTTAGCCTAGAGCCTTGAGCCTTGAGCCTTGAGCCTTGAGCCTTGAGCCTTGAGCCTTGAGCCTTTTTCCTTGAACCTTGAGCCTTAAGCCTTGAGCCTTGAGCCTTGAGCCTTGAGCCTTGACCCTTGAGCCTTGAGTCTTTTGCCTTGAGTCCTGACCCTTGAGTCGTGACTTGAGCCTTGCTCCTTGATCCTTGAGCCTTGAACCTTGAGCCTTAAGCCTTGAGCCTTGAACCTTGACCTTTGACTTTTGACCTTTGAGCCATGACCCTTGAGCCTGGAGCCTCGAGCACTTTGAGTCTTGAGCCATGAGCCTTGACCTTTGACCCTTGTGCCTCGAGCCTTAAGCCTTGAGCCTTGAGCCTTCAGCCTTGAGCCTTGAGCCTTGAACCTGGACCTTTGTTTTGACCCTTGAGCCATGACCCTTGAGCCTTGAGCCTTGATCCTTGAGCCTTGAGCCTTGAGCCTTGAGCATTGACCCTTGAGCCTTGAGCCTTGAGCCTTGACATTGAGCTTTAAGGCTTGAGCCTTGAGCCTTTAGCCTTGAGCCTTTTGCCTTGAGCTTTGAGCCTTGAGCCTTGAGCCTTGAGCCTTGAGTCTTGAGCCTTGAGGATATTGAAGAGTTCGGGCCGAAGAGGGATGTTCAGGCCGAAGTGGTGTTCGGGCCGAAGTGGGATGTTCGGGCCGAAGTGGTGTTCGTGCCGAAGTGGTGTTCGGGCCGAAGTTCGGTGTTCGGGTCAAGGATGATGTTCGGGCCGAGGTTGAAGTTCGGGCCGAGGTCGAAGTTCGGGCCGAGGTTGAAGTTCGGGCCGAAAATGAAGTTCGGGCCGGGAACAGTGACGAGTTCGGGCCGAACTTGTTCTTGGCAGTGACGAACGAACCAGCTATTTTGGTTACTCGTGGGCGTGAAACGGACACCCGAGCTAAAAGTTATGAATGTTTTAGTATAGCACCTTTTGTCACACAATCTTGGATACTGAAGCGTTCGGGCCGAAGAGGGATGTTCAGGCCGAAGTGGTGTTCGGGCCGAAGTGTGATGTTCGGGCCGAAGTGGTGTTCGTGCCGAAGTGGTGTTCGGGCCGAAGTTCGGTGTTCGGGCCGAGGATGATGTTCGGGCCGAGGTTGAAGTTCGGTCCGAGGTCGGAGTTCGGGCCGAGGTCGGAGTTTCGGGCCGAAAATGAAGTTCGGGCCGGGAACAGTGAAGAGTTCGGGCCGAACTTGTTCTTGACAGTGACGAATGAACCAGCTATTTTGGTTACTCGTTGACGTGAAACGGACACCCGAGCTGAAAGTTATGAATGTTTTAGTATAGCACCTTTTGTCACACAATCTTGGATATTGAAGAGTTCGGGCCGAAGAGGGATGTTCGGGCCGAAATGGTGTTCGGGCCGAAGTGGGATGTTCGGGCCGAAGTGGTGTTCGGGCCGAAGTTCGGTGTTCGGGACGAGGATGATGTTAGGGCCGAGGTTGAAGTTCGGGCCGAGGTCGGAGTTCGGGCCGAGGTTGAAGTTCCGGCCGAAAATGAAGTTCGGGCCGGGAATAGTGAAGAGTTCGGGCCGAACTTGTTCTTGGCAGTGACGAACGAACCAGCTATTTTGGTTACTCGTGGGCGTGAAACGGACACCCGAGCTGAAAGTTATGAATGTTTTAGTATAGCACCTTTTGTCACACAATATTGGATATTGAAGAGTTCAGGCCGAAGAAGGATGTTCGGGCCGAAGTGGTGTTCGGGCCGAAGTGGGATCTTCGGGCCGAAGTGGTGTTCAGGCCGAAGTGGTGTTCGGGCCGAAGTGGTGTTCGGGCCGAAGTGGTGTTCGGGCCGAAGTTCGGTGTTCGGGACGAGGATGATGTTCGGGCCGAGGTTGAAGTTCGAGCTGAGGTCGGAGTTCGGGCCGAGGTTGAAGTTCGGGCCGAGGTTGAAGATCGGGCCGGAAATGAAGTTCGGGCCGGGAACAGTGAAGAGTTCGGGCCGAACTTGTTCTTGGCAGTGACGAACGACCAGCTATTTTGGTTACTCGTGGGCGTGAAACGGACACCCGAGCTGAAAGTTATGAATGTTTTAGTATAGCACCTTTTGTCACACAATCTTGGATATTGAAGAGTTCGGGCCGAAGAGGGATGTTCGGGCCGAAGTGGTGTTCGGGCCGAAGTGGGATGTTCGGGCCGAAGTGGTGTTCGGGCCGAGGATGATGTTCGGGCCGAGGTTGAAGTTCGGGCCGAGGATGATGTTCGGGCCGAGGTTGAAGTTCAGGCCGAGGTCGGAGTTCGGGCCGAGGTTGAAGTTCAGGCCGAGGTTGAAGTTCGGGCCGAAAATGAAGTTCGGGCCGGGAATAGTGAAGAGTTCGGGCCGAACTTGTTCTTGGCAGTGACGAACGAACCAGCTATTTTGGTTACTCGTGGGTGTGAAACGGACACCCGAGCTGAAAGTTATGAATGTTTTAGTATAGCACCTTTTGTCACAAAATCTTGGATATTGAAGAGTTCGGGCCGAAGAGGGATGTTCGGGCCGAAGTGGTGTTCGGGCCGAAGTGGGATCTTTTGGCCGAAGTGGTGTTCGGGCCGAAGTTCAGTGTTCGGGACGAGGATGATGTTCGGGCCGAGGTTGAAGTTCGGGCCGAGGTCGGAGTTCGGGCCGAGGTTGAAGTTCGGGCTGAGGTTGAAGTTCGGGCCGGAAATGAAGTTCGGGCCGGGAACAGTGAAGAGTTCGGGCCGAACTTGTTCTTGGCAGTGACGAACGACCAGCTATTTTGGTTACTCGTGGGCGTGAAACGGACACCCGAGCTGAAAGTTATGAATGTTTTAGTATAGCACCTTTTGTCACACAATCTTGGATATTGAAGAGTTCGGGCCGAAGAGGGATGTTCGGGCCGAAGTGGTGTACGGGCCGAAGTGGGATGTTCGGGCCGCAGTGGTGTTCGGGCCGAAGTGGTGTTCTGGCCGAAGTTCGGTGTTCGGGCCGAGGATGGAGTTCGGGCCGAGGTTGGAGTTTGGGCCGAGGTCGGAGTTCGGGCCGAGGTTGAAGTTCGGGCCGAAAATGAAGTTCGCTCCGGGAACAGTGAAGAGTTCGGGCCGAACTTGTTCTTGGCAGTGACGAACGAACCATCTATTTTGGTTACTCGTGGGCGTGAAACGGACACCCGAGCTGAAAGTTATGAATGTTTTAGTATAGCACCTTTTGTCACACAATCTTGGATATTGAAGAGTTCGGGCCGAAGAGGGATGTTCGGGCCGAAGTGGTGTTCGAGCCGAAGTGGGATGTTCGGGCCGAAGTGGTGTTCGGGCCGAAGTGGTGTTCGGGCCGAAGTTCGGTGTTCGGGACATGGATGATGTTCGGGCCGAGGTTGAAGTTCGGGCCGAGGTCGGAGTTCGGGCCGAGGTTGAACTTCGGGCTGAGGTTGAAGTTCGGGCCGGAAATGAAGTTTGGGCCGGGAACAGTGAAGAGTTCGGGCCGAACTTGTTCTTGGCAGTGACGAACGACCAGCTATTTTGGTTACTCGTGGGCGTGAAACGGACACCCGAGCTGAAAGTTATGAATGTTTTAGTATAGCACCTTTTGTCACACAATCTTGGATATTGAAGAGTTCGGGCCGAAGAGGGATGTTCGGGCCGAAGTGGTGTTCGGGCCGAAGTGGGATGTTCGGGCCGAAGTGGTGTTCGGGCTGAAGTTCGGTGTTCGGGCCGAGGATGGAGTTCGGGCCGTGGTTGGAGTTCGGGCCGAGGTCGGAGTTCGGGCCGAGGTTGAAGTTCGGGCCGAGGTTGAAGTTCGGGCCGAAAATGAAGTTCGGTCCGGGAACAGTGAAGAGTTCGGGCCGAACTTGTTCTTGGCAGTGACGAACGAACCAACTATTTTGGTTACTCGTGGGCGTGAAACGGACACCCGAGCTGAAAGTTATGGATGTTTTAGTATAGCACCTTTTGTCACACAATCTTGGATATTGAAGTGTTCGGGCCGAAGAGGGATGTTCGGGCCGAAGTGGTGTTCGGGCCGAAGTGGGATCTTCGGGCCAAAGTGGTGTTCGGGCCGAAGTGGTGTTCGGGCCGAAGTGGTGTTCGGGTCGATGTTCGGTGTTCGGGAGGAGGATGATGTTCGGGCCGAGGTTGAAGTTCGGGCCGAGGTCGGAGTTCGGGCTGAGGTTGAAGTTCGGGCGGAGGTTGAAGTTCGGGCCGGAAATGAAGTTCGAGCCGGGAACAGTGAAGAGTTCGGGCCGAACTTGTTCTTGGCAGTGAACAACGACAAGCTATTTTGGTTACTCGTGGACGTGAAACGGACACCCGAGCTGAAAGTTATGAATGTTTTAGTATAGCACCTTTTGTCACGCAATCTTGGATATTGAAGAGTTCGGGCCGAAGAGGGATGTTCGGGCCGAAGTGGTGTTCGGGCCGAAGTGGGATGTTCGGGCCGAAGTGGTGTTCGGGTCGAAGTGGTCTTCGGGCTGAAGTTCGGTGTTCGGGCCAAGGATGGAGTTCGGGACGAGGTTGGAGTTCGGGCCGAGGTCGGAGTTCGGGCCGAGGTTGAAGTTCAGGCCGAGGTTGAAGTTCGGGCTGAAAATGAAGTTCGGTCCGGGGACAGTGAAGAGTTCGGGCCGAACTTGTTCTTGGCAGTGACGAACGAACCAACTATTTTGGTTACTCGTGGGCGTGAAACGGACACCCGAGCTGAAAGTTATGAATGTTTTAGTATGGCACCTTTTGTCAGACAATCTTGGATATTGAAGAGTTCGGGCCGAAGAGGGATGTTCGGGCCGAAGTGGTGTTCGGGCCGAAGTGGGATGTTCGGGCCGAAGTGATGTTCGGGCCGAAGTTCGGTGTTCGGGCCGAAGTGGTGTTCGGGCCGAAGTTCGGTGTTCGGGACGAGGATGATGTTAGGGCCGAGGTTGAAGTTCGGGCCGAGGTCGGAGTTCGGGCCGAGGTCGAAGTTCGGGCCGAGGTTGAAGTTCCGGCCGAAAATGAAGTTCGGGCCGGGAACAGTGAAGAGTTCGGGCCGAACTTGTTCTTGGCAGTGACGAACGAACCAGCTATTTTGGTTACTCGTGGGCGTGAAACGGACACCCGAGCTGAAAGTTATGAATGTTTTAGTATAGCACCTTTTGTCACACAATATTGGATATTGAAGAGTTCGGGCCGAAGAGGGATGTTCGGGCCGAAGTGGTGTTCGGGCCGAAGTGGGATGTTCGGGCCGAAGTGGTGTTCGGGCTGAAGTTCGGTGTTCGGGCCGAGGATGGAGTTCGGGCTGAGGTTGGAGTTCGGGCCGAGGTCGGAGTTCGGGCCGAGGTTGAAGTTCGGGCCGAAAATGAAGTTCGGTCCGGGAACAGTGAAGAGTTAGGGCCGAACTTGTTCTTGGCAGTGACGAATGAACCAACTATTTTGGTTACTCGTGGGCGTGAAACGGACACCCGAGCTGAAAGTTATGAATGTTTTAGTATAGCACATTTTGTCACACAATCTTGGATATTGAAGAGTTCGGGCCGAAGAGGGATGTTCGGGCCGAAGTGGTGTTCGGGCCGAAGTGGGATCTTCGGGCCGAAGTGGTGTTCGGGCCGAAGTGGTGTTCGGGCTGAAGTTCGGTGTTCGGGACGAGGATGATGTTCGGGCCGAGGTTGAAGTTCGGGCCGAGGTCGGAGTTCGGGCCGAGGTTGAAGTTCGGGCTGAGGTTGAAGTTCGGGCCGGAAATGAAGTTCGGGCCGGGAACAGTGAAGAGTTCGGGCCGAACTTGTTCTTGGCAGTGACGAACGACCAGCTATTTTGGTTACTCATGGGCGTGAAACGGACACCCGAGCTGAAAGTTATGAATGTTTTAGTATAGCACCTTTTGTCACACAATCTTGGATATTGAAGAGTTCGGGCCGAAGAGGGATGTTCGGGCCGAAGTGGTGTTCGGGCCGAAGTGGGATGTTCGGGCCGAAGTGGTGTTCGGGAAGAAGTGGTGTTCGGGCTGAAGTTCGGTGTTCGGGCCGAGGATGGAGTTCGGGCCGAGGTTGGAGTTCGGGCCGAGGTCGGAGTTCGGGCCGAGGTTGAAGTTCAGGCCGAGGTTGAAGTTCGGGCCGAAAATGAAGTTCGGTCCGGGGACAGTGAAGAGTTCGGCCCGAACTTGTTCTCGGCAGTGACGAACGAACCAACTATTTTGGTTACTCGTGGGCGTGAAACGGACACCCGAGCTGAAAGTTATGAATGTTTTAGTATAGCACCTTTTGTCACACAATCTTGGAAATTGAAGTGTTCGGGCCGAAGAGGGATGTTCGGGCCGAAGTGGTGTTCGGGCCGAAGTGGGATGTTCGGGCCGAAGTGGTGTTCGGGCCGAAGTGGTTTTCGGGCCGAAGTTCGGTGTTCGGGACGAGGATGGAGTTCGGGCCGAGGTTGGAGTTCGGGCCGAGGTCGGAGTTCGGGCCGAGGTCGGAGTTCGGGCCGAGGTTGAAGTTCGGGCCGAAAATGAAGTTCGGTCCGGGAACAGTGAAGAGTTCGAGCCGAACTTGTTCTTGGCAGTGACGAACGAACCAGCTATTTTGGTTAGTCATGGGCGTGAAACGGACACCCGAGCTGAAAGTTATGAATGTTTTAGTATAACACCTTTTGTCACACAATCTTGGATATTGAAGAGTTCGGGCCGAAGAGGGATGTTCGGGCCGAAGTGGTGTTCGGGCCGAAGTGGTGTTCGGGCCGAAGTGGTGTTCGGGCCGAAGTGGTGTTCGGGCCGAAGTTCGGTGTTCGGGACGAGGATGATGTTCGGGCCGAGGTTGAAGTTCGGGCCGAGGTCGGAGTTCGGGCCGAGGTTGAAGTTCGGGCTGAGGTTGAAGTTCGGGCCAGAAATGAAGTTCGGGCCGGGAACAGTGAAGAGTTCGGGCCGAACTTGTTCTTGGCAGTGACGAACGACCAGCTATTTTGGTTACTCGTGGGCGTGAAACGGACACCCGAGCTGAAAGTTATGAATGTTTTAGTATAGCACATTTTGTCACACAATCTTGGATATTGAAGAGTTCGGGCCGAAGAGGGATGTTCGGGCCGAAGTGGTGTTCGGGCCGAAGTGGGATGTTCGGGCCGAAGTGGTGTTCGGGCCGAAGTGGTGTTCGGGCTGAAGTTCGGTGTTCGGGCCGAGGATGGAGTTCGGGCCGAGGTTGGAGTTCGGGCCGAGGTCGGAGTTCGGGCCGAGGTTGCAGTTCGGGCCGAGGTTGAAGTTCGGGCCGAAAATGAAGTTCGGTCCGGGAACAGTGAAGAGTTCGGGCCGGACTTGTTCTTGGCAGTGACGAACGAACCAACTATTTTGGTTACTCGTGGGCGTGAAACGGACACCCGAGCTGAAAGTTATGAATGTTTTAGTATAGCACCTTTTGTCACACAATCTTGGATATTGAAGAGTTCAGGCCGAAGAGGGATGTTCGGGCCGAAGTGGTGTCCGGGCCGAAGTGGGATATTTGGGCCGAAGTGGTGTTCGGGCCGAAGTGGTGTTCGGTCCGAAGTTCGGCGTTCGGGCCGAGGATGGAGTTCGGGCCGAGGTTGGAGTTCGGGCCGAGGTCGGAGTTCGGGCCGAGGTTGAAGTTCGGGCCGAGGTTGAAGTTCGGGCCGAAAATGAAGTTCGGTTCGGGAACAGTGAAGAGTTCGGGCCAAACTTGTTCTTGGCAGCGACGAACGAACCAGCTATTTTTGGTTACTCGTGGGCGTGAAACGGACACCCGAGCTGAAAGTTATGAATGTTCTAGTATAGCACCTTTTGTCACACAATCTTGGATATTGAAGAGTTCGGGCCGAAGAGGGATGTTCGGGCCGAAGTGGTGTTCGGGCCGAAGTGGGATGTTCGGGCCGAAGTGGTGTTCGGGCCGAAGTTCGGTGTTCGGGACGAGGATGGAGTTCGGGCCGAGGTTGGTGTTCGGGCCGAGGTCGGAGTTCGGGCCGAGGTCGGAGTTCGGGCCGAGGTTGAAGTTCGGGCCGAAAATGTAGTTCGGTCCGGGAACAGTGAAGAGTTCGGGCCGAACTACTTCTTGGCAGTGACGAACGAACCAGCTATTTTGGTTAGTCGTGGGCGTGAAACGGGGACCCGAGCTGAAAGTTATGAATGTTTTAGTATAGCACCTTTTGTCACACAATCTTGGATATTGAAGAGTTATGGCCGAAGAGGGATGTTCGGGCCGAAGTGGTGTTCGGGCCGAAGTGGGATGTTCGGGCCAAAGTGGTGTTCGGGCCGAAGTTCGGTGTTCGGGCCGAGGATGATGTTTGGGCCGAGGTTGAAGTTCGGGCCGAGGTTGAGGTTCTGGCCGAGGTTGAAGTTCGGGCCGAAAATAAAGTTCGGGCCGGGAACAGTGAAGAGTTCGGGTCGAACTTGTTCTTGGCATTGACGAACGAACCACCTATTTTGGTTACTCGTGGGCGTGAAACGGACACCCGAGCTGAAAGTTATGGATGTTTTAGTATAGCACCTTTTGTCATACAATCTTGGATATTGAAGAGCTCGGGCCGAAAAGGGATGTTCGGGCCGAAGTGGTGTTCGGGCCGAAGTGGGATGTTCGGGCCGAAGTGGTGTTCGGGCCGAAGTGGTGTTCAGGCCGAAGTTCGGTGTTCGGGCCGAGGATGATGTTCGGGCCGAGGTTGAAGTTCCGGCCGAGGATGATGTTCGGGCCGAGGTTGAAGTTCGGGCCGAGGTCGGAGTTCGGGCCGAGGTTGAAGTTCGGGCCGAGGTTGAAGTTCGGGCCGAAAATGAAGTTCGGGCCGGGAATAGTGAAGAGTTCGGGCCGAACTTGTTCTTGGCAGCGACGAACGAACCAGCTATTTTTGGTTACTCGTGGGCGTGAAACGGACACCCGAGCTGAAAGTTATGAATGTTTTAGTATAGCACCTTTTGTCACACAATCTTGGATATTGAAGAGTTCGGGCCGAAGAGGGATGTTCGGGCCGAAGTGGTGTTCGGGCCGAAGTGGGATGTTCGGGCCGAAGTGGTGTTCGGGCCGAAGTGGTGTGCGGGCCGAAGTTCGGTGTTCGGGACGAGGATGGAGTTCGGGCCGAGGTTGGAATTCGGGCCGAGGTCGGAGTTCGGGCCGAGGTTGAAGTTCGGACAGAAAATGAAGTTCGGTCCGGGAACAGTGAAGAGTTCGAGCCGAACTTGTTATTGGCAGTGACGAACGAACCAGCTATTTTGGTTAGTCATGGGCGTGAAACGGACACCCGAGCTGAAAGTTATGAATGTTTTAGTATAACACCTTTTGTCACACAATCTTGGATATTGAAGAGTTCGGGCCGAAGAGGGATGTTCGGGCCGAAGTGGTGTTCGGGCCGAAGTGGGATCTTCGGGCCGAAGTGGTGTTCGGGCCGAAGTGGTGTTCGGGCCGAAGTTCGGTGTTCGGGACGAGGATGATGTTCGGGCCGATGTTGAAGTTCGGGCCGAGGTCGGAGTTCGGGCCGAGGTTGAAGTTCGGGCTGAGGTTGAAGTTCGGGCCGGAAATGAAGTTCAGGCCGAGGTTGAAGTTCGGGCCGAAAATGAAGTTCGGGCCGGGAATAGTGAAGAGTTCGGGCCGAACTTGTTCTTGGCAGTGACGAACGAACCAGCTATTTTGGTTAGTCGTGGGCGTGAAACGGACACCCGAGCTGAAAGTTACGAATGTTTTAGTATAGCACCTTTTGTCACACAATCTTGGATATTGAAGAGTTCGGGCCGAAGAGGGATGTTCGGGCCGAAATGGTGTTCGGGCCGAAGTGGGATCTTCGGGCCGAAGTGGTGTTCGGGCCGAAGTGGTGTTCGGGCCGAAGTTCGGTGTTCGGGACGAGGATGATGTTCGGGCCGAGGTCCGAGTTCGGGCCGAGGTCGGTGTTCGGGCCGAGGTTGAAGTTCGGGCTGAGGTTAAAGTTCGGGCCGGAAATGAAGTTCGGGCCGGGAACAGTGCACAGTTCGGGCCAAACTTGTTCTTGGCAGTGACGAACGACCAGCTATTTTGGTTACTCGTGGGCGTGAAACAGACACCCGAGCTGAAAGTTATGAATATTTTAGTATAGCACCTTTTGTCACACAATCTTGGATATTGAAGAGTTCGGGCCGAAGAGGGATGTTCGGGCCGAAGTGGTGTTCGGGCCGAAGTGGGATGTTCGGGCCGAAGTGCTGTTCGGGCCGAAGTGGTGTTCGGGCCGAAGTGGTGTTCGGGCCGAAGTTCGGTGTTCGGGCCGAGGATGGAGTTCGGGCCGAGGTCGGAGTTCGGGCCGAAATTGAAGTTCGGGCCGGGAACAGTGAAGAGTTCGGGTCGAACTTGTTCTTGGCATTGACGAACGAACCACCTATTTTGGTTACTCGTGGGCGTGAAACGGACACCCGAGCTGAAAGTTATGGATGTTTTAGTATAGCACTTTTTGTCATACAATCTTGGATATTGAAGAGTTCGGGCCGAAGAGGGATGTTCGGGCCGAAGTGGTGTTCGGGCCGAAGAGGGATGTTCGGGCCGAAGTGGTGTTCGGGCCGAAGTGGGATCTTCGGGCCGAAGTGGTGTTCGGGCCGAAGTGGTGTTCGGGCCGAAGTTCGATGTTCGGGACGAGGATGATGTTCGGGCCGAGGTTGAAGTTCGGGCCGAGGTCGGAGTTCGGGCCGAGGTTGAAGTTCGGGCTGAGGTTAAAGTTCGGGCCGGAAATGAAGTTCGGGCCGGGAACAGTGAACAGTTCGGGCCGAACTTGTTCTTGGCAGTGACGAACGACCAGCTATTTTGGTTACTCGTGGGCGTGAAACGGACACCCGAGCTGAAAGTTATGGATGTTTTAGTATAGTACCTTTTGTCATACAATCTTGGATATTGAAGAGTTCGGGCCGAAGAGGGATGTTCGGGCCGAAGTGGTGTTCGGGCCGAAGTGGGATGTTCGGGCCGAAGTGGTGTTCGGGCCGAAGTGGTGTTCGGGCCGAAGTGGTGTTCGGGCCGAAGTTCGGTGTTCGGGCCGAGGATGATGTTCGGGCCGAGGTTGAAGTTCGGGCCGAGGATGATGTTCGGGCCGAGGTTGAAGTTCGGGCCGAGGTCGGAGTTCGGGCCGAGGTTGAAGTTCAGGCCGAGGTTGAAGTTCGGGTCGAAAATGAAGTTCGGGCCGGGAATAGTGAAGAGTTCGGGCCGAACTTGTTCTTGGCAGTGACGAACGAACCAGCTATTTTGGTTACTCGTGGGCGTGAAACGGACACCCGAGCTGAAAGTTATGAATGTTTTAGTATAGCACCTTTTGTCACACAATCTTGGATATTGAAGAGTTCGGGCCGAAGAGGGATGTTCGGGCCGAAGTGGTGTTCGGGCCGAAGTGGGATCTTCGGGCCGAAGTGGTGTTCGGGCCGAAGTGGTGTTCGGGCCGAAGTGGTGTTCGGGCCGAAGTTCGGTGTTCGGGACGAGGATGATGTTCGGGCCGAGGTTGAAGTTCGGGCCGAGGTCGGAGTTCGGGCCGAGGTTGAAGTTCGGGCTGAGGTTAAAGTTCGGGCCGGAAATGAAGTTCGGGCCGGGAACAGTGAACAGTTCGGGCCGAACTTGTTCTTGGCAGTGACGAACGACCAGCTATTTTGGTTACTCGTGGGCGTGAAACGGACACCCGAGCTGAAAGTTATGAATGTTTTAGTACAGCACCTTTTGTCACACAATCTTGGATATTGAAGAGTTCGGGCCGAAGAGGGATGTTCGGGCCGAAGTGGTGTTCGGACAGAAGTGGGATGTTCGGGACGAAGTGGTGTTCGGGCCGAAGTGGTGTTCGGGCCGAAGTTCGGTGTTCGGGCTGAGGATGATGTTCGGGCCGAGGTTGAAGTTCGGGCCGAGGATGATGTTCGGGCCGAGGTCGGAGTTCGGGCCGAGGTCGGAGTTCGGGCCGAGGTTGAAGTTCAGGCCGAGGTTAAAGTTCGGGCCGAAAATGAAGTTCGGGCCGGGAATAGTGAAGAGTTCGGGCCGAACTTGTTCTTGGCAGTGACGAACGAACCAACTATTTTGGTTAGTCGTGGGCGTGAAACGGTCACCCGAGCTGAAAGTTATGAATGTTTTAGTATAGCACCTTTTGTCACACAATCTTGGATATTGAAGAGTTCGGGCCGAAGAGGGATGTTCGGGCCGAAGTGGTGTTCGGGCCGAAGTGGGATCTTCGGGCCGAAGTGGGGTTCGGGCCGAAGTTCGGTGTTCGGGACGAGGATGATGTTCGGGCCGAGGTCCGAGTTCGGGCCGAGGTCGGAGTTCGGGCCGAGGTTGAAGTTCAGGCTGAGGTTAAAGTTCGGGCCGGAAATGAAGTTCGGGCCGGGAACAGTGAACAGTTCGGGCCGAACTTGTTCTTGGCAGTGACGAACGACCAGCTATTTTGGTTACTCGTGGGCGTGAAACGGACACCCGAGCTGAAAGTTATGAATGTTTTAGTATAGCACCTTTTGTCACACAATCTTGGATATTTAAGAGTTCGGGCCGAAGAGGGATGTTCGGGCCGAAGTGGTGTTCGGGCCGAAGTGAGATGTTCGGGCCGAAGTGGTGTTCGGGCCGAAGTGGTGTTCTGGCCGAAGTGGTGTTCGGGCCGAAGTGGTGTTCGGGCCGAAGTTCGGTGTTCGGGCCGAGGATGGAGTTCGGGCCGAGGTCGGAGTTCGGGCCGAGGTCGGAGTTCGGGCCGAGGTTGAAGTTCGGGCCGAGGTTGAAGTTCGGGCCAAAAATGAAGTTCGGCCCGGGAACAGTGAAGAGTTCGGGCCGAACTTGTTCTTGGCAGTGACGAACGAACCAACTATTTTGGTTACTCGTGGGCGTGAAACGGACACCCGAGCTGAAAGTTATGAATGTTTTAGTATAGCACCTTTTGTCACACAATCTTGGATATTGAAGAGTTCGGGCCGAAGAGGGATGTTCGGGCCGAAGTGGTGTTCGGACAGAAGTGGGATGTTCGTGCCGAAGTGGTGTTCGGGCCGAAGTGGTGTTCGGGCCGAAGTTCGGTGTTCGGGCTGAGGATGATGTTCGGGCCGAGGTTGAAGTTCGGGCCGAGGATGATGTTCGGGCCGAGGTCGGAGTTCGGGCCGAGGTCGGAGTTCGGGCCGAGGTTGAAGTTCAGGCCGAGGTTGAAGTTCGGGCCGAAAATGAAGTTCGGGCCGGGAATAGTGAAGAGTTCGAGCCGAACTTGTTCTTGGCAGTGACGAACGAACCAGCTATTTTGGTTAGTCGTGGGCGTGAAACGGACACCCGAGCTGAAAGTTATGAATGTTTTAGTATAGCACCTTTTGTCACACAATCTTGGATATTGAAGAGTTCGGGCCGAAGAGGGATGTTCGGGCCGAAGTGGTGTTCGGGCCGAAGTGGGATCTTCGGGCCGAAGTGGTGTTCGGGCCGAAGTGGTGTTCGGGCCGAAGTTCGGTGTTCGGGACGAGGATGATGTTCGGGCCGAGGTCCGAGTTCGGGCCGAGGTCGGAGTTCGGGCCGAGGTTGAAGTTCGGGCTGAGGTTAAAGTTCGGGCCGGAAATGAAGTTCGGGCCGGGAACAGTGAACAGTTCGGGCCGAACTTGTTCTTGGCAGTGACGAACGACCAGCTATTTTGGTTACTCGTGGGCGTGAAACGGACACCCGAGCTGAAAGTTATGAATGTTTTAGTATAGCACCTTTTGTCACACAATCTTGGATATTTAAGAGTTCGGGCCGAAGAGGGATGTTCGGGCCGAAGTGGTGTTCGGGCCGAAGTGGGATGTTAGGGCCGAAGTGGTGTTCGGGCTGAAGTGGTGTTCTGGCCGAAGTGGTGTTCGGGCCGAAGTTCGGTGTTCGGGCCGAGGATGGAGTTCGGGCCGAGGTCGGAGTTCGGGCCGAGGTCGGAGTTCGGGCCGAGGTTGAAGTTCGGGCCGAGGTTGAAGTTCGGGCCAAAAATGAAGTTCGGCCCGGGAACAGTGAAGAGTTCGGGCCGAACTTGTTCTTGGCAGTGACGAACGAACCAACTATTTTGGTTACTCGTGGGCGTGAAACGGACACCCGAGCTGAAAGTTATGAATGTTTTAGTATAGCACCTTTTGTCACACAATCTTGGATATTGAAGAGTTCGGGCCGAAGAGGGATGTTCGGGCCGAAGTGGTGTTCGGGCCGAAGTGGGATGTTCGGGCCGAAGTGGTGTTCGGGCCAAAGTGGTGTTCGGGCCGAAGTTCGGTGTTCGGGCCGAGGATGATGTTCGGGCCGAGGTTGAAGTTCGGGCCGAGGTCCGAGTTCGGGCCGAGGTTGAAATTCTGGCCGAGGTTGAAGTTCGGGCCGAAAATGTAGTTCGGGCCGGGAACAGTGAAGAGTTCGGGCCGAACTTGTTCTTGGCAGTGACGAACGAACCAACTATTTTGGTTACTCGTGGGCGTGAAACGGACACCCGAGCTGAAAGTTATGAATATTTTAGTATAGCACCTTTTGTTACACAATCTTGGATATTGAAGAGTTCGGGCCGAAGAGGGATGTTCGGGCTGAAGTGGGATGTTCGGGCTGAAGTGGTGTTCGGGGCGAAGTGGTGTGCGGGCCGGAATTCGGTGTTCGGGTCGAGGATGATGTTCGGGCCGAGGTTGAAGTTCGGGCCGAGGTCGGAGTTCGGGCCGAGGTTGAAGTTCGGGCAGAAAATGAAGTTCGGTCCGGGAACAGTGAAGAGTTCGGGCCGAACTTGTTCTTGGCAGTGACGAACGAACCAACTATTTTGGTTACTCGTGGGCGTGAAACGGACACCCGAGCTGAAAGTTATGAATGTTTTAGTATAACACCTTTTGTCACACAATCTTGGATATTGAAGAGTTCGGGCCGAAGAGGGATGTTCGGGCCGAAGTGGTGTTCGGGCCGAAGTGGGATCTTCGGGCCGAAGTTGTGTTCGGGCCGAAGTGGTGTTCGGGCCGAAGTTCGGTGTTCGGGACGAGGATGATGTTCGGGCCGATGTTGAAGTTCGGGCCGAGGTCGGAGTTCGGGCCGAGGTTGAAGTTCGGGCTGAGGTTGAAGTTCGGGCCGGAAATGAAGTTCATGCCGAGGTTGAAGTTCGGGCCGAAAATGAAGTTCGGGCCGGGAATAGTGAAGAGTTCGGGCCGAACTTGTTCTTGGCAGTGACGAACGAACCAGCTATTTTGGTTAGTCGTGGGCGTGAAACGGACACCCGAGCTGAAAGTTATGAATGTTTTAGTATAGCACCTTTTGTCACACAATCTTGGATATTGAAGAGTTCGGGCCGAAGAGGGATGTTCGGGCCGAAGTGGTGTTCGGGCCGAAGTGGGATCTTCGGGCCGAAGTGGTGTTCGGGCCGAAGTGGTGTTCGGGCCGAAGTTCGGTGTTCGGGACGAGGATGATGTTCGGGCCGAGGTCCGAGTTCGGGCCGAGGTCGGAGTTCGGGCCGAGGTTGAAGTTCGGGCTGAGGTTAAAGTTCGGGCCGGAAATGAAGTTCGGGCCGGGAACAGTGAACAGTTCGGGCCGAACTTGTTCTTGGCAGTGACGAACGACCAGCTATTTTGGTTACTCGTGGGCGTGAAACGGACACCCGAGCTGAAAGTTATGAATGTTTTAGTATAGCACCTTTTGTCACACAATCTTGGATATTTAAGAGTTCGGGCCGAAGAGGGATGTTCGGGCCGAAGTGGTGTTCGGGCCGAAGTGGGATGTTAGGGCCGAAGTGGTGTTCGGGCTGAAGTGGTGTTCTGGCCGAAGTGGTGTTCGGGCCGAAGTTCGGTGTTCGGGCCGAGGATGGAGTTCGGGCCGAGGTCGGAGTTCGGGCCGAGGTCGGAGTTCGGGCCGAGGTTGAAGTTCGGGCCGAGGTTGAAGTTCGGGCCAAAAATGAAGTTCGGCCCGGGAACAGTGAAGAGTTCGGGCCGAACTTGTTCTTGGCAGTGACGAACGAACCAACTATTTTGGTTACTCGTGGGCGTGAAACGGACACCCGAGCTGAAAGTTATGAATGTTTTAGTATAGCACCTTTTGTCACACAATCTTGGATATTGAAGAGTTCGGGCCGAAGAGGGATGTTCGGGCCGAAGTGGTGTTCGGGCCGAAGTGGGATGTTCGGGCCGAAGTGGTGTTCGGGCCAAAGTGGTGTTCGGGCCGAAGTTCGGTGTTCGGGCCGAGGATGATGTTCGGGCCGAGGTTGAAGTTCGGGCCGAGGTCCGAGTTCGGGCCGAGGTTGAAGTTCTGGCCGAGGTTGAAGTTCGGGCCGAAAATGTAGTTCGGGCCGGGAACAGTGAAGAGTTCGGGCCGAACTTGTTCTTGGCAGTGACGAACGAACCAACTATTTTGGTTACTCGTGGGCGTGAAACGGACACCCGAGCTGAAAGTTATGAATATTTTAGTATAGCACCTTTTGTTACACAATCTTGGATATTGAAGAGTTCGGGCCGAAGAGGGATGTTCGGGCTGAAGTGGGATGTTCGGGCTGAAGTGGTGTTCGGGGCGAAGTGGTGTGCGGGCCGGAATTCGGTGTTCGGGTCGAGGATGATGTTCGGGCCGAGGTTGAAGTTCGGGCCGAGGTCGGAGTTCGGGCCGAGGTTGAAGTTCGGGCAGAAAATGAAGTTCGGTCCGGGAACAGTGAAGAGTTCGGGCCGAACTTGTTCTTGGCAGTGACGAACGAACCAACTATTTTGGTTACTCGTGGGCGTGAAACGGACACCCGAGCTGAAAGTTATGAATGTTTTAGTATAACACCTTTTGTCACACAATCTTGGATATTGAAGAGTTCGGGCCGAAGAGGGATGTTCGGGCCGAAGTGGTGTTCGGGCCGAAGTGGGATCTTCGGGCCGAAGTTGTGTTCGGGCCGAAGTGGTGTTCGGGCCGAAGTTCGGTGTTCGGGACGAGGATGATGTTCGGGCCGATGTTGAAGTTCGGGCCGAGGTCGGAGTTCGGGCCGAGGTTGAAGTTCGGGCTGAGGTTGAAGTTCGGGCCGGAAATGAAGTTCATGCCGAGGTTGAAGTTCGGGCCGAAAATGAAGTTCGGGCCGGGAATAGTGAAGAGTTCGGGCCGAACTTGTTCTTGGCAGTGACGAACGAACCAGCTATTTTGGTTAGTCGTGGGCGTGAAACGGACACCCGAGCTGAAAGTTATGAATGTTTTAGTATAGCACCTTTTGTCACACAATCTTGGATATTGAAGAGTTCGGGCCGAAGAGGGATGTTCGGGCCGAAGTGGTGTTCGGGCCGAAGTGGGATCTTCGGGCCGAAGTGGTGTTCGGGCCGAAGTGGTGTTCGGGCCGAAGTTCGGTGTTCGGGACGAGGATGATGTTCGGGCCGAGGTCCGAGTTCGGGCCGAGGTCGGAGTTCGGGCCGAGGTTGAAGTTCGGGCTGAGGTTAAAGTTCGGGCCGGAAATGAAGTTCGGGCCGGGAACAGTGCACAGTTCGGGCCAATCTTTTTCTTGGCAGTGACGAACGACCAGCTATTTTGGTTACTCGTGGGCGTGAAACAGACACCCGAGCTGAAAGTTATGAATGTTTTAGTATAGCACCTTTTGTCACACAATCTTGGATATTGAAGAGTTCGGGCCGAAGAGGGATGTTCGGGCCGAAGTGGTGTTCGGGCCGAAGTGGGATCTTCGGGCCGAAGTGGGGTTCGGGCCGAAGTTCGGTGTTCGGGACGAGGATGATGTTCGGGCCGAGGTCCGAGTTCGGGCCGAGGTCGGAGTTCGGGCCGAGGTTGAAGTTCGGGCTGAGGTTAAAGTTCGGGCCGGAAATGAAGTTCGGGCCGGGAACAGTGAACAGTTCGGGCCGAACTTGTTCTTGGCAGTGACGAACGACCAGCTATTTTGGTTACTCGTGGGCGTGAAACGGACACCCGAGCTGAAAGTTATGAATGTTTTAGTATAGCACCTTTTGTCACACAATCTTGGATATTTAAGAGTTCGGGCCGAAGAGGGATGTTCGGGCCGAAGTGGTGTTCGGGCCGAAGTTCGGTGTTCGGGCCGAGGATGGAGTTCGGGCCGAGGTCGGAGTTCGGGCCGAGGTCGGAGTTCGGGCCGAGGTTGAAGTTCGGGCCGAGGTTGAAGTTCGGGCCAAAAATGAAGTTCGGCCCGGGAACAGTGAAGAGTTCGGGCCGAACTTGTTCTTGGCAGTGACGAACGAACCAACTATTTTGGTTACTCGTGGGCGTGAAACGGACACCCGAGCTGAAAGTTATGAATGTTTTAGTATAGCACCTTTTGTCACACAATCTTGGATATTGAAGAGTTCGGGCCGAAGAGGGATGTTCGGGCCGAAGTGGTGTTCGGACAGAAGTGGGGTGTTCGTGCCGAAGTGGTGTTCGGGCCGAAGTGGTGTTCGGGCCGAAGTTCGGTGTTCGGGCTGAGGATGATGTTCGGGCCGAGGTTGAAGTTCGGGCCGAGGATGATGTTCGGGCCGAGGTCGGAGTTCGGGCCGAGGTCGGAGTTCGGGCCGAGGTTGAAGTTCAGGCCGAGGTTGAAGTTCGGGCCGAAAATGAAGTTCGGGCCGGGAATAGTGAAGAGTTCGAGCCGAACTTGTTCTTGGCAGTGACGAACGAACCAGCTATTTTGGTTAGTCGTGGGCGTGAAACGGACACCCGAGCTGAAAGTTATGAATGTTTTAGTATAGCACCTTTTGTCACACAATCTTGGATATTGAAGAGTTCGGGCCGAAGAGGGATGTTCGGGCCGAAGTGGTGTTCGGGCCGAAGTGGGATCTTCGGGCCGAAGTGGTGTTCGGGCCGAAGTGGTGTTCGGGCCGAAGTTCGGTGTTCGGGACGAGGATGATGTTCGGGCCGAGGTCCGAGTTCGGGCCGAGGTCGGAGTTCGGGCCGAGGTTGAAGTTCGGGCTGAGGTTAAAGTGCGGGCCGGAAATGAAGTTCGGGCCGGGAACAGTGCACAGTTCGGGCCAAACTTTTTCTTGGCAGTGACGAACGACCAGCTATTTTGGTTACTCGTGGGCGTGAAACAGACACCCGAGCTGAAAGTTATGAATGTTTTAGTATAGCACCTTTTGTCACACAATCTTGGATATTGAAGAGTTCGGGCCGAAGAGGGATGTTCGGGCCGAAGTGGTGTTCGGGCCGAAGTGGGATCTTCGGGCCGAAGTGGGGTTCGGGCCGAAGTTCGGTGTTCGGGACGAGGATGATGTTCGGGCCGAGGTCCGAGTTCGGGCCGAGGTCGGAGTTCGGGCCGAGGTTGAAGTTCGGGCTGAGGTTAAAGTTCGGGCCGGAAATGAAGTTCGGGCCGGGAACAGTGAACAGTTCGGGCCGAACTTGTTCTTGGCAGTGACGAACGACCAGCTATTTTGGTTACTCGTGGGCGTGAAACGGACACCCGAGCTGAAAGTTATGAATGTTTTAGTATAGCACCTTTTGTCACACAATCTTGGATATTTAAGAGTTCGGGCCGAAGAGGGATGTTCGGGCCGAAGTGGTGTTCGGGCCGAAGTGAGATGTTCGGGCCGAAGTGGTGTTCGGGCCGAAGTGGTGTTCTGGCCGAAGTGGTGTTCGGGCCGAAGTGGTGTTCGGGCCGAAGTTCGGTGTTCGGGCCGAGGATGGAGTTCGGGCCGAGGTCGGAGTTCGGGCCGAGGTCGGAGTTCGGGCCGAGGTTGAAGTTCGGGCCGAGGTTGAAGTTCGGGCCAAAAATGAAGTTCGGCCCGGGAACAGTGAAGAGTTCGGGCCGAACTTGTTCTTGGCAGTGACGAACGAACCAACTATTTTGGTTACTCGTGGGCGTGAAACGGACACCCGAGCTGAAAGTTATGAATGTTTTAGTATAGCACCTTTTGTCACACAATCTTGGATATTGAAGAGTTCGGGCCGAAGAGGGATGTTCGGGCCGAAGTGGTGTTCGGACAGAAGTGGGATGTTCGTGCCGAAGTGGTGTTCGGGCCGAAGTGGTGTTCGGGCCGAAGTTCGGTGTTCGGGCTGAGGATGATGTTCGGGCCGAGGTTGAAGTTCGGGCCGAGGATGATGTTCGGGCCGAGGTCGGAGTTCGGGCCGAGGTCGGAGTTCGGGCCGAGGTTGAAGTTCAGGCCGAGGTTGAAGTTCGGGCCGAAAATGAAGTTCGGGCCGGGAATAGTGAAGAGTTCGAGCCGAACTTGTTCTTGGCAGTGACGAACGAACCAGCTATTTTGGTTAGTCGTGGGCGTGAAACGGACACCCGAGCTGAAAGTTATGAATGTTTTAGTATAGCACCTTTTGTCACACAATCTTGGATATTGAAGAGTTCGGGCCGAAGAGGGATGTTCGGGCCGAAGTGGTGTTCGGGCCGAAGTGGGATCTTCGGGCCGAAGTGGTGTTCGGGCCGAAGTGGTGTTCGGGCCGAAGTTCGGTGTTCGGGACGAGGATGATGTTCGGGCCGAGGTCCGAGTTCGGGCCGAGGTCGGAGTTCGGGCCGAGGTTGAAGTTCGGGATGAGGTTAAAGTTCGGGCCGGAAATGAAGTTCGGGCCGGGAACAGTGAACAGTTCGGGCCGAACTTGTTCTTGGCAGTGACGAACGACCAGCTATTTTGGTTACTCGTGGGCGTGAAACGGACACCCGAGCTGAAAGTTATGAATGTTTTAGTATAGCACCTTTTGTCACACAATCTTGGATATTTAAGAGTTCGGGCCGAAGAGGGATGTTCGGGCCGAAGTGGTGTTCGGGCCGAAGTGGGATGTTAGGGCCGAAGTGGTGTTCGGGCTGAAGTGGTGTTCTGGCCGAAGTGGTGTTCGGGCCGAAGTGGTGTTCGGGCCGAAGTTCGGTGTTCGGGCCGAGGATGGAGTTCGGGCCGAGGTCGGAGTTCGGGCCGAGGTCGGAGTTCGGGCCGAGGTTGAAGTTCGGGCCGAGGTTGAAGTTCGGGCCAAAAATGAAGTTCGGCCCGGGAACAGTGAAGAGTTCGGGCCGAACTTGTTCTTGGCAGAGACGAACGAACCAACTATTTTGGTTACTCGTGGGCGTGAAACGGACACCCGAGCTGAAAGTTATGAATGTTTTAGTATAGCACCTTTTGTCACACAATCTTGGATATTGAAGAGTTCGGGCCGAAGAGGGATGTTCGGGCCGAAGTGGTGTTCGGGCCGAAGTGGGATGTTCGGGCCGAAGTGGTGTTCGGGCCAAAGTGGTGTTCGGGCCGAAGTTCGGTGTTCGGGCCGAGGATGATGTTCGGGCCGAGGTTGAAGTTCGGGCCGAGGTCCGAGTTCGGGCCGAGGTTGAAGTTCTGGCCGAGGTTGAAGTTCGGGCCGAAAATGTAGTTCGGGCCGGGAACAGTGAAGAGTTCGGGCCGAACTTGTTCTTGGCAGTGACGAACGAACCAACTATTTTGGTTACTCGTGGGCGTGAAACGGACACCCGAGCTGAAAGTTATGAATATTTTAGTATAGCACCTTTTGTTACACAATCTTGGATATTGAAGAGTTCGGGCCGAAGAGGGATGTTCGGGCTGAAGTGGGATGTTCGGGCTGAAGTGGTGTTCGGGGCGAAGTGGTGTGCGGGCCGGAATTCGGTGTTCGGGTCGAGGATGATGTTCGGGCCGAGGTTGAAGTTCGGGCCGAGGTCGGAGTTCGGGCCGAGGTTGAAGTTCGGGCAGAAAATGAAGTTCGGTCCGGGAACAGTGAAGAGTTCGAGCCGAACTTGTTATTGGCAGTGACGAACGAACCAGCTATTTTGGTTAGTCATGGGCGTGAAACGGACACCCGAGCTGAAAGTTATGAATGTTTTAGTATAACACCTTTTGTCACACAATCTTGGATATTGAAGAGTTCGGGCCGAAGAGGGATGTTCGGGCCGAAGTGGTGTTCGGGCCGAAGTGGGATCTTCGGGCCGAAGTTGTGTTCGGGCCGAAGTGGTGTTCGGGCCGAAGTTCGGTGTTCGGGACGAGGATGATGTTCGGGCCGATGTTGAAGTTCGGGCCGAGGTCGGAGTTCGGGCCGAGGTTGAAGTTCGGGCTGAGGTTGAAGTTCGGGCCGGAAATGAAGTTCAGGCCGAGGTTGAAGTTCGGGCCGAAAATGAAGTTCGGGCCGGGAATAGTGAAGAGTTCGGGCCGAACTTGTTCTTGGCAGTGACGAACGAACCAGCTATTTTGGTTAGTCGTGGGCGTGAAACGGACACCCGAGCTGAAAGTTATGAATGTTTTAGTATAGCACCTTTTGTCACACAATCTTGGATATTGAAGAGATCGGGCCGAAGAGGGATGTTCGGGCCGAAGTGGTGTTCGGGCCGAAGTGGGATCTTCGGGCCGAAGTGGTGTTCGGGCCGAAGTGGTGTTCGGGCCGAAGTTCGGTGTTCGGGACGAGGATGATGTTCGGGCCGAGGTCCGAGTTCGGGCCGAGGTCGGAGTTCGGGCCGAGGTTGAAGTTCGGGCTGAGGTTAAAGTTCGGGCCGGAAATGAAGTTCGGGCCGGGAACAGTGCACAGTTCGGGCCAAACTTTTTCTTGGCAGTGACGAACGACCAGCTATTTTGGTTACTCGTGGGCGTGAAACAGACACCCGAGCTGAAAGTTATGAATGTTTTAGTATAGCACCTTTTGTCACACAATCTTGGATATTGAAGAGTTCGGGCCGAAGAGGGATGTTCGGGCCGAAGTGGTGTTCGGGCCGAAGTGGGATGTTCGTGCCGAAGTGCTGTTCGGGCCGAAGTGGTGTTCGGGCCGAAGTGGTGTTCGGGCCGAAGTTCGGTGTTCGGGCCGAGGATGGAGTTCGGGCCGAGGTCGGAGTTCGGGCCGAAATTGAAGTTCGGGCCGGGAACAGTGAAGAGTTCGGGCCGAACTTGTTCTTGGCATTGACGAACGAACCAGCTATTTTGGTTACTCGTGGGCGTGAAACGGACACCCGAGCTGAAAGTTATGGATGTTTTAGTATAGCACCTTTTGTCATACAATCTTGGATATTGAAGAGTTCGGGCCGAAGAGGGATGTTCGGGCCGAAGTGGTGTTCGGGCCGAAGTGGGATGTTCGGGCCGAAGTGGTGTTCGGGCCGAAGTGGTGTTCGAGCCGAAGTTCGGTGTTCGGGCCGAGGATGATGTTCGGGCCGAGGTTGAAGTTCGGGCCGAGGATGATGTTCGGGCCGAGGTTGAAGTTCGGGCCGAGGTCGGAGTTCGGGCCGAGGTTGAAGTTCAGGCCGAGGTTGAAGTTCGGGCCGAAAATGAAGTTCGGGCCGGGAATAGTGAAGAGTTCGGGCCGAACTTGTTCTTGGCAGTGACGAACGAACCATCTATTTTGGTTACTCGTGGGCGCCCGAGCTGAAAGTTATGAATGTTTTAGTATAGCACCTTTTGTCACACAATCTTGGATATTGAAGAGTTCGGGCCGAAGAGGGATGTTCGGGCCGAAGTGGTGTTCGGGCCGAAGTGGGATCTTCGGGCCGAAGTGGTGTTCGGGCCGAAGTGGTGTTCGGGCCGAAGTTCGATGTTCGGGACGAGGATGATGTTCGGGCCGAGGTTGAAGTTCGGGCCGAGGTCGGAGTTCGGGCCGAGGTTGAAGTTCGGGCTGAGGTTAAAGTTCGGGCCGGAAATGAAGTTCGGGCCGGGAACAGTGAACAGTTCGGGCCGAACTTGTTCTTGGCAGTGACGAACGACCAGCTATTTTGGTTACTCGTGGGCGTGAAACGGACACCCGAGCTGAAAGTTATGGATGTTTTAGTATAGCACCTTTTGTCATACAATCTTGGATATTGAAGAGTTCGGGCCGAAGAGGGATGTTCGGGCCGAAGTGGTGTTCGGGCCGAAGTGGGATGTTCGGGCCGAAGTGGTGTTCGGGCCGAAGTGGTGTTCGGGCCGAAGTTCGGTGTTCGGGCCGAGGATGATGTTCGGGCCGAGGTTGAAGTTCGGGCCGAGGTCGGAGTTCGGGCCGAGGTTGAAGTTCGGGCAGAAAATGAAGTTCGGTCCGGGAACAGTGAAGAGTTCGAGCCGAACTTGTTATTGGCAGTGACGAACGAACCAGCTATTTTGGTTAGTCATGGGCGTGAAACGGACACCCGAGCTGAAAGTTATGAATGTTTTAGTATAACACCTTTTGTCACACAATCTTGGATATTGAAGAGTTCGGGCCGAAGAGGGATGTTCGGGCCGAAGTGGTGTTCGGGCCGAAGTGGGATCTTCGGGCCGAAGTTGTGTTCGGGCCGAAGTGGTGTTCGGGCCGAAGTTCGGTGTTCGGGACGAGGATGATGTTCGGGCCGATGTTGAAGTTCGGGCCGAGGTCGGAGTTCGGGCCGAGGTTGAAGTTCGGGCTGAGGTTGAAGTTCGGGCCGGAAATGAAGTTCAGGCCGTGGTTGAAGTTCGGGCCGAAAATGAAGTTCGGGCCGGGAATAGTGAAGAGTTCGGGCCGAACTTGTTCTTGGCAGTGACGAACGAACCAGCTATTTTGGTTAGTCGTGGGCGTGAAACGGACACCCGAGCTGAAAGTTATGAATGTTTTAGTATAGCACCTTTTGTCACACAATCTTGGATATTGAAGAGTTCGGGCCGAAGTGGTGTTCGGGCCGAAGTGGGATCTTCGGGCCGAAGTGGTGTTCGGGCCGAAGTGGTGTTCGGGCCGAAGTTCGGTGTTCGGGACGAGGATGATGTTCGGGCCGAGGTCCGAGTTCGGGCCGAGGTCGGAGTTCGGGCCGAGGTTGAAGTTCGGGCTGAGGTTAAAGTTCGGGCCGGAAATGAAGTTCGGGCCGGGAACAGTGCACAGTTCGGGCCAAACTTGTTCTTGGCAGTGACGAACGACCAGCTATTTTGGTTACTCGTGGGCGTGAAACAGACACCCGAGCTGAAAGTTATGAATGTTTTAGTATAGCACCTTTTGTCACACAATCTTGGATATTGAAGAGTTCGGGCCGAAGAGGGATGTTCGGGCCGAAGTGGTGTTCGGGCCGAAGTGGGATGTTCGGGCCGAAGTGCTGTTCGGGCCGAAGTGGTGTTCGGGCCGAAGTGGTGTTCGGGCCGAAGTTCGGTGTTCGGGCCGAGGATGGAGTTCGGGCCGAGGTCGGAGTTCGGGCCGAAATTGAAGTTCGGGCCGGGAACAGTGAAGAGTTCGGGCCGAACTTGTTCTTGGCATTGACGAACGAACCACCTATTTTGGTTACTCGTGGGCGTGAAACGGACACCCGAGCTGAAAGTTATGGATGTTTTAGTATAGCACCTTTTGTCATACAATCTTGGATATTGAAGAGTTCGGGCCGAAGAGGGATGTTCGGGCCGAAGTGGTGTTCGGGCCGAAGTGGAATGTTCGGGCCGAAGTGGTGTTCGGGCCGAAGTGGTGTTCGAGCCGAAGTTCGGTGTTCGGGCCGAGGATGATGTTCGGGCCGAGGTTGAAGTTCGGGCCGAGGATGATGTTCGGGCCGAGGTTGAAGTTCGGGCCGAGGTCGGAGTTCGGGCCGAGGTTGAAGTTCAGGCCGAGGTTGAAGTTCGGGCCGAAAATGAAGTTCGGGCCGGGAATAGTGAAGAGTTCGGGCCGAACTTGTTCTTGACAGTGACGAACGAACCATCTATCTTGGTTACTCGTGGGCGTGAAACGGACACCCGAGCTGAAAGTTATGAATGTTTTAGTATAGCACCTTTTGTCACACAATCTTGGATATTGAAGAGTTCGGGCCGAAGAGGGATGTTCGGGCCGAAGTGGTGTTCGGGCCGAAGTGGGATCTTCGGGCCGAAGTGGTGTTCGGGCCGAAGTGGTGTTCGGGCCGAAGTTCGATGTTCGGGACGAGGATGATGTTCGGGCCGAGGTTGAAGTTCGGGCCGAGGTCGGAGTTCGGGCCGAGGTTGAAGTTCGGGCTGAGGTTAAAGTTCGGGCCGGAAATGAAGTTCGGGCCGGGAACAGTGAACAGTTCGGGCCGAACTTGTTCTTGGCAGTGACGAACGACCAGCTATTTTGGTTACTCGTGGGCGTGAAACGGACACCCGAGCTGAAAGTTATGGATGTTTTAGTATAGCACCTTTTGTCATACAATCTTGGATATTGAAGAGTTCGGGCCGAAGAGGGATGTTCGGGCCGAAGTGGTGTTCGGGCCGAAGTGGGATGTTCGGGCCGAAGTGGTGTTCGGGCCGAAGTGGTGTTCGGGCCGAAGTTCGGTGTTCGGGCCGAGGATGATGTTCGGGCCGAGGTTGAAGTTCGGGCCGAGGATGATGTTCGGGCCGAGGTTGAAGTTCGGGCCGAGGTCGGAGTTCGGGCCGAGGTTGAAGTTCAGGCCGAGGTTGAAGTTCGGGTCGAAAATGAAGTTCGGGCCGGGAATAGTGAAGAGTTCGGGCCGAACTTGTTCTTGGCAGTGACGAACGAACCAGCTATTTTGGTTACTCGTGGGCGTGAAACGGACACCCGAGCTGAAAGTTATGAATGTTTTAGTATAGCACCTTTTGTCACACAATCTTGGATATTGAAGAGTTCGGGCCGAAGAGGGATGTTCGGGCCGAAGTGGTGTTCGGGCCGAAGTGGGATCTTCGGGCCGAAGTGGTGTTCGGGCCGAAGTGGTGTTCGGGCCGAAGTGGTGTTCGGGCCGAAGTTCGGTGTTCGGGACGAGGATGATGTTCGGGCCGAGGTTGAAGTTCGGGCCGAGGTCGGAGTTCGGGCCGAGGTTGAAGTTCGGGCTGAGGTTAAAGTTCGGGCCGGAAATGAAGTTCGGGCCGGGAACAGTGAACAGTTCGGGCCGAACTTGTTCTTGGCAGTGACGAACGACCAACTATTTTGGTTACTCGTGGGCGTGAAATGGACACCCGAGCTGAAAGTTATGAATGTTTTAGTACAGCACCTTTTGTCACACAATCTTGGATATTGAAGAGTTCGGGCCGAAGAGGGATGTTCGGGCCGAAGTGGTGTTCGGACAGAAGTGGGATGTTCGGGCCGAAGTGGTGTTCGGGCCGAAGTGGTGTTCGGGCCGAAGTTCGGTGTTCGGGCTGAGGATGATGTTCGGGCCGAGGTTGAAGTTCGGGCCGAGGATGATGTTCGGGCCGAGGTCGGAGTTCGGGCCGAGGTCGGAGTTCGGGCCGAGGTTGAAGTTCAGGCCGAGGTTGAAGTTCGGGCCGAAAATGAAGTTCGGGCCGGGAATAGTGAAGAGTTCGGGCCGAACTTGTTCTTGGCAGTGACGAACGAACCAGCTATTTTGGTTAGTCGTGGGCGTGAAACGGACACCCGAGCTGAAAGTTATGAATGTTTTAGTATAGCACCTTTTGTCACACAATCTTGGATATTGAAGAGTTCGGGCCGAAGAGGGATGTTCGGGCCGAAGTGGTGTTCGGGCCGAAATGGGATCTTCGGGCCGAAGTGGTGTTCGGGCCGAAGTGGTGTTCGGGCCGAAGTTCGGAGTTCGGGACGAGGATGATGTTCGGGCCGAGGTCCGAGTTCGGGCCGAGGTCGGAGTTCGGGCCGAGGTTGAAGTTCGGGCTGAGGTTAAAGTTCGGGCCGGAAATGAAGTTCGGGCCGGGAACAGTGAACAGTTCGGGCCGAACTTGTTCTTGGCAGTGACGAACGACCAGCTATTTTGGTTACTCGTGGGCGTGAAACGGACACCCGAGCTGAAAGTTATGAATGTTTTAGTATAGCACCTTTTGTCACACAATCTTGGATATTTAAGAGTTCGGGCCGAAGAGGGATGTTCGGGCCGAAGTGGTGTTCGGGCCGAAGTGGGATGTTCGGGCCGAAGTGGTGTTCGGGCCGACTTGGTGTTCTGGCCGAAGTGGTGTTCGGGCCGAAGTGGTGTTCGGGCCGAAGTTCGGTGTTCGGGCCGAGGATGGAGTTCGGGCCGAGGTCGGAGTTCGGGCCGAGGTCGGAGTTCGGGCCGAGGTTGAAGTTCGGGCCGAGGTTGAAGTTCGGGCCAAAAATGAAGTTCGGCCCGGGAACAGTGAAGAGTTCGGGCCGAACTTGTTCTTGGCAGTGACGAACGAACCAACTATTTTGGTTACTCGTGGGCGTGAAACGGACACCCGAGCTGAAAGTTATGAATGTTTTAGTATAGCACCTTTTGTCACACAATCTTGGATATTGAAGAGTTCGGGCCGAAGAGGGATGTTCGGGCCGAAGTGGTGTTCGGACAGAAGTGGGATGTTCGTGCCGAAGTGGTGTTCGGGCCGAAGTTCGGTGTTCGGGCTGAGGATGATGTTCGGGCCGAGGTTGAAGTTCGGGCCGAGGATGATGTTCGGGCCGAGGTCGGAGTTCGGGCCGAGGTCGGAGTTCGGGCCGAGGTTGAAGTTCAGGCCGAGGTTGAAGTTCGGGCCGAAAATGAAGTTCGGGCCGGGAATAGTGAAGAGTTCGGGCCGAACTTGTTCTTGGCAGTGACGAACGAACCAGCTATTTTGGTTAGTCGTGGGCGTGAAACGGACACCCGAGCTGAAAGTTATGAATGTTTTAGTATAGCACCTTTTGTCACACAATCTTGGATATTGAAGAGTTCGGGCCGAAGACGGATGTTCGGGCCGAAGTGGTGTTCGGGCCGAAGTGGGATCTTCGGGCCGAAGTGGTGTTCGGGCCGAAGTGGTGTTCGGGCCGAAGTTCGGTGTTCGGGACGAGGATGATGTTCGGGCCGAGGTCCGAGTTCGGGCCGAGGTCGGAGTTCGGGCCGAGGTTGAAGTTCGGGCTGAGGTTAAAGTTCGGGCCGGAAATGAAGTTCGGGCCGGGAACAGTGAACAGTTCGGGCCAAACTTGTTCTTGGCAGTGACGAACGACCAGCTATTTTGGTTACTCGTGGGCGTGAAACGGACACCCGAGCTGAAAGTTATGAATGTTTTAGTATAGCACCTTTTGTCACACAATCTTGGATATTTAAGAGTTCGGGCCGAAGAGGGATGTTCGGGCCGAAGTGGTGTTCGGGCCGAAGTGGGATGTTAGGGCCGAAGTGGTGTTCGGGCTGAAGTGGTGTTCTGGCCGAAGTGGTGTTCGGGCCGAAGTGGTGTTCGGGCCGAAGTTCGGTGTTCGGGCCGAGGATGGAGTTCGGGCCGAGGTCGGAGTTCGGGCCGAGGTCGGAGTTCGGGCCGAGGTTGAAGTTCGGGCCGAGGTTGAAGTTCGGGCCAAAAATGAAGTTCGGCCCGGGAACAGTGAAGAGTTCGGGCCGAACTTGTTCTTGGCAGTGACGAACGAACCAACTATTTTGGTTACTCGTGGGCGTGAAACGGACACCCGAGCTGAAAGTTATGAATGTTTTAGTATAGCACCTTTTGTCACACAATCTTGGATATTGAAGAGTTCGGGCCGAAGAGGGATGTTCGGGCCGAAGTGGTGTTCGGGCCGAAGTGGGATGTTCGGGCCGAAGTGGTGTTCGGGCCAAAGTGGTGTTCGGGCCGAAGTTCGGTGTTCGGGCCGAGGATGATGTTCGGGCCGAGGTTGAAGTTCGGGCCGAGGTCCGAGTTCGGGCCGAGGTTGAAGTTCTGGCCGAGGTTGAAGTTCGGGCCGAAAATGAAGTTCGGGCCGGGAACAGTGAAGAGTTCGGGCCGAACTTGTTCTTGGCAGTGACGAACGAACCAACTATTTTGGTTACTCGTGGGCGTGAAACGGACACCCGAGCTGAAAGTTATGAATATTTTAGTATAGCACCTTTTGTTACACAATCTTGGATATTGAAGAGTTCGGGCCGAAGAGGGATGTTCGGGCTGAAGTGGTGTTTGGGCCGAAGTGGGATGTTCGGGCGAAGTGGTGGTCGGGCCGAATTCGGTGTTCGGGTCGAGGATGATGTTCGGGCCGAGGTTGAAGTTCGGGCCGAGGTCGGAGTTCGGGCCGAGGTTGAAGTTCGGGCCGAGGTTGAACTTCAGGCCGAAAATGAAGTTCGGGCCGGGAACAGTGAAGAGTTCGGGCCGAACTTGTTCTTGGCAGTGACGAACGAACCAGCTATTTTGGTTACTCGTGGGCGTGAAATGGACACCCGAGCTGAAAGTTATGAATGTTTTAGTATAGCACTTTTTGTCACACAATCTTGGATATTAAAGAGTTCGGGCCGAAGAGGAATGTTCGGGCCGAAGTGGTGTTCGGGCCAAAGTGGGATGTTCGGGCCGAAGTGGTGTTCGGGCCGAAGTTCGGTGTTCGGGCCGAGGATGATGTTCGAGCCGAGGTTGAAGTTCGGGCCGAGGTCCGAGTTCGGGCCGAGGTTGAAGTTCTGGCCGAGGTTGAAGTTCGGGCCAAAAGTGAAGTTCAGGCCGGGAACAGTGAAGTGTTCGGGCCGAACTTGTTCTTGGCATTGACGAACGAACAACCTATTTTGGTTACTCGTGGGCGTGAAACGGACACCCGAGCTGAAAGTTATGGATGTTTTAGTATAGCACTTTTTGTCATACAATCTTGGATATTGAAGAGTTCCGGCCGAAGAGGGATGTTCGGGCCGAAGTGGTGTTCGGGCCGAAGTGGGATGTTCGGGCCGAAGTGGTGTTCGGGCCGAAGTGGTGTTCGGGCCGAAGTTCGGTGTTCGGGCCGAGGATGATGTTCGGGCCGAGGTTGAAGTTCGGGCCGAGGTCGGAGTTCGGGCCGAGGTTGAAGTTCAGGCCGAGGTTGAAGTTCGGGCCGAAAATGAAGTTCGGGCCGGGAATAGTGAAGAGTTCGGGCCGAACTTGTTCTTGGCAGTGACAAACGAACCAACTATTCTGGTTACTCGTGGGCGTGAAACGGACACCCGAGCTGAAAGTTATGAATGTTTTAGTATAGCACCTTTTGTCACACAATCTTGGATATTGAAGAGTTCGGGCCGAAGAGGGATGTTCGGGCCGAAGTGGTGTTCGGGGAGAAGTGGGATCTTCGGGCCGAAGTGGTGTTTGGGCCGAAGTGGTGTTCGGGCCGAAGTGGTGTTCGGGCCGAAGTTCGGTGTTCGGGACGAGGATGATGTTCGGGCCGAGGTTGAAGTTCGGGCCGAGGTCGGAGTTCGGGCCGAGGTTGAAGTTCGGGCTGAGGTTGAAGTTCGGGTCGGAAATGAAGTTCGGGCCGGGAACAGTGAAGAGTTCGGGCCGAACTTGTTCTTGGCAGTGACGAACGACCAGCTATTTTGGTTATTCGTGGGCGTGAAACGGACACCCGAGCTGAAAGTTATGAATGTTTTAGTATAGCACCTTTTGTCACACAATCTTGGATATTGAAGAGTTCGGGCCGAAGAGGGATGTTCGGGCCGAAGTGGTGTTCGGGCCGAAGTGGGATGTTCGGGCCGAAGTGGTGTTCGGGCCGAAGTTCGGTGTTCGGGCCGAGGATGATGTTCGGGCCGAAGAGGGATGTTCGGGCCGAAGAGGGATGTTCGGGCCGAAGAGGGATGTTCGGGCCGAAGAGGGATGTTCGTGTTGGAATATGCTTCACGCGTATAACATATAGTTATATGGCTAGTTGTTTGTGAGCCTAAAGGGTCACACACTTAAACACTAAACACCATTATATAATTAGTGTAATTAGTGTAATTACATTAATTATTAATATATAAAAGCTTCATGCTTGTATATAATAAGTTTAATATTAATTGTTAATATTGAAACTTTATTATGAGCAAACTAGAAGAAACAAATAACAAGGGACTAGAGTGAAAATAGAAGTATGGTTTATGGAAATCTTTAATGGGTCTTTATGGCACAATTATGTGTGATGAATGAGTCCATAAACACTCCCTTGACCCCTCTCTTGGACGTGCACCATAACACACACAAGAAGGTGTTTTTGTTTTCTTCTTATTTTTTTGCTCTCAAGGCTTAAGGACTAGCATCCATCATTTGGTGTTCTTGCAAGTGTTGTGTGGATTTCTTTTAGAGGTATTCTTGTTGAATACTTGGTTTCAATCCATCACCAACTCCATCCGATTTCATAATAATCAAAGGCAACTAGGGTATGAATTCTTATACCATTCTCTTTGATTTTCTTATAGTTTAATTGTATGATTGATATCAAGATCCGTTCATGGTGATAAATACTTTCCGCTGCGTTTTGTTAATTGTTTTAACCGAAAATCACTATTAGTGGTATCAGAGTCATTATATTAATCATATAATTAGCTAGATTTTGTGAAAAGTGGCAAAAATCAATCAATTTTTGTATTTTTTTTAAAAATCCGATCGGACAAAAACAAAACCCTACGGGTTTTTTATTTTAATTTTCGGATTTTTATACAAATGTGGGTTAAAATATGGTATTTTTGGAACCCCATTGTCACTTGTTACAAAATCATATCAAAAAAATTAATCTTGTTATTGTATTTTTTTGATTATTTGGCTTGGAATTTAATTTTTAATTCCATTTTGTTGATATGGCAAAACATGTATTTTTGCCATATCCCAAGCCAAAGCCTTGTCAATTGTTGCTAGTTTGTGCAAACCGATGAAAGCCTAGACCATTTGTGAATGAATGTGGTTGATGTTTGGTTGTTTGGTTGTTTGGGAAAAGCCTTGTTTTTTGGCTTAATTGTTGTAATTTGTTTCATTTATTTTTCTTTTATTTTTGGTGCCATTTTTGGGGCAATTTGTAATGTAAAAGTAATAGAATAGATTGTATTTATTTTATCTTTTTATTGTAAATTGTTGACAAAAAATATTGAAGACTAATGAAGAAAACAACAAATTTCCGTCACAAAAGCGAGGGCTGTACGAAAACAGGTTTTCCAGAGGCATACGGACTCCATTTTGGGCGATTCAAAAGCCTAAAATGCTTGCAAAGTCGTGGGCTACAACTTTCCAGAAGGCCGGGAAGACCAACGAAGACTCCTTCAGTGACTTTTCGGGCTTCAAAGTCTGCTGGAATTTTCTGGCAGATTACACTTTTTCACAATTTTGGGTTCTACTTGCTCAAGAATGTCTTGGAGCAAGTGGGAGCCCATTGGGTTTATGTAGGCCCGTTTGGGTTCATGTTGGCCCGTCCCCTAGTTTGACCTTTCGGTCCGTCGTGATGACTCACGTGACCGAACCTAGGATTTCATCGGTCGAGGTTTGCACAAAATTTGTTGCATGTTTTATTCTTTGTTTGTGGTTGTTTTTCTTTTCTATTAGATACAAGTAGTAAAACAATTAAAAATGGTTTTTAGACACAAACATTAAAACATCCAAACATTTAATCATCGATAATTACTAGTTAATCATTGATGATTAAACCTTTAATCTAAAATTGTTTTGAGATTCAACTAAGTTTAAATATGATTTGAAACTTAAAATAATAGTTAATCATTGATGATTAAACCTTTAATCTAAAATTGTTTTGAGATTAAACTAAGTTTAAATACGATTTGAAACTTAAACCTTAATAATCGTTAAATGTTTTTACCGTTTATTAAACGACTTATGAAGTGATATGAATGAAGTACATGATTCATTCATATCTTAATAAAATTTTATCAATTAAAATTTAATATACCTAAAATTTAAGTCACGCCGTCCAATCGGTTGTAAATCACTTGCTTCTATTTTTGAATTCACGTGAGACGTGGTTTGAATCTAGATCCGAGGTCATTATTCTCTACGCGTGAGACCTAGAGCTATTTTGACATGATTTCACATTGGATGACTTAATCGAGTTAACGGTGAGACCTTGACTCGAGGCGACGATGCGACAAACATGCCACTTGACCCTAGATGCTTGTTCACTAGGTGCCATGAAGTCCCATACCTCTAAGAGTTGCACTTGTAATGCAATTGTTGATCGTCACCTACCTATTGGATCTATCACCTCTAGCAGATCAACTGATGCGGTGATAGAAGCTCAATGGGATCTTAGCTTTTAATTAAAATTAATTGGGTAGTTAATTGATTAAAAGAAATTATTATTGAAAATACTATTTTTTGAACTTTGGTTGTTATACAGATAACAACAACATCAAAACCTAAGTATCTCCACTCAAAAATCAGTTCTTGAAAACTGAAACTGACTAATATCAACTTTATCTTCTGATATCGAATTCTAAGGATTATCCTTAGAGATGAGAAAGTTGATACACCTATAAGAGGCCTTACCTGAGGCACCTCCTGTCAGTGATTCTGCTGTTGTTCGTCAAGCCTTTACCGAAACGTTTAACGAACACCAAGAAGTTGCTACTCATATGCTTGTGAGCATGAACCCCGAGATTCGAAAGTACTTCGAGGAACTCACAGCATATGACATGATAAGCGAGTTGAAAATGATATTTCAACAAAAGGCAGAACTTGAACTGTTCAAAACAGTTAAAGCATTCCATGCTTGCAATCAGGAGGACGGCCAATCAGTTAGCACTTACATCTTGAATATGCAATGCTATCTTGATCCAATGGAACGTCTTGGTTACCCTTACCACAAGTTCTTGGAATGAGCTTGATTCTTACCTCACTATCCAAGGACTATGACCAGTTTGGAAAGTGAAGACAATCGTTGAACATGCTATGGTAAAACTGGTTGAGCAAGGGTTACCCAATACCTTTCTTGCAATCAGGGAAGGTAAACCGCAAGCACAAGGCAAGAGTCTAGGTAAGGGTAAGCTAGTTTACTTTTCCAAACCTACGATTCCCCCACCTGCTAAAAAGGAGCACCCTACAAAGGATATTTCTTGCCATCATTGCGATGAAACTGGCCATTGAAGGAGGAATTGTCCTGCCAACGTGGCAAAGTTGATGAAGGACAAATGTGTTCTAGTTAGCACATTAGGTATCTTCATTATAGAACTCTATACTTTTCGTGATAAAATCTTGAGTGTATGACACTAGTTGTGGAACTCACATTTACACAAATGTGCAAGATTGAATGTGAAGTAGAAAGCTAAATGAATGGAAGCTGTGATCTTATCCTTCCTAATGCGTTAATTATTGTTTTGAACAATTGTCAATTATGCATTGTTTAGCTTTATCGTTTGTTGAATAATGGATTATGACATTTTGTTTTATGAAAAATAACATTTTTTATAACTATTCATTGTAATAGTATGTTTGAAATTAATATGCATGATCCTAATTCAAACGATAGTTCTATATACAAATGTAGCACTCAAGAATCCAAATTGGTTTGGATTCTACTTACCTAGATCATCGTCATCTTTTCCACATAAACAAGAAACGCATTTTGATACTAAAACTCGACGGGCTTCTTTACAAATGATTATGAATCATTTAAAATGCCTCTCTTGTATATTATGGAAAGATAACAAGAAAGCTTTTCTCCCAAGTTGGCGAAAGAGCTACAAATCTACTTGGACTCATACATACTGATGTATGTGGCCCTTTTAGAACTAAGACTAGGGAAGGTGCCACCTACTTTCACTGATGATATCATTCGATGTGGTTATGTTTACTTGATTAAACATCAACATGGAAGCTTTAATGATATCAGTCGCTATGGTTATGTTTACTTGATTAGACATAAACATGAAATCTTTGAAACGTTCAAAGCTTTCTAAAGTAAAAGTAGAAAATCAACTTAGCAAGACAACAAAGGCTTTCAGTCCTGATTAAGGATGAAAGTACATGAGTCAAGAGTTTCCGGATCATCCCTCACATCGTGAGATTGTCTCACAATTCACTCTTTCATACACTCCACAAGATAATGGTGCGTCTGGAAGGAGATATCGGACCATGTATGACATGGTGCGATCTATGATGAGTCCTACTACTCTTACACTATCCTTTTGAGGGGCATGCACTGAAGTCTGCTGCTCGAATACTTGATATGGTTCCGACCAAAAGGTTAAAAAGACACCATATGAGATATGGCGTGGGAAAGTCCCTAATTTGTCTTACTTGAGGATCTGGGGTTGTGAGGATCTCGTGGAACGAGACATGCCGAACAAACTTGAGCCCATATCTATCGAGTATATCTTCGATTACTATTTTACTTCCCAACTGAGAACAAATGGTTGTTACTCGGTATGCTGAGTTTCTTGAGAACAGTCTCATTTCACAAAGCAAGTGGGAGCACTATAGACTTTGACAAGATTCAAAGTGAAGATACACAACCTTCTGGTAACACTAGCAAATATCATTCTGAGGCTGGACATATAGATGTTGGACCACAGGATGATGTTTTTCCCATTCATAGATCCGCAAGGACACTTCATGCACCTGAACGATATAGATTTATGTCGATGCTGAGGAGCAAGTTTCGAGGATCATTATGAACCCCCTAACTATCAAGTTGCATTATCGAATTTTGAATTCGAAAAATGACTTGAAGCTATGAATGCGAAAATAAAATCCATGAGAGACAATCAAGTTTTTGAACTTAGTTGATCTTTCTCAAAACAGTAAGACTGTTGACATGGATGAAAATATACACACCTATAAATCTCTCATAGTAGCAAAAGGTTACACTCAATCCTACTGGATTGACAATGATGAAACCTTCTCGCCTGTTACTAAAGACATTAGGATTCTTATAGCCAAAGTAGTGTACTATGACTATGAAATTTGGTTGATGATGAAATCAAAACGTTTGTTTCACCTAAAACCCAAACTGAGTATGTGTATATATGAAAGCTAGTGGGAGCGTTGTCGTTTCTCAAGTCATACATGTTGATGACATGTCACTCATGTGAAACAATATACCATGCTACAAGATGAAAATCCTGGCTTGGAAAATGTTTCGACATGATGGATTGTAGGGACACGACATACATACTTGAAGTAAGGATCTATAATGATAGATCAAAGCGGTTAATTGGTTTAAGTCAAAGTGCTTACATTGACAAAATTCTAAATGGTTTAGAGTGGTACTCCCAAACGAGGAAGTCCTCGTATGCCACACAATGTAAACTTGAGTGAGACTCAAGGACCTTCCACACCTGATGTGGTGAAGCGGATGAATGTAATCCCCTATGAATCGGCTATTACATTCATCATGTACGCTGTAAGAAGTACTAGGCCAAATGTAACGTCCTTAGGGGACCTTACTAGAAAATACCAACAGAATTCATGAGAGAGTCACTGGATTGCTGTTAAGAACACATTGAAGTATTTTAAAGTACTGGATATATGTTTCTTGGTCATGGTGGAGATACTGAACTGAAACTAAGTATACTTGCTATACTTATGTTGGTTTTGAAATAGGGCGTGATGACGCTAGATCCTATTTACGAAGGTTCACTACATTCGAATGATTTATCATGATATGTGAAATTCGTACACTTAAAGTTCAAACAGATAACTAACTAGCTGACGCTTTATCGAACTCAATGTCTTGTACCAAACATCTTGAATATGAATGGAACATTGGACTTCGACAAGCTAGTAGTTTCATGTAAATCTGTTTTAGTATTTGGATAATGGAACTGTGAGCAGTTTATATTGGAATAAATTGATATATTTGATATGATCGTTTTTATATGAATATCTACTGTGTTCTATATTTGCATGTTTATATCCTTGAATATTTACTGTGTTTTATATTCTAAATTGTCCATTGTCGTAATTAATAATATGGGAATATTATTAAGACAAATCTGAGGGCATTGATGACATTATCTTAGTATGACTAAGGATGATGAAATCAAACTCACATGTTGTTCATAATGATGCATAATTGGACTGACCCAACCTATGAGAAATCACTTCATGGATTTATGTCACAAGTGAATCTCACAAAGGCTTTGTCACTTATCCTCTGACTTGAGATGCAAGTTGGTTTGTGTATGTAGAGGGGCAAACTTTGATATGGTTAAACGCTGACCTGAATAAGGCTGCTATAACAACCATTATCGGGTTTGTCATTAAGCATATGACGGACACGTGCAGTCAATAAAGAATTTGTTCCTCCACACATGTGGATTAGATACTACTGGGCCCCTCGATGATTTGAATAGATGTATGTGTGGCCACACCCAAAAGGTAATCAAGATGAATCTTGATTGGTTTTGGTAATCTACTTCAATGTATAGATCGAGAAACAGAATCGTTGAAATTTTAGATTGACATTTATCCTTGTCTAAAATTCAACATAGTATCAGTAACAAAAGGATAACTGCTCGAAAACTTTGAACAAAGATTTTATGAAACTCCTCATGTACTTCTAGGGGCATTGGCGGGTTGCTAGACTCTAACCTTTGCTTGTATAACTACTTGATGTTATCACGTGCGCAAGTGGGAGCTGTTGGAATATGCTTCACGCGTATAACATATAGTTATATGGCTAGTTGTTTGTGAGCCTAAAGGGTCACACACTTAAACACTAAACACCATTATATAATTAGTGTAATTAGTGTAATTACATTAATTATTAATATATAAAAGCTTCATGCTTGTATATAATAAGTTTAATATTAATTGTTAATATTGAAACTTTATTATGAGCAAACTAGAAGAAACAAATAACAAGGGACTAGAGTGAAAATAGAAGTATGGTTTATGGAAATCTTTAATGGGTCTTTATGGCACAATTATGTGTGATGAATGAGTCCATAAACACTCCCTTGACCCCTCTCTTGGACGTGCACCATAACACACACAAGAAGGTGTTTTTGTTTTCTTCTTATTTTTTTGCTCTCAAGGCTTAAGGACTAGCATCCATCATTTGGTGTTCTTGCAAGTGTTGTGTGGATTTCTTTTAGAGGTATTCTTGTTGAATACTTGGTTTCAATCCATCACCAACTCCATCCGATTTCATAATAATCAAAGGCAACTAGGGTATGAATTCTTATACCATTCTCTTTGATTTTCTTATAGTTTAATTGTATGATTGATATCAAGATCCGTTCATGGTGATAAATACTTTCCGCTGCGTTTTGTTAATTGTTTTAACCGAAAATCACTATTAGTTCGGGCCGAAGAGGGATGTTCGGGCCGAAGTGGTGTTCGGGTCGAAGTGGGATGTTCGGGCCGAAGTGGTGTTCGGGCCGAAGTTCGGTGTTCGGGCCGAGGATGATGTTCGGGCCGAGGTTGAAGTTCGGGCCGAGGTCCGAGTTCGGGCCGAGGTTGAAGTTCTGGCCGAGGTTGAAGTTCGGGCCGAAAATGAAGTTCGGGCCGGGAACAGTGAAGAGTTCGGGCCGAACTTGTTCTTGGCAGTGACGAACGAACCAACTATTTTGGTTACTCGTGGGCGTGAAACGGACACCCGAGCTGAAAGTTATGAATATTTTAGCATAGCACCTTTTGTTACACAATCTTGGATATTGAAGAGTTCGGGCCGAAGAGGGATGTTCGGGCTGAAGTGGTGTTTGGACCGAAGTGGGATGTTCGGGCGAAGTGGTGTTCGGGCCGAATTCGGTGTTCGGGCCGAGGATGATGTTCGGGCCGAGGTTGAAGTTCGGGCCGAGGTCGGAGTTCGCGCCGAGGTTGAAGTTCGGGCCGAGGTTGAACTTCAGGCCGAAAATGAAGTTCGGGCCGGGAACAGTGAAGAGTTCGGGCCGAACTTGTTCTTGGCAGTGACGAACGAACCAGCTATTTTGGTTACTCGTGGGCGTGAAATGGACACCCGAGCTGAAAGTTATGAATGTTTTAGTATATCGATTTTTGTCACACAATCTTGGATATTAAAGAGTTCGGGCCGAAGAGGAATGTTCGGGCCGAAGTGGTGTTCGGGCCAAAGTGGGATGTTCGGGCCGAAGTGGTGTTCGGGCCAAAGTTCGGTGTTCGGGCCGAGGATGATGTTCGGGCCGAGGTTGAAGTTCGGGCCGAGGTCCGAGTTCGGGCCGAGGTTGAAGTTCGGGCCGAAAGTGAAGTTCAGGCCCGGAACAGTGAAGTGATCGGGCCGAACTTGTTCTTGGCATTGACGAACGAACCACCTATTTTGGTTACTCGTGGGCGTGAAACGGACACCCGAGCTGAATGTTATGGATGTTTTAGTATAGCACCTTTTGTCATACAATCTTGGATATTGAAGAGTTCCGGCCGAAGAGGGATGTTCGGGCCGAAGTGGTGTTCGGGCCGAAGTGGGATGTTCGGGCCGAAGTGGTGTTCGGGCCGAAGTGGTGTTCGGGCCGAAGTTCGGTGTTCGGGCCGAGGATGATGTTCGGGCCGAGGTTGAAGTTCGGGCCGAGGTCGGAGTTCGGGCCGAGGTTGAAGTTCAGGCCGAGGTTGAAGTTCGGGCCGAAAATGAAGTTCGGGCCGGGAATAGTGAAGAGTTCGGGCCGAACTTGTTCTTGGCAGTGACGAACGAACCAACTATTTTGGTTACTCGTGGGCGTGAAACGGACACCATATCTGAAAGTTATGAATGTTTTAGTATAGCACCTTTTGTCACACAATCTTGGATATTGAAGAGTTCGGGCCGAAGAGGGATGTTCGGGCCGAAGTGGTGTTCGGGCAGAAGTGGGATCTTCGGGCCGAAGTGGTGTTCGGGCCGAAGTGGTGTTCGGGCCGAAGTTCGGTGTTCGGGACGAGGATGATGTTCGGGCCGAGGTTGAAGTTCGGGCCGAGGTCGGAGTTCGGGCCGAGGTTGAAGTTCGGGCTGAGGTTGAAGTTCGGGCCGGAAATGAAGTTCTGGCCGGGAACAGTGAAGAGTTCGGGCCGAACTTGTTCTTGGCAGTGACGAACGACCAGCTATTTTGGTTACTCGTGGGCGTGAAACGGACACCCGAGCTGAAAGTTATGAATGTTTTAGTATAGCACCTTTTGTCACACAATCTTGGATATTGAAGAGTTCGGGCCGAAGAGGGATGTTCGGGCCGAAGTGGTGTTCGGGCCGAAGTGGTGTTCGGGCCGAAGTTCGGTGTTCGGGCGGAGGATGATGTTCGGGCCGAGGTTGAAGTTCGGGCCGAGGTCCGAGTTCGGGCCGAGGTTGAAGTTCTGGCCGAGGTTGAAGTTCGGGCCGAAAATGAAGTTCGGGCCGGGAACAGTGAAGAGTTCGGGCCGAACTTGTTCTTGGCAGTGACGAACGAACCAACTATTTTGGTTACTCGTGGGCGTGAAACGGACACCCGAGCTGAAAGTTATGAATATTTTAGTATAGCACCTTTTGTTACACAATCTTGGATATTGAAGAGTTCGGGCCGAAGAGGGATGTTCGGGCTGAAGTGGTGTTTGGGCCGAAGTGGGATGTTCGGGCGAAGTGGTGTTCGGGCCGAATTCGGTGTTCGGGTCGAGGATGATGTTCGGGCCGAGGTTGAAGTTCGGGCCGAGGTCGGAGTTCGGGCCGAGGTTGAAGTTCGGACCGAGGTTGAACTTCAGGGCGAAAATGAAGTTCGGGCCGGGAACAGTGAAGAGTTCGGGCCGAACTTGTTCTTGGCAGTGACGAACGAACCAGCTATTTTGGTTACTCGTGGGCGTGAAATGGACACCCGAGCTGAAAGTTATGAATGTTTTAGTATAGCACTTTTTGTCACACAATCTTGGATATTAAAGAGTTCGGGCCGAAGAGGAATGTTCGGGCCGAAGTGGTGTTCGGGCCAAAGTGGGATGTTCGGGCCGAAGTGGTGTTCGGGCCGAAGTTCGGTGTTCGGGCCGAGGATGATGTTCGGGCCGAGGTTGAAGTTCGGGCCGAGGTCCGAGTTCGGGCCGAGGTTGAAGTTCTGGCCGAGGTTGAAGTTCGGGCCGAAAGTGAAGTTCAGGCCGGGAACAGTGAAGTGTTCGGGCCGAACTTGTTCTTGGCATTGACGAACGAACCACCTATTTTGGTTACTCGTGGGCGTGAAACGGACACCCGAGCTGAAAGTTATGGATGTTTTAGTATAGCACCTTTTGTCATACAATCTTGGATATTGAAGAGTTCCGGCCGAAGAGGGACGTTCGGGCCGAAGTGGTGTTCGGGCCGAAGTGGGATGTTCGGGCCGAAGTGGTGTTCGGGCCGAAGTGGTGTTCGGGCCGAAGTTCGGTGTTCGGGCCGAGGATGATGTTCGGGCCGAGGTTGAAGTTCGGCCCGAGGTCGGAGTTCGGGCCGAGGTTGAAGTTCAGGCCGAGGTTGAAATTCGGGTCGAAAATGAAGTTCGGGCCGGGAATAGTGAAGAGTTCGGGCCGAACTTGTTCTTGGCAGTGACGAACGAACCAACTATTTTGGTTACTCGTGGGCGTGAAACGGACACCCGAGCTGAAAGTTATGAATGTTTTAGTATAGCACCTTTTGTCACACAATCTTGGATATTGAAGAGTTCGGGCGGATGAGGGATGTTCGGGCCGAAGTGGTGTTCGGGGAGAAGTGGGATCTTCGGGCCGAAGTGGTGTTCGGGCCGAAGTGGTGTTCGGGCCGAAGTTCGGTGTTCGGGCCGAGGATGATGTTCGGGCCGAGGTTGAAGTTCGGGCCGAGGTCGGAGTTCGGGCCGAGGTTTAAGTTCGGGCTGAGGTTGAAGTTCGGGTCGTAAATGAAGTTCGGGCCGGGAACAGTGAAGAGTTCGGGCCGAACTTGTTCTTGGCAGTGACGAACGACCAGCTATTTTGGTTACTCGTGGGCGTGAAACGGACACCCGAGCTGAAAGTTATGAATGTTTTAGTATAGCACCTTTTGTCACACAATCTTTGATATTGAAGAGTTCGGGCCGAAGAGGGATGTTCGGGCCGAAGTGGTGTTCGGGCCGAAGTGGGATGTTCGGGCCGAAGTGGTGTTCGGGCCGAAGTGGTGTTCGGGCCGAAGTTCGGTGTTCGGGCCGAGGATGATGTTCGGGCAGAGGTTGAAGTTCGGGCCGAGGTCCGAGTTCGGGCCGAGGTTGAAGTTCTGGCCGAGGTTGAAGTTCGGGCCGAAAATGAAGTTCGGGCCGGGAACAGTGAAGAGTTCGGGCCGAACTTGTTCTTGGCAGTGACGAACGAACCAACTATTTTGGTTACTCGTGGGCGTGAAACGGACACCCGAGCTGAAAGTTATGAATATTTTAGTATAGCACCTTTTGTTACACAATCTTGGATATTGAAGAGTTCGGGCCGAAGAGGGATGTTCGGGCTGAAGTGGTGTTTGGACCGAAGTGGGATGTTCGGGCAAAGTGGTGTTCGGGCCGAATTCGGTGTTCGGGCCGAGGATGATGTTCGGGCCGAGGTTGAAGTTCGGGCCGAGGTCGGAGTTCGGGGCGAGGTTGAAGTTCGGGCCGAGGTTGAACTTCAGGCCGAAAATGAAGTTCGGGCCGGGAACAGTGAAGAGTTCGGGCCGAACTTGTTCTTGGCAGTGACGAACGACCAGCTATTTTGGTTACTCGTGGGCGTGAAACGGACACCCGAGCTGAAAGGTATGAATGTTTTAGTATATCACCTTTTGTCACACAATCTTGGATATTGAAGAGTTCGGGTCGAAGAGGGATGTTCGGGCCGAAGTGGTGTTCGGGCCGAAGTGGTGTTCGGGCCGAAGTTCGGTGTTCGGGCCGAGGATGATGTTCGGGCCGAGGTTGAAGTTCGGGCCGAGGTCCGAGTTCGGGCCGAGGTTGAAGTTCTGGCCGAGGTTGAAGTTCGGGCCGAAAATGAAGTTCGGGCCGGGAACAGTGAAGAGTTCGGGCCGAACTTGTTCTTGGCAGTGACGAACGAACCAACTATTTTGGTTACTCGTGGGCGTGAAACGGACACCCGAGCTGAAAGTTATGAATATTTTAGTATAGCACCTTTTGTTACACAATCTTGGATATTGAAGAGTTCGGGCCGAAGAGGGATGTTCGGGCTGAAGTGGTGTTTGGGCCGAAGTGGGATGTTCGGGCGAAGTGGTGTTCGGGCCGAATTCGGTGTTCGGGTCGAGGATGATGTTCGGGCCGAGGTTGAAGTTCGGGCCGAGGTCGGAGTTCGGGCCGAGGTTGAAGTTCGGACCGAGGTTGAACTTCAGGGCGAAAATGAAGTTCGGGCCGGGAACAGTGAAGAGTTCGGGCCGAACTTGTTCTTGGCAGTGACGAACGAACCAGCTATTTTGGTTACTCGTGGGCGTGAAATGGACACCCGAGCTGAAAGTTATGAATGTTTTAGTATAGCACTTTTTGTCACACAATCTTGGATATTAAAGAGTTCGGGCCGAAGAGGAATGTTCGGGCCGAAGTGGTGTTCGGGCCAAAGTGGGATGTTCGGGCCGAAGTGGTGTTCGGGCCGAAGTTCGGTGTTCGGGCCGAGGATGATGTTCGGGCCGAGGTTGAAGTTCGGGCCGAGGTCCGAGTTCGGGCCGAGGTTGAAGTTCTGGCCGAGGTTGAAGTTCGGGCCGAAAGTGAAGTTCAGGCCGGGAACAGTGAAGTGTTCGGGCCGAACTTGTTCTTGGCATTGACGAACGAACCACCTATTTTGGTTACTCGTGGGCGTGAAACGGACACCCGAGCTGAAAGTTATGGATGTTTTAGTATAGCACCTTTTGTCATACAATCTTGGATATTGAAGAGTTCCGGCCGAAGAGGGACGTTCGGGCCGAAGTGGTGTTCGGGCCGAAGTGGGATGTTCGGGCCGAAGTGGTGTTCGGGCCGAAGTGGTGTTCGGGCCGAAGTTCGGTGTTCGGGCCGAGGATGATGTTCGGGCCGAGGTTGAAGTTCGGCCCGAGGTCGGAGTTCGGGCCGAGGTTGAAGTTCAGGCCGAGGTTGAAATTCGGGTCGAAAATGAAGTTCGGGCCGGGAATAGTGAAGAGTTCGGGCCGAACTTGTTCTTGGCAGTGACGAACGAACCAACTATTTTGGTTACTCGTGGGCGTGAAACGGACACCCGAGCTGAAAGTTATGAATGTTTTAGTATAGCACCTTTTGTCACACAATCTTGGATATTGAAGAGTTCGGGCGGATGAGGGATGTTCGGGCCGAAGTGGTGTTCGGGGAGAAGTGGGATCTTCGGGCCGAAGTGGTGTTCGGGCCGAAGTGGTGTTCGGGCCGAAGTGGTGTTCGGGCCGAAGTGGTGTTCGGGCCGAAGTTCGGTGTTCGGGCCGAGGATGATGTTCGGGCCGAGGTTGAAGTTCGGGCCGAGGTCGGAGTTCGGGCCGAGGTTTAAGTTCGGGCTGAGGTTGAAGTTCGGGTCGGAAATGAAGTTCGGGCCGGGAACAGTGAAGAGTTCGGGCCGAACTTGTTCTTGGCAGTGACGAACGACCAGCTATTTTGGTTACTCGTAGGCGTGAAACGGACACCCGAGCTGAAAGTTATGAATGTTTTAGTATAGCACCTTTTGTCACACAATCTTTGATATTGAAGAGTTCGGGCCGAAGTGGTGTTCGGGCCGAAGTGGGATGTTCGGGCCGAAGTGGTGTTCGGGCCGAAGTTCGGTGTTCGGGCCGAGGATGATGTTCGGGCAGAGGTTGAAGTTCGGGCCGAGGTCCGAGTTCGGGCCGAGGTTGAAGTTCTGGCCGAGGTTGAAGTTCGGGCCGAAAATGAAGTTCGGGCCGGGAACAGTGAAGAGTTCGGGCCGAACTTGTTCTTGGCAGTGACGAACGAACCAACTATTTTGGTTACTCGTGGGCGTGAAACGGACACCCGAGCTGAAAGTTATGAATATTTTAGTATAGCACCTTTTGTTACACAATCTTGGATATTGAAGAGTTCGGGCCGAAGAGGGATGTTCGGGCTGAAGTGGTGTTTGGACCGAAGTGGGATGTTCGGGCAAAGTGGTGTTCGGGCCGAATTCGGTGTTCGGGCCGAGGATGATGTTCGGGCCGAGGTTGAAGTTCGGGCCGAGGTCGGAGTTCGGGGCGAGGTTGAAGTTCGGGCCGAGGTTGAACTTCAGGCCGAAAATGAAGTTCGGGCCGGGAACAGTGAAGAGTTCGGGCCGAACTTGTTCTTGGCAGTGACGAACGAACCAGCTATTTTGGTTACTCGTGGGCGTGAAATGGACACCCGAGCTGAAAGTTAAGAATGTTTTAGTATAGCACTTTTTGTCACACAATCTTGGATATTAAAGAGTTCGGGCCGAAGAGGAATGTTCGGGCCGAAGTGGTGTTCGGGCCAAAGTGGGATGTTCGGGCCGAAGTGGTGTTCGGGCCGAAGTTCGGTGTTCGGGCCGAAGATGATGTTCGGGCCGAGGTCCGAGTTCGGGCCGAGGTTGAAGTTCGGGCCGAAAGTGAAGTTCAGGCCGGGAACAGTGAAGTGTTCGGGCCGAACTTGTTCTTGGCATTGACGAACGAACCACCTATTTTGGTTACATGTGGGCGTGTAACGGACACCCGAGCTGAAAGTTATGGATGTTTTAGTATAGCACCTTTTGTCATACAATCTTGGATATTGAAGAGTTCCGGCCGAAGAGGGATGTTCGGGCCGAAGTGGTGTTCGGGCCGAAGTGGGATGTTCGGGCCGAAGTGGTGTTCGGGCCGAAGTGGTGTTCGGGCCGAAGTGGTGTTCGGGCCGAAGTTCGGTGTTCGGGCCGAGGATGATGTTCGGGCCGAGGTTGAAGTTCGGGCCGAGGTCGGAGTTCGGGCCGAGGTTGAAGTTCAGGCCGAGGTTGAAGTTCGGGCCGAAAATGAAGTTCGGGCCGGGAATAGTGAAGAGTTCGGGCCGAACTTGTTCTTGGCAGTGACGAATGAACCAACTATTTTGGTTACTCGTGGGCGTGAAACGGACACCCGAGCTGAAAGTTATGAATGTTTTAGTATAGCACCTTTTGTCACACAATCTTGGATATTGAAGAGTTCGGGCCGAAGAGGGATGTTCGGGCCGAAGTGGTGTTCGGGCAGAAGTGGGATCTTCGGGCCGAAGTGGTGTTCGGGCCGAAGTGGTGTTCGGGCCGAAGTGGTGTTCGGGCCGAAGTTCGGTGTTCGGGACGAGGATGATGTTCGGGCCGAGGTTGAAGTTCGGGCCGAGGTCGGAGTTCGGGCCGAGGTTGAAGTTCGGGCTGAGGTTGAAGTTCGGGCCGGAAATGAAGTTCGGGCCGGGAACAGTGAAGAGTTCGGGCCGAACTTGTTCTTGGCAGTGACGAACGACCAGCTATTTTGGTTACTCGTGGGCGTGAAACGGACACCCGAGCTGAAAGTTATGAATGTTTTAGTATAGCACCTTTTGTCACACAATCTTGGATATTGAAGAGTTCGGGCCGAAGAGGGATGTTCGGGCCGAAGTGGTGTTCGGGCCGAAGTGGGATGTTCGGGCCGAAGTGGTGTTCGGGCCGAAGTGGTGTTCGGGCCGAAGTTCGGTGTTCGGGCCGAGGATGATGTTCGGGCCGAGGTTGAAGTTCGGGCCGAGGTCCGAGTTCGGGCCGAGGTTGAAGTTCTGGCCGAGGTTGAAGTTCGGGCCGAAAATGAAGTTCGGGCCGGGAACAGTGAAGAGTTCAGGCCGAACTTGTTCTTGACAGTGACGAACGAACCAACTATTTTGGTTACTCGTGGGCGTGAAACGGACACCCGAGCTGAAAGTTATGAATATTTTAGTATAGCACCTTTTGTTACACAATCTTGGATATTGAAGAGTTCGGGCCGAAGAGGGATGTTCGGGCTGAAGTGGTGTTTGGGCCGAAGTGGGATGTTCGGGCGAAGTGGTGTTCGGGCCGAATTCGGTGTTCGGGCCGAGGATGATGTTCGGGCCGAGGTTGAAGTTCGGGCCGAGGTCGGAGTTCGGGCCGAGGTTGAAGTTCGGGCCGAGGTTGAACTTCAGGCCGAAAATGAAGTTCGGGCCGGGAACAGTGAAGAGTTCGGGCCGAACTTGTTCTTGGCAGTGACGAACGAACAAGCTATTTTGGTTACTCGTGGGCGTGAAATGGACACCCGAGCTGAAAGTTATGAATGTTTTAGTATAGCACTTTTTGTCACACAATCTTGGATATTAAAGAGTTCGGGCCGAAGAGGAATGTTCGGGCCGAAGTGGTGTTCGGGCCAAAGTGGGATGTTCGGGCCGAAGTGGTGTTCGGGCCGAAGTTCGGTGTTCGGGCCGAGGATGATGTTCGGGCCGAGGTTGAAGTTCGGGCTGAGGTCCGAGTTCGGGCCGAGGTTGAAGTTCGGGCCGAAAGTGAAGTTCAGGCCAGGAACAGTGAAGTGTTCGGGCCGAACTTGTTCTTGGCATTGACGAACGAACCACCTATTTTGGTTACTCGTGGGCGTGAAACGGACACCCGAGCTGAAAGTTATGGATGTTTTAGTATAGCACCTTTTGTCATACAATATTGGATATTGAAGAGTTCCGGCCGAAGAGGGATGTTCTGGCCGAAGTGGTGTTCGGGCCGAAGTGGGATGTTCGGGCCGAAGTGGTGTTTGGGCCGAAGTGGTGTTCGGGCCGAAGTTCGGTGTTCGGGCCGAGGATGATGTTCGGGCCGAGGTTGAAGTTCGGGCCGAGGTCGGAGTTCGGGCCGAGGTTGAAGTTCAGGCCGAGGTTGAAGTTCGGGCCGAAAATGAAGTTCGGGCCGAAGTTCGGTGTTCGGGCCGAGGATGATGTTCGGGCCGAGGTCCGAGTTCGGGCCGAGGTTGAAGTTCGGGCCGAAAGTGAAGTTCAGGCCGGGAACAGTGAAGTGTTCGGGCCGAACTTGTTCTTGGCATTGACGAACGAACCACCTATTTTGGTTACTCGTGGGCGTGTAACGGACACCCGAGCTGAAAGTTATGGATGTTTTAGTATAGCACCTTTTGTCATACAATCTTGGATATTGAAGAGTTCCGGCCGAAGAGGGATGTTCGGGCCGAAGTGGTGTTCGGGCCGAAGTGGGATGTTCGGGCCGAAGTGGTGTTCGGGCCGAAGTGGTGTTCGGGCCGAAGTGGTGTTCGGGCCGAGGATGATGTTCGGGCCGAGGTTGAAGTTCGGGCCGAGGTCGGAGTTCGGGCCGAGGTTGAAGTTCAGGCCGAGGTTGAAGTTCGGGCCGAAAATGAAGTTCGGGCCGGGAATAGTGAAGAGTTCGGGCCGAACTTTTTCTTGGCAGTGACGAATGAACCAACTATTTTGGTTACTCGTGGGCGTGAAATGGACACCCGAGCTGAAAGTTATGAATGTTTTAGTATAGCACCTTTTGTCACACAATCTTGGATATTGAAGAGTTCGGGCCGAAGAGGGATGTTCGGGCCGAAGTGGTGTTCGGGCAGAAGTGGGATCTTCGGGCCGAAGTAGTGTTCGGGCCGAAGTGGTGTTCGGGCCGAAGTGGTGTTCGGGCCGAAGTTCGGTGTTCGGGACGAGGATGATGTTCGGGCCGAGGTTGAAGTTCGGGCCGAGGTCGGAGTTCGGGCCGAGGTTGAAGTTCGGGCTGAGGTTGAAGTTCGGGCCGGAAATGAAGTTCGGGCCGGGAACAGTGAAGAGTTCGGGCCGAACTTGTTCTTGGCAGTGACGAACGACCAGCTATTTTGGTTACTCGTGGGCGTGAAACGGACACCCGAGCTGAAAGTTATGAATGTTTTAGTATAGCACCTTTTGTCACACAATCTTGGATATTGAAGAGTTCGGGCCGAAGAGGGATGTTCGGGCCGAAGTGGTGTTCGGGCCGAAGTGGGATGTTCGGGCCGAAGTGGTGTTCGGGCCGAAGTGGTGTTCGGGCCGAAGTTCGGTGTTCGGGCCGAGGATGATGTTCGGGCCGAGGTTGAAGTTCGGGCCGAGGTCCGAGTTCGGGCCGAGGTTGAAGTTCTGGCCGAGGTTGAAGTTCGGGCCGAAAATGAAGTTCGGGCCGGGAACAGTGAAGAGTTCAGGCCGAACTTGTTCTTGACAGTGACGAACGAACCAACTATTTTGGTTACTCGTGGGCGTGAAACGGACACCCGAGCTGAAAGTTATGAATATTTTATTATAGCACCTTTTGTTACACAATCTTGGATATTGAAGAGTTCGGGCCGAAGAGGGATGTTCGGGCTGAAGTGGTGTTTGGGCCGAAGTGGGATGTTCGGGCAAAGTGGTGTTCGGGCCGAATTCGGTGTTCGGGCCGAGGATGATGTTCGGGCCGAGGTTGAAGTTCGGGCCGAGGTCGGAGTTCGGGCCGAGGTTGAAGTTCGGGCCGAGGTTGAACTTCAGGCCGAAAATGAAGTTCGGGTCGGGAACAGTGAAGAGTTCGGGCCGAACTTGTTCTTGGCAGTGACGAACGAACAAGCTATTTTGGTTACTCGTGGGCGTGAAATGGACACCCGAGCTGAAAGTTATGAATGTTTTAGTATAGCACTTTTTGTCACACAATCTTGGATATTAAAGAGTTCGGGCCGAAGAGGAATGTTCGGGCCGAAGTGGTGTTCGGGCCAAAGTGGGATGTTCGGGCCGAAGTGGTGTTCGGGCCGAAGTTCGGTGTTCGGGCCGAGGATGATGTTCGGGCCGAGGTTGAAGTTCGGGCTGAGGTCCGAGTTCGGGCCGAGGTTGAAGTTCGGGCCGAAAGTGAAGTTCAGGCCAGGAACAGTGAAGTGTTCGGGCCGAACTTGTTCTTGGCATTGACGAACGAACCACCTGTTTTGGTTACTCGTGGGCGTGAAACGGACACCCGAGCTGAAAGTTATGGATGTTTTAGTATAGCACCTTTTGTCATACAATATTGGATATTGAAGAGTTCCGGCCGAAGAGGGATGTTCTGGCCGAAGTGGTGTTCGGGCCGAAGTGGGATGTTCGGGCCGAAGTGGTGTTTGGGCCGAAGTGGTGTTCGGGCCGAAGTTCGGTGTTCGGGCCGAGGATGATGTTCGGGCCGAGGTTGAAGTTCGGGCCGAGGTCGGAGTTCGGACCGAGGTTGAAGTTCAGGCCGAGGTTGAAGTTCGGGCCGAAAATGAAGTTCGGGCCGGGAATAGTCAAGAGTTCGGGCCGAACTTGTTTCTTGGCAGTGACGAACGAACCAACTATTTTGGTTACTGGTGGGCGTGAAACGGACACCCGAGCTGAAAGTTATGAATGTTTTAGTATAGCACCTTTTGTCACACAATCTAGGATATTGAAGAGTTCGGGCCGAAGAGGGATGTTCGGGCCGAAGTGGTGTTCGGGCAGAAGTGGGATCTTCGGGCCGAAGTGGTGTTCGGGCCGAAGTGGTGTTCGGGCCGAAGTGGTGTTCGGGCCGAAGTTCGGTGTTCGGGACGAGGATGATGTTCGGGCCGAGGTTGAAGTTCGGGCCGAGGTCGGAGTTCGGGCCGAGGTTGAAGTTCGGGCTGAGGTTGAAGTTCGGGCCGGAAATGAAGTTCGGGCCGGGAACAGTGAAGAGTTCGGGCCGAACTTGTTCTTGGCAGTGACGAACGACCAGCTATTTTGGTTACTCGTGGGCGTGAAACGGACACCCGAGCTGAAAGTTATGAATGTTTTAGTATAGCACCTTTTGTCACACAATCTTGGATATTGAAGAGTTCGGGCCGAAGAGGGATGTTCGGGCCGAAGTGGAGTTCGGGCCGAAGTGGTGTTCGGGACGAGGATGATGTTCGGGCCGAGGTTGAAGTTCGTGCCGAGGTCGGATTTCGGGCCGAGGTTGAAGTTCGGGCCGAGGTTGAAGTTCGGGCCGGAAATGAAGTTCGGGCCGGGAACAGTGAAAAGTTCGGGCCGAACTTGTTCTTGGAAGTGACGAACGACCAGCTATTTTGGTTACTCGTGGGAGTGAAACGGACACCCGAGCTGAAAGTTATGAATGTTTTAGTATAGCACCTTTTGTCACACAATCTTGGATATTGAAGAGTTCGGGCCGAAGAGGGATGTTCGGGCCGAAGTGGTGTTCGGGCCGAAGTGGGATGTTCGGGCCGAAGTGGTGTTCGGGCCGAAGTGGTGTTCGGGCCGAAGTGGTGTTCGGGCCGAAGTGGTGTTCGGGCCGAAGTTCGGTGTTCGGGCCGAGGATGGAGTTCGGGCCGAGGTCGGAGTTCGGGCCGAGGTCGGAGTTCGGGCCGAGGTTGAAGTTCGGGCCGAGGTTGAAGTTCGGGCCGAAAATGAAGTTCGGTCCGGGAACAGTGAAGAGTTCGGGCCGAACTTGTTCTTGGCAGTGACGAACGAACCAACTATTTTGGTTACTCGTGGGCGTGAAACGAACACCCGAGCTGAAAGTTATGAATGTTTTAGTATAGCACCTTTTGTCACACAATCTTGGATATTGAAGAGTTCGGGCCGAAGAGGGATGTTCGGGCCGAAGTGGTGTTCGGGCCGAAGTGGGATGTTCGGGCCGAAGTGGTGTTCGGGCCGAAGTGGTGTTCGGGCCGAAGTGGTGTTCGGGCCGACGTTCGGTGTTCGGGCCGAGGATGATGTTCGGGCCGAGGTTGAAGTTCGGGCCGAGGTTGAAGTTCTGGCCGAGGTTGAAGTTCGGGCCGAAAATGAAGTTCGGGCCGGGAACAGTGAAGAGTTCGGGCCGAACCTGTTCTTGGCAGTGACGAACGAACCAGCTATTTTGGTTACTCGTGGGCGTGAAACGGACACCCGAGCTGAAAGTTATGAATATTTTAGTATAGCACCTTTTGTTACACAATCTTGGATATTGAAGAGTTCGGGCCGAAGAGGGATGTTCGGGTTGAAGTGGTGTTTCGGCCGAAGTGGGATGTTCGGGCGAAGTGGTGTTCGGGCCGAATTCGGTGTTCGGGCCAAGGATGATGTTCGGGTCGAGGTTGAAGTTCGGGCCGAGGTCGGACTTCGGGCCGAGGTTGAAGTTCGGGCCGAGGTTGAACTTCAGGCCGAAAATGAAGTTCGGGCCGGGAACAGTGAAGAGTTTGGGCCGAACTTGTTCTTGGCAGTGATGAACGAACCAGCTATTTTGGTTACTCGTGTGCGTGAAATGGACACCCGAGCTGAAAGTTATGAATGTTTTAGTATAGCACTTTTTGTCACACAATCTTGGATATTAAAGAGTTCGGGCCGAAGAGGGATGTTCGGGCCGAAGTGGTGTTCGGGCCGAAGTGGGATGTTCGGGCCGAAGTGGTGTTCGGGCCGAAGTGGTGTTCGGGCCGAAGCTGTGTTCGGGCCGAAGTGGTGTTCGGGCCGAAGTTCGGTGTTCGGGCCGAGGATGGAGTTCGGGCCGAGGTCGGAGTTCGGGCCGAGGTCGGAGTTCGAGCCGAGGTTGAAGTTCGGGCCGAGGTTGAAGTTCGGGCCGAAAATGAAGTTCGGTCCGGGAACAGTGAAGAGTTCGGGCCGAACTTGTTCTTGGCAGTGACGAACGAACCAACTATTTTGGTTACTCGTGGGCGTGAAACGGACACCCGAGCTGAAAGTTATGAATGTTTTAATATAGCACCTTTTGTCACACAATCTTGGATATTGAAGAGTTCAGGCCGAAGAGGGATGTTCGGGCCGAAGTGGGATGTTCGGGCCGAAGAGGGATGTTCGGGCCGAAGAGGGATGTTCGGGCCGAAGTGGGATGTTCGGGCCGAAGTGGTGTTCGGGCCGAAGTGGTGTTCGGGCCGAAGTTCGGTGTTCGGGCCGAGGATGATGTTCGGGCCGAGGTTGAAGTTCGGGCCGAGGTCCGAGTTCGGGCCGAGGTTGAAGTTCTGGCCGAGGTTGAAGTTCGGGCCGAAAATGAAGTTCGGGCCGGGAACAGTGAAGAGTTCGGGCCGAACCTGTTCTTGGCAGTGACGAACGAACCAGCTATTTTGGTTACTCGTGGGCGTGAAACGGACACCCGAGCTGAAAGTTATGAATATTTTAGTATAGCACCTTTTGTTACACAATCTTGGATATTGAAGAGTTCGGGCCGAAGAGGGATGTTCGGGTTGAAGTGGTGTTTGGGCCGAAGTGGGATGTTCGGGCGAAGTGGTGTTCGGGCCGAATTCGGTGTTCGGGCCAAGGATGATGTTCGGGCCGAGGTTGAAGTTCGGGCCGAGGTCGGACTTCGGGCCGAGGTTGAAGTTCAGGCCGAGGTTGAACTTCAGGCCGAAAATGAAGTTCGGGCCGGGAACAGTGAAGAGTTCGGGCCGAACTTGTTCTTGGCAGTGACGAACGAACCAGCTATTTTGGTTACTCGTGGGCGTGAAATGGACACCCAAGCTGAAAGTTATGAATGTTTTAGTATAGCACATTTTGTCACACAATCTTGGATATTAAAGATTTCGGGCCGAAGAGGAATGTTCGGGCCGAAGTGGTGTTCGGGCCAAAGTGGGATGTTCGGGCCGAAGTGGTGTTCGGGCCGAAGGTCGGTGTTCGGGCCGAGGATGATGTTCGGGCCGAGGTTGAAGTTCGGGCCGAGGTTGAAGTTTTGGCCGAGGTTGAAGTTCGGGCCGAAAGTGAAGTTCAGGCCGGGAACAGTGAAGAGTTCGGGCCGAACTTGTTCTTGGCATTGACGAACGAACCACCTATTTTGGTTACTCGTGGGCGTGAAACGGACACCCGAGCTGAAAGTTATGGATGTTTTAGTATAGCACCTTTTGTCATACAATCTTGGATATTGAAGAGTTCCGGCCGAAGAGGGATGTTCGGGCCGAAGTGGTGTTCGGGCCGAAGTGGGATGTTCGGGCCGAAGTGGTGTTCGGGCCGATGTGATGTTCGGGCCGAATTTCGGTGTTCGGGCCGAGGATGATGTTCGGGCCGAGGTTGAAGTTCGGGCCGAGGTCGGAGTTCGGGCCGAGGTTGAAGTTCAGGCGAGGTTGAAGTTCGGGCCGAAAATGAAGTTCGGGCCGGGAATAGTGAAGAGTTCGGGCCGAACTTGTTCTTGGCAGTGACGAACGAACCAACTATTTTGGTTACTCGTGGGCGTGAAACGGACACCCGAGCTGAAAGTTATGAATGTTTTAGTATAGCACCTTTTGTCACACAATCTTGGATATTGGAGAGTTCAGGCCGAAGAGGGATGTTCGGGCCGAAGTGGTGTTCGGGCCGAAGTGGGATCTTCGGGCCGAAGTGGTGTTCGGGCCGAAGTGGTGTTCGGGCCGAAGTGGTGTTCGGGCCGAAGTTCGGTGTTCGGGACGAGGATGATGTTCGGGCCGAGGTTGAAGTTCGTGCCGAGGTCGGATTTCGGGCCGAGGTTGAAGTTCGGGCCGAGGTTGAAGTTCGGGCCGGAAATGAAGTTCGGGCCGGGAACAGTGAAGAGTTCGGGCCGAACTTGTTCTTGGAAGTGACGAACGACCAGCTATTTTGGTTACTCGTGGGCGTGAAACGGACACCCGAGCTGAAAGTTATGAAAGTTTTAGTATAGCACCTTTTGTCACACAATCTTGGATATTGAAGAGTTCGGGCCGAAGAGGGATGTTCGGGCCGAAGTGGTGTTCGGACCGAAGTGGGATGTTCGGGCCGAAGTGGTGTTCGGGCCGACGTTCGGTGTTCGGGCCGAGGATGGAGTTCGGGCCGAGGTTGGAGTTCGGGCCGAGGTCGGAGTTCGGGCCGAGGTTGAAGTTCGGGCCGAGGTTGAAGTTCGGGCCGAGGTTGAAGTTCGGGCCGAAAATGAAGTTCGGTCCGGGAACAGTGAAGAGTTCGGGCCGAACTTGTTCTTGGCAGTGACGAACGAACCAGTTATTTTGGTTAGTCGTGGGCGTGAAACGGACACCCGAGCTGAAAGTTATGAATGTTTTAGTATAGCACCTTTTGTCACACAATCTTGGATATTGAAGAGTTCGGGCTGAAGAGGGATGTTCGGGCCGAAGAGGGATGTTCGGGCCGAAGTGGGATGTTCGGGCCGAAGTGGTGTTCGGGCCGAAGTGGTGTTCGGGCCGAAGTTCGGTGTTCGGGCCGAGGATGATGTTCGGGCCGAGGTTGAAGTTCGGGCCGAGGTCCGAGTTCGGGCCGAGGTTGAAGTTCTGGCCGAGGTTGAAGTTCGGGCCGAAAATGAAGTTCGGGCCGGGAACAGTGAAGAGTTCGGGCCGAACCTGTTCTTGGCAGTGACGAACGAACCAGCTATTTTGGTTACTCGTGGGCGTGAAACGGACACCCGAGCTGAAAGTTATGAATATTTTAGTATAGCACCTTTTGTTACACAATCTTGGATATTGAAGAGTTCGGGCCGAAGAGGGATGTTCGGGTTGAAGTGGTGTTTGGGCCGAAGTGGGATGTTCGGGCGAAGTGGTGTTCGGGCCGAATTCGGTGTTCGGGCCAAGGATGATGTTCGGGCCGAGGTTGAAGTTCGGGCCGAGGTCGGACTTCGGGCCGAGGTTGAAGTTCAGGCCGAGGTTGAACTTCAGGCCGAAAATGAAGTTCGGGCCGGGAACAGTGAAGAGTTCGGGCCGAACTTGTTCTTGGCAGTGACGAACGAACCAGCTATTTTGGTTACTCGTGGGCGTGAAATGGACACCCAAGCTGAAAGTTATGAATGTTTTAGTATAGCACATTTTGTCACACAATCTTGGATATTAAAGATTTCGGGCCGAAGAGGAATGTTCGGGCCGAAGTGGTGTTCGGGCCAAAGTGGGATGTTCGGGCCGAAGTGGTGTTCGGGCCGAAGGTCGGTGTTCGGGCCGAGGATGATGTTCGGGCCGAGGTTGAAGTTCGGGCCGAGGTTGAAGTTTTGGCCGAGGTTGAAGTTCGGGCCGAAAGTGAAGTTCAGGCCGGGAACAGTGAAGAGTTCGGGCCGAACTTGTTCTTGGCATTGACGAACGAACCACCTATTTTGGTTACTCGTGGGCGTGAAACGGACACCCGAGCTGAAAGTTATGGATGTTTTAGTATAGCACCTTTTGTCATACAATCTTGGATATTGAAGAGTTCCGGCCGAAGAGGGATGTTCGGGCCGAAGTGGTGTTCGGGCCGAAGTGGGATGTTCGGGCCGAAGTGGTGTTCGGGCCGATGTGATGTTCGGGCCGAATTTCGGTGTTCGGGCCGAGGATGATGTTCGGGCCGAGGTTGAAGTTCGGGCCGAGGTCGGAGTTCGGGCCGAGGTTGAAGTTCAGGCGAGGTTGAAGTTCGGGCCGAAAATGAAGTTCGGGCCGGGAATAGTGAAGAGTTCGGGCCGAACTTGTTCTTGGCAGTGACGAACGAACCAACTATTTTGGTTACTCGTGGGCGTGAAACGGACACCCGAGCTGAAAGTTATGAATGTTTTAGTATAGCACCTTTTGTCACACAATCTTGGATATTGGAGAGTTCAGGCCGAAGAGGGATGTTCGGGCCGAAGTGGTGTTCGGGCCGAAGTGGGATCTTCGGGCCGAAGTGGTGTTCGGGCCGAAGTGGTGTTCGGGCCGAAGTGGTGTTCGGGCCGAAGTTCGGTGTTCGGGACGAGGATGATGTTCGGGCCGAGGTTGAAGTTCGTGCCGAGGTCGGATTTCGGGCCGAGGTTGAAGTTCGGGCCGAGGTTGAAGTTCGGGCCGGAAATGAAGTTCGGGCCGGGAACAGTGAAGAGTTCGGGCCGAACTTGTTCTTGGAAGTGACGAACGACCAGCTATTTTGGTTACTCGTGGGCGTGAAACGGACACCCGAGCTGAAAGTTATGAAAGTTTTAGTATAGCACCTTTTGTCACACAATCTTGGATATTGAAGAGTTCGGGCCGAAGAGGGATGTTCGGGCCGAAGTGGTGTTCGGACCGAAGTGGGATGTTCGGGCCGAAGTGGTGTTCGGGCCGACGTTCGGTGTTCGGGCCGAGGATGGAGTTCGGGCCGAGGTTGGAGTTCGGGCCGAGGTCGGAGTTCGGGCCGAGGTTGAAGTTCGGGCCGAGGTTGAAGTTCGGGCCGAGGTTGAAGTTCGGGCCGAAAATGAAGTTCGGTCCGGGAACAGTGAAGAGTTCGGGCCGAACTTGTTCTTGGCAGTGACGGACGAACCAGTTATTTTGGTTAGTCGTGGGCGTGAAACGGACACCCGAGCTGAAAGTTATGAATGTTTTAGTATAGCACCTTTTGTCACACAATCTTGGATATTGAAGAGTTCGGGCTGAAGAGGGATGTTCGGGCCGAAGTGGTGTTCGGGCCGAAGTGGGATGTTCGGGCCGAAGTGGTGTTCGGGCCGAAGTTCGGTGTTCAGGTCGAGGATGATGTTCGGGCCGAGGTTGAAGTTCGGGCCGAGGTCGGAGTTCGGGCCGAGGTCGAAGTTCGGGCCGAAAATGAAGTTCGGGCCGGGAACAGTGAAGAGTTCAGACCGAACTTGTTCTTGGCATTGACGAACGAACCAGCTATTTTGGTTACTCGTGGGCGTGAAACGGACACCCGAGCTGAAAGTTATGAATGTTTTAGTATAGCACCTTTTGTTACACAATCTTGGATATTGAAGAGTTCGGGCCGAAGAGGGATATTCGGGCGGAAGTGGTGTTCGGGTCGAAATGGGATGTTCGGGCCGAAGTGGTGTTCGGGCCGAATTCGGTTTTCGGGCCGAGGATGATGTTCGGGCCGAGGTCGGAGTTCGGGCCAAGGTCGGAGTTCGGGCTGAGGTTGAAGTTCGGGCCGAGGTTGAAGTTCGGGCCGAAAATGAAGTTCGGGCCGGGAGCAGTAAAGAGTTCGGGCCGAACTTGTTCTTGGCAGTGACGAACGAACCAGCTATTTTGGTTACTCGTGGGCGTGAAACGGACACCCGAGCTGAAAGTTATGAATGTTTTAGTATACCACCTTTTGTCACACAATCTTGGATATTAAAGAGTTCGGGCCGAAGAGGAATGTTCGGGCTGAAGTGGTGCTCGGGCCGAAGTGGGATGTTCGGGCCGAAGTGGTGTTCGGGCCGAAGTTCGGTGTTCGGGCCGAGGATGATGTTCGGGCCGAGGTTGAAGTTCGGGCCGAGGTCGGAGTTCGGGCCGAGGTTGAAGTTCAGGCCGATGTTGAAGTTCGGGCCGAAAATGAAGTTCGGGCCGAAAATGAAGTTCGGGCCGGGAACAGTGAAGAGTTCGGGCCGAACTTGTTCTTGGTAGTCACGAACGAACCAGCTATTTTGGTTACTCGTGGGCGTGAAACGGACACCCGAGCTGAAAGTTATGAATGTTTTAGTATAGCACCTTTTGTCACACAATCTTGGATATTGAAGAGTTCGGGCCGAAGAGGGATGTTCGGGCCGAAGTGGTGTTCGGACCGAAGTGGGATGTTCGGGCCGAAGTGGTGTTCGGGCCGACGTTCGGTGTTCGGGCCGAGGATGGAGTTCGGGCCGAGGTTGGAGTTCGGGCCGAGGTCGGAGTTCGGGCCGAGGTTGAAGTTCGGGCCGAGGTTGAAGTTCGGGCCGAAAATGAAGTTCGGTCCGGGACCAGTGAAGAGTTCGGGCCGAACTTGTTCTTCGCAGTGACGAACGAACCAGTTATTTTGGTTAGTCGTGGGCGTGAAACGGACACCCGAGCTGAAAGTTATGAATGTTTTAGTATAGCACCTTTTGTCACACAATCTTGGATATTGAAGAGTTCGGGCTGAAGAGGGATGTTCGGGCCGAAGTGGTGTTCGGGCCGAAGTCGGATGTTCGGGCCGAAGTGGTGTTCGGGCCGAAGTTCGGTGTTCGGGTCGAGGATGATGTTCGGGCCGAGGTTGAAGTTCGGGCCGAGGTCGGAGTTCGGGCCGAGGTCGAAGTTCGGGCCGAAAATGAAGTTCGGGCCGGGAACAGTGAAGAGTTCAGACCGAACTTGTTCTTGGCATTGACGAACGAACCAGCTATTTTGGTTACTCGTGGGCGTGAAACGGACACCCGAGCTGAAAGTTATGAATGTTTTAGTATAGCACCTTTTGTTACACAATCTTGGATATTGAAGAGTTCGGGCCGAAGAGGGATGTTCGGGCGGAAGTGGTGTTCGGGTCGAAATGGGATGTTCGGGCCGAAGTGGTGTTCGGGCTGAATTCGGTTTTCGGGCCGAGGATGATGTTCGGGCCGAGGTCGGAGTTCGGGCCGAGGTCGGAGTTCGGGCTGAGGTTGAAGTTCGGGCCGAGGTTGAAGTTCGGGCCGAAAATGAAGTTCGGGCCGGGAGCAGTAAAGAGTTCGGGCCGAACTTGTTCTTGGCAGTGACGAACGAACCAGCTATTTTGGTTACTCGTGGGCGTGAAACGGACACCCGAGCTGAAAGTTATGAATGTTTTAGTATACCACCTTTTGTCACACAATCTTGGATATTAAAGAGTTCGGGCCGAAGAGGAATGTTCTGGCTGAAGTGGGTTGTTCGGGCCGAAGTGGTGTTCGGGCCGAAGTTCGGTGTTCGGGCCGAGGATGATGTTCGGGCCGAGGTGGAAGTTCGGGCCGAGGTCGGAGTTCGGGCCGAGGTTGAAGTTCAGGCCAATGTTGAAGTTCGGGCCGAAAATGAAGTTCGGACCGGGAACAGTGAAGAGTTCGGGCCGAACTTGTTCTTGGTAGTCACGAACGAACCAGCTATTTTGGTTACTCGTGGGCGTGAAACGGACACCCGAGCTGAAAGTTATGAATGTTTTAGTATAGCACCTTTTGTCACACAATCTTGGATATTGAAGAGTTCGGGCCGAAGAGGGATGTTCGAGCCGAAGTGGTGTTCGGGCCGAAGTGGTGTTCGGGCCGAAGTTCGGTGTTCGGGACGAGGATGATGTTCGGGCCGAGGTTGAAGTTCGGGCCGAGGTCGGAGTTCGGGCCGAGGTTGAAGTTCGGGCCGAGGTTGAAGTTCGAGCCGAAAATGAAGTTCGGGCCGGGAACAGTGAAGTGTTCGGGCCGAACTTGTTCTTGGCAGTGACGAACGACCAGCTATTTTGGTTAATCATGGGCGTGAAACGGACACCCGAGCTGAAAGTTATGAATGTTTTAGTATAGCACCTTTTGTCACACAATCTTGGATATTGAAGAGTTCGGGCCGAAGAGGGATGTTCGGGCCGAAGTGGTGTTCGGGCCGAACTTCGGTGTTCGGGCCGAGGATGGAGTTCGGGCCGAGGTTGGAGTTCGGGCCGATGTCGGAGTTCGGGCGGAGGTTGAAGTTCGGGCCGAGGTTGAAGTTCGGTCCGGGAACAGTGAAGAGTTCGGGCCGAACTTGTTCTTGGCAGTGACGAACGAACCAACTATTTTGGTTACTCGCGGGCGTGAAACGGACACCCGAGCTGAAAGTTATGAATGTTTTAGTATAGCACCTTTTGTCACACAATCTTGGATATTGAAGAGTTCGGGCCGAAGAGGGATGTTCGGGCAGAAGTGGTGTTCGGGCCGAAGTGGGATGTTCGGGCCGAAGTGGTGTTCGGGCCGAATTCGGTGTTCGGTCCGAGGATGATGTTCGGGCCGAGGTCGGAGTTCGGGCCGAGGTTGAACTTCGGGCCGAGGTTGAAGTTCGGGCTGAAAATGAAGTTCGGGCCGGGAACAGTAAAGAGTTCGGGCCGAACTTGTTCTTGGCAGTGACGAACGAACCAGCTATTTTGGTTACTCGTGGGCGTGAAACGGACACCCGAGCTGAAAGTTATGAATGTTTTAGTATACCACCTTTTGTCACACAATCTTGGATATTAAAGAGTTCGGGCCGAAGAGGAATGTTCGGGCTGAAGTGGTGTTCGGGCCGAAGTGGGATGTTCGGGCCGAAGTGGTGTTCGGGCCGAAGTGGTGTTCGGGCCGAAGTTCGGTGTTCGGGCAGAGGATGATGTTCGGGCTGAGGTTGAAGTTCGGGCCGAGGTCGGAGTTCGGGCCGAGGTTGAAGTTCTGGCCGAGGTTGAAGTTCGGGCCGAAAATGAAGTTCGGGCCGGGAACAGTGAAGAGTTCGGGCCGAACTTGTTCTTGACAGTGACGAACGAACCAGCTATTTTGGTTACTCGTGGGCGTGAAACGGACACCCGAGCTGAAAGTTATGAATGTTTTTGTATAGCACCTTTTGTCACACAATCTTGGATATTGAAGATTTCGGGCCGAAGAGGGATGTTCGGGCCGAAGTGGTGTTCGGGCCGAAGTGGGATGTTCGGGCCGAAGTGGTGTTCGGGCCGAAGTTCGATGTTCGGGACGAGGATGATGTTCGGGCCGAGGTTGAAGTTCGGGCCGAGGTCGGAGTTCGGGCCGAGGTTGAAGTTCGGGCCGAAAATGAAGTTCGGGCCGGGAACAGTGAAGAGTTCGGGCCGAACTTGTTCTTGGCAGTGACGAACGACCAGCTATTTTGGTTACTCGTGGGCGTGAAACTTACACCCGAGCCGAAAGTTATGAATGTTTTAGTATATCACCTTTTGTCACACAATCTTGGATATTGAAGAGTTCGGGCCGAAGAGGGATGTTCGGGCCGAAGTGGTGTTCGGGCCGAAGTGGGATGTTCGGGCCGAAGTGGTGTTCGGGCCGAACTTCGGTGTTCGGGCCGAGGATGGAGTTCGGGCCGAGGTTGGAGTTCGGGCCGAGGTCGGAGTTCGGGCGGAGGTTGAAGTTCGGGCCGAGGTTGAAGTTCGGGCCGAAAATGAAGTTCGGTCCGGGAACAGTGAAGAGTTCGGGCCGAACTTGTTCTTGGCAGTGACGAACGAACCAACTATTTTGGTTACTCGTGGGCGTGAAACGGACACCCGAGCTGAAAGTTATGAATGTTTTAGTATAGCACCTTTTGTCACACAATCTTGGATATTGAAGAGTTCGGGCCGAAGAGGGATGTTCGGGCCGAAGTGGTGTTCGGGCCGAAGTGGGATGTTCGGGCCGAAGTGGTGTTCGGGCCGAAGTTCGGTGTTCGGGCCGAGGATGATGTTCAGGCCGAGGTTGAAGTTCGGGCCGAGGTCGGAGTTCGGGCCGAGGTCGGAGTTCGGGCCGAGGTTGAAGTTCGGGCCGAAAATAAAGTTCGGGCCGGGAACAGAGAAGAGTTCAGGCCGAACTTGTTCTTGGCAATGACGAACGAACCAGCTATTTGGGTTACTCGTGGGCGTGAAACGGTCACCCGAGCTGAAAGTTATGAGTGTTTTAGTATAGCACCTTTTGTTACACAATATTGGATATTGAAGAGTTCGGGCCGAAGAGGGATGTTCGGGCGGAAGTGGTGTTCGGGCCGAATTCGGTGTTCGGGCCGAGGATGATGTTCGGGCCGAGGTCGGAGTTCGGGCCGAGGTTGGAGTTCGGGCCGAGGTTGAAGTTCGGGCCGAGGTTGAAGTTCGGGCCGAAAATGAAGTTCGGGCCGAACTTGTTCTTGGCAGTGACGAACGAACCAGCTATTTTGGTTACTCATGGGCGTGAAACGGACACCCGAGCTGAAAGTTATAAATGTTTTAGTATAGCACCTTTTGTCACACAATCTTGGATATTAAAGAGTTCGGGCCGAAGAGGAATGTTCGGGCCGAAGTGGTGTTCGGGCCGAAGTGGGATGTTCGGGCCGAAGTGGTGTTCGGGCCGAAGTTCGGTGTTCGGGCCGAGGATGATGTTCGGGCCGAGGTTGAAGTTCGGGCCGAGGTCGGAGTTCGGGCCGAGGTTGAAGTTCTGGCCGAGGTTGAAGTTCGGGCCGAAAATGAAGTTCGGGCCGGGAACAGTGAAGAGTTCGGGCCGAACTTGTTATTGGCAGTGACGAACGAACCAGCTATCTTGGTTACTCATGGGCGTGAAACGGACACCCGAGCTAAAAGTTATGGATGTTTTTGTATAGCACCTTTTGTCACATAATCTTGGATATTGAAGAGTTCGGGCCGAAGAGGATGTTCGGGCCGAAGTGGTGTTCGGGCCGAAGTGGGATGTTCGGGCCGAAGTGGTGTTCGGGCCGAGGTTGAAGTTCGGGCCGAGGTCGGATTTCGGGCCGAGGTTGAAGTTCAGGCCGAGGTTCAAGTTCGGGCCGAAAATGAAGTTCAGGCCGGGAACAGTGAAGAGTTCGGGCCGAACTTGTTCTTGGCAGTGACGAACGAACCAGCTATTTGGGTTACTCGTGGGCGTGAAACGGACACCCGAGCTGAAAGTTATGAATGTTTTAGTATAGCACCTTTTGTCACACAATCTTGGATATTGAAGAGTTCGGGCCGAAGAGGGATGTTCGGGCCGAAGTGGTGTTCGGGCCGAAGTGGGATGTTCAGGCCGAAGTGGTGTTCGGGCCGAAGTTCGGTGTTCGGGCCGAGGATAATGTTCGGGCCGAGGTTGAAGTTCGGGCCGAGGTCAGAGTTCGGGCCGAGGTTGAAGTTAAGGCCGAGGTTGAAGTTCGGGCCGAAAATGAAGTTCGGGCCGGGAACAGTGAAGAGTTCGGGCCGAACTTGTTCTTGGCAGTGACGAACGAACCAGCTATTTTGGTTACTCGTGGGCGTGAAACGGACACCCGAGCTAAAAGTTATGGATGTTTTAGTATAGCACCTTTTGTCACACAATCTTGGATATTGAAGAGTTCGGGCCGAAGAGGATGTTCGGGCCGAAGTGGTATTCGGGCCGAAGTGGGATGTTCGGGCCGAAGTGGTGTTCGGGCCGAGGATTATGTTCGGGCCGAGGTTGAAGTTCGGGCCGAGGTTGAAGTTCAGGCCGAGGTTGAAATTCGGGCCGAAATTGAAGTTCGGGCCGGGAACAGTGAAGTGTTCGGGCCGAACTTGTTCTTGGCAGTGACGAACGAACCAGCTATTTTGGTTACTCGTGGGCGTGAAACGGACACCCGAGCTGAAAGTTATCTATGTTTTAGTATAGCACCTTTTGTCACACAATCTTGGATATTGAAGAGTTCGGGCCGAAGAGGGATGTTCGGGCCGAAGTGGGATGTTCGGGCCGAAGTGGGTTGTTCGGGCCGAAGTGGTGTTCGGGCCGAAGTGGTATTCGGGCCGAAGTTCGGTGTTCGGGCCAAGGATGATGTTCGGGCCGAGGTTGAAGTTCGTGCCGAGGTTGAAGTTCGGGCCGAGGTCAGAGTTCGGGCCGAGGTCGATGTTCGGGCCGAAAATCAGGTTCGGGCCGGGAACAGTGAAGAGTTCGGGCCGAACTTGTTCTTGGCAGTGATTAACGACCAGCTATTTTGGTTACTCATGGGCGTGAAACGGACACCCGAGCTGAAAGTTATGAATGTTTTAGTATAGCACCTTTTGTCACACAATCTTGGATATTGAAGAGTTCGAGCCGAAGAGGGATGTTCGGGCCGAAGTGGTGTTCGGTCCGAAGTGGGATTTTCGGGCCGAAATGGTGTTCGGGCCGAAGTGGTGTTCGGGCCGAAGTTCGATGTTCGGGCCGAGGATGATGTTCGGCCCGAGGTTGAAGTTCGGGCCGAGGTCGGAGTTCGGGCCGAGGTTGAAGTTCGGGCCGAGGTTGAAGTTCGGGCCGGGAACAGCGAAGAGTTCGGGCCGAACTTGTTCTTGGCAGTGACTAAAGAACCAGCTATTTTGGTTACTCGTGGGCGTGAAACGGACACCCGAGCTGAAAGTTATGAATGTTTTCGTATACCACCTTTTGTCACACAATCTTGGATATTGAAGAGTTCGGGCCGAAGAGGGATGTTCGGGCCGAAGTGGTGTCGGGCCGAAGTGGGATGTTCGGGCCGAAGTGGTGTTCGGGCCGAAGTGGTGTTCGGGCCGAAGTTCGGTGTTCGGGCCGAGGATGATGTTCGGGCCGAGGTTGATGTTCGGGCCGAGGTCAGAGTTCGGGCCGAGGTTGAAGTTCGGGCCGAGGTTGAAGTTCGGGCCAAAAATTAAGTTCGGGCCGGGAACAGTGCAGAGTTAGGGCCGAACTTGTTCTTGGTAGTGACGAACGAAGCAGCTATTTTGGTTACTTGTGGGCGTGAAACAGACACCCAAGCTGAAAGTTGTGGATGTTTTAGTATATCACCTTTTGTCATACAATCTTGGATATTGAAGAGTTCGGACCGAAGAGGGATGTTCGGGCCGAAGTGGTGTTCTGGCCGAAGTGGGATGTTCGGGCCGAGGATGATGTTCGGGTCGAGGTTGAAGTTCGGGCCGAGGTCGGAGTTCGGGCCGAGGTTGAAGTTCAGGCCGAGGTTGAAGTTCGGGCCGAAAATGAAGTTCGGGTCGGGAACAGTGAAGAGTTCGGGCCGAACTTGTTCTTGGCAGTGACGAACGAACCAGCTATTTTGGTTACTCGTGGGCGTGAAACGGACACCCGAGCTGAAAGTTATGAATGTTTTAGTATAGCACCTTTTGTCACACAATCTTGGATATTGAAGAGTTCGGGCCGAAGAGGGGTGTTCGGGCCGAAGTGGTGTTCGGGCCGAAGTGGGATGTTCAGGCCGAAGTGGTGTTCGGGCCGAAGTGGTGTTCGGGCCGAAGTTCGGTGTTCGGGCCGAGGATAATGTTCGGGCCGAGGTTGAATTTCGGGCCGAGGTCAGAGTTCGGGCCGAGGTTGAAGTTCAGGCCGAGGTTGAAGTTCGGGCCGAAAATGAAGTTCGGGCCGGGAACAGTGAAGAGTTCGGGCCGAACTTGTTCTTGGCAGTGACGAACGAACCAGCTATTTTGGTTACTCGTGGGCGTGAAACGGACACCCGAGCTAAAAGTTATGGATGTTTTAGTATAGCACCTTTTGTCACACAATCTTGGATATTGAAGAGTTCGGGCCGAAGAGGATGTTTGGGCCGAAGTGGTATTCGGGCCGAAGTGGGATGTTCGGGCCGAAGTGGTGTTCGGGCCGAGGATGATGTTCGGGCCGAGGTTGAAGTTCGGGCCGAGGTTGAAGTTCAGGCCGAGGTTGAAGTTCGGGCCGAAAATGAAGTTCGGGCCGGGAACAGTGAAGAGTTCGGGCCGAACTTGTTCTTGGCATTGACGAACGAACCAGCTATTTTGGTTACTCGTGGGCGTGAAACGGACACCCGAGCTGAAAGTTATGAATGTTTTAGTATAGCACCTTTTGTCACACAATCTTGGATATTGAAGAGTTCGGGCCGAAGAGGGATGTTCGGGCCGAAGTGGGATGTTCGGGTCGAAGTGGGTTGTTCGGGCCGAAGTGGTGTTCGGGCCGAAGTGGTGTTCGGGCCGAAGTTCGGTGTTCGGGCCAAGGATGATGTTCGGGCCGAGGTTGAAGTTCGTGCCGAGGTTGAAGTTCGGGCCGAGGTCAGAGTTCGGGCCGAGGTCGAAGTTCGGGCCGAAAATCAGGTTCGGGCCGGGAACAGTGAAGAGTTCGGGCCGAACTTGTTCTTGGCAGTGACGAACGACCAGCTATTTATGTTACTCATGGGCGTGAAACGGACACCCGAGCTGAAAGTTATGAATGTTTTAGTATAGCACCTTTTGTCACACAATCTTGGATATTGAAGAGTTCGAGCCGAAGAGGGATGTTCGGGCCGAAGTGGTGTTCGGTCCGAAGAGGGATTTTCGGGCCGAAATGGTGTTCGGGCCGAAGTGGTGTTCGGGCCGAAGTTCGGTGTTCGGGCCGAGGATGATGTTCGGCCCGAGGTTGAAGTTCGGGCCGAGGTCGGAGTTCGGGCCGAGGTTGAAGTTCGGGCCGAGGTTGAAGTTCGGGCCGAAAATGAAGTTCGGGCCGGGAACAGCGAAGAGTTCGGGCCGAACTTGTTCTTGGCAGTGACTAACGAACCAGCTATTTTGCTTACTCGTGGGCGTGAAACGGACACCCGAGCTGAAAGTTATGAATGTTTTAGTATACCACCTTTTGTCACACAATCTTGGATATTGAAGAGTTCGAGCCGAAGAGGGATGTTCGGGCCGAAGTGGTGTTCGGTCCGAAGTGGGATTTTCGGGCCGAAATGGTGTTCGGGCCGAAGTGGTGTTCGGGCCGAAGTTCGGTGTTCGGGCCGAGGATGATGTTCGGCCCGAGGTTGAAGTTCGGGCCGAGGTCGGAGTTCGGGCCGAGGTTGAAGTTCGGGCCGAGGTTGAAGTTCGGGCCGAAATTGAAGTTCGGGCCGGGAACAGCGAAGAGTTCGGGCCGAACTTGTTCTTGGCAGAGACTAACGAACCAGCTATTTTGGTTACTCGTGGGCGTGAAACGGACACCCGAGCTGAAAGTTATGAATGTTTTTGTATAGCACCTTTTGTCACACAATCTTGGATATTGAAGAGTTCGGGCCGAAGAGGGATGTTCGGGCCGAAGTGGTGTTCGGGCCGAAGTGGGATGTTCAGGCCGAAGTGGTGTTCGGGCCGAAGTGGTGTTCGGGCCGAAGTTCGGTGTTCGGGCCGAGGATAATGTTCGGGCCGAGGTTGAAGTTCGGGCCGAGGTCAGAGTTCGGGCCGAGGTTGAAGTTCAGGCCGAGGTTGAAGTTCGGGCCGAAAATGAAGTTCGGGCCGGGAACAGTGAAGAGTTCGGGCCGAACTTGTTCTTGGCAGTGACGAACGAACCAACTATTTTGGTTACTCGTGGGCGTGAAACGGACACCCGAGCTAAAAGTTATGGATGTTTTAGTATAGCACCTTTTGTCACACAATCTTGGATATTGAAGAGTTCGGGCCGAAGAGGGATGTTCGGGCCGAAGTGGGATGTTCGGGCCGAAGTGGGTTGTTCGGGCCGAAGTGGTGTTCGGGCCGAAGTGGTGTTCGGGCCGAAGTTCGGTGTTCGGGCCAAGGATGATGTTCGGGCCGAGGTTGAAGTTCGTGCCGAGGTTGAAGTTCGGGCCGAGGTCAGAGTTCGGGCCGAGGTCGAAGTTCGGGCCGAAAATCAGGTTCGGGCCGGGAACAGTGAAGAGTTCGGGCCGAACTTGTTCTTGGCAGTGACGAACGACCAGCTATTTTGGTTACTCATGGGCGTGAAACGGACACCTAGTATAGCACCTTTTGTCACACAATCTTGGATATTGAAGAGTTCGAGCCGAAGAGGGATGTTCGGGCCGAAGTGGTGTTCGGTCCGAAGTGGGATTTTCGGGCCGAAATGGTGTTCGGGCCGAAGTGGTGTTCGGGCCGAAGTTCGGTGTTCGGGCCGAGGATGATGTTCGGCCCGAGGTTGAAGTTCGGGCCGAGGTCGGAGTTCAGGCCGAGGTTGAAGTTCGGGCCGAGGTTGAAGTTCGGGCCGAAAATGAAGTTCGGGCCGGGAACAGCGAAGAGTTCGGGCCGAACTTGTTCTTGGCAGTGACTTACGAACCAGCTATTTTGGTTACTCGTGGGCGTGAAACGGACACCCGAGCTGAAAGTTATGAATGTTTTAGTATACCACCTTTTGTCACACAATCTTGGATATTGAAGAGTTCGGGCCGAAGAGGGATGTTCGGGCCGAAGTGGTGTCGGGCCGAAGTGGGATGTTCGGGCCGAAGTGGTGTTCGGGCCGAAGTTCGGTGTTCGGGCCGAAGTTCGGTGTTCGGGCCGAGGATGATGTTCGGGCCGAGGTTGATGTTCGGGCCGAGGTCAGAGTTCGGGCCGAGGTTGAAGTTCGGGCCGAGGTTGAAGTTCGGGCCAAAAATTAAGTTCGGGCCGGGAACAGTGCAGAGTTAGGGCCGAACTTGTTCTTGGTAGTGACGAACGAAGCAGCTATTTTGGTTACTCGTGGGCGTGAAACGGACACCCGAGCTGAAAGTTGTGGATGTTTTAGTATATCACCTTTTGTCATACAATCTTGGATATTGAAGAGTTCGGACCGAAGAGGGATGTTCGGGCCGAAGTGGTGTTCAGGCCGAAGTGGGATGTTCGGGCCGAGGATGATGTTCGGGTCGAGGTTGAAGTTCGGGCCGAGGTCGGAGTTCGGGCCGAGGTTGAAGTTCAGGCCGAGGTTGAAGTTCGGGCCGAAAATGAAGTTCGGGTCGGGAACAGTGAAGAGTTCGGGCCGAACTTGTTCTTGGCTGTGACGAACGAACCAGCTATTTTGGTTACTCGTGGGCGTGAAACGGACACCCGAGCTGAAAGTTATGAATGTTTTAGTATAACACCTTTTGTCACACAATCTTGGATATTGAAGAGTTCGGGCCGAAGAAGATGTTCGGGCCGAAGTGGTGTTCAGGCCGAAGTGGGATGTTAGGGCAGAAGTGGTGTTCGGGCCGAGGATGATGTTCGGGCCGAGGTTGAAGTTCGGGCCAAGGTCGGAGTTCGGGCCAAGGTTGAAGTTCAGGCCGAGGTTGAAGTTCGGGCCGAAAATGAAGTTCGGGCCGGGAATAGTGAAGAGTTCGGGCCGAACTTGTTCTTGGCAGTGACGAACGAACCAGCTATTTTGGTTACTCGTGGGCCTGAAACGGACACCCGACCAGAAAGTTATGAATGTTTTAGTATAGCACATTTTGTCACACAATCTTGGATATTGAAGAGTTCGGGCCGAAGAGGGATGTTCGGGCCGAAGTGGAATGTTCGGGCCAAAGTGGGTTGTTCGGGCCGAAGTGGTGTTCGGGCCGAAGTTCGGTGTTCGGGCCGAGGATGATGTTCGGGCCGAGGTTGAAGTTCGTGCCGAGGTCGGAGTTCGGGCCGAGGTTGAAGTTCGGGCCGAAAATCAGGTTTGGGCCGGGAACACTGAAGAGTTCGGGCCGAACTTGTTCTTGGCAGTGACGAACGACCAGCTATTTTGGTTACTCATGGGCGTGAAACGGACACCCGAGCTGAAAGTTATGAATGTTTTAGTATAGCACCTTTTGTCACACAATCTTGGATATTGAAGAGTTCGGGCCGAAGAGGGATGTTCGGGCCGAAGTGGTGTTCGGGCCGAAGTGGGATGTTCGGGCCGAAGTGGTGTTCGGGCCGAAGTGGTGTTCGGGCCAAAGTTCGGTGTTCGGGCCGAGGATGATGTTCGGGCCGAGGTTGAAGTTTGGGCCGAGGTCAGAGTTCGGGCCGAGGTTGAAGTTCGGGCCGAGGTTGAAGTTCGGGCCAAAAATTAAGTTCGGGCCGGGAACAGTGCAGAGTTAGGGCCGAACTTGTTCTTGGTAGTGACGAACGAACCAGCTATTTTGGTTACTCGTGGGCGTGAAACGGACACCCGAGCTGAAAGTTATGAATGTTTTAGTATAGCACCTTTTGTCACACAATCTTGGATATTGAAGAGTTCGGGCCGAAGAGGGATGTTCGGGCCGAAGTGGTGTTCGGGCCGAAGTGGGATGTTCGGGCCGAAGTGGTGTTCGGGCCGAAGTTCGGTGTTCGGGCCGAGGATGATGTTCGGGCCGAGGTTGAAGTTCGGGCCGAGGTCGGAGTTCGGGCCGAGGTTGAAGTTCGGGCCGAGGTTGAAGTTCGGGCCGAAAATGAAGTTCGGGCCGGGAACAGTGAAGAGTTCGGGCCGAACTTGTTCTTGGCACTGACGAACGACCAGCTATTTTGGTTACTCGTGGGCGTGAAACGGATACCCGAGCTGAAAGTTATGAATGTTTTAGTATAGCACCTTTTGTCACACAATCTTGGATATTGAAGAGTTCGGGCCGAAGAGGGATGTTCGGGCCGAAGTGGTGTTCGGGCCGAAGTGGGATGTTCGGGCCGAAGTGGTGTTCGGGCCGAAGTGGTGTTCGGGCCGAAGTTCGGTGTTCGGGCCGAGGATGGAGTTCGGGCCGAGGTCGGAGTTCGGGCCGATGTTGAAGTTCGGGCCGAGGTTGAAGTTCGGGCCGAAAATGAAGTTCGGTCCGAGAACAGTGAAGAGTTCGGGCCGAACTTGTTCTTGGCAGTGACGAACGAACCAGCTATTTTGGTTACTCGTGGGCGTGAAACGGACACCCGAGCTGAAAGTTATGGATGTTTTAGCATAGCACCTTTTGTCACACAATCTTGGATATTGAAGAGTTCGGGCCGAAGAGGGATGTTCGGGCCGAAGTGGTGTTCGGGCCGAAGTTCGGTGTTCGGGCCGAGGATAATGTTCGGGCCGAGGTTGAAGTTCGGGCCGAGGTCAGAGTTCGGGCCGAGGTTGAAGTTCAGGCCGAGGTTGAAGTTCGGGCCGAAAATAAAGTTCGGGCCGGGAACAGTGAAGAGTTCGGGCCGAACTTGTTCTTGGCAGTGACGAACGAACCAGCTATTTTGGTTACTCGTGGGCGTGAAACGGACACCCGAGCTAAAAGTTATGGATGTTTTAGTATAACACCTTTTGTCACACAATCTTTGATATTGAAGAGTTCGGGCCGAAGAGGGATGTTCGGGCCGAAGTGGTGTTCGGGCCGAAGTGGGATGTTCGGGCCGAAGTGGTGTTCGGGCCGAAGTTCGGTGTTCGGGCCGAGGATGATGTTCGGGCCGAGGTTGAAGTTCGGGCCGAGGTCGGAGTTCGGGCCGAGGTTGAAGTTCGGGCCGAGGTTGAAGTTCGGGCCGAAAATGAAGTTCGGGCCGGGAACAGTGAAGAGTTCGGGCCGAACTTGTTCTTGGCACTGACGAACGACCAGCTATTTTGGTTACTCGTGGGCGTGAAACGGATACCCGAGCTGAAAGTTATGAATGTTTTAGTATAGCACCTTTTGTCACACAATCTTGGATATTGAAGAGTTCGGGCCGAAGAGGGATGTTCGGGCCGAAGTGGTGTTCGGGCCGAAGTGGGATGTTCGGGCCGAAGTGGTGTTCGGGCCGAAGTGGTGTTCGGGCCGAAGTTCGGTGTTCGGGCCGAGGATGGAGTTCGGGCCGAGGTCGGAGTTCGGGCCGATGTTGAAGTTCGGGCCGAGGTTGAAGTTCGGGCCGAAAATGAAGTTCGGTCCGAGAACAGTGAAGAGTTCGGGCCGAACTTGTTCTTGGCAGTGACGAACGAACCAGCTATTTTGGTTACTCGTGGGCGTGAAACGGACACCCGAGCTGAAAGTTATGGATGTTTTAGCATAGCACCTTTTGTCACACAATCTTGGATATTGAAGAGTTCGGGCCGAAGAGGGATGTTCGGGCCGAAGTGGTGTTCGGGCCGAAGTTCGGTGTTCGGGCCGAGGATAATGTTCGGGCCGAGGTTGAAGTTCGGGCCGAGGTCAGAGTTCGGGCCGAGGTTGAAGTTCAGGCCGAGGTTGAAGTTCGGGCCGAAAATAAAGTTCGGGCCGGGAACAGTGAAGAGTTCGGGCCGAACTTGTTCTTGGCAGTGACGAACGAACCAGCTATTTTGGTTACTCGTGGGCGTGAAACGGACACCCGAGCTAAAAGTTATGGATGTTTTAGTATAACACATTTTGTCACACAATCTTTGATATTGAAGAGTTCGGGCCGAAGAGGGATGTTCGGGCCGAAGTGGTGTTCGGGCCGAAGTGGGATGTTCGGGCCGAAGTGGTGTTCGGCCCGAAGTTCGGTGTTCGGGCCGAGGATGATGTTCGGGCCGAGGTTCAAGTTCGGGCCGAGGTCGGAGTTCGGGCCGAGGTTGAAGTTCGGGCCGAGGTTGAAGTTCGGGCCGAAAATGAAGTTCGGGCCGGGAACAGTGAAGAGTTCGGGCCGAACTTGTTCTTGGCAGTGACGAACGACCAGCTATTTTGGTTACTCGTGGGCGTGAAACGGACACCCGAGCTGAAAGTTATGAATGTTTTAGTATAACACCTTTTGTCACACAATCTTGGATATTGAAGAGTTCGGGCCGAAGAGGGATGTTCAGGCCGAAGTGGTGTTCGGGCCGAAGTGGGATGTTCGGGCCGAAGTGGTGTTCGGGCCGAAGTGGTGTTCTGGCCGAAGTTCGGTGTTCGGGCCGAGGATGGAGTTCGGGCCGAGGTAGGAGTTCGGGCCGATGTTGAAGTTCGGGCCGAGTTTGAAGTTCGGGCCGAAAATGAAGTTCGGTCCGGGAACACTGAAGAGTTCGGGCCGAACTTGTTCTTGGCAGTGACGAACGAACCAGCTATTTTGGTTGCTCGTGGGCGTGAAACGGACACCCGAGCTAAAAGTTATGGATGTTTTAGTATAGCACCTTTTGCCACACAATCTTGGATATTGAAGAGTTCGGGCCGAAGACGGATGTTCGGGCCGAAGTGGGATGTTCGGGCCGAAGTGGTGTTCGGGCCGAAGTTTGGTGTTCGGGCCGAGGATGATGTTCGGGCCGAGGTTGAAGTTCGGGCCGAGGTCGGAGTTCGGGCTGAGGTTGAAGTTCAGGCCGAGGTTGAAGTTCGGGCCGAAAATGAAGTTCGGGCCGGGAACAGTGAAGAGTTCGGGCTGAACTTGTTCTTGGCAGTGACGAACGAACCAGCTATTTTGGTTACTCGTGGGCGTGAAACGGACACCCGAGCTGAAAGTTATGAATGTTTTAGTATAGCACCTTTTGTCACACAATCTTGGATATTGAAGAGTTCGGGCCGAAGAGGGATGTTCGGGCCGAAGTGGGATGTTCGGGTCGAAGTGGGTTGTTCGGGCCGAAGTGGTGTTCGGGCCGATGTTCGGTGTTCGGGCCGAGGATGATGTTCGGGCCGAGGTTGAAGTTCGTGCCGAGGTTTGAGTTCGGGCCGAGGTTGAAGTTCGGGCCAAAAATTAAGTTCGGGCCGGGAACAGTGCAGAGATAGGGCCGAACTTGTTCTTGGTAGTGACAAACGAACCAGCTATTTTGGTTACTCGTGGGCGTGAAACGGACACCCGAGCTGAAAGTTATGAATGTTTTAGTATAGCACCTTTTGTCACACAATCTTGGATATTGAAGAGTTCGGGCCGAAGAGGGATGTTCGGGCCGAAGTGGTGTTCGGGCAGAAGTGGGATGTTCGGGCCGAAGTGGTGTTCGGGCCGAAGTGGTGTTCGGGCCGAAGTTCGGTGTTCGGGCCGAGGATGATGTTCGGGCCGAGGTTGAAGTTCGGGCCGAGGTCGGAGTTCGGGCCGAGGTTGAAGTTCGGGCCGAGGTTGAAGTTCGGGCCGAGGTTGAAGTTCGGGCCGAAAATGAAGTTCGGGCCGGGAACAGTGAAGAGTTCGGGCCGAACTTGTTCTTGGCAGTGACGAACGACCAGCTATTTTGGTTACTCGTGGGCGTGAAACGGACACCCGAGCTGAAAGTTATGAATGCTTTAGTATAGCACCTTTTGTCACACAATCTTGGATATTGAAGAGTTCGGGCCGAAGAGGGATGTTCGGGCCGAAGTGGTGTTCGGGCCGAAGTGGGATGTTCGGGCCGAAGTGGTGTTCGGGCCGAAGTGGTGTTCGGGCCGAAGTTCGGTGTTCGGGCCGAGGATGGAGTTCGGGCCGAGGTCGGAGTTCGGGCCGATGTTGAAGTTCGGGCCGAGGTTGAAGTTCGGGCCGAGGTTGAAGTTCGGGCCGAAAATGAAGTTCGGGCCGGGAACAGTGAAGAGTTCAGGCCGAACTTGTTCTTGGCAGTGACGAACGACCAGCTATTTTGGTTACTCGTGGGCGTGAAACGGACACCCGAGCTGAAAGTTATGAATGTTTTAGTATAGCACCTTTTGTCACACAATCTTGGATATTGAAGAGTTCGGGCCGAAGACGGATGTTCGGGCCGAAGTGGTGTTCGGGCCGAAGTGGGATGTTCGGGCCGAAGTGGTGTTCGGGACGAAGTTCGGTGTTCGGGCCGAGGATGGAGTTCGGGCCGAGGTCGGAGTTCGGGCCGATGTTGAAGTTCGGGCCGAGGTTGAAGTTCGGGCCGAAAATGAAGTTCGGTCCGGGAACAGTGAAGAGTTCGAGCCGAACTTGTTCTTGGCAGTGACGAACGAACCAGCTATTTTGGTTACTCGTGGGCGTGAAACGGACACCCGAGCTGAAAGTTATGAATGTTTTAGTATAGCACCTTTTGTCACACAATCTTGGATATTGAAGAGTTCGGGCCGAAGAGGGATGTTCGGGACGAAGTGGTGTTCGGGTCGAAGTGGGATGTTCGGGTCGAAGTGGTGTTCGGGCCGAAGTTCGGTGTTCGGGCCGAGGATAATGTTCGGGCCGAGGTTGAAGTTCGGGCCGAGGTCAGAGTTCGGGCCGAGGTTGAAGTTCAGGCCGAGGTTGAAGTTCGGGCCGAAAATGAAGTTCGGGCCAGGAACAGTGAAGAGTTCGGGCCGAACTTGTTCTTGGCAGTGACGAAAGAACCAGCTATTTTGGTTACTTGTGGGCGTGAAACGGACACCCGAGCTAAAAGTTATGGATGTTTTAGTATAGCACCTTTTGTCACACAATCTTGGATATTGAAGAGTTCGGGCCGAAGAGGGATGTTCGGGCCGAAGTGGTGTTCTGGCCGAAGTTCGGTCTTCGGGCCGAGGATGGAGTTCGGGCCAAGGGCGGAGGTCGGGCCGATGTTTAAGTTCGGGCCGAGGTTGAAGTTCGGGCCGAAAATGAAGTTCGGTCCGGGAACAGTGAAGAGTTCGGGCCGAACTTGTTCTTGGCAGTGACGAACGATCCAGCTATTTTGGTTACTCGTGGCCGTGAAACGGACACCCGAGCTGAAAGTTATGAATGTTTTAGTATAGCACCTTTTGTCACACAATCTTGGATATTGAAGAGTTCGGGCCGAAGAGGGATGTTCGGGCCGAAGTGGTGTTCGGGCCGAAGTGGGATGTTCGGGCCAAAGTGGTGTTCGGGCCGAAGTTCGGTGTTCGGGCCGAGGATAATGTTCGGGCCGAGGTTGAAGTTCGGGCCGAGGTCAGAGTTCGGGCCGAGGTTGAACTTCAGGCCGATGTTGAAGTTCGGGCCGAAAATGAAGTTCGGGCCGGGAACAGTGAAGAGTTCGGGCCGAACTTGTTCTTGGCAGTGACGAACGAACCAGCTATTTTGGTTACTCGTGGGCGTGAAACGGACACCCGAGCTGAAAGTTATGAATGTTTTAGTATAGCACCTTTTGTCACACAATCTTGGATATTGAAGAGTTCGGGCCGAAGAGGGATGTTCGGGCCGAAGTGGGATGTTCGGGCCGAAGTGGGTTGTTCGGGCCGAAGTGGTGTTCGGGCCGATGTTCGGTGTTCGGGCCGAGGATGATGTTCGGGCCGAGGTTGAAGTTCGTGCTGAGGTCTGAGTTCGGGCCGAGGTTGAAGTTCGGGCCAAAAATTAAGTTCGGGCCGGGAACAGTGCAGAGTTAGGGCCGAACTTGTTCTTGGTAGTGACGAACGAACCAGCTATTTTGGTTACTCGTGGGCGTGAAACGGACACCCGAGCTGAAAGTTATGAATGTTTTAGTATAGCACCTTTTGTCACACAATCTTGGATATTGAAGAGTTCGGGCCGAAGAGGGATGTTCGGGCCGAAGTGGTGTTCGGGCCGAAGTGGGATGTTCGGGCCGAAGTGGTGTTCGGGCCGAAGTGGTGTTCGGGCCGAAGTTCGGTGTTCGGGCCGAGGATGATGTTCGGGCCGAGGTTGAAGTTCGGGCCGAGGTCGGAGTTCGGGCCGAGGTTGAAGTTCGGGCCGAGGTTGAAGTTCGGGCCGAGGTTGAAGTTCGGGCCGAAAATGAAGTTCGGGCCGGGAACAGTGAAGAGTTCGGGCCGAACTTGTTCTTGGCAGTGACGAACGACCAGCTATTTTGGTTACTCGTGGGCGTGAAACGGACACCCGAGCTGAAAGTTATGAATGCTTTAGTATAGCACCTTTTGTCACACAATCTTGGATATTGAAGAGTTCGGGCCGAAGAGGGATGTTCGGGCCGAAGTGGTGTTCGGGCCGAAGTGGGATGTTCGGGCCGAAGTGGTGTTCGGGCCGAAGTGGTGTTCGGGCCGAAGTTCGGTGTTCGGGCCGAGGATGGAGTTCGGGCCGAGGTCGGAGTTCGGGCCGATGTTGAAGTTCGGGCCGAGGTTGAAGTTCGGGCCGAAAATGAAGTTCGGTCCGGGAACAGTGAAGAGTTCGGGCCGAACTTGTTCTTGGCAGTGACGAACGAACCAGCTATTTTGGTTACTCGTGGGCGTGAAACGGACACCCGAGTTGAAAGTTATGAATGTTTTAGTATAGCACCTTTTGTCACACAATCTTGGATATTGAAGAGTTCGGGCCGAAGAGGGATGTTCGGGCCGAAGTGGTGTTCGGGTCGAAGTGGGATGTTCGGGCCAAAGTGGTGTTCGGGCCGAAGTGGTGTTCGGGCCGAAGTTCGGTGTTCGGGCCGAGGATAATGTTCGGGCCGAGGTTGAAGTTCGGGCCGAGGTCGGAGTTCGGGCCGAGGTTGAAGTTCGGGCCGAGGTTGAAGTTCGGGCAGAAAATGAAGTTCGGGCCGGGAACAGTGAAGAGTTCAGGCCGAACTTGTTCTTGGCAGTGACGAACGACCAGCTATTTTGGTTACTCGTGGGCGTGAAACGGACACCCGAGCTGAAAGTTATGAATGTTTTAGTATAGCACCTTTTGTCACACAATCTTGGATATTGAAGAGTTCGGGCCGAAGACGAATGTTCGGGCCGAAGTGGTGTTCGGGCCGAAGTGGGATGTTCGGGCCGAAGTGGTGTTCGGGACGAAGTTCGGTGTTCGGGCCGAGGATGGAGTTCGGGCCGAGGTCGGAGTTCGGGCCGATGTTGAAGTTCGGGCCGAGGTTGAAGTTCGGGCCGAAAATGAAGTTCGGTCCGGGAACAGTGAAGAGTTCGAGCCGAACTTGTTCTTGGCAGTGACGAACGAACCAGCTATTTTGGTTACTCGTGGGCGTGAAACGGACACCCGAGCTGAAAGTTATGAATGTTTTAGTATAGCACCTTTTGTCACACAATCTTGGATATTGAAGAGTTCGGGCCGAAGAGGGATGTTCGGGCCGAAGTGGTGTTCGGGTCGAAGTGGGATGTTCGGGTCGAAGTGGTGTTCGGGCCGAAGTGGTGTTCGGGCCGAAGTTCGGTGTTCGGGCCGAGGATAATGTTCGGGCCGAGGTTGAAGTTCGGGCCGAGGTCAGAGTTCGGGCCGAGGTTGAAGTTCAGGCCGAGGTTGAAGTTCGGGCCGAAAATGAAGTTCGGGCCGGGAACAGTGAAGAGTTCGGGCCGAACTTGTTCTTGGCAGTGACGAAAGAACCAGCTATTTTGGTTACTCGTGGGCGTGAAACGGACACCCGAGCTAAAAGTTATGGATGTTTTAGTATAGCACCTTTTGTCACACAATCTTGGATATTGAAGAGTTCGGGCCGAAGAGGGATGTTCGGGCCGAAGTGGTGTTCTGGCCGAAGTTCGGTCTTCGGGCCGAGGATGGAGTTCGGGCCAAGGGCGGAGGTCGGGCCGATGTTTAAGTTCGGGCCGAGGTTGAAGTTCGGGCCGAAAATGAAGTTCGGTCCGGGAACAGTGAAGAGTTCGGGCCGAACTTGTTCTTGGCAGTGACGAACGATCCAGCTATTTTGGTTACTCGTGGCCGTGAAACGGACACCCGAGCTGAAAGTTATGAATGTTTTAGTATAGCACCTTTTGTCACACAATCTTGGATATTGAAGAGTTCGGGCCGAAGAGGGATGTTCGGGCCGAAGTGGTGTTCGGGCCGAAGTGGGATGTTCGGGCCAAAGTGGTGTTCGGGCCGAAGTTCGGTGTTCGGGCCGAGGATAATGTTCGGGCCGAGGTTGAAGTTCGGGCCGAGGTCAGAGTTCGGGCCGAGGTTGAACTTCAGGCCGATGTTGAAGTTCGGGCCGAAAATGAAGTTCGGGCCGGGAACAGTGAAGAGTTCGGGCCGAACTTGTTCTTGGCAGTGACGAACGAACCAGCTATTTTGGTTACTCGTGGGCGTGAAACGGACACCCGAGCTGAAAGTTATGAATGTTTTAGTATAGCACATTTTGTCACACAATCTTGGATATTGAAGAGTTCGGGCCGAAGAGGGATGTTCGGGCCGAAGTGGGATGTTCGGGCCGAAGTGGGTTGTTCGGGCCGAAGTGGTGTTCGGGCCGATGTTCGGTGTTCGGGCCGAGGATGATGTTCGGGCCGAGGTTGAAGTTCGTGCTGAGGTCTGAGTTCGGGCCGAGGTTGAAGTTCGGGCCAAAAATTAAGTTCGGGCCGGGAACAGTGCAGAGTTAGGGCCGAACTTGTTCTTGGTAGTGACGAACGAACCAGCTATTTTGGTTACTCGTGGGCGTGAAACGGACACCCGAGCTGAAAGTTATGAATGTTTTAGTATAGCACCTTTTGTCACACAATCTTGGATATTGAAGAGTTCGGGCTGAAGTGGTGTTCGGGCCGAAGTGGGATGTTCGGGCCGAAGTGGTGTTCGGGCCGAAGTTCGGTGTTCGGGCCGAGGATGATGTTCGGGCAGAGGTTGAAGTTCGGGCCGAGGTCGGAGTTCGGGCCGAGGTTGAAGTTCGGGCCGAGGTTGAAGTTCGGGCCGAGGTCGGAGTTCGGGCCGGGAACAGTGAAGAGTTCGGGCCGAACTTGTTCTTGGCAGTGACGAATGACCAGCTATTTTGGTTACTCGTGGGCGTGAAACGGACACCCGAGCTGAAAGTTATGATTGTTTTAGTATAGCACCTTTTGTCACACAATCTTGGATATTGAAGAGTTCGGGCCGAAGAGGGATGTTCGGGCCGAAGTGGTGTTCGGGCCGAAGTGGTGTTCGGGCCGAAGTTCGGTGTTCGGGCCGAGGATGGAGTTCGGGCCGAGGTCGGAGTTCTGGCCGATGTTGAAGTTCGGGCCGAGGTTGAAGTTCGGGCCGAAATTGAAGTTCGGTCCGGGAACAGTGAAGAGTTCGGGCCGAACTTGTTCTTGGCAGTGACGAACGAACCAGCTATTTTGGTTACTCGTGGTCGTGAAACGGACACCCGAGCTGAAAGTTATGAATGTTTTCGTATAGCACCTTTTGTCACACAATCTTGGATATTGAAGAGTTCGGGCCGAAGAGGGATGTTCGGGCCGAAGTGGTGTTCGGGTCGAAGTGGGATGTTCGGGCCAAAGTGGTGTTCGGGACGAAGTGGTGTTCGGGCCGAAGTTCGGTGTTCGGGCCGAGGATAATGTTCGGGCCGAGGTTGAAGTTCGGGCCGAGGTCGGAGTTCGGGCCGAGGTTGAAGTTCGGGCCGAGGTTGAAGTTCGGGCCGAAAATGAAGTTCGGGCCGGGAACAGTGAAGAGTTCAGGCCGAACTTGTTCTTGGTAGTGACGAACGACCAGCTATTTTGGTTACTCGTGGGCGTGAAACGGACACCCGAGCTGAAAGTTATGAATGTTTTAGTATAGCACCTTTTGTCACACAATCTTGGATATTGAAGAGTTCGGGCCGAAGACGGATGTTCGGGCCGAAGTGGTGTTCGGGCCGAAGTGGGATGTTCGGGCCGAAGTGGTGTTCGGGACGAAGTTCGGTGTTCGGGCCGAGGATGGAGTTCGGGCCGAGGTCAGAGTTCGGGCCGATGTTGAAGTTCGGGCCGAGGTTGAAGTTCGGGCCAAAAATGAAGTTCAGTCCGGGAACAGTGAAGAGTTCGAGCCGAACTTGTTCTTGGCAGTGACGAACGAACCGGCTATTTTGGTTACTCGTGGGCGTGAAACGGACACCCGAGCTGAAAGTTATGAATGTTTTAGTATAGCACCTTTTGTCACACAATCTTGGATATTGAAGAGTTCGGGCCGAAGAGGGATGTTCGGGCCGAAGTGGTGTTCGGGTCGAAGTGGGATGTTCGGGTCGAAGTGGTGTTCGGGCCGAAGTGGTGTTCGGGCCGAAGTTCGGTGTTCGGGCCGAGGATAATGTTCGGGCCGAGGTTGAAGTTCGGGCCGAGGTCAGAGTTCGGGCCGAGGTTGAAGTTCAGGCCGAGGTTGAAGTTCGGGCCGAAAATGAAGTTCGGGCCGGGAACAGTGAAGAGTTCGGGCCGAACTTGTTCTTGGCAGTGACGAAAGAACCAGCTATTTTGGTTACTCGTGGGCGTGAAACGGACACCCGAGCTAAAAGTTATGGATGTTTTAGTATAGCACCTTTTGTCACACAATCTTGGATATTGAAGAGTTCGGGCCGAAGAGGGATGTTCGGGCCGAAGTGGTGTTCTGGCCGAAGTTCGGTCTTCGGGCCGAGGATGGAGTTCGGGCCAAGGGCGGAGGTCGGGCCGATGTTTAAGTTCGGGCCGAGGTTGAAGTTCGGGCCGAAAATGAAGTTCGGTCCGGGAACAGTGAAGAGTTCGGGCCGAACTTGTTCTTGGTAGTGACGAACGATCCAGCTATTTTGGTTACTCGTGGCCGTGAAACGGACACCCGAGCTGAAAGTTATGAATGTTTTAGTATAGCACCTTTTGTCACACAATCTTGGATATTGAAGAGTTCGGGCCGAAGAGGGATGTTCGGGCCGAAGTGGTGTTCGGGCCGAAGTGGGATGTTCGGGCCCAAGTGGTGTTCGGGCCGAAGTTCGGTGTTCGGGCCGAGGATAATGTTCGGGCCGAGGTTGAAGTTCGGGCCGAGGTCAGAGTTCGGGCCGAGGTTGAACTTCAGGCCGATGTTGAAGTTCGGGCCGAAAATGAAGTTCGGGCCGGGAACAGTGAAGAGTTCGGGCCGAACTTGTTCTTGGCAGTGACGAACGAACCAGCTATTTTGGTTACTCGTGGGCGTGAAACGGACACCCGAGCTGAAAGTTATGAATGTTTTAGTATAGCACCTTTTGTCACACAATCTTGGATATTGAAGAGTTCGGGCCGAAGAGGGATGTTCGGGCCGAAGTGGGATGTTCGGGCCGAAGTGGGTTGTTCGGGCCGAAGTGGTGTTCGGGCCGATGTTCGGTGTTCGGGCCGAGGATGATGTTCGGGCCGAGGTTGAAGTTCGTGCTGAGGTCTGAGTTCGGGCCGAGGTTGAAGTTCGGGCCAAAAATTAAGTTCGGGCCGGGAACAGTGCAGAGTTAGGGCCGAACTTGTTCTTGGTAGTGACGAACGAACCAGCTATTTTGGTTACTCGTGGGCGTGAAACGGACACCCGAGCTGAAAGTTATGAATGTTTTAGTATAGCACCTTTTGTCACACAATCTTGGATATTGAAGAGTTCGGGCCGAAGAGGGATGTTCGGGCTGAAGTGGTGTTCGGGCCGAAGTGGGATGTTCGGGCCGAAGTGGTGTTCGGGCCGAAGTTCGGTATTCGGGCCGAGGATGATGTTCGGGCCGAGGTTGAAGTTCGGGCCGAGGTCGGAGTTCGGGCCGAGGTTGAAGTTCGGGCCGAGGTTGAAGTTCGGGCCGAGGTCGGAGTTCGGGCCGGGAACAGTGAAGAGTTCGGGCCGAACTTGTTCTTGGCAGTGACGAATGACCAGCTATTTTGGTTACTCGTGGGCGTGAAACGGACACCCGAGCTGAAAGTTATGATTGTTTTAGTATAGCACCTTTTGTCACACAATCTTGGATATTGAAGAGTTCGGGCCGAAGAGGGATGTTCGGGCCGAAGTGGTGTTCGGGCCGAAGTGGTGTTCGGGCCGAAGTTCGGTGTTCGGGCCGAGGATGGAGTTCGGGCCGAGGTCGGAGTTCGGGCCGATGTTGAAGTTCGGGCCGAGGTTGAAGTTCGGGCCGAAATTGAAGTTCGGTCCGGGAACAGTGAAGAGTTCGGGCCGAACTTGTTCTTGGCAGTGACGAACGAACCAGCTATTTTGGTTACTCGTGGGCGTGAAACGGACACCCGAGCTGAAAGTTATGAATGTTTTAGTATAGCACCTTTTGTCACACAATCTTGGATATTGAAGAGTTCGGGCCGAAGAGGGATGTTCGGGCCGAAGTGGTGTTCGGGTCGAAGTGGGATGTTCGGGCCAAAGTGGTGTTCGGGCCGAAGTGGTGTTCGGGCCGAAGTTCGGTTTTCGGGCCGAGGATAATGTTCGGGCCGAGGTTGAAGTTCGGGCCGAGGTCAGAGTTCTGGCCGAGGTTGAAGTTCAGGCCGAGGTTGAAGTTCGGGCCGAAAATGATGTTCGGGCCGGGAACAGTGAAGAGTTCGGGCCGAACTTGTTCTTGGCAGTGACGAACGAACCAGCTATTTTGGTTACTCGTGGGCGTGAAACGGACACCCGAGCTAAAAGTTATGGATGTTTTAGTATAGCACCTTTTGTCACACATTCTTGGATATTGAAGAGTTCGGACCGAAGAGGGATGTTCGGGCCGAAGTGGTGTTCGGGCCGAAGTGGGATGTTCGGGCCGAAGTGGTGTTCGTGCCGAAGTTCAGTGTTCGGGCCGAGGATGATGTTCGGGCCGAGGTTGAAGTTCGGGCCGAGGTCGGAGTTCGGGCCGAGATTGAAGTTCGGGCCGAGGTTGAAGTTCGGGCCGAAAATGAAGTTCGGGCCGGGAACAGTGTAGAGTTCAGGCCGAACTTGTTCTTGGCAGTGACGAACGACCAGCTATTTTGGTTACTCGTGGGCGTGAAACGGACACCCGAGCTGAAAGTTATGAATGTTTTAGTATAGCACCTTTTGTCACACAATCTTGGATATTGAAGAGTTCGGGCCGAAGAGGGATGTTCGGGCCGAAGTGGTGTTCGGGCCGAAGTGGGATGTTCGGGCCGAAGTGGTGTTCGGGCCGAAGTGGTGTTCTGGCCGAAGTTCGGTGTTCGGGCCGAGGATGGAGTTCGGGCCGAGGTCGGAGTTCGGGCCGATGTTGAAGTTCGGGCCGAGGTTGAAGTTCGGGCCGAAAATGAAGTTCGGACTGGGAACAGTGAAGAGTTCGGGCCGAACTTGTTCTTGGCAGTGGCGAACGATCAAGCTATTTTGGTTACTCGTGGCCGTGAAACGGACACCCGAGCTGAAAGTTATGAATGTTTTAGTATAGCACCTTTTGTCACACAATCTTGGATATTGAAGAGTTCGGGCCGAAGAGGGATGTTCGGGCCGAAGTGGTGTTCGGGCCGAAGTGGGATGTTCGGGCCAAAGTGGTGTTCGGGCCGAAGTTCGGTGTTCGGGCCGAGGATAATGTTCGGGCCGAGGTTGAAGTTCGGGCCGAGGTCAGAGTTCGGGCCGAGGTTGAAGTTCAGGCCGAGGTTGAAGTTCGGGCCGAAAATGAAGTTCGGGCCGGGAACAGTGAAGAGTTCGGGCCGAACTTGTTCTTGGCAGTGACGAACGAACCAGCTATTTTGGTTACTCATGGGCGTGAAACGGACACCCGAGCTAAAAGTTATGGATGTTTTTGTATAGCACCTTTTGTCACACAATCTTGGATATTGAAGAGTTCGGGCCGAAGACGGATGTTCGGGCCGAAGTGGGATGTTCGGGCCAAAGTGGTGTTCGGGCCGAAGTGGTGTTCAGGCCGAAGTTTGGTGTTCGGGCCGAGGATGATGTTCGGGCGGAGGTTGAAGTTCGGGCCGAGGTCGGAGTTCGGGCCGAGGTTGAAGTTCAGGCCGAGGTTGAAGTTCGGGCCGAAAATGAAGTTCGGGCCGGGAACAGTGAAGAGTTCGGGCCGAACTTGTTCTTGGCAGTGACGAACGAACCAGCTATTTTGGTTACTCGTGGGCGTGAAACGGACACCCGAGCTGAAAGTTATGAATGTTTTAGTATAGCACCTTTTGTCACACAATCTTGGATATTGAAGAGTTCGGGCCGAAGAGGGATGTTCGGGCCGAAGTGGTGTTCGGGTCGAAGTGGGATGTTCGGGCCAAAGTGGTGTTCGGGCCGAAGTGGTGTTCGGGCCGAAGTTCGGTTTTCGGGCCGAGGATAATGTTCGGGCCGAGGTTGAAGTTCGGGCCGAGGTCAGAGTTCTGGCCGAGGTTGAAGTTCAGGCCGAGGTTGAAGTTCGGGCCGAAAATGATGTTCGGGCCGGGAACAGTGAAGAGTTCGGGCCGAACTTGTTCTTGGCAGTGACGAACGAACCAGCTATTTTGGTTACTCGTGGGCGTGAAACGGACACCCGAGCTAAAAGTTATGGATGTTTTAGTATAGCACCTTTTGTCACACATTCTTGGATATTGAAGAGTTCGGGCCGAAGAGGGATGTTCGGGCCGAAGTGGTGTTCGGGCCGAAGTGGGATGTTCGGGCCGAAGTGGTGTTCGTGCCGAAGTTCAGTGTTCGGGCCGAGGATGATGTTCGGGCCGAGGTTGAAGTTCGGGCCGAGGTCGGAGTTCGGGCCGAGATTGAAGTTCGGGCCGAGGTTGAAGTTCGGGCCGAAAATGAAGTTCGGGCCGGGAACAGTGTAGAGTTCAGGCCGAACTTGTTCTTGGCAGTGACGAACGACCAGCTATTTTGGTTACTCGTGGGCGTGAAACGGACACCCGAGCTGAAAGTTATGAATGTTTTAGTATAGCACCTTTTGTCACACAATCTTGGATATTGAAGAGTTCGGGCCGAAGAGGGATGTTCGGGCCGAAGTGGTGTTCGGGCCGAAGTGGGATGTTCGGGCCGAAGTGGTGTTCGGGCCGAAGTGGTGTTCTGGCCGAAGTTCGGTGTTCGGGCCGAGGATGGAGTTCGGGCCGAGGTCGGAGTTCGGGCCGATGTTGAAGTTCGGGCCGAGGTTGAAGTTCGGGCCGAAAATGAAGTTCGGACTGGGAACAGTGAAGAGTTCGGGCCGAACTTGTTCTTGGCAGTGACGAACGATCAAGCTATTTTGGTTACTCGTGGCCGTGAAACGGACACCCGAGCTGAAAGTTATGAATGTTTTAGTATAGCACCTTTTGTCACACAATCTTGGATATTGAAGAGTTCGGGCCGAAGAGGGATGTTCGTGCCGAAGTGGTGTTCGGGCCGAAGTGGGATGTTCGGGCCAAAGTGGTGTTCGGGCCGAAGTTCGGTGTTCGGGCCGAGGATAATGTTCGGGCCGAGGTTGAAGTTCGGGCCGAGGTCAGAGTTCGGGCCGAGGTTGAAGTTCAGGCCGAGGTTGAAGTTCGGGCCGAAAATGAAGTTCGGGCCGGGAACAGTGAAGAGTTCGGGCCGAACTTGTTCTTGGCAGTGACGAACGAACCAGCTATTTTGGTTACTCATGGGCGTGAAACGGACACCCGAGCTAAAAGTTATGGATGTTTTTGTATAGCACCTTTTGTCACACAATCTTGGATATTGAAGAGTTCGGGCCGAAGACGGATGTTCGGGCCGAAGTGGGATGTTCGGGCCAAAGTGGTGTTCGGGCCGAAGTGGTGTTCAGGCCGAAGTTTGGTGTTCGGGCCGAGGATGATGTTCGGGCGGAGGTTGAAGTTCGGGCCGAGGTCGGAGTTCGGGCCGAGGTTGAAGTTCAGGCCGAGGTTGAAGTTCGGGCCGAAAATGAAGTTCGGGCCGGGAACAGTGAAGAGTTCGGGCCGAACTTGTTCTTGGCAGTGACGAACGAACCAGCTATTTTGGTTACTCGTGGGCGTGAAACGGACACCCGAGCTGAAAGTTATGAATGTTTTAGTATAGCACCTTTTGTCACACAATCTTGGATATTGAAGAGTTCGGGCCGAAGTGGGTTGTTCGGGCCGAAGTGGGATGTTCGGGCCGAAGTGGGTTGTTCGGGCCGAAGTGGTGTTCGGGCCGAAGTTCGGTGTTCGGGCCGAGGATGATGTTCGGGCCGAGGTTGAAGTTCGTGCCGAGGTCGGAGTTCGGGCCGAGGTTGAAGTTCGGGCCAAAAATTAAGTTCGGGCCGGGAACAGTGCAGAGTTAGGGCCGAACTTGTTCTTGGTAGTGAAGAACGAACCAGCTATTTTGGTTACTCGTGGGCGTGAAACGAACACCCGAGCTGAAAGTTATGAATGTGTTAGTATAACACCTTTTGTCACACAATCTTGGATATTGAAGAGTTCGGGCCGAAGAGGGATGTTCTGGCCGAAGTGGTGTTCGGGCCGAAGAGGGATGTTCGGGCCGAAGTGGTGTTCGGGCCGAAGTTCGGTGTTCGGGCCGAGGATAATGTTCGGGCCGAGGTTGAAGTTCGGGCCGAGGTCAGAGTTCGGGCCGAGGTTGAAGTTCAGGCCGAGGTTGAAGTTCGGGCCGAAAATGAAGTTCGGGCCGGGAACAGTGAAGAGTTCGGGCCGAACTTGTTCTTGGCAGCGACGAACGAACCAACTATTTTGGTTGCTCGTTGGCGTGAAACGGACACCCGAGCTAAAAGTTATGGATGTTTTAGTATAGCACCTTTTGTCACACAATCTTGGATTTTGAAGAGTTCGGGCCGAAGAGGGATGTTCGGGCCGAAGTGTTGTTCGGGCCGAAGTGGGATGTTCGGGCCGAAGTGGTGTTCGGGCCGAAGTTCGGTGTTCGGGCCGAGGATGGAGTTCGGGCAGAGGTCGGAGTTCGGGCCGATGTTGAAGTTCGGGCCGAAAATGAAGTTCGGGCCGGGAACAGTGAAGAGTTCGGGCCGAACTTGTTCTTGGCAGTGACGAACGAACCAGCTATTTTGGTTACTCGTGGGCGTGAAACGGACAACCGAGCTGAAAGTTATGAATGTTTTAGTATAACACCTTTTGTCACACAATCTTGGATATTGAAGAGTTCGGGCCGAAGAGGGATGTTCGGGCCGAAGTGGGATGTTCGGGCCGAAGTGGGTTGTTCGGGCCGAAGTGGTGTTCGGGCCGATGTTCGGTGTTCGGGCCGAGGATGATGTTCGGGCCGAGGATAATGTTCGGGCCGAGGTTGAAGTTCGGGCCGAGGTCAGAGTTCGGGCCGAGGTTGAAGTTCAGGCCGAGGTTGAAGTTCGGGCCGAAAATGAAGTTCGGGCCGGGAACAGTGAAGAGTTCGGGCGAACTTGTTCTTGGCAGTGACGAACGAACCAGCTATTTTGGTTACTCGTGGGCGTGAAACGGACACCCGAGCTAAAAGTTATGAATGTTTTAGTATAGCACCTTTTGTCACACAATCTTGGATATTGAAGAGTTCGGGCCGAAGAGGGATGTTCGGGCCGAAGTGGGATGTTCGGGCCGAAGTGGGTTGTTCGGGCCGAAGTGGTGTTCGGGCCGATGTTCGGTGTTCGGGCCGAGGATGATGTTCGGGCCGAGGTTGAAGTTCGTGCTGAGGTCTGAGTTCGGGCCGAGGTTGAAGTTCGGGCCAAAAATGAAGTTCGGGCCGGGAACAGTGCAAAGTTAGGGCCGAACTTGTTCTTGGTAGTGACGAACGAACCTGCTATTTTGGTTACTCGTGGGCGTGAAACGGACACCCGAGCTGAAAGTTATGAATGTTTTAGTATAGCACCTTTTGTCACACAATCTTGGATATTGAAGAGTTCGGGCCGAAGAGGGATGTTCGGGCCGAAGTGGTGTTCGGGCCGAAGTGGGATGTTCGGGCCGAAGTGGTGTTCGGGCCGAAGTTCGGTGTTCGGGCCGAGGATGATGTTCGGGCCGAGGTTGAAGTTCGGGCCGAGGTCGGAGTTCGGGCCGAGGTTGAAGTTCGGGCCGAGGTTGAAGTTCGGGCCGAAAATGAAGTTCGGGCCGGGAACAGTGAAGAGTTCGGGCCGAACTTGTTCTTGGCAGTGACGAATGACCAGCTATTTTGGTTACTCGTGGGCGTGAAACGGACACCCGAGCTGAAAGTTATGAATGTTTTAGTATAGCACCTTTTGTCACACAATCTTGGATATTGAAGAGTTCGGGCCGAAGAGGGATGTTCGGGCCGAAGTGGTGTTCGGGCCGAAGTGGTGTTCGGGCCGAAGTTCGGTGTTCGGGCCGAGGATGGAGTTCGGGCCGAGGTCGGAGTTCGGGCCGATGTTGAAGTTCGAGCCGAGGTTGAAGTTCGGGCCGAAAATGAAGTTCGGTCCGGGAACAGTGAAGAGTTCGGGCTGAACTTGTTCTTGGCAGTGACGAACGAACCAGCTATTTTGGTTACTCGTGGGCGTGAAACGGACACCCGAGCTGAAAGTTATGAATGTTTTAGTATAGCACCTTTTGTCACACAATCTTGGATATTGAAGAGTTCGGGCCGAAGAGGGATGTTCGGGCCGAAGTGGTGTTCGGGTCGAAGTGGGATGTTCGGGCCGAAGTGGTGTTCGGGCCGAAGTGGTGTTCGGGCCGAAGTTCGGTTTTCGGGCCGAGGATAATGTTCCGGCCGAGGTTGAAGTTCGGGCCGAGGTCAGAGTTCGGGCCGAGGTTGAAGTTCAGGCCGAGGTTGAAGTTCGGGCCGAAAATGATGTTCGGGTCGGGAACAGTGAAGAGTTCGGGCCGAACTTGTTCTTGGCAGTGACGAACGAACCAGCTATTTTGGTTACTCGTGGGCGTGAAACGGACACCCGAGCTAAAAGTTATGGATGTTTTAGTATAGCACCTTTTGTCACACAATCTTGGATATTGAAGAGTTCGGGCCGAAGAGGGATGTTCGGGCCGAAGTGGTGTTCGGGCCGAAGTGGGATGTTCGGGCCGAAGTGGTGTTCGTGCCGAAGTTCAGTGTTCGGGCCGAGGATGATGTTCGGGCCGAGGTTGAAGTTCAGGCCGAGGTCGGAGTTCGGGCCGAGGTTGAAGTTCGGGCCGAGGTTGAAGTTCGGGCCGAAAATGAAGTTCGGGCCGGGAACAGTGTAGAGTTCAGGCCGAACTTGTTCTTGGCAGTGACGAACGACCAGCTATTTTGGTTACTCGTGGGCGTGAAACGGACACCCGAGCTGAAAGTTATGAATGTTTTAGTATAACACCTTTTGTCACACAATCTTGGATATTGAAGAGTTCGGGCCGAAGAGGGATGTTCGGGCCGAAGTGGTGTTCGGGCCGAAGTGGTGTTCTGGCTGAAGTTCGGTGTTCGGGCCGAGGATGGAGTTCGGGCCGAGGTCGGAGTTCGGGCCGATGTTGAAGTTCGGGCCGAGGTTGAAGTTCGGGCCGAAAATGAAGTTCGGACTGGGAACAGTGAAGAGTTCGGGCCGAACTTGTTCTTGGCAGTGACGAAAGATCAAGCTATTTTGGTTACTCGTGGCCGTGAAACGGACACCCGAGCTGAAAGTTATGAATGTTTTAGTATAGCACCTTTTGTCACACAATCTTGGATATTGAAGAGTTCGGGTCGAAGAGGGATGTTCGGGCCGAAGTGGTGTTCGGGCCGAAGTGGGATGTTCGGGCCAAAGTGGTGTTCGGGCCGAAGTTCGGTGTTCGGGCCGAGGATAATGTTCGGGCCGAGGTTGAAGTTCGGGCCGAGGTCAGAGTTCGGGCCGAGGTTGAAGTTCAGGCCGAGGTTGAAGTTCGGGCCGAAAATGAAGTTCGGGCCGGGAACAGTGAAGAGTTCGGGCCGAACTTGTTCTTGGCAGTGACGAACGAACCAGCTATTTTGGTTACTCATGGGCGTGAAACGGACACCCGAGCTAAAAGTTATGGATGTTTTTGTATAGCACCTTTTGTCACACAATCTTGGATATTGAAGAGTTCGGGCCGAAGACGGATGTTCGGGCCGAAGTGGGATGTTCGGGCCAAAGTGGTGTTCGGGCCGAAGTGGTGTTCTGGCCGAAGTTTGGTGTTCGGGCCGAGGATGATGTTCGGGCGGAGGTTGAAGTTCGGGCCGAGGTCGGAGTTCGGGCCGAGGTTGAAGTTCAGGCCGAGGTTGAAGTTCGGGCCGAAAATGAAGTTCGGGCCGGGAACAGTGAAGAGTTCGGGCCGAACTTGTTCTTGGCAGTGACGAACGAACCAGCTATTTTGGGCGTGAAACGGACACCCGAGCTGAAAGTTATGAATGTTTTAGTATAGCACCTTTTGTCCCACAATCTTGGATATTGAAGAGTTCGGGCCGAAGTGGGTTGTTTGGGCCGAAGTGGGATGTTCGGGCCGAAGTGGGTTGTTCGGGCCGAAGTGGTGTTCGGGCCGAAGTTCGGTGTTCGGGCCGAGGATGATGTTCGGGCCGAGGTTGAAGTTCGTGCCGAGGTCGGAGTTCGGGCCGAGGTTGAAGTTCGGGCCAAAAATTAAGTTCGGACCGGGAACAGTGCAGAGTTAGGGCCGAACTTGTTCTTGGTAGTGACGAACGAACCAGCTATTTTGGTTACTCGTGGGCGTGAAACGAACACCCGAGCTGAAAGTTATGAATGTGTTAGTATAACACCTTTTGTCACACAATCTTGGATATTGAAGAGTTCGGGCCGAAGAGGAATGTTCTGGCCGAAGTGGTGTTCGGGCCGAAGAGGGATGTTCGGGCCGAAGTGGTGTTCGGGCCGAAGTTCGGTGTTCGGGCCGAGGATAATGTTCGGGCCGAGGTTGAAGTTCGGGCCGAGGTCAGAGTTCGGGCCGAGGTTGAAGTTCAGGCCGAGGTTGAAGTTCGGGCCGAAAATGAAGTTCGGGCCGGGAACAGTGAAGAGTTCGGGCCGAACTTGTTCTTGGCAGTGACGAACGAACCAGCTATTTTGGTTGCTCGTGGGCGTGAAACGGACACCCGAGCTAAAAGTTATGGATGTTTTAGTATAGCACCTTTTGTCACACAATCTTGGATTTTGAAGAGTTCGGGCCGAAGAGGGATGTTCGGGCCGAAGTGGTGTTCGGGCCGAAGTGGGATGTTCGGGCCGAAGTGGTGTTCGGGCCGAAGTGGTGTTCGGGCCGAAGTTCGGTGTTCGGGCCGAGGATGGATTTCGGGCAGAGGTCGGAGTTCGGGCCGATGTTGAAGTTCGGGCCGAGGTTGAAGTTCGGGCCGAAAATGAAGTTCGGGCCGGGAACAGTGAAGAGTTCGGGCCGAACTTGTTCTTGGCAGTGACGAACGAACCAGCTATTTTGGTTACTCGTGGGCGTGAAACGGACACCCGAGCTGAAAGTTATGAATGTTTTAGTATAACACCTTTTGTCACACAATCTTGGATATTGAAGAGTTCGGGCCGAAGAGGGATGTTCGGGCCGAAGTGGGATGTTCGGGCCGAAGTGGGTTGTTCGGGCCGAAGTGGTGTTCGGGCCGATGTTCGGTGTTCGGGCCGAGGATGATGTTCGGGCCGAGGATAATGTTCGGGCCGAGGTTGAAGTTCGGGCCGAGGTCAGAGTTCGGGCCGAGGTTGAAGTTCAGGCCGAGGTTGAAGTTCGGGCCGAAAATGAAGTTCGGGCCGGGAACAGTGAAGAGTTCGGGCCGAACTTGTTCTTGGCAGTGACGAACGAACCAGCTATTTTGGTTACTCGTGGGCGTGAAACGGACACCCGAGCTAAAAGTTATGGATGTTTTAGTATAGCACCTTTTGTCACACAATCTTGGATATTGAAGAGTTCGGGCCGAAGAGGGATGTTCGGGCCGAAGTGGTGTTCGGGCCGAAGTGGGATGTTCGGGCTGAAATGGTGTTCAGGCCGAAGTGGTGTTCTGGCCGAAGTTCGGTGTTCGGGCCGAGGATGGAGTTCGGGCCGAGGTCGGAGTTCGGGCCGATGTTGAAGTTCGGGCCGAGGTTGAAGTTCGGGCCGAAAATGAAGTTCGGTCCGGGAACAGTGAAGAGTTCGGGCCGAACTTGTTCTTGGCAGTGACGAACGATCCAGCTATTTTGGTTACTCGTGGCCGTGAAACGGACACCCGAGTTGAAAGTTATGAATGTTTTAGTATAGCACCTTTTGTCACACAATCTTGGATATTGAAGAGTTCGGGCCGAAGAGGGATGTTCGGGCCGAAGTGGTGTTCGGGCCGAAGTGGGATGTTCGGGCTGAAATGGTGTTCGGGCCGAAGTGGTGTTCTGGCCGAAGTTCGGTGTTCGGGACGAGGATGGAGTTCGGGCCGAGGTCGGAGTTCGGGCCGATGTTGAAGTTCGGGCCGAGGTTGAAGTTCGGGCCGAAAATGAAGTTCGGTCCGGGAACAGTGAAGAGTTGGGGCCGAACTTGTTCTTGGCAGTGACGAACGATCCAGCTATTTTGGTTACTCGTGGCCGTGAAACGGACACCCGAGCTGAAAGTTATGAATGTTTTAGTATAGCACCTTTTGTCACCCAATCTTGGATATTGAAGAGTTCAGGCCGAAGAGGGATGTTCGGGCCGAAGTGGTGTTCGGGACGAAGTGGGATATTCGGGCCGAAGTGGTGTTCGGGCCGAAGTGGTGTTCGGGCCGAAGTTCGGTGTTCGGGCCGAGGATAATGTTCGGGCCGAGGTTGAAGTTCGGGCCGAGGTCAGAGTTCGGGCCGAGGTTGAAGTTCAGGCCGAGGTTGAAGTTCGGGCCGAAAATGAAGTTCGGGCCGGGAACAGTGAAGAGTTCGGGCCGAACTTGTTCTTGGCAGTGACGAACGAACCAGCTATTTTGGGCGTGAAACGGACACCCGAGCTGAAAGTTATGAATGTTTTAGTATAGCACCTTTTGTCCCACAATCTTGGATATTGAAGAGTTCGGGCCGAAGTGGGTTGTTTGGGCCGAAGTGGGATGTTCGGGCCGAAGTGGGTTGTTCGGGCCGAAGTGGTGTTCGGGCCGAAGTTCGGTGTTCGGGCCGAGGATGATGTTCGGGCCGAGGTTGAAGTTCGTGCCGAGGTCGGAGTTCGGGCCGAGGTTGAAGTTCGGGCCAAAAATTAAGTTCGGACCGGGAACAGTGCAGAGTTAGGGCCGAACTTGTTCTTGGTAGTGACGAACGAACCAGCTATTTTGGTTACTCGTGGGCGTGAAACGAACACCCGAGCTGAAAGTTATGAATGTGTTAGTATAACACCTTTTGTCACACAATCTTGGATATTGAAGAGTTCGGGCCGAAGAGGAATGTTCTGGCCGAAGTGGTGTTCGGGCCGAAGAGGGATGTTCGGGCCGAAGTGGTGTTCGGGCCGAAGTTCGGTGTTCGGGCCGAGGATAATGTTCGGGCCGAGGTTGAAGTTCGCGCCGAGGTCAGAGTTCGGGCCGAGGTTGAAGTTCAGGCCGAGGTTGAAGTTCGGGCCGAAAATGAAGTTCGGGCCGGGAACAGTGAAGAGTTCGGGCCGAACTTGTTCTTGGCAGTGACGAACGAACCAGCTATTTTGGTTGCTCGTGGGCGTGAAACGGACACCCGAGCTAAAAGTTATGGATGTTTTAGTATAGCACCTTTTGTCACACAATCTTTGATTTTGAAGAGTTCGGGCCGAAGAGGGATGTTCGGGCCGAAGTGGTGTTCGGGCCGAAGTGGGATGTTCGGGCCGAAGTGGTGTTCGGGCCGAAGTGGTGTTCGGGCCGAAGTTCGGTGTTCGGGCCGAGGATGGATTTCGGGCAGAGGTCGGAGTTCGGGCCGATGTTGAAGTTCGGGCCGAGGTTGAAGTTCGGGCCGAAAATGAAGTTCGGGCCGGGAACAGTGAAGAGTTCGGGCCGAACTTGTTCTTGGCAGTGACGAACGAACCAGCTATTTTGGTTACTCGTGGGCGTGAAACGGACACCCGAGCTGAAAGTTATGAATGTTTTAGTATAACACCTTTTGTCACACAATCTTGGATATTGAAGAGTTCGGGCCGAAGAGGGATGTTCGGGCCGAAGTGGGATGTTCGAGCCGAAGTGGGTTGTTCGGGCCGAAGTGGTGTTCGGGCCGATGTTCGGTGTTCGGGCCGAGGATGATGTTCGGGCCGAGGATAATGTTCGGGCCGAGGTTGAAGTTCGGGCCGAGGTCAGAGTTCGGGCCGAGGTTGAAGTTCAGGCCGAGGTTGAAGTTCGGGCCGAAAATGAAGTTCGGGCCGGGAACAGTGAAGAGTTCGGGCCGAACTTGTTCTTGGCAGTGACGAACGAACCAGCTATTTTGGTTACTCGTGGGCGTGAAACGGACACCCGAGCTAAAAGTTATGGATGTTTTAGTATAGCACCTTTTGTCACACAATCTTGGATATTGAAGAGTTCGGGCCGAAGAGGGATGTTCGGGCCGAAGTGGTGTTCGGGCCGAAGTGGGATGTTCGGGCTGAAATGGTGTTCAGGCCGAAGTGGTGTTCTGGCCGAAGTTCGGTGTTCGGGCCGAGGATGGAGTTCGGGCCGAGGTCGGAGTTCGGGCCGATGTTGAAGTTCGGGCCGAGGTTGAAGTTCGGGCCGAAAATGAAGTTCGGTCCGGGAACAGTGAAGAGTTCGGGCCGAACTTGTTCTTGGCAGTGACGAACGATCCAGCTATTTTGGTTACTCGTGGCCGTGAAACGGACACCCGAGTTGAAAGTTATGAATGTTTTAGTATAGCACCTTTTGTCACACAATCTTGGATATTGAAGAGTTCGGGCCGAAGAGGGATGTTCGGGCCGAAGTGGTGTTCGGGCCGAAGTGGGATGTTCGGGCTGAAATGGTGTTCGGGCCAAAGTGGTGTTTTGGCCGAAGTTCGGTGTTCGGGACGAGGATGGAGTTCGGGCCGAGGTCGGAGTTCGGGCCGATGTTGAAGTTCGGGCCGAGGTTGAAGTTCGGGCCGAAAATGAAGTTCGGTCCGGGAACAGTGAAGAGTTGGGGCCGAACTTGTTCTTGGCAGTGACGAACGATCCAGCTATTTTGGTTACTCGTGGCCGTGAAACGGACACCCGAGCTGAAAGTTATGAATGTTTTAGTATAGCACCTTTTGTCACCCAATCTTGGATATTGAAGAGTTCAGGCCGAAGAGGGATGTTCGGGCCGAAGTGGTGTTCGGGACGAAGTGGGATATTCGGGCCGAAGTGGTGTTCGGGCCGAAGTGGTGTTCGGGCCGAAGTTCGGTGTTCGGGCCGAGGATAATGTTCGGGCCGAGGTTGAAGTTCGGGCCGAGGTCAGAGTTCGGGCCGAGGTTGAAGTTCAGGCTGAGGTTGAAGTTCGGGCCGAAAATGAAGTTCGGGCCGGGAATAGTGAAGAGTTCGGGACGAACTTGTTCTTGGCAGTGACGAACGAACCAGCTATTTTGGTTACTCTTGGGCGTGAAACGGACACCCGAGCTAAAAGTTATGGATGTTTTAGTATAGCACCTTTTGTCACACAATCTTGGATATTGAAGAGTTCGGGCCGAAGACGGATGTTCGGGCCGAAGTTGGATGTTCGGGCCGAAGTGGTGTTCGGGCCGAAGTTTGGTGTTCGGGCCGAGGATGATGTTCGGGCCGAGGTTGAAGTTCGGGCCGAGGTCGGAGTTCGGGCCGAGGTTGAAGTTCAGGCGGAGGTTGAAGTTCGGGCCGAAAATGAAGTTCGGGCCGGGAACAGTGAAGACTTCGGGCCGAACTTGTTCTTGGCAGTGACGAACGAACCAGCTATTTTGGTTACTCGTGGGCGTGAAACGGACACCCGAGCTGAGAGTTATGAATGTTTTAGTATAGCACCTTTTGTCACACAATCTTGGATATTGAAGAGTTCGGGCCGAAGAGGGATGTTCGGGCCGAAGTGGGATGTTCGGGCCGAAGTGGGTTGTTCGGGCCGAAGTGGTGTTCGGGCCGAGGATGATGTTCGGGCCGAGGTTGAAGTTCGTGCCGAGGTCGGAGTTCGGGCCGAGGTTGAAGTTCGGGCCGAGGTTGAAGTTCGGGCCGAAAATCAGGATCGGGCCGGGAACAGTGAAGAGTTCGGGCCGAACTTGTTCTTGGCAGTGACGAATGACCAGCTATTTTGGTTACTCATGGGCGTGAAACGGACACCCGAGCTGAAAGTTATGAATGTTTTAGTATAGCACCTTTTGTCACACAATCTTGGATATTGAAGAGTTCGGGCCGAAGAGGGATGTTCGGGCCGAAGTGGTGTTCGGGCCGAAGTGGGATGTTCGGGCCGAAGTGGTGTTCGGGCCGAAGTGGTGTTCGGGCCGAAGTTCGGTGTTCGGGCCGAGGATGATGTTCGGGCCGAGGTTGAAGTTCGGGCTGAGGTCGGAGTTCGGGCCGAGGTTGAAGTTCGGGCCGAGGTTGAAGTTCGGGCCGAAAATGAAGTTCGGGCCGGGAACAGCGAAGAGTTCGGGCCGAACTTGTTCTTGGCAGTGACGAACGAACTAGCTATTTTGGTTACTCGTGGGCGTGAAACGGACACCCGAGCTGAAAGTTATGAATGTTTTAGTATAGCACCTTTTGTCACACAATCTTGGATATTGAAGAGTTCGGGCCGAAGAGGGATGTTCAGGCCGAAGTGGTGTTCGGGCCGAAGTGGGATGTTCGTGCCGAAGTGGTGTTCGGGCCGAAGTGGTGTTCGGGCCGAAGTTCAGTGTTCGGGCCGAGGATGGAGTTCGGGCCGAGGTCGGAGTTCGGGCCGAGGTTGAAGTTCGGGGGCCGAAAATGAAGTTCGGTCTGGGAACAGTGAAGAGTTCGGGCTGAACTTGTTCTTGGCAGTGACGAACGAACCAGCTATTTTGGTTACTCGTGGGTGTGAAACGGACACCCGAGCTGAAAGTTATGAATGTTTTAGTATAGCACCTTTTGTCACACAATCTTGGATATTGAAGAGTTCGGGCCGAAGAGGGATGTTCGGGCCGAAGTGGTGTTCGGGCCGAAGTGGGATGTTCGGGCCGAAGTGGTGTTCGGGCCGAAGTTCGGTGTTCGGGCCGAGGATAATGTTCGGGCCGAGGTTGAAGTTCGGGCCGAGGTCAGAGTTCGGGCCGAGGTTGAAGTTCAGGCCGAGGTTGAAGTTCGGGCCGAAAATGAAGTTCGGGCCGGGAATAGTGAAGAGTTCGGGCCGAACTTGTTCTTGGCAGTGACGAACGAACCAGCTATTTTGGTTACTCTTGGGCGTGAAACGGACACCCGAGCTAAAAGTTATGGATGTTTTAGTAAAGCACCTTCTGTCACACAATCTTGGATATTGAAGAGTTCGGGCCGAAGAGGGATGTTCGGGCCGAAGTGGGATGTTCGGGCCGACGTGGGATGTTCGGGCCGAAGTGGTGTTCGGGCCGAAGTTCGGTGTTCGGGCCGAGGATGATGTTCGGGCCGAAGTGGGAGGTTCGGGCGGAAGTGGGTTGTTCGGGCCGAAGTGGTGTTCGGGCCGAAGTTCGGTGTTCGGGCCGAGGATGATGTTCGGGCCGAGGTTGAAGTTCGTGCCGAGGTCGGAGTTCGGGCCGAGGTTGAAGTTCGGGCCGAAAATCAGGTTCGGGCTGGGAACACTGAAGAGTTCGGGCCGAACTTGTTCTTGGCTGTGACGAACGACCAGCTATTTTGGTTACTCATGGGCGTGAAACGGACACCCGAGCTGAAAGTTATGAATGTTTTAGTATAGCACCTTTTGTCACACAATCTTGGATATTGAAGAGTTCGGGCCGAAGAGGGATGTTCGGGCCGAAGTGGTGTTCGGGCCGAAGTGGGATGTTCGGGCCGAAGTGGTGTTCGGGCCGTAGTTCGGTGTTCGGGCCGAGGATGTTGTTCGGGCCGAGGTTGAAGTTCGGGCCGAGGTTGAAGTTCGGGCCAAAAATTAAGTTCGGGCCGGGAACAGTGCAGAGTTAGGGCCGAACTTGTTCTTGGTAGTGACGAACGAACCAGCTATTTTGGTTACTCGTGGGCGTGAAACGGACACCCGAGCTGAAAGTTATGAATGTTTTAGTATAGCACCTTTTGTCACACAATCTTGGATATTGAAGAGTTCGGGCCGAAGAGGGATGTTCGGGCCAAAGTGGTGTTCGGGCCGAAGTTCGGTGTTCGGGCCGAGGATAATGTTCGGGCCGAGGTTGAAGTTCGGGCCGAGGTCAGAGTTCGGGCCGAGGTTGAAGTTCAGGCCGAGGTTGAAGTTCGGGCCGAAAATGAAGTTCGGGCCGGGAACAGCGAAGAGTTCGGGCCGAACTTGTTCTTGGCAGTGACGAACGAACCAGCTATTTTGGTTACTCGTGGGCGTGAAACGGATACCCGAGCTGAAAGTTATGAATGTTTTAGTATAGCACCTTTTGTCACACAATCTTGGATATTGAAGAGTTCGGGCCGAAGAGGGATGTTCAGGCCGAAGTGGTGTTCGGGCCGAAGTGGGATGTTCGGGCCGAAGTGGTGTTCGGGCCGAAGTTCAGTGTTCGGGCCGAGGATGGAGTTCAGGCCGAGGTCGGAGTTCGGGCCGAGGTTGAAGTTCGGGGGCCGAAAATGAAGTTCGGTCCGGGAACAGTGAAGAGTTCGGGCTGAACTTGTTCTTGGCAGTGACGAACGAACCAGCTATTTTGGTTACTCGTGGGCGTGAAACGGACACCCGAGCTGAAAGTTATGAATGTTTTAGTATAGCACCTTTTGTCACACAATCTTGGATATTGAAGAGTTCGGGCCGAAGAGGGATGTTCGGGCCGAAGTGGTGTTCGGGCCGAAGTGGTGTTCGGGCCGAAGTGGTATTCGGGCCGAAGTTCGGTGTTCGGGCCGAGGATAATGTTCGGGCCGAGGTTGAAGTTCGGGCCGAGGTCAGAGTTCGGGCCCAGGTTGAAGTTCAGGCCGAGGTTGAAGTTCGGGCCGAAAATGAAGTTCGGGCCGGGAATAGTGAAGAGTTCGGGCCGAACTTGTTCTTGGCAGTGACGAACGAACCAGCTATTTTGGTTACTCTTGGGCGTGAAACGGACACCCGAGCTAAAAGTTATGGATGTTTTAGTATAGCACCTTTTGTCACACAATCTTGGATATTGAAGAGTTCGGGCCGAAGAGGGATGTTCGGGCCGAAGTGGGATGTTCGGGCCGAAGTGGGTTGTTCGGGCCGAAGTGTTGTTCGGGCCGAAGTTCGGTGTTCGGGCCGAGGATGATGTTCGGGCCGAGGTTGAAGTTCGTGCCGAGGTCGGAGTTCGGGCCGAGGTTGAAGTTCGGGCCGAAAATCAGGTTCGGGCCGGGAAGACTGAAGAGTTCGGGCCGAACTTGTTCTTGGCAGTGACGAACGACCAGCTATTTTGGTTACTCATGGGCGTGAAACGGACACCCGAGCTGAAAGTTATGAATGTTTTAGTATAGCACCTTTTGTCACACAATCTTGGATATTGAAGAGTTCGGGCTGAAGAGGGATGTTCGGGCCGAAGTGGTGTTCGGGCCGAAGTGGGATGTTCGGGCCGAAGTGGTGTTCGGGCCGAAGTTCGGTGTTCAGGCCGAGGATGTTGTTCGGGCCGAGGTTGAAGTTCGTGCCGAGGTCGGAGTTCGGGCCGAGGTTGAAGTTCGGGCCGAAAATCAGGTTCGGGCCGGGAACACTGAAGAGTTCGGGCCGAACTTGTTCTTGGCAGTGACGAACGACCAGCTATTTTGGTTACTCATGGGCATGAAACGGACACCCGAGCTGAAAGTTATGAATGTTTTAGTATAGCACCTTTTGTCACACAATCTTGGATATTGAAGAGTTCGGGCTGAAGAGGGATGTTCGGGCCGAAGTGGTGTTTGGGGCGAAGTGGGATGTTCGGGCCGAAGTGGTGTTCGGGCCGAAGTTCGGTGTTCGGGCCGAGGATGTTGTTCGGGCCGAGGTTGAAGTTCGGGCCGAGGTCAGAGTTCGGGCCGAGGTTGAAGTTCGGGCCGATGTTGAAGTTCGGGCCAAAAATTAAGTTCGGGCCGGGAACAGTGCAGAGTTAGGGCCGAACTTGTTCTTGGTAGTGACGAACGAACCAGCTATTTTGGTTACTCGTGGGCGTGAAACGGACACCCGAGCTGAAAGTTATGAATGTTTTAGTATAGCACCTTTTGTCACACAATCTTGGATATTGAAGAGTTCGGGCCGAAGAGGGATGTTCGGGCTGAAGTGGTGTTCGGGCCGAAGTGGGATGTTCGGGCCAAAATTGTGTTCGGGCCGAAGTTCGGTGTTCGGGCCGAGGATGATGTTCGGGCCGAGGTTGAAGTTCGGGCCGAGGTCGGAGTTCGGGCCGAGGTTGAAGTTCGGGTCGAGGTTGAAGTTCGGGCCGAAAATGAAGTTCGGGCCGGGAACAGTGAAGAGTTCGGGCCGAACTTGTTCTTGGTAGTGACGAACGACCAGCTATTTTGGTTACTCGTAGGCGTGAAACGGACACCCGAGCTGAAAGTTATGAATGTTTTAGTATAGCACCTTTTGTCACACAATCTTGGATATTGAAGAGTTCGGGCCGAAGAGGGATGTTCGGGCCGGAGTGGGATGTTCGGGCCGAAGTGGTGTTCGGGCCGAAGTTCGGTGTTCGGGCCGAGGATGGAGTTCGGGCCGAGGTCGGAGTTCGGGCCGATGTTGAAGTTCGGGCCGAGGTTGAAGTTCGGGCCGAAAATGAAGTTCGGTCCGGGAACAGTGAAGAGTTCGGGCCGAACTTGTTCTTGGCAGTGACGAACGAACCAGCTATTTTGGTTACTCGTGGGCGTGAAACGGACACCCGAGCTGAAAGTTATGAATGTTTTAGTATAGCACCTTTTGTCACACAATCTTGGATATTGAAGAGTTCGGGCCGAAGAGGGATGTTCGGGCCGAAGTGGTGTTCGGGCCGAAGTGGGATGTTCGGGCCAAAGTGGTGTTCGGGCCGAAGTGGTGTTCGGGCCGAAGTTTGGTGTTCGGGCCGAGGATAATGTTCGGGCCGAGGTTGAAGTTCGGGCCGAGGTCAGAGTTCGGGCCGAGGTTGAAGTTCAGGCCGAGGTTGAAGTTCGGGCCGAAAATGAAGTTCGGGCCGGGAATAGTGAAGAGTTCGGGCCGACTTATTATTGGCAGTGACGAACGAACTAGCTATTTTGGTTACTCGTGGGCGTGAAACGGACTCCCGAGCTAAAAGTTATGGATGTTTTAGTATAGCACCTTTTGTCACACAATCTTGAATATTGAAGAGTTCGGGCCGAAGACGGATGTTCGGGCCGAAGTGGTGTTCGGGCCGAAATGGGATGTTCGGGTCGAAGTGGTGTTCGGGCCGAAGTTTGGTGTTCGGGTCGAGGATGATGTTCGGGCCGAGGTTGAAGTTCGGGCCGAGGTCGGAGTTCGGGCCGAGGTTGAAGTTCAGGCCGAGGTTGATGTTCGGGCCGAAAATGAAGTTCGGGCCGGGAACACTGAAGAGTGCGGGCCGAACTTGTTCTTGGCAGTGACGAATGAACCAGCTATTTTGGTTACTCGTGGGTGTGAAACGGACACCCGAGCTGAAAGTTATGACTGTTTTAGTATAGCACCTTTTGTCTCACAATCTTGGATATTGAAGAGTTCGGGCAGAAGAGGGATGTTCGGGCCGAAGTGGGATGTTCGGGCCGAAGTGGGTTGTTCGGGCCGAAGTGGTGTTCGGGCCGAAGTTCGGTGTTCGGGCCGAGGATGATGTTCGGGCCGAGGTTGAAGTTCGTGCCGAGGTCGGAGTTCGGGCCGAGGTTGAAGTTCGGGCCGAGGTTGAAGTTCGGGCCGAAAATCAGGTTCGGGCCGGGTACAGTGAAGATTTCGGGCCGAACTTGTTCTTGGCAGTGACGAACGACCAGCTATTTTGGTTACTCATGGGCGTGAAACGGACACCCGAGCTGAAAGTTATGAATGTTTTAGTATAGCACCTTTTGTCACACAATCTTGGATATTGAAGAGTTCGGGCCGAAGAGGGATGTTCGGGCCGAAGTGGTGTTCGGGCCGAAATGGGATGTTCGGGCCGAAGTGGTGTTCGGGCCGAAGTGGTGTTCGGGCCGAAGTTCGGTGTTCGGGCCGAGGATGATGTTCGGGCCGAGGTTGAAGTTCGGGCCGAGGTCGGAGTTCGGGCCGAGGTTGAAGTTCGGGCCGAGGTTGAAGTTCGGGCCGAAAATGAAGTTCGGGCCGGGAACAGCGAAGAGTTCGGGCCGAACTTGTTCTTGGCAGTGACGAACGAACCAGCTATTTTGGTTACTCTTGGGCGTGAAACGGACACCCGAGCTAAAAGTTATGGATGTTTTAGTATAGCACCTTTTGTCACACAATCTTGGATATTGAAGAATTCGGGCCGAAGAGGGATGTTCGGGCCGAAGTGGGATGTTCGGGCCGAAGTGGGTTGTTCGGGCCGAAGTGATGTTCGGGCCGAAGTTCGGTGTTCGGGCCGAGGATGATGTTCGGGCCGAGGTTGAAGTTCGTGCCGAGGTCGGAGTTCGGGCCGAGGTTGAAGTTCGGGCCGAAAATCAGGTTCGGGCCGGGAAGACTGAAGAGTTCGGGCCGAACTTGTTCTTGGCAGTGACGAACGACCAGCTATTTTGGTTACTCATGGGCGTGAAACGGACACCCGAGCTGAAAGTTATGAATGTTTTAGTATAGCACCTTTTGTCACACAATCTTGGATATTGAATAGTTCGGGCTGAAGAGGGATGTTCGGGCCGAAGTGGTGTTCGGGCCGAAGTGGGATGTTCGGGCCGAAGTGGTGTTCGGGCCGAAGTTCGGTGTTCAGGCCGAGGATGTTGTTCGGGCCGAGGTTGAAGTTCGTGCCGAGGTCGGAGTTCGGGCCGAGGTTGAAGTTCGGGCCGAAAATCAGGTTCGGGCCGGGAACACTGAAGAGTTCGGGCCGAACTTGTTCTTGGCAGTGACGAACGACCAGCTATTTTGGTAACTCGTAGGCGTGAAACGGACACCCGAGCTGAAAGTTATGAATGTTTTAGTATAGCACCTTTTGTCACACAATCTTGGATATTGAAGAGTTCGGGCTGAAGAGGGATGTTCGGGCCGAAGTGGTGTTCGGGCAGAAGTGGGATGTTCGGGCCGAAGTGGTGTTCGGGCCGACGTTCGGTGTTCAGGCCGAGGATGTTGTTCGGGCCGAGGTTGAAGTTCGGGCCGAGGTCAGAGTTCGGGCCGAGGTTGAAGTTCGGGCCGAGGTTGAAGTTCGGGCCAAAAATTAAGTTCGGGCCGGGAACAGTGCAGAGTTAGGGCCGAACTTGTTCTTGGTAGTGACGAACGAACCATCTATTTTGGTTACTCGTGGGCGTGAAACAGACACCCGAGCTGAAAGTTATGAATGTTTTAGTATAGCACCTTTTGTCACACAATCTTGGATATTGAAGAGTTCGGGCCGAAGAGGGATGTTCGGGCCGAAGTGGTGTTCGGGCCGAAGTGGGATGTTCGTGCCAAAATTGTGTTCGGGCCGAAGTTCGGTGTTCGGGCCGAGGATGATGTTCGGGCCGATGTTGAAGTTCGGGCCGAGGTCGGAGTTCGGGTCGAGGTTGAAGTTCGGGCCGAAAATGAAGTTCGGGCCGGGAACAGTGAAGAGTTCGGGCCGAACTTGTTCTTGGTAGTGACGAACGACCAGCTATTTTGGTTACTCGTAGGCGTGAAACGGACACCCGAGCTGAAAGTTATGAATGTTTTAGTATAGCACCTTTTGTCACACAATCTTGGATATTGAAGAGTTCGGGCCGAAGAGGGATGTTCGGGCCGGAGTGGGATGTTCGGGCCGAAGTGGTGTTCGGGACGAAGTGGTGTTCGGGCCGAAGTTCGGTGTTCGGGCCGAGGATGGAGTTCGGGCCGAGGTCGGAGTTCGGGCCGATGTTGAAGTTCGGGCCGAGGTTGAAGTTCGGGCCGAAAATGAAGTTCGGTCCCGGAACAGTGAAGAGTTCGGGCCGAACTTGTTCTTGGCAGTGACGAACGAACCAGCTATTTTGGTTACTCGTGGGCGTGAAACGGACACCCGAGCTGAAAGTTATGAATGTTTTAGTATAGCACCTTTTGTCACACAATCTTGGATATTGAAGAGTTCGGGCCGAAGAGGGATGTTCGGGCCGAAGTGGTGTTCGGGCCGAAGTGGGATGTTCGGGCCAAAGTGGTGTTCGGGCCGAAGTGGTGTTCGGGCCGAAGTTTGGTGTTCGGGCCGAGGATAATGTTCGGGCCGAGGTTGAAGTTCGGGCCGAGGTCAGAGTTCGGGCCGAGGTTGAAGTTCAGGCCGAGGTTGAAGTTCGGGCCGAAAATGAAGTTCGGGCCGGGAATAGTGAAGAGTTCGGGCCGACTTATTCTTGGCAGTGACGAACGAACTAGCTATTTTGGTTACTCGTGGGCGTGAAACGGACACCCGAGCTAAAAGTTATGGATGTTTTAGTATAGCACCTTTTGTCACACAATCTTGGATATTGAAGAGTTCGGGCCGAAGACGGATGTTCGGGCCGAAGTGGTGTTCGGGCCGAAATGGGATGTTCGGGCCGAAGTGGTGTTCGGGCCGAAGTTTGGTGTTCGGGTCGAGGATGATGTTCGGGCCGAGGTTGAAGTTCGGGCCGAGGTCGGAGTTCGGGCCGAGGTTGAAGTTCAGGCCGAGGTTGATGTTCGGGCCGAAAATGAAGTTCGGGCCGGGAACACTGAAGGGTGCGGGCCGAACTTGTTCTTGGCAGTGACGAATGAACCAGCTATTTTGGTTACTCGTGGGTGTGAAACGGACACCCGAGCTGAAAGTTATGACTGTTTTAGTATAGCACCTTTTGTCACACAATCTTGGATATTGAAGAGTTCGGGCTGAAGAGGGATGTTCCGGCCGAAGTGGGATGTTCGGGCCGAAGTGGGTTGTTCGGGCCGAAGTGGTGTTCGGGCCGAAGTTCGGTGTTCGGGCCGAGGATGATGTTCGGGCCGAGGTTGAAGTTCGGGCCGAGGTCGGAGTTCGGGCCGAGGTTGAAGTTCGGGCCGAGGTTGAAGTTCGGGCCGAAAATCAGGTTCGGGCCGGGAACAGTGAAGATTTCGGGCCGAACTTGTTCTTGGCAGTGACGAACGACCAGCTATTTTGGTTACTCATGGGCGTGAAACGGACACCCGAGCTGAAAGTTATGAATGTTTTAGTATAGCACCTTTTGTCACACAATCTTGGATATTGAAGAGTTCGGGCCGAAGAGGGATGTTCGGGCCGAAGTGGTGTTCGGGCCGAAATGGGATGTTCGGGCCGAAGTGGTGTTCGGGCCGAAGTGGTGTTCGGGTCGAAGTTCGGTGTTCGGGCCGAGGATGATGTTCGGGCCGAGGTTGAAGTTCGGGCCGAGGTCGGAGTTCGGGCCGAGGTTGAAGTTCGGGCCGAGGTTGAAGTTCGGGCCGAAAATGAAGTTCGGGCCGGGAACAGCGAAGAGTTCGGGCCGAACTTGTTCTTGGCAGTGACGAACGAACCAGCTATTTTGGTTACTCGTGGGTGTGAAACGGACACCCGAGCTGAAAGTTATGAATGTTTTAGTATACCACCTTTTGTCACACAATCTTGGATATTGAAGAGTTCGAGCCGAAGAGGGATGTTCGGGCCGAATGGGTGTTCGGGCCGGAGTGGGATGTTCGGGCCGAAGTTCGGTGTTCGGGCCGAGGATGATGTTCGGGCCGAGGTTGAAGTTTGGGCCGAGGTCGGAGTTCGGGCCGAGGTTGAAGTTCAGGCCGAGGTCAGAGTTCGGGCCGAGGTTGAAGTTCAGGCCGAGGTTGAAGTTCGGGCCGAGGTCAGAGTTCGGGCCGAGGTTGAAGTTCAGGCCGAGGTTGAAGTTCGGGCCGAAAATGAAGTTCGGGCCGGGAACAGTGAAGAGTTCGGGCCGAACTTGTTCTTGGCAGTGACGAACGAACCAGCTATTTTGGTTACTCGTGGGCGTGAAACGGACACCCGAGCTGAAAGTTATGAATGTTTTAGTATAGCACCTTTTGTCACACAATCTTGGATATTGAAGAGTTCGGGCCGAAGAGGGATGTTCGGGCCGAAGTGGGATGTTCGGGCGGAAGTGGGTTGTTCGGGACGAAGTGGTGTTCGGGCCGAAGTTCGGTGTTCGGGCCGAGGATGATGTTCGGGCCGAGGTTGAAGTTCGGGCCGAGGTCGGAGTTCGGGCCGAGGTTGAAGTTCGGGCCGAAAATCAGGTTCGGGCCGGGAACACTGAAGAGTTCGGGCCGAACTTGTTCTTGGCAGTGACGAACAACCAGCTATTTTGGTTACTCATGGGCGTGAAACGGACACCCGAGCTGAAAGTTATGAATGTTTTAGTATAGCACCTTTTGTCACACAATCTTGGATATTGAAGAGTTCGGGCCGAAGAGGGATGTTCGGGCCGAAGTGGTGTTCGGGCCGAAGTGGGATGTTCGGGCGAAGTGGTGTTCGGGCCGAAGTGGTGTTCAGGCCGAAGTTCGGTGTTCGGGCCGAGGATGTTGTTCGGGCCGAGGTTGAAGTTCGGGCCGAGGTCAGAGTTCGGGCCGAGGTTGAAGTTCGGACCGAGGTTGAAGTTCGGGCCGAGATTGAAGTTCGGGCCAAAAATTAAGTTCGGGCCGGGAACAGTGCAGAGTTAGGGCCGAACTTGTTCTTGGTAGTGACGAACGAACCAGCTATTTTGGTTACTCGTGGGCGTGAAACGGACACCCGAGCTGAAAGTTATGAATGTTTTAGTATAGCACGTGTTGTCACACAGTCTTGGATATTGAAGAGTTCGGGCCGAAGAGGGATGTTCGGGCCGAAGTGGTGTTCGGGCCGAAGTGGGATGTTCGGGCCGAAGTGGTGTTCGGGCCGAAGTTCGGTGTTCGGGCCGAGGATGATGTTCGGGCCGAGGTTGAAGTTCGGGCCGAGGTCGGAGTTCGGGTCGAGGTTGAAGTTCGGGCCGAGGTTGAAGTTCGGGCCGAAAATGAAGTTCGGGCCGGGAACAGTGAAGAGTTCGGGCCGAACTTGTTCTTGGTAGTGACGAACGACCAGCTATTTTGGTTACTCGTGGGCGTGAAACGGACACCCGAGCTGAAAGTTATGAATGTTTTAGTATAGCACCTTTTGTCACACAATCTTGGATATTGAAGAGTTCGGGCCGAAGAGGGATGTTCGGGCCGAAGTGGGATGTTCGGGCCGAAGTGGTGTTCGGGCCGAAGTGGTGTTCGGGCCGAAGTTCGGTGTTCGGGCCGAGGATGGAGTTCGGGCAGGTCGGAGTTCGGGCCGATGTTGAAGTTCCGGGCCGAGGTTGAAGTTCATGCCGAAAATGAAGTTCGGTCCGGGAATAGTGAAGAGTTCGGGCCGAACTTTTTCTTGGCAGTGACGAACGAACCAGCTATTTTGGTTACTCGTGGGCGTGAAACGGACACCCGAGCTGAAAGTTATGAATGTTTTAGTATAGCACCTTTTGTCACACAATCTTCGATATTGAAGAGTTCGGGCCGAAGTGGTGTTCGGGCCGAAGTGGTGTTCGGGCCGAAGTGGGATGTTCGGGCCAAAGTGGTGTTCGGGCCGAAGTGGTGTTCGGGCCGAAGTGGTGTTCGGGCCGAAGTTCGGTGTTCGGGCCGTGGATAATGTTCGGGCCGAGGTTGAAGTTCGGGCCGAGGTCAGAGTTCGGGCCGAGGTTGAAGTTCAGGTCGAGGTTGAAGTTCGGGCCGAAAATGAAGTTCGGGCCGGGAACAGTGAAGAGTTCGGGCCGAACATATTCTTGGCAGTGACGAACGAACCAGCTATTTTGGTTACTCGTGGGCGTGAAACGGACACCCGAGCTAAAAGTTATGGATGTTTTAGTATAGCACCTTTTGTCACACAATCTTGGATATTGAAGAGTTCGGGCTGAAGAGGGATGTTCGGGCCGAAGTGGGATGTTCGGGCCGAAGTGGGTTGTTCGGCCCGAAGTGGTGTTCGGGCCGAAGTTCGGTGTTCGGGCCGATGATGATGTTCGGGCCGAGGTTGAAGTTCGTGCCGAGGTCGGAGTTCGGGCCGAGGTTGAAGTTCGGGCCGAGGTTGAAGTTCGGGCCGAAAATCAGGTTCGGGCCGGGAACAGTGAAGAGTTCGGGCCGAACTTGTTCTTGGCAGTGACGAACGACCAGCTATTTTGGTTACTCATGGGCGTGAAACGGACACCCGAGCTGAAAGTTATGAATGTTTTAGTATAGCACCTTTTGTCACACAATCTTGGATATTGAAGAGTTCGGGCCGAAGAGGGATGTTCGGGCCGAAGTGGTGTTCGGGCCGAAGTGGGATGTTCGGGCCGAAGTGGTGTTCGGGCCGAAGTGGTGTTCGGGCCGAAGTTCGGTGTTCGGGCCGAGGATGATGTTCGGGCCGAGGTTGAAGTTCGGGCCGAGGTCGGAGTTCGGGCCGAGGTCGAAGTTCGGGCCGAGGTTGAAGTTCGGGCCGAAAATGAAGTTCGGTCCGGGATCAGCGAAGAGTTCGGGCCGAACTTGTTCTTGGCAGTCACGAACGAACCAGCTATTTTGGTTACTCGTGGGTGTGAAATGGACACCCGAGCTGAAAGTTATGAATGTTTTAGTATACCCCCTTTTGTCACACAATCTTGGATAATGAAGAGTTCGGGCCGAAGAGGGATGTTCGGGCCGAAGTGGTGTTCGGGCCGAAGTGGGATGTTCGGGCCGAAGTGGTGTTCGGGCCGAAGTTCGGTGTTCGGGCCGAGGATGATGTTCGGGCCGAGGTTGAAGTTCGGCCGAGGTCAGAGTTCGGGCCGAGTTTGAAGTTCGGGCCGAGGTTGAAGTTCGGGCGAAAAATTAAGTTCGGGCCGGGAACAGTGCAGAGTTAGGGCCGAACTTGTTCTTGGTAGTGACGAACAAACCAGCTATTTTGGTTACTCGTGGGCGTGAAACGCACACCCGAGCTGAAAGTTATGAATGTTTTAGTATAGCACATTTTGTCACACAATCTTGGATATTGAAGAGTTCGGGCCGAAGAGGGATGTTCGGGCCGAAGTGGTGTTTGGGCCGAAGTGGGATGTTCGGGCCGAAGTGGTGTTCGGGCCGAAGTTCGGTGTTCAGGCCGAGGATGATATTCGGGCCGAGGTTGAAGTTCGGGCCGAGGTCGGAGTTCGGGCCGAGGTTGAAGTTCGGGCTAAAAATTAAGTTCGGGCCGGGAACAGTGCAGAGTTAGGGCCGAACTTGTTCTTGGTAGTGACGAACGAACCATCTATTTTGGTTACTCGTGGGCGTGAAATGGACACCCGAGCTGAAAGTTATGAATGTTTTAGTATAGCACCTTTTGTCACACAATCTTGGATATTGAAGAGTTCGGGCCGAAGAGGGATGTTCGGGCCGAAGTGGTGTTCGGGCCGAAGTGGGATGTTCGGGCCGAAGTGATGTTCAGGCCGAAGTTCGGTGTTCGGGCCGAGGATGATGTTCGGGCCGAGGTTGAAGTTCGGGCCGAGGTCGGAGTTCGGGTCGAGTTTGAAGTTCGGGCCGAGGTTGAAGTTCGGGCCGAAAATGAAGTTCGGGCCGGGAACAGTGAAGAGTTCGGGCCGAACTTGTTCTTGGTAGTGACGAACGACCAGCTATTTTGGTTACTCGTGGGCGTGAAACGGACACCCGAGATGAAAGTTATGAATGTTTTAGTATAGCACCTTTTGTCACACAATCTTGGATATTGAAGAGTTCGGGCCGAAGAGGGATGTTCGGGCCGAAGTGGGAAATTCGGGCCGAAGTGGTGTTCGGGCCGAAGTGGTGTTCGGGCCGAAGTTCGGTGTTCGGGCCGAGGATGGAGTTCGGGCAGGTCGGAGTTCGGGCCGATGTTGAAGTTCCGGGCCGATGTTGAAGTTCAGGCCGAAAATGAAGTTCGGTCCGGGAATAGTGAAGAGTTCGGGCCGAACTTGTTCTTGGCAGTGACGAACGAACCAGCTATTTTGGTTACTCGTGGGCGTGAAACGGACACCCGAGCTGAAAGTTATGAATGTTTTAGTATAGCACCTTTTGTCACACAATCTTCGATATTGAAGAGTTCGGGCCGACGTGGTGTTCGGGCCGAAGTGGTGTTCGGGCCGAAGTGGGATGTTCGGGCCAAAGTGGTGTTCGGGCCGAAGTGGTGTTCGGGCCGAAGTTCGGTGTTCGGGCCGTGGATAATGTTCGGGCCGAGGTTGAAGTTCGGGCCGAGGTCAGAGTTCGGGCCGAGGTAGAAGTTCAGGCCGAGGTTGAAGTTCGGGCCGAAAATGAAGTTCGGGCCGGGAACAGTGAAGAGTTCGGGCCGAACTCATTCTTGGCAGTGACGAACGAACCAGCTATTTTGGTTACTCGTGGGCGTGAAACGGACACCCGAGCTAAAAGTTATGGATGTTTTAGTATAGCACCTTTTGTCACACAATCTTGGATATTGAAGAGTTCGGGCCGAAGAGGGATGTTCGGGCCGAAGTGGTGTTCGGGCCGAAGTGGGATGTTCGGGCCGAAGTGGTGTTCGGGCCGAAGTTCGGTGTTCGGGCCGAGGATGATGTTCGGGCCGAGGTTGAAGTTCGGCCGAGGTCAGAGTTCGGGCCGAGTTTGAAGTTCGGGCCGAGGTTGAAGTTCGGGCGAAAAATTAAGTTCGGGCCGGGAACAGTGCAGAGTTAGGGCCGAACTTGTTCTTGGTAGTGACGAACAAACCAGCTATTTTGGTTACTCGTGGGCGTGAAACGCACACCCGAGCTGAAAGTTATGAATGTTTTAGTATAGCACATTTTGTCACACAATCTTGGATATTGAAGAGTTCGGGCCGAAGAGGGATGTTCGGGCCGAAGTGGTGTTTGGGCCGAAGTGGGATGTTCGGGCCGAAGTGGTGTTCGGGCCGAAGTTCGGTGTTCAGGCCGAGGATGATATTCGGGCCGAGGTTGAAGTTCGGGCCGAGGTCGGAGTTCGGGCCGAGGTTGAAGTTCGGGCTAAAAATTAAGTTCGGGCCGGGAACAGTGCAGAGTTAGGGCCGAACTTGTTCTTGGTAGTGACGAACGAACCATCTATTTTGGTTACTCGTGGGCGTGAAATGGACACCCGAGCTGAAAGTTATGAATGTTTTAGTATAGCACCTTTTGTCACACAATCTTGGATATTGAAGAGTTCGGGCCGAAGAGGGATGTTCGGGCCGAAGTGGTGTTCGGGCCGAAGTGGGATGTTCGGGCCGAAGTGATGTTCAGGCCGAAGTTCGGTGTTCGGGCCGAGGATGATGTTCGGGCCGAGGTTGAAGTTCGGGCCGAGGTCGGAGTTCGGGTCGAGTTTGAAGTTCGGGCCGAGGTTGAAGTTCGGGCCGAAAATGAAGTTCGGGCCGGGAACAGTGAAGAGTTCGGGCCGAACTTGTTCTTGGTAGTGACGAACGACCAGCTATTTTGGTTACTCGTGGGCGTGAAACGGACACCCGAGATGAAAGTTATGAATGTTTTAGTATAGCACCTTTTGTCACACAATCTTGGATATTGAAGAGTTCGGGCCGAAGAGGGATGTTCGGGCCGAAGTGGGATGTTCGGGCCGAAGTGGTGTTCGGGCCGAAGTGGTGTTCGGGCCGAAGTTCGGTGTTCGGGCCGAGGATGGAGTTCGGGCAGGTCGGAGTTCGGGCCGATGTTGAAGTTCCGGGCCGATGTTGAAGTTCAGGCCGAAAATGAAGTTCGGTCCGGGAATAGTGAAGAGTTCGGGCCGAACTTGTTCTTGGCAGTGACGAACGAACCAGCTATTTTGGTTACTCGTGGGCGTGAAACGGACACCCGAGCTGAAAGTTATGAATGTTTTAGTATAGCACCTTTTGTCACACAATCTTCGATATTGAAGAGTTCGGGCCGACGTGGTGTTCGGGCCGAAGTGGTGTTCGGGCCGAAGTGGGATGTTCGGGCCAAAGTGGTGTTCGGGCCGAAGTGGTGTTCGGGCCGAAGTTCGGTGTTCGGGCCGTGGATAATGTTCGGGCCGAGGTTGAAGTTCGGGCCGAGGTCAGAGTTCGGGCCGAGGTAGAAGTTCAGGCCGAGGTTGAAGTTCGGGCCGAAAATGAAGTTCGGGCCGGGAACAGTGAAGAGTTCGGGCCGAACTCATTCTTGGCAGTGACGAACGAACCAGCTATTTTGGTTACTCGTGGGCGTGAAACGGACACCCGAGCTAAAAGTTATGGATGTTTTAGTATAGCACCTTTTGTCACACAATCTTGGATATTGAAGAGTTCGGGCCGAAGAGGGATGTTCGGGCCGAAGTGGTGTTCGGGCCGAAGTGGGATGTTCGGGCCGAAGTGGTGTTCGGGCCGAAGTTCGGTGTTCGGGCCGAGGATGATGTTCGGGCCGAGGTTGAAGTTCGGCCGAGGTCAGAGTTCGGGCCGAGTTTGAAGTTCGGGCCGAGGTTGAAGTTCGGGCGAAAAATTAAGTTCGGGCCGGGAACAGTGCAGAGTTAGGGCCGAACTTGTTCTTGGTAGTGACGAACAAACCAGCTATTTTGGTTACTCGTGGGCGTGAAACGCACACCCGAGCTGAAAGTTATGAATGTTTTAGTATAGCACATTTTGTCACACAATCTTGGATATTGAAGAGTTCGGGCCGAAGAGGGATGTTCGGGCCGAAGTGGTGTTTGGGCCGAAGTGGGATGTTCGGGCCGAAGTGGTGTTCGGGCCGAAGTTCGGTGTTCAGGCCGAGGATGATATTCGGGCCGAGGTTGAAGTTCGGGCCGAGGTCGGAGTTCGGGCCGAGGTTGAAGTTCGGGCTAAAAATTAAGTTCGGGCCGGGAACAGTGCAGAGTTAGGGCCGAACTTGTTCTTGGTAGTGACGAACGAACCATCTATTTTGGTTACTCGTGGGCGTGAAATGGACACCCGAGCTGAAAGTTATGAATGTTTTAGTATAGCACCTTTTGTCACACAATCTTGGATATTGAAGAGTTCGGGCCGAAGAGGGATGTTCGGGCCGAAGTGGTGTTCGGGCCGAAGTGGGATGTTCGGGCCGAAGTGATGTTCAGGCCGAAGTTCGGTGTTCGGGCCGAGGATGATGTTCGGGCCGAGGTTGAAGTTCGGGCCGAGGTCGGAGTTCGGGTCGAGTTTGAAGTTCGGGCCGAGGTTGAAGTTCGGGCCGAAAATGAAGTTCGGGCCGGGAACAGTGAAGAGTTCGGGCCGAACTTGTTCTTGGTAGTGACGAACGACCAGCTATTTTGGTTACTCGTGGGCGTGAAACGGACACCCGAGATGAAAGTTATGAATGTTTTAGTATAGCACCTTTTGTCACACAATCTTGGATATTGAAGAGTTCGGGCCGAAGAGGGATGTTCGGGCCGAAGTGGGATGTTCGGGCCGAAGTGGTGTTCGGGCCGAAGTGGTGTTCGGGCCGAAGTTCGGTGTTCGGGCCGAGGATGGAGTTCGGGCAGGTCGGAGTTCGGGCCGATGTTGAAGTTCCGGGCCGATGTTGAAGTTCAGGCCGAAAATGAAGTTCGGTCCGGGAATAGTGAAGAGTTCGGGCCGAACTTGTTCTTGGCAGTGACGAACGAACCAGCTATTTTGGTTACTCGTGGGCGTGAAACGGACACCCGAGCTGAAAGTTATGAATGTTTTAGTATAGCACCTTTTGTCACACAATCTTCGATATTGAAGAGTTCGGGCCGACGTGGTGTTCGGGCCGAAGTGGTGTTCGGGCCGAAGTGGGATGTTCGGGCCAAAGTGGTGTTCGGGCCGAAGTGGTGTTCGGGCCGAAGTTCGGTGTTCGGGCCGTGGATAATGTTCGGGCCGAGGTTGAAGTTCGGGCCGAGGTCAGAGTTCGGGCCGAGGTAGAAGTTCAGGCCGAGGTTGAAGTTCGGGCCGAAAATGAAGTTCGGGCCGGGAACAGTGAAGAGTTCGGGCCGAACTCATTCTTGGCAGTGACGAACGAACCAGCTATTTTGGTTACTCGTGGGCGTGAAACGGACACCCGAGCTAAAAGTTATGGATGTTTTAGTATAGCACCTTTTGTCACACAATCTTGGATATTGAAGAGTTCGGGCTGAAGAGGGATGATCGGGCCGAAGTGGGATGTTCGGGCCGAAGTGGGTTGTTCGGCCCGAAGTGGTGTTCGGGCCGAAGTTCGGTGTTCGGGCCGAGGATGATGTTCGGGCCGAGGTTGAAGTTCGTGCCGAGGTCGGAGTTCGGGCCGAGGTTGAAGTTCGGGCCGAGGTTGAAGTTCGGGCCGAAAATCAGGTTCGGGCCGGGAACAGTGAAGAGTTCGGGCCGAACTTGTTCTTGGCAGTGACGAACGACCAGCTATTTTGGTTACTCATGGGCGTGAAACGGACACCCGAGCTGAAAGTTATGAATGTTTTAGTATAGCACCTTTTGTCACACAATCTTGGATATTGAAGAGTTCGGGCCGAAGAGGGATGTTCGGGCCGAAGTGGTGTTCGGGCCGAAGTGGGATGTTCGGGCCGAAGTGGTGTTCGGGCCGAAGTGGTGTTCGGGCCGAAGTTCGGTGTTCGGGCCGAGGATGATGTTCGGGCCGAGGTTGAAGTTCGGGCCGAGGTCGGAGTTCGGGCCGAGGTTGAAGTTCGGGCCGAGGTTGAAGTTCGGGCCGAAAATGAAGTTCGGGCCGGGAACAGTGAAGAGTTCGGGCCGAACTTGTTCTTGGTAGTGACGAACGACCAGCTATTTTGGTTACTCGTGGGCGTGAAACGGACACCCGAGCTGAAAGTTATGAATGTTTTAGTATAGCACCTTTTGTCACACAATCTTGGATATTGAAGAGTTCGGGCCGAAGAGGGATGTTCGGGCCGAAGTGGGATGTTCGGGCCGAAGTGGTGTTCGGGCCGAAGTGGTGTTCGGGCCGAAGTTCGGTGTTCGGGCCGAGGATGGAGTTCGGGCAGGTCGGAGTTCGGGCCGATGTTGAAGTTCCGGGCCGAGGTTGAAGTTCAGGCCGAAAATGAAGTTCGGTCCGGGAATAGTGAAGAGTTCGGGCCGAACTTTTTCTTGGCAGTGACGAACGAACCAGCTATTTTGGTTACTCGTGGGCGTGAAACGGACACCCGAGCTGAAAGTTATGAATGTTTTAGTATAGCACCTTTTGTCACACAATCTTCGATATTGAAGAGTTCGGGCCGAAGTGGTGTTCGGGCCGAAGTGGTGTTCGGGCCGAAGTGGGATGTTCGGGCCAAAGTGGTGTTCGGGACGAAGTGGTGTTCGGGCCGAAGTTCGGTGTTCGGGCCGTGGATAATGTTCGGGCCGAGGTTGAAGTTCGGGCCGAGGTCAGAGTTCGGGCCGAGGTTGAAGTTCAGGCCGAGGTTGAAGTTCGGGCCGAAAATGAAGTTCGGGCCGGGAACAGTGAAGAGTTCGGGCCGAACATATTCTTGGCAGTGACGAACGAACCAGCTATTTTGGTTACTCGTGGGCGTGAAACGGACACCCGAGCTAAAAGTTATGGATGTTTTAGTATAGCACCTTTTGTCACACAATCTTGGATATTGAAGAGTTCGGGCTGAAGAGGGATGTTCGGGCCGAAGTGGGATGTTCGGGCCGAAGTGGGTTGTTCGGCCCGAAGTGGTGTTCGGGCCGAAGTTCGGTGTTCGGGCCGATGATGATGTTCGGGCCGAGGTTGAAGTTCGTGCCGAGGTCGGAGTTCGGGCCGAGGTTGAAGTTCGGGCCGAGGTTGAAGTTCGGGCCGAAAATCAGGTTCGGGCCGGGAACAGTGAAGAGTTCGGGCCGAACTTGTTCTTGGCAGTGACGAACGACCAGCTATTTTGGTTACTCATGGGCGTGAAACGGACACCCGAGCTGAAAGTTATGAATGTTTTAGTATAGCACCTTTTGTCACACAATCTTGGATATTGAAGAGTTCGGGCCGAAGAGGGATGTTCGGGCCGAAGTGGTGTTCGGGCCGAAGTGGGATGTTCGGGCCGAAGTGGTGTTCGGGCCGAAGTGGTGTTCGGGCCGAAGTTCGGTGTTCGGGCCGAGGATGATGTTCGGGCCGAGGTTGAAGTTCGGGCCGAGGTCGGAGTTCGGGCCGAGGTTGAAGTTCGGGCCGAGGTTGAAGTTCGGGCCGAAAATGAAGTTCGGTCCGGGATCAGCGAAGAGTTCGGGCCGAACTTGTTCTTGGCAGTGACGAACGAACCAGCTATTTTGGTTACTCGTGGGTGTGAAATGGACACCCGAGCTGAAAGTTATGAATGTTTTAGTATACCACCTTTTGTCACACAATCTTGGATAATGAAGAGTTCGGGCCGAAGAGGGATGTTCGGGCCGAAGTGGTGTTCGGGCCGAAGTGGGATGTTCGGGCCGAAGTGGTGTTCGGGCCGAAGTTCGGTGTTCGGGCCGAGGATGATGTTCGGGCCGAGGTTGAAGTTCGGCCGAGGTCAGAGTTCGGGCCGAGTTTGAAGTTCGGGCCGAGGTTGAAGTTCGGGCGAAAAATTAAGTTCGGGCCGGGAACAGTGCAGAGTTAGGGCCGAACTTGTTCTTGGTAGTGACGAACAAACTAGCTATTTTGGTTACTCGTGGGCGTGAAACGCACACCCGAGCTGAAAGTTATGAATGTTTTAGTATAGCACATTTTGTCACACAATCTTGGATATTGAAGAGTTCGGGCCGAAGAGGGATGTTCGGGCCGAAGTGGTGTTTGGGCCGAAGTGGGATGTTCGGGCCGAAGTGGTGTTCGGGCCGAAGTTCGGTGTTCAGGCCGAGGATGATATTCGGGCCGAGGTTGAAGTTCGGGCCGAGGTCGGAGTTCGGGCCGAGGTTGAAGTTCGGGCTAAAAATTAAGTTCGGGCCGGGAACAGTGCAGAGTTAGGGCCGAACTTGTTCTTGGTAGTGACGAACGAACCATCTATTTTGGTTACTCGTGGGCGTGAAATGGACACCCGAGCTGAAAGTTATGAATGTTTTAGTATAGCACCTTTTGTCACACAATCTTGGATATTGAAGAGTTCGGGCCGAAGAGGGATGTTCGGGCCGAAGTGGTGTTCGGGCCGAAGTGGGATGTTCGGGCCGAAGTGATGTTCAGGCCGAAGTTCGGTGTTCGGGCCGAGGATGATGTTCGGGCCGAGGTTGAAGTTCGGGCCGAGGTCGGAGTTCGGGTCGAGGTTGAAGTTCGGGCCGAGGTTGAAGTTCGGGCCGAAAATGAAGTTCGGGCCGGGAACAGTGAAGAGTTCGGGCCGAACTTGTTCTTGGTAGTGACGAACGACCAGCTATTTTGGTTACTCGTGGGCGTGAAACGGACACCCGAGATGAAAGTTATGAATGTTTTAGTATAGCACCTTTTGTCACACAATCTTGGATATTGAAGAGTTCGGGCCGAAGAGGGATGTTCGGGCCGAAGTGGGATGTTCGGGCCGAAGTGGTGTTCGGGCCGAAGTGGTGTTCGGGCCGAAGTTCGGTGTTCGGGCCGAGGATGGAGTTCGGGCAGGTCGGAGTTCGGGCCGATGTTGAAGTTCCGGGCCGATGTTGAAGTTCAGGCCGAAAATGAAGTTCGGTCCGGGAATAGTGAAGAGTTCGGGCCGAACTTGTTCTTGGCAGTGACGAACGAACCAGCTATTTTGGTTACTCGTGGGCGTGAAACGGACACCCGAGCTGAAAGTTATGAATGTTTTAGTATAGCACCTTTTGTCACACAATCTTCGATATTGAAGAGTTCGGGCCGACGTGGTGTTCGGGCCGAAGTGGTGTTCGGGCCGAAGTGGGATGTTCGGGCCAAAGTGGTGTTCGGGCCGAAGTGGTGTTCGGGCCGAAGTTCGGTGTTCGGGCCGTGGATAATGTTCGGGCCGAGGTTGAAGTTCGGGCCGAGGTCAGAGTTCGGGCCGAGGTAGAAGTTCAGGCCGAGGTTGAAGTTCGGGCCGGAAATGAAGTTCGGGCCGGGAACAGTGAAGAGTTTTGGCCGAACTCATTCTTGGCAGTGACGAACGAACCAGCTATTTTGGTTACTCGTGGGCGTGAAACGGACACCCGAGCTAAAAGTTATGGATGTTTTAGTATAGCACCTTTTGTCACACAATCTTGGATATTGAAGAGTTCGGGCTGAAGAGGGATGATCGGGCCGAAGTGGGATGTTCGGGCCGAAGTGGGTTGTTCGGCCCGAAGTGGTGTTCGGGCCGAAGTTCGGTGTTCGGGCCGAGGATGATGTTTGGGCCGAGGTTGAAGTTCGTGCCGAGGTCGGAGTTCGGGCCGAGGTTGAAGTTCGGGCCGAGGTTGAAGTTCGGGCCGAAAATCAGGTTCGGGCCGGGAACAGTGAAGAGTTCGGGCCGAACTTGTTCTTGGCAGTGACGAACGACCAGCTATTTTGGTTACTCATGGGCGTGAAACGGACACCCGAGCTGAAAGTTATGAATGTTTTAGTATAGCACCTTTTGTCACACAATCTTGGATATTGAAGAGTTCGGGCCGAAGAGGGATGTTCGGGCCGAAGTGGTGTTCGGGCCGAAGTGGGATGTTCGGGCCGAAGTGGTGTTCGGGCCGAAGTGGTGTTCGGGCCGAAGTTCGGTGTTCGGGCCGAGGATGATGTTCGGGCCGAGGTTGAAGTTCGGGCCGAGGTCGGAGTTCGGGCCGAGGTTGAAGTTCGGGCCGAGGTTGAAGTTCGGGCCGAAAATGAAGTTCGGTCCGGGATCAGCGAATAGTTCGGGCCGAACTTGTTCTTGGCAGTGACGAACGAACCAGCTATTTTGGTTACTCGTGGGTGTGAAACGGACACCCGAGCTGAAAGTTATGAATGTTTTAGTATACCACCTTTTGTCACACAATCTTGGATAATGAAGAGTTCGGGCCGAAGAGGGATGTTCGGGCCGAAGTGGTGTTCGGGCCGAAGTGGGATGTTCGGGCCGAAGTGGTGTTCGGGCCGAGGATGATGTTCGGGCCGAGGTTGAAGTTCGGCCGAGGTCAGAGTTCGGGCCGAGGTTGAAGTTCGGGCCGAGGTTGAAGTTCGGGCGAAAAATTAAGTTCGGGCCGGGAACAGTGCAGAGTTAGGGCCGAACTTGTTCTTGGTAGTGACGAACAAACCAGCTATTTTGGTTACTCGTGGGCGTGAAACGCACACCCGAGCTGAAAGTTATGAATGTTTTAGTATAGCACATTTTGTCACACAATCTTGGATATTGAAGAGTTCGGGCCGAAGAGGGATGTTCGGGCCGAAGTGGTGTTTGGGCCGAAGTGGGATGTTCGGGCCGAAGTGGTGTTCGGGCCGAAGTTCGGTGTTAAGGCCGAGGATGATATTCGGGCCGAGGTTGAAGTTCGGGCCGAGGTCGGAGTTCGGGCCGAGGTTGAAGTTCGGGCTAAAAATTAAGTTCGGGCCGGGAACAGTGCAGAGTTAGGGCCGAACTTGTTCTTGGTAGTGACGAACGAACCATCTATTTTGGTTACTCGTGGGCGTGAAATGGACACCCGAGCTGAAAGTTATGAATGTTTTAGTATAGCACCTTTTGTCACACAATCTTGGATATTGAAGAGATCGGGCCGAAAAGGGATGTTCGGGCCGAAGTGGTGTTCGGGCCGAAGTGGGATGTTCGGGCCGAAGTGATGTTCAGGCCGAAGTTCGGTGTTCGGGCCGAGGATGATGTTCGGGCCGAGGTTGAAGTTCGGGCCGAGGTCGGAGTTCGGGCCGAGGTTGAAGTTCGGGCCGAGGTTGAAGTTCGGGCCGAAAATGAAGTTCGGGCCGGGAACAGTGAAGAGTTGGTGCCGAACTTGTTCTTGGCAGTGACGACCGAACCAGCTATTTTGGTTACTCGTGGGCGTGAAACGGACACCCGAGCTGAAAGTTATGAATGTTTTAGTATAGCACCTTTCGTCACACAATCTTGGATATTGAAAAGTTCGGGCCGAAGAGGGATGTTCGGGCCGAAGTGGTGTTCGGGCCGAAGTGGTGTTCGGGCCGAAGTGGTGTTCGGGCCGAAGTGGTGTTCGGGCCGAAGTTCGGTGTTCGGGCCGAGGATGATGTTCGGGCCGAGGTTGAAGTTCGGGCCGAGGTCGGAGTTCGGGCCGAGGTTGAAGTTCGGGCCGAGGTTGAAGTTCGGGCCGAAAATGAAGTTCGGGCCGGGAACAGTGAAGAGTTCGGGCCGAACTTGTTCTTGGCAGTGACGAATGAACCAGCTATTTTGGTTACTCGTGGGCGTGAAACGGACACCCGAGCTGAAAGTTATGAATGTTTTAGTATAACACCTTTTGTCACACAATCTTGGATATTGAAGAGTTCGGGCCGAAGAGGGATGTTCGGGCCGAAGTGGTGTTCGGGCCGAGGTGGAATGTTCGGTCCGAAGTGGTGTTCGGGCCGAAGTTCGGTGTTCGGGCCGAGGATGATATTCGGGCCGGGGTTGAAGTTCGGGCTGAGGTTGAAGTTCGGGCCGAGGTTGAAGTTCGGGCAGAAAATGAAGTTCGGGCCGGGAACAGTGAAGAGTTCGGGCCGAACTTGTTCTTGGCAGTGACGAACGAACCAGCTATTTTGGTTACTCGTGGGCGTGAAACGGACACCCGAGCTGAAAGTTATGAACGTTTTAGTATAACACCTTTTGTCACACAATCATGGATATTGAAGAGTTCGGGCCGAAGAGGGATGTTCGGGCCGAAGTGGTGTTCGGGCCGAAGTGGGATGTTCGGGCCGAAGTGGTGTTCGGGCCGAAGTGGTGTTCGAGTCGAAGTTCGGTGTTCGGGCCGAGGATGATGTTCGGGCCGAGGTTGAAGTTCGGGCCGAGGTCAGAGTTCGGGCCGAGGTTGAAGTTCAGGCCGAGGTTGAAGTTCGGGCCGAAAATAAAGTTCGGGCCGGGAACAGTGAAGAGTTCGGGCCGAACTTGTTCTTGGCAGTGACGAACGAACCAGCTATTTTGGTTACTCGTGGGCGCGAAACGGACACCCGAGCTGAAAGTTATGGATGTTTTAGTATAGCTCCTTTTGTCACACAATCTTGGATATTGAAGAGTTCGGGCCGAAGAGGGATGTTCGGGCCGAAGTGGTGTTCGGGCCGAAGTGGGATGTTCGGGCCGAAGTGATGTTCAGGCAGAAGTTCGGTGTTCGGGCCGAGGATGATGTTCGGGCCGAGGTTGAAGTTCGGGCCGAGGTCGGAGTTCGGGCCGAGGTTGAATTTCGGGCCGAGGTTGAAGTTCGGGCCGAAAATGAAGTTCGGGCCGGGAACAGTGAAGAGTTGGTGCCGAACTTGTTCTTGGCAGTGACGACCGAACCAGCTATTTTGGTTACTCGTGGGCGTGAAACGGACACCCGAGCTGAAAGTTATGAATGTTTTAGTATAGCACCTTTCGTCACACAATCTTGGATATTGAAAAGTTCGGGCCGAAGAGGGATGTTCGGGCCGAAGTGGTGTTCGGGCCGAAGTGGTGTTCGGGCCGAAGTGGTGTTCGGGCCGAAGTTCGGTGTTCGGGCCGAGGATGATGTTCGGGCCGAGGTTGAAGTTCGGGCCGAGGTCGGAGTTCGGGCCGAGGTTGAAGTTCGGGCCGAGGTTGAAGTTCGGGCCGAAAATGAAGTTCGGGCCGGGAACAGTGAAGAGTTCGGGCCGAACTTGTTCTTGGCAGTGACGAATGAACCAGCTATTTTGGTTACTCGTGGGCGTCAAACGGACACCCGAGCTGAAAGTTATGAATGTTTTAGTATAACACCTTTTGTCACACAATCTTGGATATTGAAGAGTTCGGGCCGAAGAGGGATGTTCGGGCCGAAGTGGTGTTCGGGCCGAGGTGGAATGTTCGGTCCGAAGTGGTGTTCGGGCCGAAGTTCGGTGTTCGGGCCGAGGATGATATTCGGGCCGGGGTTGAAGTTCGGGCTGAGGTTGAAGTTCGGGCCGAGGTTGAAGTTCGGGCAGAAAATGAAGTTCGGGCCGGGAACAGTGAAGAGTTCGGGCCGAACTTGTTCTTGGCAGTGACGAACGAACCAGCTATTTTGGTTACTCGTGGGCGTGAAACGGACACCCGAGCTGAAAGTTATGAACGTTTTAGTATAACACCTTTTGTCACACAATCATGGATATTGAAGAGTTCGGGCCGAAGAGGGATGTTCGGGCCGAAGTGGTGTTCGGGCCGAAGTGGGATGTTCGGGCCGAAGTGGTGTTCGGGCCGAAGTGGTGTTCGAGTCGAAGTTCGGTGTTCGGGCCGAGGATGATGTTCGGGCCGAGGTTGAAGTTCGGGCCGAGGTCAGAGTTCGGGCCGAGGTTGAAGTTCAGGCCGAGGTTGAAGTTCGGGCCGAAAATAAAGTTCGGGCCGGGAACAGTGAAGAGTTCGGGCCGAACTTGTTCTTGGCAGTGACGAACGAACCAGCTATTTTGGTTACTCGTGGGCGCGAAACGGACACCCGAGCTGAAAGTTATGGATGTTTTAGTATAGCTCCTTTTGTCACACAATCTTGGATATTGAAGAGTTCGGGCCGAAGAGGGATGTTCGGGCCGAAGTGGTGTTCGGGCCGAAGTTCGGTGTTCGGGCCGAGGATGATGTTCGGGCCGAGGTTAAAGTTCGGGCCGAGGTCGGAGTTCGGGCCGAGGTTGAAGTTCAGGCCGAGGTTGAAGTTCGGGCCGAAAATGAAGTTCGGGCCGGGAACATTGAAGAGTTCGGGCCGAACTTGTTCTTGGCAGTGACGAACGAAGCAGCTATTTTGGTTACTCGTGGGCGTGAAACGGACACCCGAGCTGAAAGTTATGAATGTTTTAGTATAGCACCTTTTGTCACACAATCTTGGATATTGAAGAGTTCGGGCCGAAGAGGGATGTTCGGGCCGAAGTGGTGTTCGGGCCGAAGTGGGATGTTCGGGCCGAAGTGGTGTTCGGGCCGAAGTTCGGTGTTCGGGCCGAGGATGATGTTCGGGCCGAGGTTGAAGTTCGGGCCGAGGTCGGAGTTCGGGCCGAGTTTGAAGTTCGGGCCGAAAATGAAGTTGGGGCCGGGAACAGCGAAGAGTTCGGGCCTAACTTGTTCTTGGCAGTGATGAACGAACCAGCTATTTTGGTTACTCGTGGGCGTGAAACGGACACCCGAGTTGAAAGTTATGAATGTTTTAGTATACCACCTTTTGTCACACAATCTTGGGTATTGAAGAGTTCGGGCCGAAGTGATGTTCGGGCCGAAGTTCGGTGTTCGGGCTGAGGATGATGTTCGGGCCGAGGTTGAAGTTTGGGCCGAGGTCGGAGTTCGGGCCGAGGTTGAAGTTCGGGCCGAGGTTGAAGTTCGGGCCGAAAATTAAGTTCGGGCCGGGAACAGTGCAGAGTTAGGGCCGAACTTGTTCTTGGCAGTGACGAACGAACCAGCTATTTTGGTTACTCGTGGGCATGAAACGGACACCCGAGCTGAAAGTTTTGAATGTTTTAGTATAGCACCTTTTGTCACACAATCTTGGATATTGAAGAGTTCAGGCCGAAGAGGGATGTTCGGGCCGAAGTGGTGTTCGGGCCGAAGTGGGATGTTCGGACCGAAGTGGTGTTCGGGCCGAAGTGGTGTTCGGGCCGAAGTTCGGTGTTCGGGCCGAGGATGATGTTCGGGCCGAGGTTGAAGTTCGGGCCGAGGTCGGAGTTCGGGCCGAGGTTGAAGTTCGGGCCGAGGTTGAAGTTCGAGCCGGGAACAGCGAAGAGTTCGGGCCTAACTTATTCTTGGCAGTGACGAACGAACTAGCTATTTTGGTTACTCGTGGGCGTGAAACGGACACCCGAGTTGAAAGTTATGAATGTTTTAGTATACCACCTTTTGTCACACAATCTTGGATATTGAAGAGTTCGGGCCGAAGAGGGATGTTCGGGCCGAAGTGGTGTTCGGGCCGAAGTTCGGTGTTCGGGCTGAGGATGATGTTCGGGCCGAGGTTGATGTTTGGGCCGAGGTCGGAGTTCGGGCCGAGGTTGAAGTTCGGGCCAAGGTTGAAGTTCGGGCCGAAAATTAAGTTCGGGCCGGGAACAGTGCAGAGTTAGGGCCGAACTTGTTCTTGGCAGTGACGAACGAACCAGCTATTTTGGTTACTCGTGGACGTGAAACGGACACCCGAGCTGAAAGTTATGAATGTTTTAGTATAGCACCTTTTGTCACACAATCTTGGATATTGAAGAGTTCGGGCCGAAGAGGAATGTTCGGGCCGAAGTGGTGTTCGGGCCGAAGTGGGATGTTCGGGCCGAAGTGGTGTTCGGGCCGAAGTGGTGTTCGGGCCGAGGTTCGGTGTTCGGGCCGAGGATGTTGTTCGGGCCGAGGTTGAAGTTCGGGCCGAGGTCGGAGTTCGGGCCGAGGTTGAAGTTCGGGCCGAGGTTGAAGTTCGAGCCGGGAACAGCGAAGAGTTCGGGCCTAACTTGTTCTTGGCAGTGACGAACGAACCAGCTATTTTGGTTACTCGTGGGCGTGAAACGAACACCCGAGTTGAAAGTTATGAATGTTTTAGTATACCACCTTTTGTCACACAATCTTGGATATTGAAGAGTTCGGGCCGAAGAGGGATGTTCGGGCCGAAGTTCGGTGTTCGGGCTGAGGATGATGTTCGGGCCGAGGTTGAAGTTTGGGCCGAGGTCGAAGTTCGGGCCGAGGTTGAAGTTCGGGCCGAGGTTGAAGTTCGGGCCGAAAATTAAGTTCGGGCCGGGAACAGTGAAGAGTTGGTGCCGAACTTGTTCTTGGCAGTGACGACCGAACCAGCTATTTTGGTTACTCGTGGGCGTGAAACGGACACCCGAGCTGAAAGTTATGAATGTTTTAGTATAGCACCTTTCGTCACACAATCTTGGATATTGAAAAGTTCGGGCCGAAGAGGGATGTTCGGGCCGAAGTGGTGTTCGGGCCGAAGTGGTGTTCGGGCCGAAGTGGTGTTCGGGCCGAAGTTCGGTGTTCGGGCCGAGGATGATGTTCGGGCCGAGGTTGAAGTTCGGGCCGAGGTCGGAGTTCGGGCCGAGGTTGAAGTTCGGGCCGAGGTTGAAGTTCGGGCCGAAAATGAAGTTCGGGCCGGGAACAGTGAAGAGTTCGGGCCGAACTTGTTCTTGGCAGTGACGAATGAACCAGCTATTTTGGTTACTCGTGGGCGTGAAACGGACACCCGAGCTGAAAGTTATGAATGTTTTAGTATAACACCTTTTGTCACACAATCTTGGATATTGAAGAGTTCGGGCCGAAGAGGGATGTTCGGGCCGAAGTGGTGTTCGGGCCGAGGTGGAATGTTCGGTCCGAAGTGGTGTTCGGGCCGAAGTTCGGTGTTCGGGCCGAGGATGATATTCGGGCCGGGGTTGAAGTTCGGGCTGAGGTTGAAGTTCGGGCCGAGGTTGAAGTTCGGGCAGAAAATGAAGTTCGGGCCGGGAACAGTGAAGAGTTCGGGCCGAACTTGTTCTTGGCAGTGACGAACGAACCAGCTATTTTGGTTACTCGTGGGCGTGAAACGGACACCCGAGCTGAAAGTTATGAACGTTTTAGTATAACACCTTTTGTCACACAATCATGGATATTGAAGAGTTCGGGCCGAAGAGGGATGTTCGGGCCGAAGTGGTGTTCGGGCCGAAGTGGGATGTTCGGGCCGAAGTGGTGTTCGGGCCGAAGTGGTGTTCGAGTCGAAGTTCGGTGTTCGGGCCGAGGATGATGTTCGGGCCGAGGTTGAAGTTCGGGCCGAGGTCAGAGTTCGGGCCGATGTTGAAGTTCAGGCCGAGGTTGAAGTTCGGGCCGAAAATAAAGTTCGGGCCGGGAACAGTGAAGAGTTCGGGCCGAACTTGTTCTTGGCAGTGACGAACGAACCAGCTATTTTGGTTACTCGTGGGCGCGAAACGGACACCCGAGCTGAAAGTTATGGATGTTTTAGTATAGCTCCTTTTGTCACACAATCTTGGATATTGAAGAGTTCGGGCCGAAGAGGGATGTTCGGGCCGAAGTGATGTTCGGGCCGAAGTTCGGTGTTCGGGCCGAGGATGATGTTCGGGCCGAGGTTAAAGTTCGGGCCGAGGTCGGAGTTCGGGCCGAGGTTGAAGTTCAGGCCGAGGTTGAAGTTCGGGCCGAAAATGAAGTTCGGGCCGGGAACATTGAAGAGTTCGGGCCGAACTTGTTCTTGGCAGTGACGAACGAAGCAGCTATTTTGGTTACTCGTGGGCGTGAAACGGACACCCGAGCTGAAAGTTATGAATGTTTTAGTATAGCACCTTTTGTCACACAATCTTGGATATTGAAGAGTTCGGGCCGAAGAGGGATGTTCGGGCCGAAGTGGTGTTCGGGCCGAAGTGGGATGTTCGGGCCGAAGTGGTGTTCGGGCCGAAGTTCGGTGTTCGGGCCGAGGATGATGTTCGGGCCGAGGTTGAAGTTCGGGCCGAGGTCGGAGTTCGGGCCGAGTTTGAAGTTCGGGCCGAAAATGAAGTTGGGGCCGGGAACAGCGAAGAGTTCGGGCCTAACTTGTTCTTGGCAGTGATGAACGAACCAGCTATTTTGGTTACTCGTGGGCGTGAAACGGACACCCGAGTTGAAAGTTATGAATGTTTTAGTATACCACCTTTTGTCACACAATCTTGGGTATTGAAGAGTTCGGGCCGAAGTGATGTTCGGGCCGAAGTTCGGTGTTCGGGCTGAGGATGATGTTCGGGCCGAGGTTGAAGTTTGGGCCGAGGTCGGAGTTCGGGCCGAGGTTGAAGTTCGGGCCGAGGTTGAAGTTCGGGCCGAAAATTAAGTTCGGGCCGGGAACAGTGCAGAGTTAGGGCCGAACTTGTTCTTGGCAGTGACGAACGAACCAGCTATTTTGGTTACTCGTGGGCATGAAACGGACACCCGAGCTGAAAGTTTTGAATGTTTTAGTATAGCACCTTTTGTCACACAATCTTGGATATTGAAGAGTTCAGGCCGAAGAGGGATGTTCGGGCCGAAGTGGTGTTCGGGCCGAAGTGGGATGTTCGGACCGAAGTGGTGTTCGGGCCGAAGTGGTGTTCGGGCCGAAGTTCGGTGTTCGGGCCGAGGATGATGTTCGGGCCGAGGTTGAAGTTCGGGCCGAGGTCGGAGTTCGGGCCGAGGTTGAAGTTCGGGCCGAGGTTGAAGTTCGAGCCGGGAACAGCGAAGAGTTCGGGCCTAACTTATTCTTGGCAGTGACGAACGAACTAGCTATTTTGGTTACTCGTGGGCGTGAAACGGACACCCGAGTTGAAAGTTATGAATGTTTTAGTATACCACCTTTTGTCACACAATCTTGGATATTGAAGAGTTCGGGCCGAAGAGGGATGTTCGGGCCGAAGTGGTGTTCGGGCCGAAGTTCGGTGTTCGGGCTGAGGATGATGTTCGGGCCGAGGTTGATGTTTGGGCCGAGGTCGGAGTTCGGGCCGAGGTTGAAGTTCGGGCCAAGGTTGAAGTTCGGGCCGAAAATTAAGTTCGGGCCGGGAACAGTGCAGAGTTAGGGCCGAACTTGTTCTTGGCAGTGACGAACGAACCAGCTATTTTGGTTACTCGTGGGCGTGAAACGGACACCCGAGCTGAAAGTTATGAATGTTTTAGTATAGCACCTTTTGTCACACAATCTTGGATATTGAAGAGTTCGGGCCGAAGAGGAATGTTCGGGCCGAAGTGGTGTTCGGGCCGAAGTGGGATGTTCGGGCCGAAGTGGTGTTCGGGCCGAAGTGGTGTTCGGGCCGAGGTTCGGTGTTCGGGCCGAGGATGTTGTTCGGGCCGAGGTTGAAGTTCGGGCCGAGGTCGGAGTTCGGGCCGAGGTTGAAGTTCGGGCCGAGGTTGAAGTTCGAGCCGGGAACAGCGAAGAGTTCGGGCCTAACTTGTTCTTGGCAGTGACGAACGAACCAGCTATTTTGGTTACTCGTGGGCGTGAAACGAACACCCGAGTTGAAAGTTATGAATGTTTTAGTATACCACCTTTTGTCACACAATCTTGGATATTGAAGAGTTCGGGCCGAAGAGGGATGTTCGGGCCGAAGTTCGGTGTTCGGGCTGAGGATGATGTTCGGGCCGAGGTTGAAGTTTGGGCCGAGGTCGAAGTTCGGGCCGAGGTTGAAGTTCGGGCCGAGGTTGAAGTTCGGGCCGAAAATTAAGTTCGGGCCGGGAACAGTGCAGAGTTAGGGCCGAACTTGTTCTTGGCAGTGACGAACGAACCAGCTATTTTGGTTACTCGTGGGCGTGAAACGGACACCCGAGCTGAAAGTTATGAATGTTTTAGTATAGCACCTTTTGTCACACAATCTTGGATATTGAAGAGTTCGGGCTGAAGAGGGATGTTCGGGTCGAAGTGGTGTTCGGGCCGAAGTGGGATGTTCGGGCCGAAGTGGTGTTGGGCCGAAGTGGTGTTCGGGCCGAAGTTCGGTGTTCGGGCCGAGGATGATGTTCGGGCCGAGGTTGAAGTTCGGGCCGAGGTCGGAGTTCGGGCCGAGGTTGAAGTTCGGGCCGAGGTTGAAGTTCGAGCCGAAAATGAAGTTCGGGCGGGGAACATTGAAGAGTTGGTGCCGAACTTGTTCTTGGCAGTGACGACCGAACCAGCTATTTTGGTTACTCGTGGGCGTGAAACGGACACCCGAGCTGAAAGTTATGAATGTTTTAGTATAGCACCTTTTGTCACACAATCTTGGATATTGAAGAGTTCGGGCCGAAGAGGGATGTTCGGGCCGAAGTGGTGTTCGGACCGAAGTGGGATGTTTGGGCCGAAGTGGTGTTCGGGCCGAAATGGGGTTCGGGCCGAAGTTCGGTGTTCGGGCTGAGGATGATGTTCGGGCCGAGGTTGAAGTTCGGGCCGAGGTCGGAGTTCGGGCCGAAGTTGAAGTTCGGGCCGAGGTTGAAGTTCGGGCCGAAAATGAAGTTCGGGCCGGGAACAGTGCAGAGTTCGGGCCGAACTTGTTCTTGGCAGTGACGAACGAACCAGCTATTTTGGTTACTCGTAGGCGTGAAACGGACACCCAAGCTGAAAGTTATGAATGTTTTAGTATAGCACCTTTTTTCACACAATCTTGGATATTGAAGAGTTCGGGCCGAAGAGGGATGTTCGTGCCGAAGTGGGATGTTCGGGCCGAAGTTGTGTTCGGGCCGAGGATGATGTTCGGGCCGAGGTTGAAGTTCGGGCCGAGGTCGGAGTTCGGGCCGAGGTTGAAGTTCGGGCCGAGGTTGAAGTTCGGGCCGAAAATGAAGTTCGGGCGGGGAACAGTGAAACGTTGGTGCCGAACTTGTTCTTGGCAGTGACGACCGAACCAGCTATTTTGGTTACTTGTGGGCGTGAAACGGACACCCGAGCTGAAAGTTATGAATGTTTTAGTATAACACCTTTTGTCACACAATCTGGGATATTGAAGAGTTCGGGCCGAAGAGGGATGTTCGGGCCGAAGTGGTGTTCGGGCCGAAGTGGGATGTTCGTGCCGAAGCGGTGTTCGGGCCGAAGTGGTGTTCGGGCCGAGGATGATGTTCGGGCCGAGGTTGAAGTTCGGGCCGAGGTCGGAGTTCGGGCCGAGGTCGTAGTTCGGGCCCAGGTTGAAGTTCGGGCCGAGGTTGAAGTTCGGGCCGAAAATGAAGTTCGGGCCGGGAACAGTGAAGAGTTCGGGCCGAACATGTTCTTGGCAGTGACGAACGAACCAGCTATTTTGGTTACTCGTGGGCGTGAAACGGACACCCGAGCTGAAAGTTATGAATGTTTTAGTATAACACCTTTTGTCACACAATCTTGGATATTGAAGAGTTCGGGCCGAAGAGGGATGTTCGGGCCGAAGTGGTGTTCGGGCCGAAGTGGGATGTTCGGGCCGAAGTGGTGTTCGGGCCGAAGTGGTGTTCGGGCCGAAGTTCGGGGTTCGGGCCGAGGATGATGTTCGGGCCGAGGTCGGAGTTCGGGCCGAGGTCGGAGTTCGGGCCGAGGTTGAAGTTCGGGCTGAGGTTCAAGTTCGGGCCGAAAATGAAGTTCGGGCCGGGAACAGTGAAGAGTTCGGGCCGAACTTGTTCTTGGCAGTGACGAACGAACCAGCTATTTGGTTACTCGTGGGCGTGAAACGGACACCCGAGCTGAAAGTTATGAATGTTTTAGTATAGCACCTTTTGTCACACAATCTTGGATATTGATGAGTTCGGGCCGAAGTGGTGTTCGGTCCAAAGTGGGATGTTCGGGCCGAAGTGGTGTTCGAGACGAAGTGGTGTTCGGGCCGAAGTTCGATGTTCGGGCCGAGGATGATGTTCGGGCCGAGGATGGAGTTCGGGCCGAGGTCGGAGTTCGGGCCGAGGTTGAAGTTCGGGCCGAGGTTGAAGTTCGGGCCGAAAATGAAGTTCGGGCCGGGAACAGTGAAGAGTTCGGGCCGAACTTGTTCTTGGCAGTGACGAACGAACCAACTATTTCGTTACTCGTGGGCGGGAAACGGACACCCGAGCTGAAAGTTATGAATGTTTTAGTATAGCACCTTTTGTCACACAATCTTGGATATTGATGAGTTCGGGCCGATGTCGTGTTCGGGCCGAAGTGGGATGTTCGGGCCGAAGTGGTGTTCGGGCCGAAGTGGTGTTCGGGCCGAAGTTCGGGGTTCGGGCCGAGGATGATGTTCGGGCCGAGGTCGGAGTTCGGGCCGAGGTTGAAGTTCGGGCCGAGGTTCAAGTTCGGGCCGAAAATGAAGTTCGGGCCGGGAACAGTGAAGAGTTCGGGCCGAACTTGTTCTTGGCAGTGACGAACGAACCAGCTATTTGGTTACTCGTGGGCGTGAAACGGACACCCGAGCTGAAAGTTATGAATGTTTTAGTATAGCACCTTTTGTCACACAATCTTGGATATTGATGAGTTCGGGCCGAAGTGGTGTTCGGTCCGAAGTGGGATGTTCAGGCTGAAGTGGTGTTCGGGCCGAAGTGGTGTTCGGGCCGAAGTTCTGTGTTCGGGCCGAGGATGATGTTCGGGCCGAGGTTGGAGTTCGGGCCGAGGTCGGAGTTCGGGCCGAGGTTGAAGTTCGGGCCGAGGTTGAAGTTCGGGCCGAAAATGAAGTTCGGGCCGGGAACAGTGATGAGTTCGGGCCGAACTTGTTCTTGGCAGTGACGAACCAGCTATTTTGGTTACTCGTGGGCGTGAAACGGACACCCGAGCTGAAAGTTATGAATGTTTTAGTATAGCACCTTTTGTCACACAGTCTTGGATATTGAAGAGTTCGGGCCGAAGTGGTGTTCGGGCCGAAGTGGGATGTTCGGGCCGAAGTGGTGTTCGGGCCGAAGTTCGGTGTTCGGGCCGAGGATGATGTTCGGGCCGAGGTCGGAGTTCGGGCCGAGGTTGAAGTTCGGGCCGAGGTTGAAGTTCGGGCAGAAAATGAAGTTCGGGCCGGGAACAGTGAAGAGTTCGGGTCGAACTTGTTCTTGGCAGTGACGAATGAACCAGCTATTTTGGTTACTCGTGGGCGTGAAACTGACACCCGAGCTGAAAGTTATGAATGTTTTAGTATAGCACTTTTTGTCACACAATCTTGGATATTGAAGAGTTCGGGCCGAAGAGAGGTGTTCGGGCCGAAGTGGTGTTCGGGCCGAAGTGGGATGTTCGGGCCGAAGTGGTGTTCGGGCCGAAGTGGTGTTCGGGCCGAAGTTCGGTGTTCGGGCCGATGATGATGTTCGGGCCGAGGTTGAAGTTCGGGCCGAGGTCGGAGTTCGGGCCGAGGTCGAAGTTCGGGCCGAGGTTGAAGTTCGGGCCGAGGTTGAAGTTCGGGCCGAAAATGAAGTTCGGGCCGGGAACAGTGAAGACTTCGGGCCAAACTTGTTCTTGGCAGTGACGAACGAACCAACTATTTGGTTACTCGTGGGCGTGAAACGGACACCCGAGCTGAAAGTTATGAATGTTTTAGTATAGCACCTTTTGTCACACAATCTTGGATATTGAAGAGTTCGGGCCGAAGTGGTGTTCGGGCCGAAGTGGGATGTTCGGGCCGAAGTGGTGTTCGGGCCGAAGTTCGGTGTTCGGGCCGAGGATGATGTTCGGGCCGAGGTTGGAGTTCGGGCCGAGGTCGGAGTTCGGGCCGAGGTTGATGTTCGGGCCGAGGTTGAAGTTCGGGCAGAAAATGAAGTTCGGGCCGGGAACAGTGAAGAGTTCGGGTCGAACTTGTTCTTGGCAGTGACGAACGAACGAGCTATTTTGGTTACTCGTGGGCGTGAAACGGACACCCGAGCTGAAAGTTATAAATGTTTTAGTATAGCACCTTTTGTCACACAATCTTGGATATTGAAGAGTTCGGGCCGCAGAGGGATGTTCGGGCCGAAGTGGTTTCGGGCCGAAGTGGGATGTTTGGGCCGAAGTGGTGTTCGGGCCGAAGTTCGGGGTTCGGGCCGAGGATGATGTTCGGGCCGAGGTCGGAGTTCGGGCCGAGGTCGGAGTTCGGGCCGAGGTTGAAGTTCGGGCTGAGGTTCAAGTTCGGGCCGAAAATGAAGTTCGGGCCGGGAACAGTGAAGAGTTCGGGCCGAACTTGTTCTTGGCAGTGACGAACGAACCAGCTATTTGGTTACTCGTGGGCGTGAAACGGACACCCGAGCTGAAAGTTATGAATGTTTTAGTATAGCACCTTTTGTCACACAATCTTGGATATTGATGAGTTCGGGCCGAAGTGGTGTTCGGTCCAAAGTGGGATGTTCGGGCCGAAGTGGTGTTCGGGACGAAGTGGTGTTCGGGCCGAAGTTCGATGTTCGGGCCGAGGATGATGTTCGGGCCGAGGATGGAGTTCGGGCCGAGGTCGGAGTTCGGGCCGAGGTTGAAGTTCGGGCCGAGGTTGAAGTTCGGGCCGAAAATGAAGTTCGGGCCGGGAACAGTGAAGAGTTCGGGCCGAACTTGTTCTTGGCAGTGACGAACGAACCAACTATTTCGTTACTCGTGGGCGTGAAACGGACACCCGAGCTGAAAGTTATGAATGTTTTAGTATAGCACCTTTTGTCACACAATCTTGGATATTGATGAGTTCGGGCCGATGTCGTGTTCGGGCCGAAGTGGGATGTTCGGGCCGAAGTGGTGTTCGGGCCGAAGTGGTGTTCGGGCCGAAGTTCGGGGTTCGGGCCGAGGATGATGTTCGGGCCGAGGTCGGAGTTCGGGCCGAGGTTGAAGTTCAGGCCGAGGTTCAAGTTCGGGCCGAAAATGAAGTTCGGGCCGGGAACAGTGAAGAGTTCGGGCCGAACTTGTTCTTGGCAGTGACGAACGAACCAGCTATTTGGTTACTCGTGGACGTGAAACGGACACCCGAGCTGAAAGTTATGAATGTTTTAGTATAGCACCTTTTGTCACACAATCTTGGATATTGATGAGTTCGGGCCGAAGTCGTGTTCGGTCCGAAGTGGGATGTTCAGGCCGAAGTGGTGTTCGGGCCGAAGTGGTGTTCGGGCCGAAGTTCTGTGTTCGGGCCGAGGATGATGTTCGGGCCGAGGTTGGAGTTCGGGCCGAGGCCGGAGTTCGGGCCGAGGTTGAAGTTCGGGCCGAGGTTGAAGTTCGGGCCGAAAATGAAGTTCGGGCCGGGAACAGTGATGAGTTCGGGCCGAACTTGTTCTTGGCAGTGACGAACCAGCTATTTTGGTTACTCGTGGGCATGAAACGGACACCCGAGCTGAAAGTTATGAATGTTTTAGTATAGCACCTTTTATCACACAGTCTTGGATATTGAAGAGTTCGGGCCGAAGTGGTGTTCGGGCCGAAGTGGGATGTTCGGGCCGAAGTGGTGTTCGGGCCGAAGTTCGGTGTTCGGGCCGAGGATGATGTTCGGGCCGAGGTCGGGGTTCGGGCCGAGGTTGAAGTTCGGGCCGAGGTTGAAGTTCGGGCAGAAAATGAAGTTCGGGCCGGGAACAGTGAAGAGTTCGGGTCGAACTTGTTCTTGGCAGTGACGAATGAACCAACTATTTTGGTTACTCGTGGGCGTGAAACTGACACCCGAGCTGAAAGTTATGAATGTTTTAGTATAGCACTTTTTGTCACACAATCTTGGATATTGAAGAGTTCGGGCCGAAGAGAGTTGTTCGGGCCGAAGTGGTGTTCGGGCCGAAGTGGGATGTTCGGGCCGAAGTGGTGTTCGGGCCGAAGTGGTGTTCGGGCCGAAGTTCGGTGTTCGGGCCGATGATGATGTTCGGGCCGAGGTTGATGTTCGGGCCGAGGTCGGAGTTCGGGCCGAGGTCGAAGTTCGGGCCGAGGTTGAAGTTCGGGCCGAGGTTGAAGTTCGGGCCGAAAATGAAGTTCGGGCCGGGAACAGTGAAGACTTCGGGCCGAACTTGTTCTTGGCAGTGACGAACGAACCAACTATTTGGTTACTCGTGGGCGTGAAACGGACACCCGAGCTGAAAGTTATGAATGTTTTAGTATAGCACCTTTTGTCACACAATCTTGGATATTGATGAGTTCGGGCCGAAGTGGTGTTCGGTCCAAAGTGGGATGTTCGGGCCGAAGTGGTGTTCGGGACGAAGTGGTGTTCGGGCCGAAGTTCGATGTTCGGGCCGAGGATGATGTTCGGGCCGAGGATGGAGTTCGGGCCGAGGTCGGAGTTCGGGCCGAAGTTGAAGTTCGGGCCGAGGTTGAAGTTCGGGCCGAAAATGAAGTTCGGGCCGGGAACAGTGAAGAGTTCGGGCCGAACTTGTTCTTGGCAGTGACGAACGAACCAACTATTTCGTTACTCGTGGGCGGGAAACGGACACCCGAGCTGAAAGTTATGAATGTTTTAGTATAGCACCTTTTGTCACACAATCTTGGATATTGATGAGTTCGGGCCGATGTCGTGTTCGGGCCGAAGTGGGATGTTCGGGCCGAAGTGGTGTTCGGGCCGAAGTGGTGTTCGGGCCGAAGTTCGGGGTTCGGGCCGAGGATGACGTTCGGGCCGAGGTCGGAGTTCGGGCCGAGGTTGAAGTTCGGCCGAGGTTTAAGTTCGGGCCGAAAATGAAGTTCGGGCCGGGAACAGTGAAGAGTTCGGGCCGAACTTGTTCTTGGCAGTGACGAACGAACCAGCTATTTGGTTACTCGTGGGCGTGAAACGGACACCCGAGCTGAAAGTTATGAATGTTTTAGTATAGCACCTTTTGTCACACAATCTTGGATATTGATGAGTTCGGGCCGAAGTGGTGTTCGGTCCGAAGTGGGATGTTCAGGCCGAAGTGGTGTTCGGGCCGAAGTGGTGTTCGGGCCGAAGTTCTGTGTTCGGGCCGAGGATGATGTTCGGGCCGAGGTTGGAGTTCGGGCCGAGGTCGGAGTTCGGGCCGAGGTTGAAGTTCGGGCCGAGGTTGAAGTTCGGGCCGAAAATGAAGTTCGGGCCGGGAACAGTGATGAGTTCGGGCCGAACTTGTTCTTGGCAGTGACGAACCAGCTATTTTGGTTACTCGTGGGCGTGAAACGGACACCCGAGCTGAAAGTTATGAATGTTTTAGTATAGCACCTTTTGTCACACAGTCTTGGATATTGAAGAGTTCGGGCCGAAGTGGTGTTCGGGCCGAAGTGGGATGTTCGGGCCGAAGTGGTGTTCGGGCCGAAGTTCGGTGTTCGGGCCGAGGATGATGTTCGGGCCGAGGTCGGAGTTCGGGCCGAGGTTGAAGTTCGGGCCGAGGTTGAAGTTCGGGCAGAAAATGAAGTTCGGGCCGGGAATAGTGAAGAGTTCGGGTCGAACTTGTTCTTGGCAGTGACGAATGAACCAGCTATTTTGGTTACTCGTGGGCGTGAAACTGACACCCGAGCTGAAAGTTATGAATGTTTTAGTATAGCACTTTTTGTCACACAATCTTGGATATTGAAGAGTTCGGGCCGAAGAGAGATGTTCGGGCCGAAGTGGTGTTCGGGCCGAAGTGGGATGTTCGGGCCGAAGTGGTGTTCGGGTCGAAGTGGTGTTCGGGCCGAAGTTCGGTGTTCGGGTCGATGATGATGTTCGGGCCGAGGTTGAAGTTCGGGCCGAGGTCGGAGTTCGGGCCGAGGTCGAAGTTCGGGCCGAGGTTGAAGTTCGGGCCGAGGTTGAAGTTCGGGCCGAAAATGAAGTTCGGGCCGGGAACAGTGAAGACTTCGGGCCGAACTTGTTCTTGGCAGTGACGAACGAACCAACTATTTGGTTACTCGTGGGCGTGAAACGGACACCCGAGCTGAAAGTTATGAATGTTTTAGTATAGCACCTTTTGTCACACAATCTTGGATATTGAAGAGTTCGGGCCGAAGTGGTGTTCGGGCCGAAGTGGGATGTTCGGGCCGAAGTGGTGTTCGGGCCGAAGTTCGGTGTTCGGGCCGAGGATGATGTTCGGGCCGAGGTTGGAGTTCGGGCCGAGGTCGGAGTTCGGGCCGAGGTTGATGTTCGGGCCGAGGTTGAAGTTCGGGCAGAAAATGAAGTTCGGGCCGGGAACAGTGAAGAGTTCGGGTCGAACTTGTTCTTGGCAGTGACGAACGAACGAGCTATTTTGGTTACTCGTGGGCGTGAAACGGACACCCGAGCTGAAAGTTATAAATGTTTTAGTATAGCACCTTTTGTCACACAATCTTGGATATTGAAGAGTTCGGGCCGCAGAGGGATGTTCGGGCCGAAGTGGTTTCGGGCCGAAGTGGGATGTTTGGGCCGAAGTGGTGTTCGGGCCGAAGTTCGGGGTTCGGGCCGAGGATAATGTTCGGGCCGAGGTCGGAGTTCGGGCCGAGGTCGGAGTTCGGGCCGAGGTTGAAGTTCGGGCTGAGGTTCAAGTTCGGGCCGAAAATGAAGTTCGGGCCGGGAACAGTGAAGAGTTCGGGCCGAACTTGTTCTTGGCAGTGACGAACGAACCAGCTATTTGGTTACTCGTGGGCGTGAAACGGACACCCGAGCTGAAAGTTATGAATGTTTTAGTATAGCACCTTTTGTCACACAATCTTGGATATTGATGAGTTCGGGCCGAAGTGGTGTTCGGTCCAAAGTGGGATGTTCGGGCCGAAGTGGTGTTCGGGACGAAGTGGTGTTCGGGCCGAAGTTCGATGTTCGGGCCGAGGATGATGTTCGGGCCGAGGATGGAGTTCGGGCCGAGGTCGGAGTTCGGGCCGAGGTTGAAGTTCGGGCCGAGGTTGAAGTTCGGGCCGAAAATGAAGTTCGGGCCGGGAACAGTGAAGAGTTCGGGCCGAACTTGTTCTTGGCAGTGACGAACGAACCAACTATTTCGTTACTCGTGGGCGTGAAACGGACACCCGAGCTGAAAGTTATGAATGTTTTAGTATAGCACCTTTTGTCACACAATCTTGGATATTGATGAGTTCGGGCCGATGTCGTGTTCGGGCCGAAGTGGGATGTTCGGGCCGAAGTGGTGTTCGGGCCGAAGTGGTGTTCGGGCCAAAGTTCGGGGTTCGGGCCGAGGATGATGTTCGGGCCGAGGTCGGAGTTCGGGCCGAGGTCGGAGTTCGGGCCGAGGTTGAAGTTCGGGCCGAGGTTCAAGTTCGGGCCGAAAATGAAGTTCGGGCCGGGAACAGTGAAGAGTTCGGGCCGAACTTGTTCTTGGCAGTGACGAACGAACCAGCTATTTGGTTACTCGTGGACGTGAAACGGACACCCGAGCTGAAAGTTATGAATGTTTTAGTATAGCACCTTTTGTCACACAATCTTGGATATTGATGAGTTCGGGCCGAAGTGGTGTTCGGTCCGAAGTGGGATGTTCAGGCCGAAGTGGTGTTCGGGCCGAAGTGGTGTTCGGGCCGAAGTTCTGTGTTCGGGCCGAGGATGATGTTCGGGCCGAGGTTGGAGTTCGGGCCGAGGCCGGAGTTCGGGCCGAGGTTGAAGTTCGGGCCGAGGTTGAAGTTCGGGCCGAAAATGAAGTTCGGGCCGGGAACAGTGATGAGTTCGGGCCGAACTTGTTCTTGGCAGTGACGAACCAGCTATTTTGGTTACTCGTGGGCATGAAACGGACACCCGAGCTGAAAGTTATGAATGTTTTAGTATAGCACCTTTTGTCACACAGTCTTGGATATTGAAGAGTTCGGGCCGAAGTGGTGTTCGGGCCGAAGTGGGATGTTCGGGCCGAAGTAGTGTTCGGGCCGAAGTTCGGTGTTCGGGCCGAGGATGATGTTCGGGCCGAGGTCGGAGTTCGGGCCGAGGTTGAAGTTCGGGCCGAGGTTGAAGTTCGGGCAGAAAATGAAGTTCGGGCCGGGAACAGTGAAGAGTTCGGGTCGAACTTGTTCTTGGCAGTGACGAATGAACCAACTATTTTGGTTACTCGTGGGCGTGAAACAGACACCCGAGCTGAAAGTTATGAATGTTTTAGTATAGCACTTTTTGTCACACAATCTTGGATATTGAAGAGTTCGGGCCGAAGAGAGTTGTTCGGGCCGAAGTGGTGTTCGGGCCGAAGTGGGATGTTCGGGCCGAAGTGGTGTTCGGGCCGAAGTGGTGTTCGGGCCGAAGTTCGGTGTTCGGGCCGATGATGATGTTCGGGCCGAGGTTGAAGTTCGGGCCGAGGTCGGAGTTCGGGCCGAGGTCGAAGTTCGGGCCGAGGTTGAAGTTCGGGCCGAAAATGAAGTTCGGGCCGGGAACAGTGAAGACTTCGGGCCGAACTTGTTCTTGGCAGTGACGAACGAACCAACTATTTGGTTACTCGTGGGCGTGAAACGGACACCCGAGCTGAAAGTTATGAATGTTTTAGTATAGCACCTTTTGTCACACAATCTTGGATATTGAAGAGTTCGGGCCGAAGTGGTGTTCGGGCCGAAGTGGGATGTTCGGGCCGAAGTGGTGTTCGGGCCGAAGTTCGGTGTTCGGGCCGAGGATGATGTTCGGGCCGAGGTTGGAGTTCGGGCCGAGGTCGGAGTTCGGGCCGAGGTTGATGTTCGGGCCGAGGTTGAAGTTCGGGCAGAAAATGAAGTTCGGGCCGGGAACAGTGAAGAGTTCGGGTCGAACTTGTTCTTGGCAGTGACGAACGAACGAGATATTTTGGTTACTCGTGGGCGTGAAACGGACACCCGAGCTGAAAGTTATGAATGTTTTAGTATAACACCTTTTGTCACACAATCTTGGATATTGAAGAGTTCGGGCCGAAGTGGTGTTCGGGCCGAAGTGGTGTTCGGGCCTAAGTTCGGTGTTCGGGCCGAGGATGATGTTCGGGCCGAGGTCGGAGTTCGGGCCGAGGTCGGAGTTCGGGCCGAGGTTGCAGTTCGGGCCGAGGTTGAAGTTCGGGCAGAAAATGAAGTTCGGGCCGGGAACAGTGAAGAGTTCGGGTCGAACTTGTTCTTGGCAGTGACGAATGAACCAGCTATTTTGGTTACTCGTGGGCGTGAAACTGACACCCGAGCTGAAAGTTATGAATGTTTTAGTATAGCACTTTTTGTCACACAATCTTGGATATTGAAGAGTTCGGGCCGAAGAGAGATGTTCGGGCCGAAGTGGTGTTCGGGCCGAAGTGGGATGTTCGGGCCGAAGTGGTGTTCGGGCCGAAGTGGTGTTCGGGCCGAAGTTCGGTGTTCGGGCCGATGATGATGTTCGGGCCGAGGTTGAAGTTCGGGCCGAGGTCGGAGTTCGGGCCGAGGTCGAAGTTCGGGCCGAGGTTGAAGTTCGGGCCGAGGTTGAAATTCGGGCCGAAAATGAAGTTCGGGCCGGGAACAGTGAAGAGTTCGGGCCGAACTTGTTCTTGGCAGTGACGAACGAACCAGCTATTTTGGTTACTCGTGAACGTGAAACGGACACCCGAGCTGAAAGTTATGAATGTTTTAATATAGCACCTTTTGTCACACAATCTTGGATATTGAAGAGTTCGGGCCGAAGAGGGATGTTCGGGCCGAAGTGGTGTTCGGGCCGAAGTGGGATGTTCGGGCCGAAGTGGTGTTCGGGCCGAAGTTCGGTGTTCGGGCCGAGGATGATGTTCGGGCCGAGGTCGGAGTTCGGGCCGTGGTCGGAGTTCGGGCCGAGGTTGAAGTTCGGGCCGAGGTTGAAGTTCGGGCCGAAAATGAAGTTCGGGCCGGGAACAGTGAAGAGTTCGGGCCGAACTTGTTCTTGGCAGTGACGAACAAACCAGCTATTTGGTTACTCGTGGGCGTGAAACTGACACCCGAGCTGAAAGTTATGAATGTTTTAGTATAGCACCTTTTGTCACACAATCTTGGATATTGAAGAGTTCGGGCCGAAGAGAGATGTTCGGGCCGAAGTGGGATGTTCGGGCCGAAGTGGTGTTCGGGCCGAAGTGGTGTTCGGGCCGAAGTTCGGTGTTCGGGCCGATGATGATGTTCGGGTCGAGGTTGATGTTCGGGCCGAGGTCGGAGTTCGGGCCGAGGTCGAAATTCGGGCAGAGGTTGAAGTTCGGGCCGAGGTTGAAGTTCGGGCCGAAAATGAAGTTCGGGCCGGGAACAGTGAAGAGTTCGGGCCGAACTTGTTCTTGGCAATGACGAACCAGCTATTTTGGTTACTCCTGGGCGTGAAACGGACACCCGAGCTGAAAGTTATGAATGTTTTAGTATAGCACCTTTTGTCACACAATCTTGGATATTGAAGAGTTCGGGCCGAAGTGGTGTTCGGGCCGAAGTGGGATGTTCGGGCCGAAGTGGTGTTCGGGCCGAAGTTCGGTGTTCGGGCCGAGGATGATGTTCGGGCCGAGGTTGGAGTTCGGGCCGAGGTCGGAGTTCGGGCCGAGGTTGATGTTCGGGCCTAGGTCGGAGTTCGGCCCGAGGTCGAAGTTCGGGCCGAGGTTGAAGTTCGGGCCGAAAATGAAGTTCGGGCCGGGAACAGTGAAGAGTTCGGGCCGAACTTGTTCTTGGCAGTGACGAACGAACCAGCTATTTTGGTTATCGTGAACGTGAAACGGACACCCGAGCTGAAAGTTATGAATGTTTTAGTATATCACCTTTTGTCACACAATCTTGGATATTGAAGAGTTCGGGCCGAAGAGGGATGTTCGGGCCGAAGAGTGATGTTCGGGCCGAAGTGGTGTTCGGGCCGAAGTGGGATGTTCGGGCCGAAGTGGTGTTCGGGCCGAAGTGGTGTTCGGGCCGAAGTTCGGTGTTCGGGCCGAGGATGAAGTTCGGGCCGAGGTCGGAGTTCGGGCCGAGGTCGGAGTTCGGGCCGAGGTCGGAGTTCGGGCCGAGGTTGAAGTTCGGGCCGAAAATGAAGTTCGGGCCGGGAACAGTGAAGAGTTCGGGCCAAACTTGTTCTTGGCAGTGACGAACGAACCAACTATTTGGTTACTCGTGGGCGTGAAACGGACACCCGAGCTGAAAGTTATGAATGTTTTAGTATAGCACCTTTTGTCACACAATCTTGGATATTGAAGAGTTCGGGCCGAAGTGGTGTTCGGGCCGATGTGGGATGTTCGGGCCGAAGTGGTGTTCGGGCCGAGGATGATGTTCGGGCCGAGGTTGGAGTTCGGGCCGAGGTCGGAGTTCGGGCCGAGGTTGATGTTCGGGCCGAGGTTGAAGTTCGGGCAGAAAATAAAGTGCGGGCCGGGAACAGTGAAGAGTTCGGGTCGAACTTGTTCTTGGCAGTGACGAACGAACCAGCTATTTTGGTTACTCATGGGCGTGAAACTGACACCCGAGCTGAAAGTTATGAATGTTTTAGTATAGCACCTTTTGTCACACAATCTTGGATATTGAAGAGTTCGGGCCGAAGAGAGATGTTCGGGCCGAAATGGTGTTCGGGCCGAAGTGGGATGTTCGGGCCGAAGTGGTGTTCGGGCCGAAGTGGTGTTCGGGCCGAAGTTCGGTGTTCGGGCCGATGATGATGTTCGGGCCGAGGTTGAAGTTCGGGCCGAGGTCGGAGTTCGGCCCGAGGTCGAAGTTCGGGCCGAGGTTGAAGTTCGGGCCGAAAATGAAGTTCGGGCCGGGAACAGTGAAGAGTTCGGGCCGAACTTGTTCTTGGCAGTGACGAACGAACCAGCTATTTTGGTTACTCGTGAACGTGAAACGGACACCCGAGCTGAAAGTTATGAATGTTTTAGTATATCACCTTTTGTCACACAATCTTGGATATTGAAGAGTTCGGGCCGAAGAGGGATGTTCGGGCCGAAGAGGGATGTTCGGGCCAAAGTGGTGTTCGGGCCGAAGTGGGATGTTCGGGCCGAAGTGGTGTTCGGGCCGAAGTGGTGTTCGGGCCGAAGTTCGGTGTTCGGGCCGAGGATGAAGTTCGGGCCGAGGTCGGAGTTCGGGCCGAGGTCGGAGTTCGGGCCGGGAACAGTGAAGAGTTCGGGCCGAACTTGTTCTTAGCAGTGACGAACGAACCAACTATTTGGTTACTCGTGGGCGTGAAACGGACACCCGAGCTGAAAGTTATGAATGTTTTAGTATAGCACCTTTTGTCACACAATCTTGGATATTGAAGAGTTCGGGCCGAAGTGGTGTTCGGGCCGAAGTGGGATGTTCGGGCCGAAGTGGTGTTCGGGCCGAAGTTCGGTGTTCGGGCCGAGGATGATGTTCGGGCCGAGGTTGGAGTTCGGGCCGAGGTCGGAGTTCGGGCCGAGGTTGATGTTCGGGCCGAGGTTGATGTTCGGGCCGAGGTTGATGTTCGGGCCGAAGTGGGATGTTCGGGCCGAAGTGGTGTTCGGGGCGAAGTGGTGTTCGGGCCGAAGTTCGGTGTTCGGGCCGAGGATGATGTTCGGGCCGAGGTTGGAGTTCGGGCCGAGGTCGGAGTTCGGGCCGAGGTTGATGTTCGGGCCGAGGTTGATGTTCGGGCCGAGGTTGATGTTCGGGCCGAAGTGGGATGTTCGGGCCGAAGTGGTGTTCGGGGCGAAGTGGTGTTCGGGCCGAAGTTCGGTGTTCGGGCCGATGATGATGTTCGGCCCGAGGTTGAAGTTCGGGCCGAGGTCGGAGTTCAGGCCGAGGTCGAAGTTCGGGGCGAGGTAGAAGTTCGGGCCGAGGTTGAAGTTCGGGCCGAAAATGAAGTTCGGGCCGGGAACAGTGAAGAGTTCGGGCCGAACTTGTTCTTGGCAGTGACGAACGAACCAGCTATTTTGGTTACTCGTGAACGTGAAACGGACACCCGAGCTGAAAGTTATGAATGTTTTAATATAGCACCTTTTGTCACACAATCTTGGATATTGAAGAGTTCGGGCTGAAGAGGGATGTTCGGGCCGAAGTGGTGTTCGGGCCGAAGTGGGATGTTCGGGCCGAAGTGGTGTTCGGGCCGAAGTTCGGTGTTCGGGCCGAGGATGATGTTCGGGCCGAGGTCGGAGTTCGGGCCGAGGTCGGAGTTCGGGCCGAGGTTGAAGTTCGGGCCGAGGTTGAAGTTCGGGCCGAAAATGAAGTTCGGGCCGGGAACAGTGAAGAGTTCGGGCCGAACTTGTTCTTGGCAGTGACGAACGAACCAGCAATTGGGTTACTCGTGGGCGTGAAACTGACACCCGAGCTGAAAGTTATGAATGTTTTAGTATAGCACCATTTGTCACACAATCTTGGATATTGAAGAGTTCGGGCCGAAGAGAGATGTTCGGGCTGAAGTGGCGTTCGGGCCGAAGTGGGATGTTCGTGCCGAAGTGGTGTTCGGGCCGAAGTGGTGTTCGGACCGAAGTTCGGTGTTCGGGCCGATGATGATGTTCGGGCCGAGGTTGATGTTCGGGCCGAGGTCGGAGTTCGGGCCGAGGTCGAAGTTCGGGCCGAGGTTGAAGTTCGGGCCGAGGTTGAAGTTCGGGCCGAAAATGAAGTTCGGGCCGGGAACAGTGAAGAGTTCGGGCCGAACTTGTTCTTGGCAGTGACGAACCAGCTATTTTGGTTACTCCTGGGCGTGAAACGGACACCCGAGCTGAAAGTTATGAATGTTTTAGTATAGCACCTTTTGTCACACAATCTTGGATATTGATGAGTTCGGGCCGATGTCGTGTTCGGGCCGAAGTGGGATGTTCGGGCCGAAGTGGTGTTCGGGCCGAAGTTCGGTGTTCGGGCCGAGGATGATGTTCGGGCCGAGGTTGGAGTTCGGGCCGAGGTCGGAGTTCGGGCCGAGGTTGATGTTCGGGCCGAGGTCGGAGTTCGGCCCGAAAATGAAGTTCGGGCCGGGAACAGTGAAGAGTTCGGGCCGAAAATGAAGTTCGGGCCGGGAACAGTGAAGAGTTCGGGCCGAACTTGTTCTTGGCAGTGACGAACGAACCAGCTATTTGGTTACTCGTGGGCGTGAAACGGACACCCGAGCTGAAAGTTATGAATGTTTTAGTATAGCACCTTTTGTCACACAATCTTGGATATTGATGAGTTCGGGCCGAAGTGGTGTTCGGTCCGAAGTGGGATGTTCAGGCCGAAGTGGTGTTCGGGCCGAAGTTCTGTGTTCGGGCCGAGGATGATGTTCGGGCCGAGGTTGGAGTTCGGGCCGAGGTCGGAGTTCGGGCCGAGGTTGAAGTTCGGGCCGAGGTTGAAGTTTGGGCCGAAAATGAAGTTCGGGCCGGGAACAGTGATGAGTTCGGGCCGAACTTGTTCTTGGCAGTGACGAACCAGCTATTTTGGTTACTCGTGGGCGTGAAACGGACACCCGAGCTGAAAGTTATGAATGTTTTAGTATAACACCTTTTGTCACACAATCTTGGATATTGAAGAGTTCGGGCCGAAGTGGTGTTCGGGCCGAAGTGGTGTTCGGGCCGAAGTTCGGTGTTCGGGCCGAGGATGATGTTCGGGCCGAGGTCGGAGTTCGGGCCGAGGTCGGAGTTCGGGCCGAGGTTGCAGTTCGGGCCGAGGTTGAAGTTCGGGCAGAAAATGAAGTTCGGGCCGGGAACAGTGAAGAGTTCGGGTCGAACTTGTTCTTGGCAGTGACGAACGAACCAGCTATTTTGGTTACTCGTGGGCGTGAAACTGACACCCGAGCTGAAAGTTATGAATGTTTTAGTATAGCACTTTTTGTCACACAATCTTGGATATTGAAGAGTTCGGGCCGAAGAGAGATGTTCGGGCCGAAGTGGTGTTCGGGCCGAAGTGGGATGTTCGGGCCGAAGTGGTGTTCGGGCCGAAGTGGTGTTCGGGCCGAAGTTCGGTGTTCGGGCCGATGATGATGTTCGGGCCGAGGTTGAAGTTCGGGCCGAGGTCGGAGTTCGGGCCGAGGTCGAAGTTCGGGCCGAGGTTGAAGTTCGGGCCGAGGTTGAAATTCGGGCCGAAAATGAAGTTCGGGCCGGGAACAGTGAAGAGTTCGGGCCGAACTTGTTCTTGGCAGTGACGAACGAACCAGCTATTTTGGTTACTCGTGAACGTGAAACGGACACCCGAGCTGAAAGTTATGAATGTTTTAATATAGCACCTTTTGTCACACAATCTTGGATATTGAAGAGTTCGGGCCGAAGAGGGATGTTCGGGCCGAAGTGGTGTTCGGGCCGAAGTGGGATGTTCGGGCCGAAGTGGTGTTCGGGCCGAAGTTCGGTGTTCGGGCCGAGGATGATGTTCGGGCCGAGGTCGGAGTTCGGGCCGAGGTCGGAGTTCGGGCCGAGGTTGAAGTTCGGGCCGAGGTTGAAGTTCGGGCCGAAAATGAAGTTCGGGCCGGGAACAGTGAAGAGTTCGGGCCGAACTTGTTCTTGGCAGTGACGAACAAACCAGCTATTTGGTTACTCGTGGGCGTGAAACTGACACCCGAGCTGAAAGTTATGAATGTTTTAGTATAGCACCTTTTGTCACACAATCTTGGATATTGAAGAGTTCGGGCCGAAGAGAGATGTTCGGGCTGAAGTGGCGTTCGGGCCGAAGTGGGATGTTCGTGCCGAAGTGGTGTTCGGGCCGAAGTGGTGTTCGGACCGAAGTTCGGTGTTCGGGCCGATGATGATGTTCGGGCCGAGGTTGATGTTCGGGCCGAGGTCGGAGTTCGGGCCGAGGTCGAAGTTCGGGCCGAGGTTGAAGTTCGGGCCGAGGTTGAAGTTCGGGCCGAAAATGAAGTTCGGGCCGGGAACAGTGAAGAGTTCGGGCCGAACTTGTTCTTGGCAGTGACGAACCAGCTATTTTGGTTACTCCTGGGCGTGAAACGGACACCCGAGCTGAAAGTTATGAATGTTTTAGTATAGCACCTTTTGTCACACAATCTTGGATATTGATGAGTTCGGGCCGATGTCGTGTTCGGGCCGAAGTGGGATGTTCGGGCCGAAGTGGTGTTCGGGCCGAAGTTCGGTGTTCGGGCCGAGGATGATGTTCGGGCCGAGGTTGGAGTTCGGGCCGAGGTCAGAGTTCGGGCCGAGGTTGATGTTCGGGCCGAGGTCGGAGTTCGGCCCGAAAATGAAGTTCGGGCCGGGAACAGTGAAGAGTTCGGGCCGAAAATGAAGTTCGGGCCGGGAACAGTGAAGAGTTCGGGCCGAACTTGTTCTTGGCAATGACGAACGAACCAGCTATTTGGTTACTCGTGGGCGTGAAACGGACACCCGAGCTGAAAGTTATGAATGTTTTAGTATAGCACCTTTTGTCACACAATCTTGGATATTGATGAGTTCGGGCCGAAGTGGTGTTCGGTCCGAAGTGGGATGTTCAGGCCGAAGTGGTGTTCGGGCCGAAGTTCTGTGTTCGGGCCGAGGATGATGTTCGGGCCGAGGTTGGAGTTCGGGCCGAGGTCGGAGTTCGGGCCGAGGTTGAAGTTCGGGCCGAGGTTGAAGTTCGGGCCGAAAATGAAGTTCGGGCCGGGAACAGTGATGAGTTCGGGCCGAACTTGTTCTTGGCAGTGACGAACCAGCTATTTTGGTTACTCGTGGGCGTGAAATGGACACCCGAGCTGAAAGTTATGAATGTTTTAGTATAACACCTTTTGTCACACAATCTTGGATATTGAAGAGTTCGGGCCGAAGTGGTGTTCGGGCCGAAGTGGTGTTCGGGCCGAAGTTCGGTGTTCGGGCCGAGGATGATGTTCGGGCCGAGGTCGGAGTTCGGGCCGAGGTCGGAGTTCGGGCCGAGGTTGCAGTTCGGGCCGAGGTTGAAGTTCGGGCAGAAAATGAAGTTCGGGCCGGGAACAGTGAAGAGTTCGGGTCGAACTTGTTCTTGGCAGTGACGAACGAACCAGCTATTTTGGTTACTCGTGGGCGTGAAACTGACACCCGAGCTGAAAGTTATGAATGTTTTAGTATAGCACTTTTTGTCACACAATCTTGGATATTGAAGAGTTCGGGCCGAAGAGAGATGTTCGGGCCGAAGTGGTGTTCGGGCCGAAGTGGGATGTTCGGGCCGAAGTGGTGTTCGGGCCGAAGTGGTGTTCGGGCCGAAGTTCGGTGTTCGGGCCGATGATGATGTTCGGGCCGAGGTTGAAGTTCGGGCCGAGGTCGGAGTTCGGGCCGAGGTCGAAGTTCGGGCCGAGGTTGAAGTTCGGGCCGAGGTTGAAATTCGGGCCGAAAATGAAGTTCGGGCCGGGAACAGTGAAGAGTTCGGGCCGAACTTGTTCTTGGCAGTGACGAACGAACCAGCTATTTTGGTTACTCGTGAACGTGAAACGGACACCCGAGCTGAAAGTTATGAATGTTTTAATATAGCACCTTTTGTCACACAATCTTGGATATTGAAGAGTTCGGGCCGAAGAGGGATGTTCGGGCCGAAGTGGTGTTCGGGCCGAAGTGGGATGTTCGGGCCGAAGTGGTGTTCGGGCCGAAGTTCGGTGTTCGGGCCGAGGATGATGTTCGGGCCGAGGTCGGAGTTCGGGCCGAGGTCGGAGTTCGGGCCGAGGTTGAAGTTCGGGCCGAGGTTGAAGTTCGGGCCGAAAATGAAGTTCGGGCCGGGAACAGTGAAGAGTTCGGGCCGAACTTGTTCTTAGCAGTGACGAACGAACCAACTATTTGGTTACTCGTGGGCGTGAAACTGACACCCGAGCTGAAAGTTATGAATGTTTTAGTATAACACCTTTTGTCACACAATCTTGGATATTGAAGAGTTCGGGCCGAAGTGGTGTTCGGGCCGAAGTGGTGTTCGGGCCGAAGTTCGGTGTTCGGGCCGAGGATGATGTTCGGGCCGAGGTCGGAGTTCGGGCCGAGGTCGGAGTTCGGGCCGAGGTTGCAGTTCGGGCCGAGGTTGAAGTTCGGGCAGAAAATGAAGTTCGGGCCGGGAACAGTGAAGAGTTCGGGTCGAACTTGTTCTTGGCAGTGACGAACGAACCAGCTATTTTGGTTACTCGTGGGCGTGAAACTGACACCCGAGCTGAAAGTTATGAATGTTTTAGTATAGCACTTTTTGTCACACAATCTTGGATATTGAAGAGTTCGGGCCGAAGAGAGATGTTCGGGCCGAAGTGGGATGTTCGGGCCGAAGTGGTGTTCGGGCCGAAGTGGGATGTTCGGGCCGAAGTGGTGTTCGGGCCGAAGTGGTGTTCGGGCCGAAGTTCGGTGTTCGGGCCGAGGATGAAGTTCGGGCCGAGGTCGGAGTTCGGGCCGAGGTCGGAGTTCGGGCCGAGGTTGAAGTTCGGGCCGAAAATGAAGTTCGGGCCGGGAACAGTGAAGAGTTCGGGCCGAACTTGTTCTTGGCAATGACGAACCAGCTATTTTGGTTACTCCTGGGCGTGAAACGGACACCCGAGCTGAAAGTTATGAATGTTTTAGTATAGCACCTTTTGTCACACAATCTTGGATATTGAAGAGTTCGGGCCGAAGTGGTGTTCGGGCCGAAGTGGGATGTTCGGGCCGAAGTGGTGTTCGGGCCGAAGTTCGGTGTTCGGGCCGAGGATGATGTTCGGGCCGAGGTTGGAGTTCGGGCCGAGGTCGGAGTTCGGGCCGAGGTTGATGTTCGGGCCGAGGTCGGAGTTCGGCCCGAGGTCGAAGTTCGGGCCGAGGTTGAAGTTCGGGCCGAAAATGAAGTTCGGGCCGGGAACAGTGAAGAGTTCGGGCCGAACTTGTTCTTGGCAGTGACGAACGAACCAGCTATTTTGGTTATCGTGAACGTGAAACGGACACCCGAGCTGAAAGTTATGAATGTTTTAGTATATCACCTTTTGTCACACAATCTTGGATATTGAAGAGTTCGGGCCGAAGAGGGATGTTCGGGCCGAAGAGTGATGTTCGGGCCGAAGTGGTGTTCGGGCCGAAGTGGGATGTTCGGGCCGAAGTGGTGTTCGGGCCGAAGTGGTGTTCGGGCCGAAGTTCGGTGTTCGGGCCGAGGATGAAGTTCGGGCCGAGGTCGGAGTTCGGGCCGAGGTCGGAGTTCGGGCCGAGGTCGGAGTTCGGGCCGAGGTTGAAGTTCGGGCCGAAAATGAAGTTCGGGCCGGGAACAGTGAAGAGTTCGGGCCGAACTTGTTCTTGGCAGTGACGAACGAACCAACTATTTGGTTACTCGTGGGCGTGAAACGGACACCCGAGCTGAAAGTTATGAATGTTTTAGTATAGCACCTTTTGTCACACAATCTTGGATATTGAAGAGTTCGGGCCGAAGTGGTGTTCGGGCCGATGTGGGATGTTCGGGCCGAAGTGGTGTTCGGGCCGAGGATGATGTTCGGGCCGAGGTTGGAGTTCGGGCCGAGGTCGGAGTTCGGGCCGAGGTTGATGTTCGGGCCGAGGTTGAAGTTCGGGCAGAAAATAAAGTGCGGGCCGGGAACAGTGAAGAGTTCGGGTCGAACTTGTTCTTGGCAGTAACGAACGAACCAGCTATTTTGGTTACTCGTGGGCGTGAAACTGACACCCGAGCTGAAAGTTATGAATGTTTTAGTATAGCACCTTTTGTCACACAATCTTGGATATTGAAGAGTTCGGGCCGAAGAGAGATGTTCGGGCCGAAATGGTGTTCGGGCCGAAGTGGGATGTTCGGGCCGAAGTGGTGTTCGGGCCGAAGTGGTGTTCGGGCCGAAGTTCGGTGTTCGGGCCGATGATGATGTTCGGGCCGAGGTTGAAGTTCGGGCCGAGGTCGGAGTTCGGCCCGAGGTCGACCTCGGGCCAAACTCCGACCTCGGCCCGAACTTCAACCTCGGCCCGAACATCATCATCGGCCCGAACACCGAACTTCGGCCCGAACACCACTTCGGCCCGGTTCGGGCCGAGGTTGAAGTTCGGGCCGAAAATGAAGTTCGGGCCGGGAACAGTGAAGAGTTCGGGCCGAACTTGTTCTTGGCAGTGACGAACGAACCAGCTATTTTGGTTACTCGTGAACGTGAAACGGACACCCGAGCTGAAAGTTATGAATGTTTTAGTATATCACCTTTTGTCACACAATCTTGGATATTGAAGAGTTCGGGCCGAAGAGGGATGTTCGGGCCGAAGAGGGATGTTCGGGCCGAAGTGGTGTTCGGGCCGAAGTGGGATGTTCGGGCCGAAGTGGTGTTCGGGCCGAAGTGGTGTTCGGGCCGAAGTTCGGTGTTCGGGCCGAGGATGAAGTTCGGGTCGAGGTCGGAGTTCGGGCCGAGGTCGGAGTTCGGGCCGAGCTTGAAGTTCGGGCCGAGGTTGAAGTTCGGGCCGAAAATGAAGTTCGGGCCGGGAACAGTGAAGAGTTCGGGCCGAACTTGTTCTTAGCAGTGACGAACGAACCAACTATTTGGTTACTCGTGGGCGTGAAACGGACACCCGAGCTGAAAGTTATGAATGTTTTAGTATAGCACCTTTTGTCACACAATCTTGGATATTGAAGAGTTCGGGCCGAAGTGGTGTTCGGGCCGAAGTGGGATGTTCGGGCCGAAGTGGTGTTCGGGCCGAAGTTCGGTGTTCGGGCCGAGGATGATGTTCGGGCCGAGGTTGGAGTTCGGGCCGAGGTCGGAGTTCGGGCCGAGGTTGATGTTCGGGCCGAGGTTGATGTTCGGGCCGAGGTTGATGTTCGGGCCGAAGTGGGATGTTCGGGCCGAAGTGGTGTTCGGGTCGAAGTGGTGTTCGGGCCGAAGTTCGGTGTTCGGGCCGATGATGATGTTCGGGCCGAGGTCGGAGTTCGGGCCGAGGTCGGAGTTCGGGGCGAGGTTGAAGTTCGGGCCGAGGTTGAAGTTCGGGCCGAGGTTGAAGTTCGGGCCGGGAACAGTGAAGAGTTCGGGCCGAACTTGTTCTTGGCAGTGACGAACGAACCAGCTATTTTGGTTACTCGTGAACGTGAAACGGACACCCGAGCTGAAAGTTATGAATGTTTTAATATAGCACCTTTTGTCACACAATCTTGGATATTGAAGAGTTCGGGCTGAAGAGGGATGTTCGGGCCGAAGTGGTGTTCGGGCCGAAGTGGGATGTTCGGGCCGAAGTGGTGTTCGGGCCGAAGTTCGGTGTTCGGGCCGAGGATGATGTTCGGGCCGAGGTCGGAGTTCGGGCCGAGGTCGGAGTTCGTGCCGAGGTTGAAGTTCGGGCCGAGGTTGAAGTTCGGGCCGAAAATGAAGTTCGGGCCGGGAACAGTGAAGAGTTCGGGCCGAACTTGTTCTTGGCAGTGACGAACGAACCAGCAATTTGGTTACTCGTGGGCGTGAAACTGACACCCGAGCTGAAAGTTATGAATGTTTTAGTATAGCACCATTTGTCACACAATCTTGGATATTGAAGAGTTCGGGCCTGTAACATCCCGAGACCCGACCCTTAATATTTTATTACTTTTTGGTAAGTAATATTTTATTGTTTATTGTTTTATTATTTTATATGATTTTATTTGATTTATTTGAATTAATTGTATTTTTAACCATGGGGTTAAAAATTAGTAAAACTGAGATATTTAAATGATAAAATGATTTTTACATATTTGGGTTCATTTCTGAACCGGGGTTCTAAAAATATCTTCGTTGTTAAAATTGGAGTTAGTTAGGTCTAAATTAATTATCTGCGAACCTGATAATCTATACTGTGTTAAATGAATTATACCTGTGTTGGTGAGGGGGTACGTGCTATGTGTTTAGACAGATGGCAATTTACTCTTAATTTCTCTGGTCTCTCTCTCTCTCACGACACACACACATACAACACTCACATTCTTGAAGTTTTCTCTCAAATTGAAGAATTGGTGCTTGAATCCTTTGATTTCTGCTGTAAATTCGTGATTAGAAGCAAGATTAAGTAAGTTTCCTTCCTTCTTTAGCTAGGGTTTGATGTTCTTGATGTAGAGATGAACTAGGGTTCTTGAACTAGTGGGTTTTCTTGAAGTTTTGTTGAATCTTGATGTAAATCCGAAATTGATGATTAATTTGGTGTTTAATTGAGTTCTTGCAAGTATTGAATGCATTGTTGTTAGTTGTGGTGCATTTGGTGAAGCTTTCATAAAGCTCCATCAATGGTGGATTGGGGAAGAAGATGGAGATCTTCCCTAAATTGGTGAAATGTGAATTTTGATGTTCTTGAGGTTGTGTTAGGTTAGTTATGCATGTTAGAATGGTAATTGTTAATCATGAAGATCACTAGTTAGTTATTGTGAAAATGCATAAAAGATGGTAGTGTTTGGCTAGATGGAAATTTGGTCATAACTAGCTAAAATTGTGAATTGTTGACTTTGGTCAAATCTGGGAATTGACTTTTAGTCTTGTATGACTTGTAAACTCTAATTATCAAATTCATGCTAGAAATGTGTTAGTTGAATGAATTGTAAGCTCAAGTGTGTAGGTTTCATGTCTTGACCCGTTTGGTTGCTTAATTGTGATATTGACTTAAGTAAAGTCAAAATTGGTAACACTTGCAATTGGATGCAAGAAGTATGTTGGATATGTAAATTGGATGTTGATTATGTAGTTTAACTCATTGGATAATGTTGTGTGAATGTCCGTCATATGATTCTTGTTTTGACCCATTTGGGCCTAAGGTGCAATGTGACCAATTGGCATAACAAATTGACTTGTTGAAGTTTAGACTTTAGTATTGTTTATATGTGCAATTGCAAGTAATTGGTTATGAGATGTTATTGCAAGATTTGACTTTAAGCTTGTATTATTTATTAAACATTTGGTGATTTCGGGTAACTAATTCGGTATTCATTTTGTACAGGAAAAGGGAAGGAGCCTCAGTGATATAAGATCATTGAGCTCGGCACAAATAAGGAAGCTAAGGTGAGTGGACTTAACCTTCTTTCTTGTGTGATGTACAAAATTAGGGAATGGTGGAGTTTTGAGATAAAGTGCAGGAATTTGGTATCTGGAAGAGTTCGCGTCGCGAACTTATGGTCGCGATCGCGAACTCGTGACAGAAAGTTTGGGGTCTGGTCGTGATGTAGTTCGCGAATCGTGAACTCTTAGTTCGCGACGCGAACCATGAGTTCACGACGCGAACTTCGTCAGGAACAGATTTCTTGGCTGCAATTCCTTTTTACAAGTTTATACTTGGTCTAGTGGTTCATGGTAGTATGTGCACATGTTTTTTTTTTAGAGGTTAGCTATGGTGGTTTTCGGCTACGCTTCGTTACTCTTGGCAGGGGCGATCGGACTCCTTCGTATTCGTTATGTAAGGAGGGATCACCGTGCCTCTAGTAAAGAAGCCATCGGTTGACTGTTGTTGGCCGACAACAGTTGAAGGTCCTCGCCCGACCGCCGATCCTCTTTTAACGTCCAATTGCTTGTGGAAGTTTGGACGGGTTTCCCTATTGATTTCCCTCGATGTTCTAATTAGTTGTAGTTATGCAAATTGACGTTTATTTCTATTCACTTAGCTTTGTGCTAATCCCTCATTTGTTGACTCTTTTCAGGTTGTGGATTAGGCTTGTTTAGAGTCGGGTTTTGGAAGTATGACCGCACTCTGATTTTGTATACCGGGTCGAGCCTGTTTTAGTAACACCTTAAAATGTTTTAAATATTTAGTTAATATGTAAAGTTTTTATGTTGTGTAATAATTTAGGATGTATGTCTTCTTAAATCGCTTCCGTATGTTTATTTATAAAAAAAAAAAAAAAAAAAATGGCTCTAGATTGTGGTGTTACAATTTGGTATCAGAGCCCGGGTTTGGCGATGGTTGCACATTTAGGTATACCATTCCCAAATCTTGGCTCGAGTTGGTCAAACTTTCATAATATTGGGAGTGGATTAGTCGAGTGAATATGAATTGTGTGTTAGTAGTAGTTAGTAGATAGGTACTAACGATTTAAACTAATAGTTCGTGAGATGTTGTGTTTGTTACAGATATGACAGATAACGATCCCAATCCGCCGATAACCATGCCGAACCCCGAACAAGGAATCATTGGTACTTCTCGGGATACAAATGAAGACCGGGAAGATTATATTATAAGAATGGAAAGTCGGTTGGAACATCTTCAAAATCTGGTTGATAGCATGAGCCAGAACCAAAATAACCAACCCCCAAATTTCCCTCCCGTGTTCACTCCATCAATGCCCGTTCCTACCATGCAGATTCCCACAACTCCCGCCTTTACCATGACGGTTCCCCTAATGTCAACCACATCCGAACCTCATCCTATAATGTCACAACCACAATACTATTATGTTAACCCAAGCCAAGGTTTACCTCAATACCAATTCACTAATCAACCTTACCCATTTGGTATGAAACCAAGTTGCACTTTCAAACAATTTCTAGATTGTAAACCTCCTGAATTTAGTGGAAGTAGGGACCCTAATGTCACTATGAACTGGTTAAGAGAAATGGAAAGAACATTAGATGCTTGCGGATGTGATGACCAACACCGGGTCATGTATGCCACACGAAAATTAGTTGGTGGGGCTATGAATTGGTGGGATACTTTAATTGAGCATCTACCCAAGGAAGTCAAAAACAGTATAACATGGGATCAATTTAAAGAGCAGGTGTGCAAACGTTATTGCAATTCGTTTGAAATGGATAGGATTCGGTCGGAATTCTTAAATTTGCGGATGACTGAAAGGATGACAGTTGATGATCTGATCGAGCAATTTAATGAAAAACTGAGGTTTGTGCAACAATGGGTTCCCGATGAGCCATCGAAAATAAAGCATTTTATTGGTGCTTTGCGACCCGAGTACCGAACTACAGCAAGGCTTGCAACCACACTTTCACAGGCTTTTGATTTGGCTAAAACTGTTGAAGGCGATTTAAATTCTCGTGATTGGGTGACCCAAGATAGACCCGGGTATCAAAAGTTCAAGTCCACACAATCGGGTTCTCAACAAAGCAAGAAAGGGAAAGGAAATCAAAGGTTTACTAGTCCGAATCGTAAACAGTCGGGTGGAAATTCGGGTCAAAGGACACAGTGGTGTGTTAGATGTAGATCTTCTCATAGTGGGGCTTGTACGGCTCAAACGATGCGGTGTGTCCGGTGCGGTCAGTATGGGCACGATATGAATGATTGTAAATTCCCAAGAAGTGTTTGCTGGAATTGTCATAAAGAAGGTCACAGAGTCGGTGATTGTCCCTCGGATAGAAGATCGGGTTCGGGTTCTGGGTCGGTTGGGGGATCGGTGGCATCATCTCCTCAAAAGAGGAAGAACCGTCCTACATCAGAGGGTCGAGCTTTCAAAATGACGGTTGAAGAGGCTACCACTACCGATGATGTCATCACTGGTATGTTTCCGATAAATAACATAGATGCTCGTGTGTTGTTTGATTCTGGAGCTAATCGCTCATTTATTTCTGTGGATTTCCATGCTAAGTTAAAATTGCCTACATCTGTGGTAACTACTCCATTGGAAGTGGAAGTAGCTGATGGTTATGTGGTGCCAGTCACAACATCTGTGACTGGGGCAAATATTAATATTGATGGGGCGTGTTTTAATATGTTTTTACTTTTAATGCCAATATCTGGTTTCGATGTGGTCCTTGGAATGGATTGGCTTAGTTTAAATAAAGCACTAATTAATTGTGACAAGAAATTGATTTCATTTCCATTGCCTGACGGGACACACGTAGTGGCCCGTGGGGATCGGGTTAATACATCTCTCCCTATTATTTCATTCATGAAAGCTAGAAAATCTCTAGCCAAAGGATGTGAATCGTTTCTTGCTTATGCTATTGATGTCAGAAAAGAAAAGCAGGTTGTTAGAGACATCCGGGTGGTATCGGAATACCCGGAGGTCTTTCCCGATGAGTTGCCTGGGTTACCTCCTATTCGGGAGGTAGAATTCAAAATTGATTTGGTTCCGGGAGCCAGTCCCGTAGCCAGGGCTCCGTACAGATTAGCACCGTCAGAAATTCGGGAAATGATGACACAGATACAAGAGTTATTGGATAAGGGTTTCATCAGACCGAGTTCTTCGCCTTGGGGTGCACCAGTTTTGTTTGTTAAAAAGAAAGACGGCACTATGAGAATGTGTATTGATTACCGTGAGTTGAATAAGAGAACGGTTAAGAATAAGTATCCGTTACCGCGTATTGATGACTTGTTTGATCAGTTGCAAGGGGCATCATACTTTTCAAAGATCGATTTAAGGTCGGGTTATCATCAAGTCCGGGTTCATGAGACCGATATCCCAAAAACCGCGTTTCGAACGAGATACGGTCACTACGAATTTCTAGTCATGCCATTCGGTTTGACGAATGCTCCCGCTATATTCATGGATCTTATGAACCGGGTATGTCGATCGTTTCTTGATAAATTTGTAATTGTTTTTATTGATGATATACTTATTTATTCCAAAACCGATTTGGATCATGAGAATCACTTAAGACAAGTTTTAGACACTTTGAAACGGGAACAACTTTATGCTAAGTTTTCGAAGTGTGAGTTTTGGCTTCGTGAGGTTCAATTTTTGGGGCATGTTATTTGTAAAGAAGGGGTGAAAGTGGACCCGTCTAAGATAACCGCGGTGATGAATTGGAGTGCCCCGAAGACTCCATCCGAAATTAAAAGTTTTCTAGGTTTGGCCGGTTATTATAGAAGATTCATCAAGAATTTCTCAAAGATTGCTAGCCCGTTGACAAAGTTGACACGAAAAGATGTTCCATATCGGTGGAGTGATGAACAAGAAAAGGCGTTCCAATTGTTAAAACAATTATTGTGTCAAGCTCCAATACTAGCCTTACCCGAAGGCTCGGATGATTTTATAGTTTATTGTGATGCATCTTATTTGGGTTTGGGTTGTGTACTAATGCAAAGAGACCGGGTGATTGCTTATGCCTCTCGTCAATTGAAATCCCACGAAAAGAATTACCCGACCCATGATTTAGAGCTCGCGGCGGTGATTTTCGCATTAAAGTTGTGGAGGCATTACCTTTATGGTACTAAATGTGTTATATGTACCGATCATAAAAGCCTTCAATATGTTTTCTCACAAAAAGATTTGAATGTAAGGCAACGAAGGTGGTTAGAGCTCATTAAAGATTATGATTGTGAAATTCGGTACCACCCGGGGAAAGCTAATGTAGTTGCCGATGCCTTAAGTCGCAAGGGGTCATCGGAGGTGGTTCAGTTTATGCGTATGGAAATTGTGTCCGATATTATTGACCGGTTGAGAATATGTCAAATAGAAGCCTTGAAAGACGAAAACTTGAAGTCGGAAATTATGTGTAAACGAAAAGATGAGTTGGTCGATGATACCCGAAGATTGAAAACGTTTCGATCACGAATTTGGGTACCGTTTCTCGGGGGATTACGGGAATTAATATTGGAAGAATCGCACAAATCACGTTTATCTATCCATCCGGGTTGTACAAAGATGTACAATGATTTGAAAGTTTTGTATTGGTGGCCCTCTATGAAGTTAGATATTGCCCGATTTGTTGAAAAATGCCATATTTGTGCTCAAGTCAAGGCCGAACATCAAAAACCGTATGGGTCGTTAAAACAGTTAGATATTCCCGAGTGGAAATGGGAGAATATTACAATGGATTTCGTCACGAAATTACCTCGTACCCAAAAGAATCACGATATGATATGGGTAATTGTCGATCGGTTGACCAAAAGTGCTCACTTTTTGGCCACAAACGAAACCGCGTCACTCGATAAATTGGCTAAGTTGTATATAGATGAGATTGTTTCCCGACATGGTATTCCGTTATCTATTGTATCTGATCGGGATTCTCGATTCGTTTCCAATTTTTGGAAGAGTTTGCAAAGAGAATTAGGTTCTCGGGTGAATTTGAGCACGGCGTATCACCCACAAACAGATGGTCAGACAGAAAGAACCATTCAGACTTTGGAAGATATGTTACGGGCTTGTGTAATGGAATATGGTGGGTCGTGGGATTCTCATTTGCCTTTGATCGAGTTTGCTTATAACAACTCGTATCATTCGAGTATTAAAATGCCACCATATGAAATGTTGTATGGTAGACGGTGTAGAACTCCCACATGTTGGCTTGAAGCGGGAGAAAAACAGTTTGCGGGTCCCGAGATTGTTCAGATAACGGCCGAAAAGGTGGCGATTGCACGTGAAAAGTTAAAGGCCGCTCGGGATAGACAGAAAATGTATGCGGATCCACGACGTCGACCCGTAACTTTTGTTGAGGGTGAACGGGTTTATTTGAAGGTTTCTCCGTGGAAAGGTGTTATCCGTTTCGGGAAACGGGGAAAGTTAGCACCGAGATTTATTGGCCCGTTTGTTATTCGTCAAGTGGTGAATGACCAAACCGTTGCACTTGATCTTCCTCCTGAATTGTCGGGTATTCATGACACGTTTAATGTGTGTTATTTGAGGAAGTGTAATAGTGATGAGGAAATACCGGTTTTACCAATTGCAGACTTAAAGGTGGATTCGAGAAAGCGGTTAATTGAGGAGCCGGTTGAAATTTTGGATCGTAAGGTAACAAAGTTGAGAAAGAAACAGATACCGATGGTTTTGGTTAAATGGAGACATAGTTTGGGTGCCGATATGACGTGGGAAACCGAATCAGATATGAGGAATCGATATCCGAATTTATTTGATCAAGGTGAGATTCCGGGGACGGAATCTCTTTAAGGAGGGGAGATTTGTAACATCCCGAGACCCGACCCTTAATATTTTATTACTTTTTGGTAAGTAATATTTTATTGTTTATTGTTTTATTATTTTATATGATTTTATTTGATTTATTTGAATTAATTGTATTTTTAACCATGGGGTTAAAAATTAGTAAAACTGAGATATTTAAATGATAAAATGATTTTTACATATTTGGGTTCATTTCTGAACCGGGGTTCTAAAAATATCTTCGTTGTTAAAATTGGAGTTAGTTAGGTCTAAATTAATTATCTGCGAACCTGATAATCTATACTGTGTTAAATGAATTATACCTGTGTTGGTGAGGGGGTACGTGCTATGTGTTTAGACAGATGGCAATTTACTCTTAATTTCTCTGGTCTCTCTCTCTCTCACGACACACACACATACAACACTCACATTCTTGAAGTTTTCTCTCAAATTGAAGAATTGGTGCTTGAATCCTTTGATTTCTGCTGTAAATTCGTGATTAGAAGCAAGATTAAGTAAGTTTCCTTCCTTCTTTAGCTAGGGTTTGATGTTCTTGATGTAGAGATGAACTAGGGTTCTTGAACTAGTGGGTTTTCTTGAAGTTTTGTTGAATCTTGATGTAAATCCGAAATTGATGATTAATTTGGTGTTTAATTGAGTTCTTGCAAGTATTGAATGCATTGTTGTTAGTTGTGGTGCATTTGGTGAAGCTTTCATAAAGCTCCATCAATGGTGGATTGGGGAAGAAGATGGAGATCTTCCCTAAATTGGTGAAATGTGAATTTTGATGTTCTTGAGGTTGTGTTAGGTTAGTTATGCATGTTAGAATGGTAATTGTTAATCATGAAGATCACTAGTTAGTTATTGTGAAAATGCATAAAAGATGGTAGTGTTTGGCTAGATGGAAATTTGGTCATAACTAGCTAAAATTGTGAATTGTTGACTTTGGTCAAATCTGGGAATTGACTTTTAGTCTTGTATGACTTGTAAACTCTAATTATCAAATTCATGCTAGAAATGTGTTAGTTGAATGAATTGTAAGCTCAAGTGTGTAGGTTTCATGTCTTGACCCGTTTGGTTGCTTAATTGTGATATTGACTTAAGTAAAGTCAAAATTGGTAACACTTGCAATTGGATGCAAGAAGTATGTTGGATATGTAAATTGGATGTTGATTATGTAGTTTAACTCATTGGATAATGTTGTGTGAATGTCCGTCATATGATTCTTGTTTTGACCCATTTGGGCCTAAGGTGCAATGTGACCAATTGGCATAACAAATTGACTTGTTGAAGTTTAGACTTTAGTATTGTTTATATGTGCAATTGCAAGTAATTGGTTATGAGATGTTATTGCAAGATTTGACTTTAAGCTTGTATTATTTATTAAACATTTGGTGATTTCGGGTAACTAATTCGGTATTCATTTTGTACAGGAAAAGGGAAGGAGCCTCAGTGATATAAGATCATTGAGCTCGGCACAAATAAGGAAGCTAAGGTGAGTGGACTTAACCTTCTTTCTTGTGTGATGTACAAAATTAGGGAATGGTGGAGTTTTGAGATAAAGTGCAGGAATTTGGTATCTGGAAGAGTTCGCGTCGCGAACTTATGGTCGCGATCGCGAACTCGTGACAGAAAGTTTGGGGTCTGGTCGTGATGTAGTTCGCGAATCGTGAACTCTTAGTTCGCGACGCGAACCATGAGTTCACGACGCGAACTTCGTCAGGAACAGATTTCTTGGCTGCAATTCCTTTTTACAAGTTTATACTTGGTCTAGTGGTTCATGGTAGTATGTGCACATGTTTTTTTTTAGAGGTTAGCTATGGTGGTTTTCGGCTACGCTTCGTTACTCTTGGCAGGGGCGATCGGACTCCTTCGTATTCGTTATGTAAGGAGGGATCACCGTGCCTCTAGTAAAGAAGCCATCGGTTGACTGTTGTTGGCCGACAACAGTTGAAGGTCCTCGCCCGACCGCCGATCCTCTTTTAACGTCCAATTGCTTGTGGAAGTTTGGACGGGTTTCCCTATTGATTTCCCTCGATGTTCTAATTAGTTGTAGTTATGCAAATTGACGTTTATTTCTATTCACTTAGCTTTGTGCTAATCCCTCATTTGTTGACTCTTTTCAGGTTGTGGATTAGGCTTGTTTAGAGTCGGGTTTTGGAAGTATGACCGCACTCTGATTTTGTATACCGGGTCGAGCCTGTTTTAGTAACACCTTAAAATGTTTTAAATATTTAGTTAATATGTAAAGTTTTTATGTTGTGTAATAATTTAGGATGTATGTCTTCTTAAATCGCTTCCGTATGTTTATTTATAAAAAAAAAAAAAAAAAAATGGCTCTAGATTGTGGTGTTACAGGGCCGAAGAGAGATGTTCGGGCTGAAGTGGCGTTCGGGCCGAAGTGGGATGTTTGTGCCGAAGTGGTGTTCGGGCCGAAGTGGTGTTCGGACCGAAGTTCGGTGTTCGGGCCGATGATGATGTTCGGGCCGAGGTTGATGTTCGGGCCGAGGTCGGAGTTCGGGCCGAGGTCGAAGTTCGGGCCGAGGTTGAAGTTCGGGCCGAGGTTGAAGTTCGGGCCGAAAATGAAGTTCGGGCCGGGAACAGTGAAGAGTTCGGGCCGAACTTGTTCTTGGCAGTGACGAACCAGCTATTTTGGTTACTCCTGGGCGTGAAACGGACACCCGAGCTGAAAGTTATGAATGTTTTAGTATAGCACCTTTTGTCACACAATCTTGGATATTGAAGAGTTCGGGCCGAAGTGGTGTTCGGGCCGAAGTGGGATGTTCGGGCCGAAGTGGTGTTCGGGCCGAAGTTCGGTGTTCGGGCCGAGGATGATGTTCGGGCCGAGGTTGGAGTTCGGGCCGAGGTCGGAGTTCGGGCCGAGGTTGATGTTCGGGCCGAGGTCGGAGTTCGGCCCGAGGTCGAAGTTCGGGCCGAGGTTGAAGTTCGGGCCGAAAATGAAGTTCGCGCCGGGAACAGTGAAGAGTTCGGGCCGAACTTGTTCTTGGCAGTGACGAACGAACCAACTATTTGGTTACTCGTGGGCGTGAAATGGACACCCGAGCTGAAAGTTATGAATGTTTTAGTATAGCACCTTTTGTCACACAATCTTGGATATTGAAGAGTTCGGGCCGAAGTGGTGTTCGGGCCGATGTGGGATGTTCGGGCCGAAGTGGTGTTCGGGCCGAAGTTCGGTGTTCGGGCCGAGGATGATGTTCGAGCCGAGGTTGGAGTTCGGGCCGAGGTCGGAGTTCGGGCCGAGGTTCATGTTCGGGCCGAGGTTGAAGTTCGGGCCGAAAATGAAGTTCGGGCCGGGAACAGTGAAGAGTTCGGGCCGAACTTGTTCTTGGCAGTGACGAACGAACCAGCTATTTTGGTTACTCGTGAACGTGAAACGGACACCCGAGCTGAAAGTTATGAATGTTTTAGTATATCACCTTTTGTCACACAATCTTGGATATTGAAGAGTTCGGGCCGAAGAGGGATGTTCGGGCCGAAGAGGGATGTTCGGGCCGAAGTGGTGTTCGGGCCGAAGTGGGATGTTCGGGCCTAAGTGGTGTTCGGGCCGAAGTGGTGTTCGGGCCGAAGTTCGGTGTTCGGGCCGAGGATGAAGTTCGGGCCGAGGTCGGAGTTCGGGCCGAGGTCGGAGTTCGGGCCGAGGTTGAAGTTCGGGCCGAGGTCGAAGTTCGGGCCGAAAATGAAGTTCGGGCCGGGAACAGTGAAGAGTTCGGGCCGAACTTGTTCTTGGCAGTGACGAACGAACCAACTATTCGGTTACTCGTGGGCGTGAAACGGACACCCGAGCTGAAAGTTATGAATGTTTTAGTATAGCACCTTTTGTCACACAATCTTGGATATTGAAGAGTTCGGGCCGAAGTGGTGTTCGGGCCGAAGTGGGATGTTCGGGCCGAAGTGGTGTTCGGGCCGAAGTTCGGTGTTCGGGCCGAAGTTCGGTGTTCGGGCCGAGGATGATGTTCGGGCCGAGGTTGGAGTTCGGGCCGAGGTCGGAGTTCGGGCCGAGGTTGATGTTCGGGCCGAGGTTGAAGTTCGGGCAGAAAATGAAGTTCGGGCCGGGAACAGTGAAGACTTCGGGTCGAACTTGTTCTTCGCAGTGACGAACGAACCAGCTATTTTGGTTACTCGTGGGCGTGAAACTGACACCCGAGCTGAAAGTTATGAATGGTTTAGTATAGCACCTTTTGTCACACAATCTTGGATATTGAAGAGTTCGGGCCGAAGAGAGATGTTCGGGCCGAAGTGGTGTTCGGGCCGAAGTGGGATGTTCGGGCCGAAGTGGTGTTCGGGCCGAAGTGGTGTTCGGGCCGAAGTTCGGTGTTCGGGCCGATGATGATGTTCGGGCCAAGGTTGAAGTTCGGGCCGAGGTCGGAGTTCGGCCCGAGGTCGAAGTTCGGGCCGAGGTTGAAGTTCGGGCCGAGGTTGAAGTTCGGGCCGAAAATGAAGTTCGGGCCGGGAACAGTGAAGAGTTCGGGCCGAACTTGTTCTTGGCAGTGACGAACGAACCAGCTATTTTGGTTACTCGTGAACGTGAAACGGACACCCGAGCTGAAAGTTATGAATGTTTTAGTATATCACCTTTTGTCACACAATCTTGGATATTGAAGAGTTCGGGCCGAAGAGGGATGTTCGGGCCGAAGATGGATGTTCGGGCCGAATTGGTGTTCGGGCCGAAGTGGGATGTTCGGGCCGAAGTGGTGTTCGGGCCGAAGTGGTGTTCGGGCCGAAGTTCGGTGTTCGGGCCGAGGATGAAGTTCGGGCCGAGGTCGGAGTTCGGGCCGAGGTCGGAGTTCGGGCCGAGGTTGAAGTTCGGGCCGAGGTCGAAGTTCGGGCCAAAAATGAAGTTCGGGCCGGGAACAGTGAAGAGTTCGGGCCGAACTTGTTCTTGGCAGTGACGAACGAACCAACTATTCGGTTACTCGTGGGCGTGAAACGGACACCCGAGCTGAAAGTTATGAATGTTTTAGTATAGCACCATTTGTCACACAATCTTGGATATTGAAGAGTTCGGGCCGAAGAGAGATGTTCGGGCTGAAGTGGCGTTCGGGCCGAAGTGGGATGTTTGTGCCGAAGTGGTGTTCGGGCCGAAGTGGTGTTCGGACCGAAGTTCGGTGTTCGGGCCGATGATGATGTTCGGGCCGAGGTTGATGTTCGGGCCGAGGTCGGAGTTCGGGCCGAGGTCGAAGTTCGGGCCGAGGTTGAAGTTCGGGCCGAGGTTGAAGTTCGGGCCGAAAATGAAGTTCGGGCCGGGAACAGTGAAGAGTTCGGGCCGAACTTGTTCTTGGCAGTGACGAACCAGCTATTTTGGTTACTCCTGGGCGTGAAACGGACACCCGAGCTGAAAGTTATGAATGTTTTAGTATAGCACCTTTTGTCACACAATCTTGGATATTGAAGAGTTCGGGCCGAAGTGGTGTTCGGGCCGAAGTGGGATGTTCGGGCCGAAGTGGTGTTCGGGCCGAAGTTCGGTGTTCGGGCCGAGGATGATGTTCGGGCCGAGGTTGGAGTTCGGGCCGAGGTCGGAGTTCGGGCCGAGGTTGATGTTCGGGCCGAGGTCGGAGTTCGGCCCGAGGTCGAAGTTCGGGCCGAGGTTGAAGTTCGGGCCGAAAATGAAGTTCGGGCCGGGAACAGTGAAGAGTTCGGGCCGAACTTGTTCTTGGCAGTGACGAACGAACCAACTATTTGGTTACTCGTGGGCGTGAAACGGACACCCGAGCTGAAAGTTATGAATGTTTTAGTATAGCACCTTTTGTCACACAATCTTGGATATTGAAGAGTTCGGGCCAAAGTGGTGTTCGGGCCGATGTGGGATGTTCGGGCCGAAGTGGTGTTCGGGCCGAAGTTCGGTGTTCGGGCCGAGGATGATGTTCGAGCCGAGGTTGGAGTTCGGGCCGAGGTCGGAGTTCGGGCCGAGGTTGATGTTCGGGCCGAGGTTGAAGTTCGGGCCGAAAATGAAGTTCGGGCCGGGAACAGTGAAGAGTTCGGGCCGAACTTGTTCTTGGCAGTGACGAACGAACCAGCTATTTTGGTTACTCGTGAACGTGAAACGGACACCCGAGCTGAAAGTTATGAATGTTTTAGTATATCACCTTTTGTCACACAATCTTGGATATTGAAGAGTTCGGGCCGAAGAGGGATGTTCGGGCCGAAGAGGGATGTTCGGGCCGAAGTGGTGTTCGGGCCGAAGTGGGATGTTCGGGCCTAAGTGGTGTTCGGGCCGAAGTGGTGTTCGGGCCGAAGTTCGGTGTTCGGGCCGAGGATGAAGTTCGGGCCGAGGTCGGAGTTCGGGCCGAGGTCGGAGTTCGGGCCGAGGTTGAAGTTCGGGCCGAGGTCGAAGTTCGGGCCGAAAATGAAGTTCGGGCCGGGAACAGTGAAGAGTTCGGGCCGAACTTGTTCTTGGCAGTGACGAACGAACCAACTATTCGGTTACTCGTGGGCGTGAAACGGACACCCGAGCTGAAAGTTATGAATGTTTTAGTATAGCACCTTTTGTCACACAATCTTGGATATTGAAGAGTTCGGGCCGAAGTGGTGTTCGGGCCGAAGTGGGATGTTCGGGCCGAAGTGGTGTTCGGGCCGAAGTTCGGTGTTCGGGCCGAAGTTCGGTGTTCGGGCCGAGGATGATGTTCGGGCCGAGGTTGGAGTTCGGGCCGAGGTCGGAGTTCGGGCCGAGGTTGATGTTCGGGCCGAGGTTGAAGTTCGGGCAGAAAATGAAGTTCGGGCCGGGAACAGTGAAGAGTTCGGGTCGAACTTGTTCTTGGCAGTGACGAACGAACCAGCTATTTTGGTTACTCGTGGGCGTGAAACTGACACCCGAGCTGAAAGTTATGAATGGTTTAGTATAGCACCTTTTGTCACACAATCTTGGATATTGAAGAGTTCGGGCCGAAGAGAGATGTTCGGGCCGAAGTGGTGTTCGGGCCGAAGTGGGATGTTCGGGCCGAAGTGGTGTTCGGGCCGAAGTGGTGTTCGGGCCGAAGTTCGATGTTCGGGCCGATGATGATGTTCGGGCCAAGGTTGAAGTTCGGGCCGAGGTCGGAGTTCGGCCCGAGGTCGAAGTTCGGGCCGAGGTTGAAGTTCGGGCCGAGGTTGAAGTTCGGGCCGAAAATGAAGTTCGGGCCGGGAACAGTGAAGAGTTCGGGCCGAACTTGTTCTTGGCAGTGACGAACGAACCAGCTATTTTGGTTACTCGTGAACGTGAAACGGACACCCGAGCTGAAAGTTATGAATGTTTTAGTATATCACCTTTTGTCACACAATCTTGGATATTGAAGAGTTCGGGCCGAAGAGGGATGTTCGGGCCGAAGATGGATGTTCGGGCCGAATTGGTGTTCGGGCCGAAGTGGGATGTTCGGGCCGAAGTGGTGTTCGGGCCGAAGTGGTGTTCGGGCCGAAGTTCGGTGTTCGGGCCGAGGATGAAGTTCGGGCCGAGGTCGGAGTTCGGGCCGAGGTCGGAGTTCGGGCCGAGGTTGAAGTTCGGGCCGAGGTCGAAGTTCGGGCCAAAAATGAAGTTCGGGCCGGGAACAGTGAAGAGTTCGGGCCGAACTTGTTCTTGGCAGTGACGAACGAACCAACTATTCGGTTACTCGTGGGCGTGAAACGGACACCCGAGCTGAAAGTTATGAATGTTTTAGTATAGCACCTTTTGTCACACAATCTTGGATATTGAAGTGTTCGGGCCGAAGTGTTGTTCGGGCCGAAGTGGGATGTTCGGGCCGAAGTGGTGTTCGGGCCGAAGTTCGGTGTTCGGGCCGAGGAAGATGTTCGGGCCGAGGTTGGAGTTCGGGCCGAGGTCGGAGTTCGGGCCGAGGTTGATGTTCGGGCCGAGGTTGAAGTTCGGGCAGAAAATGAAGTTCGGGCCGGGAACAGTGAAGAGTTCGGGTCGAACTTGTTCTTGGCAGTGACGAACGAACCAGCTATTTTGGTTACTCGTGGGCGTGAAACTGACACCCGAGCTGAAAGTTATGAATGGTTTAGTATAGCACCTTTTGTCACACAATCTTGGATATTGAAGAGTTCGGGCCGAAGAGAGATGTTCGGGCCGAAGTGGTGTTCGGGCCGAAGTGGGATGTTCGGGCCGAAGTGGTGTTCGGGCCGAAGTGGTGTTCGGGCCGAAGTTCGGTGTTCGGGCCGATGATGATGTTCGGGCCAAGGTTGAAGTTCGGGCCGAGGTCGGAGTTCGGCCCGAGGTCGAAGTTCGGGCCGAGGTTGAAGTTCGGGCCGAGGTTGAAGTTCGGGCCGAAAATGAAGTTCGGGCCGGGAACAGTGAAGAGTTCGGGCCGAACTTGTTCTTGGCAGTGACGAACGAACCAGCTATTTTGGTTACTCGTGAACGTGAAACGGACACCCGAGCTGAAAGTTATGAATGTTTTAGTATATCACCTTTTATCACACAATCTTGGATATTGAAGAGTTCGGGCCGAAGAGGGATGTTCGGGCCGAAGAGGGATGTTTGGGCCGAAGTGGTGTTCGGGCTGAAGTGGGATGTTCGGGCCGAAGTGGTGTTCGGGCCGAAGTGGGATGTTCGGGCCGAAGTGGTGTTCGGGCCGAAGTTCGGTGTTCGGGCCGAGGATGATGTTCGGGCCGAGGTTGGAGTTCGGGCCGAGGTCGGAGTTCGGGCCGAGGTTGATGTTCGGGCCGAGGTCGGAGTTCGGCCCGAGGTCGAAGTTCGGGCCGAGGTTGAAGTTCGGGCCGAAAATGAAGTTCGGGCCGGGAACAGTGAAGAGTTCGGGCCGAACTTGTTCTTGGCAGTGACGAACGAACCAACTATTTGGTTACTCGTGGGCGTGAAACGGACACCCGAGCTGAAAGTTATGAATGTTTTAGTATAGCACCTTTTGTCACACAATCTTGGATATTGAAGAGTTCGGGCCGAAGTGGTGTTCGGGCCGATGTGGGATGTTCGGGCCGAAGTGGTGTTCGGGCCGAAGTTCGGTGTTCGGGCCGAGGATGATGTTCGAGCCGAGGTTGGAGTTCGGGCCGAGGTCGGAGTTCGGGCCGAGGTTGATGTTCGGGCCGAGGTTGAAGTTCGGGCCGAAAATGAAGTTCGGGCCGGGAACAGTGAAGAGTTCGGGCCGAACTTGTTCTTGGCAGTGACGAACGAACCAGCTATTTTGGTTACTCGTGAACGTGAGACGGACACCCGAGCTGAAAGTTATGAATGTTTTAGTATATCACCTTTTGTCACACAATCTTGGATATTGAAGAGTTCGGGCCGAAGAGGGATGTTCGGGCCGAAGAGGGATGTTCGGGCCGAAGTGGTGTTCGGGCCGAAGTGGGATGTTCGGGCCTAAGTGGTGTTCGGGCCGAAGTGGTGTTCGGGCCGAAGTTCGGTGTTCGGGCCGAGGATGAAGTTCGGGCCGAGGTCGCAGTTCGGGCCGAGGTCGGAGTTCGGGCCGAGGTTGAAGTTCGGGCCGAGGTCGAAGTTCGGGCCGAAAATGAAGTTCGGGCCGGGAACAGTGAAGAGTTCGGGCCGAACTTGTTCTTGGCAGTGACGAACGAACCAACTATTCGGTTACTCGTGGGCGTGAAACGGACACCCGAGCTGAAAGTTATGAATGTTTTAGTATAGCACCTTTTGTCACACAATCTTGGATATTGAAGAGTTCGGGCCGAAGTGGTGTTCGGGCCGAAGTGGGATGTTCGGGCCGAAGTGGTGTTCGGGCCGAAGTTCGGTGTTCGGGCCGAAGTTCGGTGTTCGGGCCGAGGATGATGTTCGGGCCGAGGTTGGAGTTCGGGCCGAGGTCGGAGTTCGGGCCGAGGTTGATGTTCGGGCCGAGGTTGAAGTTCGGGCAGAAAATAAAGTTCGGGCCGGGAACAGTGAAGACTTCGGGTCGAACTTGTTCTTCGCAGTGACGAACGAACCAGCTATTTTGGTTACTCGTGGGCGTGAAACTGACACCCGAGCTGAAAGTTATGAATGGTTTAGTATAGCACCTTTTGTCACACAATCTTGGATATTGAAGAGTTCGGGCCGAAGAGAGATGTTCGGGCCGAAGTGGTGTTCGGGCCGAAGTGGGATGTTCGGGCCGAAGTGGTGTTCGGGCCGAAGTGGTGTTCGGGCCGAAGTTCGGTGTTCGGGCCGATGATGATGTTCGGGCCAAGGTTGAAGTTCGGGCCGAGGTCGGAGTTCGGCCCGAGGTCGAAGTTCGGGCCGAGGTTGAAGTTCGGGCCGAGGTTGAAGTTCGGGCCGAAAATGAAGTTCGGGCCGGGAACAGTGAAGAGTTCGGGCCGAACTTGTTCTTGGCAGTGACGAACGAACCAGCTATTTTGGTTACTCGTGAACGTGAAACGGACACCCGAGCTGAAAGTTATGAATGTTTTAGTATATCACCTTTTGTCACACAATCTTGGATATTGAAGAGTTCGGGCCGAAGAGGGATGTTCGGGCCGAAGATGGATGTTCGGGCCGAATTGGTGTTCGGGCCGAAGTGGGATGTTCGGGCCGAAGTGGTGTTCGGGCCGAAGTGGTGTTCGGGCCGAAGTTCGGTGTTCGGGCCGAGGATGAAGTTCGGGCCGAGGTCGGAGTTCGGGCCGAGGTCGGAGTTCGGGCCGAGGTTGAAGTTCGGGCCGAGGTCGAAGTTCGGGCCAAAAATGAAGTTCGGGCCGGGAACAGTGAAGAGTTCGGGCCGAACTTGTTCTTGGCAGTGACGAACGAACCAACTATTCGGTTACTCGTGGGCGTGAAACGGACACCCGAGCTGAAAGTTATGAATGTTTTAGTATAGCACCTTTTGTCACACAATCTTGGATATTGAAGTGTTCGGGCCGAAGTGGTGTTCGGGCCGAAGTGGGATGTTCGGGCCGAAGTGGTGTTCGGGCCGAAGTTCGGTGTTCGGGCCGAGGAAGATGTTCGGGCCGAGGTTGGAGTTCGGGCCGAGGTCGGAGTTCGGGCCGAGGTTGATGTTCGGGCCGAGGTTGAAGTTCGGGCAGAAAATGAAGTTCGGGCCGGGAACAGTGAAGAGTTCGGGTCGAACTTGTTCTTGGCAGTGACGAACGAACCAGCTATTTTGGTTACTCGTGGGCGTGAAACTGACACCCGAGCTGAAAGTTATGAATGGTTTAGTATAGCACCTTTTGTCACACAATCTTGGATATTGAAGAGTTCGGGCCGAAGAGAGATGTTCGGGCCGAAGTGGTGTTCGGGCCGAAGTGGGATGTTCGGGCCGAAGTGGTGTTCGGGCCGAAGTGGTGTTCGGGCCGAAGTTCGGTGTTCGGGCCGATGATGATGTTCGGGCCAAGGTTGAAGTTCGGGCCGAGGTCGGAGTTCGGCCCGAGGTCGAAGTTCGGGCCGAGGTTGAAGTTCGGGCCGAGGTTGAAGTTCGGGCCGAAAATGAAGTTCGGGCCGGGAACAGTGAAGAGTTCGGGCCGAACTTGTTCTTGGCAGTGACGAACGAACCAGCTATTTTGGTTACTCGTGAACGTGAAACGGACACCCGAGCTGAAAGTTATGAATGTTTTAGTATATCACCTTTTATCACACAATCTTGGATATTGAAGAGTTCGGGCCGAAGAGGGATGTTCGGGCCGAAGAGGGATGTTTGGGCCGAAGTGGTGTTCGGGCTGAAGTGGGATGTTCGGGCCGAAGTGGTGTTCGGGCCGAAGTTCGGTGTTCGGGCCGAGGATGAAGTTCGGGCCGAGGTCGGAGTTCGGGCCGAGATCGGAGTTCGGGCCGAGGTTGATGTTCGGGCCGAGGATGAAGTTCGGGCCGAAAATGAAGTTCGGGCCGGGAACAGTGAAGAGTTCGGGCCGAACTTGTTCTTGGCAGTGACGAACGAACCAACTATTTGGTTACTCGTGGGCGTGAAACGGACACCCGAGCTGAAAGTTATATATGTTTTAGTATAGCACCTTTTGTCACACAATCTTGGATATTGATGAGTTCGGGCCGATGTCATGTTCGGGCCGAAGTGGGATGTTCGGGCCGAACTGGTGTTCGGGCCGAAGTGGTGTTCGGGCCGAAGTTCGGGGTTCGGGCCGAGGATGATGTTCGGGCCGAGGTCGGAGTTCGGGCCGAGGTTGAAGTTCGGGCCGAGGTTCAAGTTCGAGCCGAAAATGAAGTTCGGGCCGGGAACAGTGAAGAGTTCGGGCCGAACTTGTTCTTGGCAGTGACGAACGAACCAACTATTTGGTTACCCGTGGGCGTGAAACGGACACCCGAGCTGAAAGTTATGAATGTTTTAGTATAGCACCTTTTGTCACACAATCTTGGATATTGATGAGTTCGGGCCGAAGTGGTGTTCGGTCCGAAGTGGGATGTTCGGGCCGAAGTGGTGTTCGGGCCGAAGTGGTGTTCGGGCCGAAGTGGTGTTCGGGCCGAAGTTCTGTGTTCGGGCCGAGGATGATGTTCGGGCCGAGGTTGGAGTTCGGGCCGAGGTCGGAGTTCGGGCCGAGGTTGAAGTTCGGGCCGAGGTTGCAGTTCGGGCCGAAAATGAAGTTCGGGCCGGGAACAGTGATGAGTTCGGGCCGAACTTGTTCTTGGCAGTGACGAACTAGCTATTTTGGTTACTCGTGGGCGTGAAACGGACACCCGAGCTGAAAGTTATGAATGTTTTAGTATAACACCTTTTGTCACACAATCTTGGATATTGAAGAGTTCGGGCCGAAGTGGTGTTCGGGCCGAAGTGGGATGTTCGGGCCGAAGTGGTGTTCGGGCCGAAGTTCGGTGTTCGGGCCGAGGATGATGTTCGGGCCGAGGTCGGAGTTCGGGCCGAGGTCGGAGTTCGGGCCGAGGTTAAAGTTCGGGCCGAGGTTGAAGTTCGGGCAGAAAATGAAGTTCGGGCCGGGAACAGTGAAGAGTTCGGGTCGAACTTGTTCTTGGCAGTGACGAATGAACCAGCTATTTTGGTTACTCGTGAACGTGAAACGGACACCCGAGCTGAAAGTTATGAATGTTTTAGTATATCACCTTTTGTCACACAATCTTGGATATTGAAGAGTTCGGGCCGAAGAGGGATGTTCGGGCCGAAGAGGGATGTTCGGGCCGAAGTGGTGTTCGGGCCGAAGTGGGATGTTCGGGCCGAAGTGGTGTTCGGGCCGAAGTTCGGTGTTCGGGCCGAGGATGAAGTTCGGGCCGAGGTCGGAGTTCGGGCCGAGGTCGGAGTTCGGGCCGAGGTTGAAGTTCGGGCCGAGGTTGAAGTTCGGGCCGAAAATGAAGTTCGGGCCGGGAACAGTGAAGAGTTCGGGCCGAACTTGTTCTTGGCAGTGACGAACGAACCAACTATTTGGTTACTCGTGGGCGTGAAACGGACACCCGAGCTGAAAGTTATGAATGTTTTAGTATAACACCTTTTGTCACACAATCTTGGATATTGAAGAGTTCGGGCCGAAGTGGTGTTCGGGCCGATGTGGGATGTTCGGGCCGAAGTGGTGTTCGGGCCGAAGTTCGGTGTTCGGGCCGAGGATGATGTTCGGGCCGAGGTTGGAGTTCGGGCCGAGGTCGGAGTTCGGGCCGAGGTTGATGTTCGGGCCGAGGTTGAAGTTCGGGCAGAAAATGAATTGCAGGCCGGGAACAGTGAAGAGTTCGGGTCGAACTTGTTCTTGGCAGTGACGAACGAACCAGCTATTTTGGTTACTCGTGGGCGTGAAACTGACACCCGAGCTGAAAGTTATGAATGTTTTAGTATAGCACCTTTTGTCACACAATCTTGGATATTGAAGAGTTCGGGCCGAAGAGAGATGTTCGGGCCGAAATGGTGTTCGGGCCGAAGTGGGATGTTCGGGCCGAAGTGGTGTTCGGGCCGAAGTGGTGTTCGGGCCGAAGTTCGGTGTTCGGGCCGATGATGATGTTCGGGCCGAGGTTGAAGTTCGGGCCGAGGTCGGAGTTCGGCCCGAGGTCGAAGTTCGGGCAGAGGTTGAAGTTCGGGCCGAAAATGAAGTTCGGGCCGGGAACAGTGAAGAGTTCGGGCCGAACTTGTTCTTGGCAGTGACGAACGAACCAGCTATTTTGGTTACTCGTGAACGTGAAACGGACACCCGAGCTGAAAGTTATGAATGTTTTAGTATATCACCTTTTGTCACACAATCTTGGATATTGAAGAGTTCGGGCCGATATCGTGTTCGGGCCGAAGTGGGATGTTCGGGCCGAAGTGGTGTTCGGGCCGAAGTGGTGTTCGGGCCGAAGTTCGGGGTTCGGGCCGAGGATGATGTTCGGGCCGAGGTCTGAGTTCGGGCCGAGGTCGGAGTTCGGGCCGAGGTTGAAGTTCGGGCCGAGGTTCAAGTTCGAGCCGAAAATGAAGTTCGGGCCGGGAACAGTGAAGAGTTCGGGCCGAACTTGTTCTTGGCAGTGACGAACGAACCAGCTATTTGGTTACCCGTGGGCGTGAAACGGACACCCGAGCTGAAAGTTATGAATGTTTTAGTATAGCACCTTTTGTCACACAATCTTGGATATTGATGAGTTCGGGCCGAAGTGGTGTTCGGTCCGAAGTGGGATGTTCGGGCCGAAGTGGTGTTCGGGCCGAAGTGGTGTTCGGGCCGAAGTGGTGTTCGGGCCGAAGTGGTGTTCGGGCCGAAGTTCTGTGTTCGGGCCGAGGATGATGTTCGGGCCGAGGTTGGAGTTCGGGCCGAGGTCGGAGTTCGGGCCGAGGTTGAAGTTCGGGCCGAGGTTGAAGTTCGGGCCGAAAATGAAGTTCGGGCCGGGAACAGTGATGAGTTCGGGCCGAACTTGTTCTTGGCAGTGACGAACTAGCTATTTTGGTTACTCGTGGGCGTGAAACGGACACCCGAGCTGAAAGTTATGAATGTTTTAGTATAACACCTTTTGTCACACAATCTTGGATATTGAAGAGTTCGGGCCGAAGTGGTGTTCGGGCCGAAGTGGGATGTTCGGGCCGAAGTGGTGTTCGGGCCGAAGTTCGGTGTTCGGGCCGAGGATGATGTTCGGGCCGAGGTCGGAGTTCGGGCCGAGGTCGGAGTTCGGGCCGAGGTTAAAGTTCGGGCCGAGGTTGAAGTTCGGGCAGAAAATGAAGTTCGGGCCGGGAACAGTGAAGAGTTCGGGTCGAACTTGTTCTTGGCAGTGACGAATGAACCAGCTATTTTGGTTACTCGTGAACGTGAAACGGACACCCGAGCTGAAAGTTATGAATGTTTTAGTATATCACCTTTTGTCACACAATCTTGGATATTGAAGAGTTCGGGCCGAAGAGGGATGTTCGGGCCGAAGAGGGATGTTCGGGCCGAAGTGGTGTTCGGGCCGAAGTGGGATGTTCGGGCCGAAGTGGTGTTCGGGCCGAAGTGGTGTTCGGGCCGAAGTTCGGTGTTCGGGCCGAGGATGAAGTTCGGGCCGAGGTCGGAGTTCGGGCCGAGGTCGGAGTTCGGGCCGAGGTTGAAGTTCGGGCCGAGGTTGAAGTTCGGGCCGAAAATGAAGTTCGGGCCGGGAACAGTGAAGAGTTCGGGCCGAACTTGTTCTTGGCAGTGACGAACGAACCAACTATTTGGTTACTCGTGGGCGTGAAACGGACACCCGAGCTGAAAGTTATGAATGTTTTAGTATAACACCTTTTGTCACACAATCTTGGATATTGAAGAGTTCGGGCCGAAGTGGTGTTCGGGCCGATGTGGGATGTTCGGGCCGAAGTGGTGTTCGGCCCGAAGTTCGGTGTTCGGGCCGAGGATGATGTTCGGGCCGAGGTTGGAGTTCGGGCCGAGGTCGGAGTTCGGGCCGAGGTTGATGTTCGGGCCGAGGTTGAAGTTCGGGCAGAAAATGAATTGCGGGCCGGGAACAGTGAAGAGTTCGGGTGGAACTTGTTCTTGGCAGTGACGAACGAACCAGCTATTTTGGTTACTCGTGGGCGTGAAACTGACACCCGAGCTGAAAGTTATGAATGTTTTAGTATAGCACCTTTTGTCACACAATCTTGGATATTGAAGAGTTCGGGCCGAAGAGAGATGTTCGGGCCGAAATGGTGTTCGGGCCGAAGTGGGATGTTCGGGCCGAAGTGGTGTTCGGGGCGAAGTGGTGTTCGGGCCGAAGTTCGGTGTTCGGGCCGATGATGATGTTCGGGCCGAGGTTGAAGTTCGGGCCGAGGTCGGAGTTCGGCCCGAGGTCGAAGTTCGGGCCGAGGTTGAAGTTCGGGCCGAAAATGAAGTTCGGGCCGGGAACAGTGAAGAGTTCGGGCCGAACTTGTTCTTGGCAGTGACGAACGAACCAGCTATTTTGGTTACTCGTGAACGTGAAACGGACACCCGAGCTGAAAGTTATGAATGTTTTAGTATATCACCTTTTGTCACACAATCTTGGATATTGAAGAGTTCGGGCCGAAGAGGGATGTTCGGGCCGAAGTGGTGTTCGGGCCGAAGTGGGATGTTCGGGCCGAAGTGGTGTTCGGGCCGAAGTGGTGTTCGGGCCGAAGTTCGGTGTTCGGGCCGAGGATGAAGTTCGGGCCGAGGTCGGAGTTCGGGCCGAGGTCGGAGTTCGGGCCGAGGTTGATGTTCGGGCCGGGAACAGTGAAGAGTTCGGGCCGAACTTGTTCTTGGCAGTGACGAACGAACCAACTATTTGGTTACTCGTGGGCGTGAAACGGACACCCGAGCTGAAAGTTATGAATGTTTTAGTATAGCACCTTTTGTCACACAATCTTGGATATTGAAGAGTTCGGGCCGAAGTGGTGTTCGGGCCGAAGTGGGATGTTCGGGCCGAAGTGGTGTTCGGGCCGAAGTTCGGTGTTCGGGCCGAGGATGATGTTCGGGCCGAGGTTGGAGTTCGGGCCGAGGTCGGAGTTCGGGCCGAGGTTGATGTTCGGGCCGAGGTTGAAGTTCGGGCAGAAAATGAATTCGGGCCGGGAACAGTGAAGAGTTCGGGTCGAACTTGTTCTTGGCAGTGACGAACGAACCAGCTATTTTGGTTACTCGTGGGCGTGAAACTGACACCCGAGCTGAAAGTTATGAATGTTTTAGTATAGCACCTTTTGTCACACAATCTTGGATATTGAAGAGTTCGGGCCGAAGAGAGATGTTCGGGCCGAAGTGGTGTTCGGGCCGAAGTGGGATGTTCGGGCCGAAGTGGTGTTCGGGCCGAAGTGGTGTTCGGGCCGAAGTTCGGTGTTCGGGCCGATGATGATGTTCGGGCCAAGGTTGAAGTTCGGGCCGAGGTCGGAGTTCGGCCCGAGGTCGAAGTTCGGGCCGAGGTTGAAGTTCGGGCCGAGGTTGAAGTTCGTGCCGAAAATGAAGTTCGGGCCGGGTAGAGTGAAGAGTTCGGGCCGAACTTGTTCTTGGCAGTGACGAACGAACCAGCAATTTTGGTTACTCGTGAACGTGAAACGGACACCCGAGCTGAACGTTATGAATGTTTTAGTATATCACCTTTTGTCACACAATCTTGGATATTGAAGAGTTCGGGCCGAAGAGGGATGTTCGGGCCGAAGAGGGATGTTTGGGCCGAAGTGGTGTTCGGGCCAAAGTGGGATGTTCGGGCCGAAGTGGTGTTCGGGCCGAAGTGGTGTTCGGGCCGAAGTTCGGTGTTCAGGCCGAGGATGAAGTTCGGGCCGAGGTCGGAGTTCGGGCCGAGATCGGAGTTCGGGCCGAGGTTGAAGTTCGGGCCCAGGTTGAAGTTCGGGCTGAAAATGAAGTTCGGGCCGGGAACAGTGAAGAGTTCGGGCCGAACTTGTTCTTGGCAGTGACGAACGAACCAGCTATTTGGTTACTCGTGGGCGTGAAACGGACACCCGAGCTGAAAGTTATGAATGTTTTAGTATAGCACCTTTTGTCACACAATCTTGGATATTGATGAGTTCGGGCCGAAGTGGTGTTCGGTCCGAAGTGGGATGTTCGGGCCGAAGTGGTGTTCGGGCCGAAGTTCTGTGTTCGGGCCGAGGTCGGAGTTCGGGCCGAGGTCGGAGTTCGGGCCGAGGTTAAAGTTCGGGCCGAGGTTGAAGTTCGGGCAGAAAATGAAGTTCGGGCCGGGAACAGTGAAGAGTTCGGGTCGAACTTGTTCTTGGCAGTGACGAATGAACCAGCTATTTTGGTTACTCGTGGGCGTGAAACTGACACTCGAGCTGAAAGTTATGAATGTTTTAGTATAGCACTTTTTGTCACACAATCTTGGATATTGAAGAGTTCGGGCCGAAGAGAGATGTTCGGGCCGAAGTGGTGTTCGGGCCGAAGTGGGATGTTCGGGCCGAAGTGGTGTTCGGGCCGAAGTGGTGTTCGGGCCGAAGTTCGGTGTTCGGGCCGATGATGATGTTCGGGCCGAGGTTGAAGTTCGGGCTGAGGTCGGAGTTCGGGCCGAGGTCGCAGTTCGGGCCGAGGTTGAAGTTCGGGCCGAGGTTGAAGTTCGGGTCGAAAATGAAGTTCGGGCCGGGAACAGTGAAGAGTTCGGGCCGAACTTGTTCTTGGCAGTGACGAACGAACCAGCTATTTTGGTTACTCGTGAACGTGAAACGGACACCCGAGCTGAAAGTTATGAATGTTTTAATATAGCACCTTTTGTCGCACAATCTTGGATATTGAAGAGTTCAGGCCGAAGAGGGATGTTCGGGCCGAAGTGGTGTTCGGGCCGAAGTGGGATGTTCGGGCCGAAGTGGTGTTCGGGCCGAAGTTCGGTGTTCGGGCCGAGGATGATGTTCGGGCCGAGGTCGGAGTTCGGGCCGAGGTCGGAGTTCGGGCCGAGGTTGAAGTTCGGGCCGAGGTTGAAGTTCGGGCCGAAAATGAAGTTCGGGCCGGGAACAGTGAAGAGTTCGGGCCGAACTTGTTCTTGGCAGTGACGAACGAACCAGCTATTTGGTTACTCGTGGGCGTGAAACTGACACCCGAGCTGAAAGTTATGAATGTTTTAGTATAGCACCTTTTGTCACACAATCTTGGATATTGAAGAGTTCGGGCCGAAGAGAGATGTTCGGGCTGAAGTGGTGTTCGGGCCGAAGTGGGATGTTCGGTCCGAAGTGGTGTTCGGGCCGAAGTGGTGTTCGGGCCGAAGTGGTGTTCGGGCCGAAGTTCGGTGTTCGGGCCGATGATGATGTTCGGGCCGAGGTTGATGTTCGGGCCGAGGTCGGAGTTCGGGCCGAGGTCGAAGTTCGGGCCGAGGTTGAAGTTCGGGCCGAGGTTGAAGTTCGGGCCGAAAATGAAGTTCGGGCCGGGAACAGTGAAGAGTTCGGGCCGAACTTGTTCTTGGCAGTGACGAACGAACCAGCTATTTTGGTTACTCGTGAACGTGAAGCGGACACCCGAGCTGAAAGTTATGAATGTTTTAGTATAGCACCTTTTGTCACACAATCTTGGATATTGAAGAGTTCGGGCCGAAGAGGGATGTTCGGGCCGAAGTGGTGTTCGGGCCGAAGTGGGATGTTCGGGCCGAAGTGGTGTTCGGGTCGAAGTGGTGTTCGGGCCGAAGTTCGGTGTTCGGGCCGAGGATGATGTTCGGGCCGAGGTCGGAGTTCGGGCCGAGGTCGGAGTTCGGGCCGAGGTTGAAGTTCGGGCCGAGGTTGAAGTTCGGGCCGAAAATGAAATTCGGGCCGGGAACAGTGAAGAGTTCGGGCCGAACTTGTTCTTGGCAGTGACGAACGAACCAGCTATTTGGTTACTCGTGGGCGTGAAACGGACACCGAATGTTTTAGTATAGCACCTTTTGTCACACAATCTTGGATATTGATGAGTTCGGGCGGATGTGGTGTTCGGTCCGAAGTGGGATGTTCGGGCCGAAGTGGTGTTCGGGCCGAAGTGGTGTTCGGGCCAAAGTTCGGTGTTCGGGCCGAAGTTCGGTGTTCGGGCCGAGGATGATGTTCGGGCTGAGGTTGGAGTTCGGGCCGAGGTCGGAGTTCGGGCCGAGGTTGAAGTTCGGGCCGAGGTTGAAGTTCGGGCCGGGAACAGTGAAGAGTTCTGGCCGAATTTGTTCTTGGCAGTGACGAACGAACCAGCTATTTTGGTTACTCGTGGGCGTGAAACGGACACCCGAGCTGAAAGTTATGAATGTTTTAGTATAGCACCTTTTTTCACACAATCTTGGATATTGAAGAGTTCGGGCCGAAGAGGGATGTTCGGGCCGAAGTGGTGTTCGGGCCGAAGTGGTGTTCGGGCCGAAGTGGGATGTTCGGGCCGAAGTGGTGTTCGGGCCGAAGTTCGGTGTTCGGGCCGATGATGATGTTCGGGCCGAGGTTGAAGTTCGGGCCGAGGTCGGAGTTCGGGCCGAGGTCGAAGTTCGGGCCGAGGTTGAAGTTCGGGCCGAGGTTGAAGTTCGGGCCGAAAATGAAGTTCGGGCCGGGAACAGTGAAGAGTTCGGGCCGCACTTGATCTTGGCAGTGACGAACGAACCAGCTATTTTGGTTACTTGTGAACGTGAAACGGACACCCGAGCTGAAAGTTATGAATGTTTTAATATAGCACCTTTTGTCACACAATCTTGGATATTGAAGAGTTCGGGCCGAAGAGGGATGTTCGGGCCGAAGTGGTGTTCGGGCCGAAGTGGGATGTTCGGGCCGAAGTGGTGTTCGGGCCGAGGATGATGTTCGGGCCGAGGTCGGAGTTCGGGCCGAGGTCGGAGTTCGGGCCGAGGTTGAAGTTCGGGCCGAAAATGAAGTTCGGGCCGGGAACAGTAAAGAGTTCGGGCCAAACTTGTTCTTGGCAGTGACGTACGAACCAGCTATTTGGTTACTCGTGGGCGTGAAACTGACACCCGAGCTGAAAGTTATGAATGTTTTAGTATAGCACCTTTTGTCACACAATATTGGATATTGAAGAGTTCGGGCCGAAGAGAGATGTTCGGGCCGAAGTGGTGTTCGGGCCGAAGTGGGATGTTCGGGCCGAAGTGGTGTTCGGGCTGAAGTGGTGTTCGGACCGAAGTTCGGTGTTCGGGCCGATGATGATGTTCGGGCCGAGGTTGATGTACGGGCCGAGGTCGGAGTTCGGGCCGAGGTCGAAGTTCGGGCCGAGTTTGAAGTTCGGGCCGAGGTTGAAGTTCGGGCCGAAAATGAAGTTCGGGCCGGGAACAGTGAAGAGTTCGGGCCGAACTTGTTCTTGGCAGTGACGAACGAACCAGCTATTTTGGTTACTCGTGAACGTGAAACGGACACCCGAGCTGAAAGTTATGAATGTTTTAGTATAGCACCTTTTGTCACACAATCTTGGATATTGAAGAGTTCGGGCCGAAGAGGGATGTTCGGGCCGAAGTGGTGTTCGGGCCGAAGTGGGATGTTCGGGCCGAAGTGGTGTTCGGGTCGAAGTGGTGTTCGGGCCGAAGTTCGGTGTTTGGGCCAAGGATGATGTTCGGGCCGAGGTCGGAGTTCGGGCCGAGGTCGGAGTTCGGGCCGAGGTTGAAGTTCGGGCCGAGGTTGAAGTTCGGGCCGAAAATGAAGTTCGGGCCGGGAACAGTGAAGAGTTCTGGCCGAACTTGTTCTTGGCAGTGACGAACGAACCAGCTATTTGGTTACTCGTGGGCGTGAAACGGACACCCGAGCTGAAAGTTTTGAATGTTTTAGTATAGCACCTTTTGCCACACAATCTTGGATATTGATGAGTTCGGGCCGATGTGGTGTTCGGTCCGAAGTGGGATGTTCGGGCCGAAGTGGTGTTCGGGCCGAAGTGGTGTTCGGGCCGAAGTTCGGTGTTCGGGCCGAAGTTCGGTGTTCGGGCCGAGGATGATGTTCGGGCCGAGGTTGGAGTTCGGGCCGAGGTCGGAGTTCGGGCCGAGGTTGAAGTTCGGGCCGAGGTTGAAGTTCGGGCCGAAAATGAAGTTCGGGCCGGGAACAGTGAAGAGTTCGGGCCGAACTTGTTCTTGGCAGTGACGAACGAACCAGCTATTTTGGTTACTCGTGGGCGTGAAACGGACACCCGAGCTGAAACTTATGAATGTTTTAGTATAGCACCTTTTTTCACACAATCTTGGATATTGAAGAGTTCGGGCCGAAGAGGGATGTTCGGGCCGAAGTGGTGTTCGGTCCGAAGTGGGATGTTCGGGCCGAAGTGGTGTTCGGGCCGAAGTGGTGTTCAGGCCGAAGTTCGGTGTTCGGGCCGATGATGATGTTCGGGCCGAGGTTGAAGTTCGGGCCGAGGTCGTAGTTCGGGCCGAGGTCGAAGTTCGGGCCGAGGTTGAAGTTCGGGCCGAGGTTGAAGTTCGGGCCGAAAATGAAGTTCGGGCCGAAAATGAAGTTCGGGCCGGGAACAGTGAAGAGTTCGGGCCGAACTTGTTCTTCGCAGTGACGAACGAACCAGCTATTTTGGTTACTCGTGAACGTGAAACGGACACCCGAGCTGAAAGTTATGAATGTTTTAATATAGCACCTTTTGTCACACAATCTTGGATATTGAAGAGTTCGGGCCGAAGAGGGATGTTCGGGCCGAAGTGGTGTTCGGGCCGAAGTGGGATGTTCGGGCCGAAGTGGTGTTCGGGCCGAAGTGGTGTTCGGGCCGAAGTTCGGTGTTCGGGCCGAGGATGATGTTCGGGCCGAGGTCGGAGTTCGGGCCGAGGTCGGAGTTCGGGCCGAGGTTGAAGTTCGGGCCGAGGTTGAAGTTCGGGCTGAAAATGAAGTTCGGGCCGGGAACAGTGAAGAGTTCTGGCCGAACTTGTTCTTGGCAGTGACGAACGAACCAGCTATTTGGTTACTCGTGGGCGTGAAACGGACACCCGAGCTGAAAGTTTTGAATGTTTTAGTATAGCACCTTTTGTCACACAATCTTGGATATTGATGAGTTCGGGCCGATGTGGTGTTCGGTCCGAAGTGGGATGTTCGGGCCGAAGTGGTGTTCGGGCCGAAGTGGTGTTCGGGCCGAAGTTCGGTGTTCGGGCCGAAGTTCGGTGTTCGGGCCGAGGATGATGTTCGGGCCGAGGTTGGAGTTCGGGCCGAGGTCGGAGTTCGGGCCGAGGTCGGAGTTCGGGCCGAGGTTGAAGTTCGGGCCGAGGTTGAAGTTCGGGCCGAAAATGAAGTTCGGGCCGGGAACAGTGAAGAGTTCGGGCCGAACTTGTTCTTGGCAGTGACGAACGAACCAGCTATTTTGGTTACTCGTGGGCGTGAAACGGACACCCGAGCTGAAACTTATGAATGTTTTAGTATAGCACATTTTTTCACACAATCTTGGATATTGAAGAGTTCGGGCCGAAGAGGGATGTTCGGGCCGAAGTGGTGTTCGGTCCGAAGTGGGATGTTCGGGCCGAAGTGGTGTTCGGGCCGAAGTGGTGTTCAGGCCGAAGTTCGGTTTTCGGGCCGATGATGATGTTCGGGCCGAGGTTGAATTTCGGGCCGAGGTCGTAGTTCGGGCCGAGGTCGAAGTTCGGGCCGAGGTTGAAGTTCGGGCCGAGGTTGAAGTTCGGGCCGAAAATGAAGTTCGGGCCGAAAATGAAGTTCGGGCCGGGAACAGTGAAGAGTTCGGGCCGAACTTGTTATTCGCAGTGACGAACGAACCAGCTATTTTGGTTACTCGTGAACGTGAAACGGACACCCGAGCTGAAAGTTATGAATGTTTTAATATAGCACCTTTTGTCACACAATCTTGGATATTGAAGAGTTCGGGCCGAAGAGGGATGTTCGGGCCGAAGTGGTGTTCGGGCCGAAGTGGGATGTTCGGGCCGAAGTGGTGTTCGGGCCGAAGTGGTGTTCGGGCCGAAGTTCGGTGTTCGGGCCGAGGATGATGTTCGGGCCGAGGTCGGAGTTCGGGCCGAGGTCGGAGTTCGGGCCGAGGTTGAAGTTCGGGCCGAGGTTGAAGTTCGGGCCGAAAATGAAGTTCGGGCCGGGAACAGTGAAGAGTTCGGGCCGAACTTGTTCTTGGCAGTGACGAACGAACCAGCTATTTTGTTACTCGTGGGCGTGAAACTGACACCCGAGCTGAAAGTTATGAATGTTTTAGTATAGCACCTATTGTCACACAATCTTGGATATTGAAGAGTTCGGGCCGAAGAGAGATGTTCGGGCCGAAGTGGTGTTCGGGCCGAAGTGGGATGTTCGGGCCGAAGTGGTGTTCGGGCCGAAGTGGTGTTCGGGCTGAAGTTCGGTGTTCGGGCCGATGATGATGTTCAGGCCGAGGTTGATGTTCGGGCCGAGGTCGGAGTTCGGGCCGAGGTCGAAGTTCGGGCCGAGGTTGAAGTTCGGGCCGAGGTTGAAGTTCGGGCCGAAAATGAAGTTCGGGCCGGGAACAGTGAAGAGTTCGGGCCGAACTTGTTCTTGGCAGTGACGAACGAACCAGCTATTTTGGTTACTCGTGAACGTGAAACGGACACCCGAGCTGAAAGTTATGAATGTTTTAGTATAGCACCTTTTGTCACACAATCTTGGATATTGAAGAGTTCGGGCCGAAGAGGGATGTTCGGGCCGAAGTGGTGTTCGGGCCGAAGTGGGATGTTCGGGCCGAAGTGGTGTTCGGGTCGAAGTGGTGTTCGGGCCGAAGTTCGGTGTTCGGGCCGAGGATGATGTTCGGGCCGAGGTCGGAGTTCGGGCCGAGGTTGAAGTTCGGGCCGAGGTTGAAGTTCGGGCCGAAAATGAAGTTCGGGCCGGGAACAGTGAAGAGTTCGGGCCGAACTTGTTCTTGGCAGTGACGAACGAACCAACTATTTGGTTACTCGTGGGCGTGAAACGGACACCCGAGCTGAAAGTTATGAATGTTTTAGTATAGCACCTTTTGTCACACAATCTTGGATATTGATGAGTTCGGGCCGATGTGGTGTTCGGTCCGAAGTGGGATGTTCGGGCCGAAGTGGTGTTCGGGCCGAAGTGGTGTTCGGGCCGAAGTTCGGTGTTCGGGTCGAAGTTCGGTGTTCGGGCCGAGGATGATGTTCGGGCCGAGGTTGGAGTTCGGGCCGAGGTCGGAGTTCGGGCCGAGGTTGAAGTTCGGGCCGAGGTTGAAGTTCGGGCCGAAAATGAAGTTCGGGCCGGGAACAGTGAAGAGTTCGGGCCGAACTTGTTCTTGGCAGTGACGAACGAACCAGCTATTTTGGTTACTCGTGGGCGTGAAACGGACACCCGAGCTGAAAGTTATGAATGTTTTAGTATAGCACCTTTTTTCACACAATCTTGGATATTGAAGAGTTCGGGCCGAAGAGGGATGTTCGGGCCGAAGTGGTGTTCGGGCCGAAGTGGGATGTTCGGGCCGAAGTGGTGTTCGGGCTGAAGTTCGGTGTTCGGGCCGAGGATGATGTTCGGGCCGAGGTTGGAGTTCGGGCCGAGGTCGGAGTTCGGGCCGAGCTTGAAGTTCGGGCCGAGGTTGAAGTTCGGGCAGAAAATGAAGTTCGGGCCGGGAACAGTGAAGATTCGGGCCGAACTTGTTCTTGGCAGTGACGAACGAACCAGCTATTTTGGTTACTCGTGGGCGTGAAACTGACACCCGAGCTGAAAGTTATGAATGTTTTAGTATAGCACCTTTTGTCACACAATCTTGGATATTGAAGAGTTCGGGCCGAAGAGAGATGTTCCGGCCGAAGTGGTGTTCGGGCCGAAGTGGGATGTTCGGGCCGAAGTGGTGTTCGGGCCGAAGTGGTGTTCGGGCCGAAGTTCGGTGTTCGGGCTGATGATGAAGTTCGGGCCGAGGTTGAAGTTCGGGCCGAGGTTGAAGTTCGGGCCGAAAATGAAGTTCGGGCCGGGAACAGTGAAGAGTTCGGGCCGAACTTGTTCTTGGCAGTGACGAACGAACCAGCTATTTTGGTTACTCGTGAACGTGAAACGGACACCCGAGCTGAAAGTTATGAATGTTTTAATATAGCATCTTTTGTCACACAATCTTGGATATTGAAGAGTTCGGGCCGAAGATTGATGTTCGGGCCGAAGTGGTGTTCGGGCCGAAGTGGGATGTTCGGGCCGAAGTGGTGTTCGGGCCGAAGTGGTGTTCGGGCCGAAGTGGTGTTCGGGCCGAAGTGGTGTTCGGGCCGAGGATGATGTTCGGGCCGAGGTCGGAGTTCGGGCCGAGGTCGGAGTTTGGGCCGAGGTTGAAGTTCGGGCCGAGGTTGAAGTTCGGGCCGAAAATGAAGTTCGGGCCGGGAACAGTGAAGAGTTCGGGCCGAACTTGTTCTTGGCAGTGACGAACGGACCAGCTATTTGGTTACTCGTGGGCGTGAAACTGACACCCGAGCTGAAAGTTATGAATGTTTTAGTATAGCACCTTTTGTCACACAATCTTGGATATTGAAGAGTTCGGGCCGAGGTTGAAGTTCGGGCCGAGGTTGAAGATCGGGCCGAAAATGAAGTTCGGGCCGGGAACAGTGAAGAGTTCGGGCCGAATTTGTTCTTGGCAGTGACGAACGAACCAGCTATTTTGGTTACTCGTGAACGTGAAACGGAAACCCGAGCTGAAAGTTATGAATGTTTTAGTATAGCACCTTTTGTCACACAATCTTGGATATTGAAGAGTTCGGGCCGAAGAGGGATGTTCGGGCCGAAGTGGTGTTCGGGCCGAAGTGGGATGTTCGGGCCGAAGTGGTGTTCGGGTCGAAGTGGTGTTCGGGCCGAAGTTCGGTGTTTGGGCCGAAGTTCGGTGTTTGGGCCAAGGATGATGTTCGGGCCGAGGTCGGAGTTCGGGCCGAGGTCGGAGTTCGGCCGAGGTTGAAGTTCGGGCCGAGGTTGAAGTTCGGGCCGAAAATGAAGTTCGGGCCGGGAACAGTGAAGAGTTCGGGCCGAACTTGTTCTTGGCAGTGACGAACGAACCAGCTATTTGGTTACTCGTGGGCGTGAAACGGACACCCGAGCTGAAAGTTTTGAATGTTTTAGTATAGCACCTTTTGTCACACAATCTTGGATATTGATGAGTTCGGGCCGATGTGGTGTTCGGTCCGAAGTGGGATGTTCGGGCCGAAGTGGTGTTCGGGCCGAAGTGGTGTTCGGGCCGAAGTTCGGTGTTCGGGCCGAAGTTCGGTGTTCGGGCCGAGGATGATGTTCGGGCCGAGGTTGGAGTTCGGGCCGAGGTCGGAGTTCGGGCCGAGGTTGAAGTTCGGGCCGAGGTTGAAGTTCGGGCCGAAAATGAAGTTCAGGCCGGGAACAGTGAAGAGTTCGGGCCGAACTTGTTCTTGGCAGTGACGAACGAACCAGCTATTTTGGTTACTCGTGGGCGTGAAACGGACACCCGAGCTGAAACTTATGAATGTTTTAGTATAGCACCTTTTTTCACACAATCTTGGATATTGAAGAGTTCGGGCCGAAGAGGGATGTTCGGGCCGAAGTGGTGTTCGGGCCGAAGTGGGATGTTCGGGCCGAAGTGGTGTTCGGGCCGAAGTGGTGTTCAGGCCGAAGTTCGGTGTTCGGGCCGATGATGATGTTCGGGCCGAGGTTGAAGTTCGGGCCGAGGTCGTAGTTCGGGCCGAGGTCGAAGTTCGGGCCGAGGTTGAAGTTCGGGCCGAGGTTGAAGTTCGGGCCGAAAATGAAGTTCGGGCCGAAAATGAAGTTCGGGCCGGGAACAGTGAAGAGTTCGGGCCGAACTTGTTCTTCGCAGTGACGAACGAACCAGCTATTTTGGTTACTCGTGAACGTGAAACGGACACCCGAGCTGAAAGTTATGAATGTTTTAATATAGCACCTTTTGTCACACAATCTTGGATATTGAAGAGTTCGGGCCGAAGAGGGATGTTCGGGCCGAAGTGGTGTTCGGGCCGAAGTGGGATGTTCGGGCCGAAGTGGTGTTCGGGCCGAAGTGGTGTTCGGGCCGAAGTTCGGTGTTCGGGCCGAGGATGATGTTCGGGCCGAGGTCGGAGTTCGGGCCGAGGTCGGAGTTCGGGCCGAGGTTGAAGTTCGGGCCGAGGTTGAAGTTCGGGCCGAAAATGAAGTTCGGGCCGGGAACAGTGAAGAGTTCGGGCCGAACTTGTTCTTGGCAGTGACGAACGAACCAGCTATTTTGTTACTCGTGGGCGTGAACCTGACACCCGAGCTGAAAGTTATGAATGTTTTAGTATAGCACCTTTTGTCACACAATCTTGGATATTGAAGAGTTCGGGCCGAAGAGAGATGTTCGGGCCGAAGTGGTGTTCGGGCCGAAGTGGGATGTTCGGGCCGAAGTGGTGTTCGGGCCGAAGTGGTGTTCGGGCCGAAGTTCGGTGTTCGGGCCGATGATGATGTTCCGGCCGAGGTTGATGTTCGGGCCGAGGTCGGAGTTCGGGCCGAGGTCGAAGTTCGGGCCGAGGTTGAAGTTCAGGCCGAGGTTGAAGTTCGGGCCGAAAATGAAGTTCGGGCCGGGAACAGTGAAGAGTTCGGGCCGAACTTGTTCTTGGCAGTGACGAACGAACCAGCTATTTTGGTTACTCGTGAACGTGAAACGGACACCCGAGCTGAAAGTTATGAATGTTTTAGTATAGCACCTTTTGTCACACAATCTTGGATATTGAAGAGTTCGGGCCGAAGAGGGATGTTCGGGCCGAAGTGGTGTTCGGGCCGAAGTGGGATGTTCGGGCCGAAGTGGTGTTCGGGTCGAAGTGGTGTTCGGGCCGAAGTTCGGTGTTCGGGCCGAGGATGATGTTCTGGCCGAGGTCGGAGTTCGGGCCGAGGTCGGAGTTCGGGCCGAGGTTGAAGTTCGGGCCGAGGTTGAAGTTCGGGCCGAAAATGAAGTTCGGGCCGGGAACAGTGAAGAGTTCGGGCCGAACTTGTTCTTGGCAGTGACGAACGAACCAACTATTTGGTTACTCGTGGGCGTGAAACGGACACCCGAGCTGAAAGTTATGAATGTTTCAGTATAGCACCTTTTGTCACACACTCTTGGATATTGATGAGTTCGGGCCGATGTGGTGTTCGGTCCGAAGTGGGATGTTCGGGCCGAAGTGGTGTTCGGGCCGAAGTGGTGTTCGGGCCGAAGTTCGGTGTTCGGGCCGAAGTTCGGTGTTCGGGCCGAGGATGATGTTCGGGCCGAGGTTGGAGTTCGGGCCGAGGTCGGAGTTCGGGCCGAGGTTGAAGTTCGGGCCGAGGTTGAAGTTCGGGCCGAAAATGAAGTTCGGGCCGGGAACAGTGAAGAGTTCGGGCCGAACTTGTTCTTGGCAGTGACGAACGAACCAGCTATTTTGGTTACTCGTGGGCGTGAAACGGACACCCGAGCTGAAAGTTATGAATGTTTTAGTATAGCACCTTTTTTCACACAATCTTGGATATTGAAGAGTTCGGGCCGAAGTGGTGTTCGGGCCGAAGTGGGATGTTCGGGCCGAAGTGGTGTTCGGGCTGAAGTTCGGTGTTCGGGCCGAGGATGATGTTCGGGCCGAGGTTGGAGTTCGGGCCGAGGTCGGAGTTCGGGCCGAGCTTGAAGTTCGGGCCGAGGTTGAAGTTCGGGCAGAAAATGAAGTTCGGGCCGGGAACAGTGAAGATTCGGGCCGAACTTGTTCTTGGCAGTGACGAACGAACCAGCTATTTTGGTTACTCGTGGGCGTGAAACTGACACCCGAGCTGAAAGTTATGAATGTTTTAGTATAGCACCTTTTGTCACACAATCTTGGATATTGAAGAGTTCGGGCCGAAGAGAGATGTTCGGGCCGAAGTGGTGTTCGGGCCGAAGTGGGATGTTCGGGCCGAAGTGGTGTTCGGGCCGAAGTGGTGTTCGGGCCGAAGTTCGGTGTTCGGGCTGATGATGAAGTTCGGGCCGAGGTTGCAGTTCGGGCCGAGGTCGGAGTTTGGGCCGAGGTCGAAGTTCGGGCCGAGGTTGAAGTTCGGGCCGAGGTTGAAGTTCGGGCCGAAAATGAAGTTCGGGCCGGGAACAGTGAAGAGTTCGGGCCGAACTTGTTCTTGGCAGTGACGAACGAACCAGCTATTTTGGTTACTCGTGAACGTGAAACGGACACCCGAGCTGAAAGTTATGAATGTTTTAATATAGCAGCTTTTGTCACACAATCTTGGATATTGAAGAGTTCGGGCCGAAGATTGATGTTCGGGCCGAAGTGGTGTTCGGGCCGAAGTGGGATGTTCGGGCCGAAGTGGTGTTCGGGCCGAAGTGGTGTTCGGGCCGAAGTGGTGTTCGGGCCGAAGTGGTGTTCGGGCCGAGGATGATGTTCGGGCCGAGGTCGGAGTTCGGGCCGAGGTCGGAGTTTGGGCCGAGGTTGAAGTTCGGGCCGAGGTTGAAGTTCGGGCCGAAAATGAAGTTCGGGCCGGGAACAGTGAAGAGTTCGGGCCGAACTTGTTCTTGGTAGTGACGAACGGACCAGCTATTTGGTTACTCGTGGGCGTGAAACTGACACCCGAGCTGAAAGTTATGAATGTTTTAGTATAGCACCTTTTGTCACACAATCTTGGATATTGAAGAGTTCGGGCCGAGGTTGAAGTTCGGGCCGAGGTTGAAGATCGGGCCGAAAATGAAGTTCGGGCCGGGAACAGTGAAGAGTTCGGGCCGAACTTGTTCTTGGCAGTGACGAACGAACCAACTATTTTGGTTACTCGTGAACGTGAAACGGAAACCCGAGCTGAAAGTTATGAATGTTTTAGTATAGCACATTTTGTCACACAATCTTGGATATTTAAGAGTTCGGGCCGAAGAGGGATGTTCGGGCCGAAGTGGTGTTCGGGCCGAAGTGGGATGTTCGGGCCGAAGTGGTGTTCGGGCCGAAGTGGTGTTCGGGCCGAAGTGGTGTTCGGGCCGAAGTGGTGTTCGGGCCGAAGTGGTGTTCAGGCCGAAGTTCGGTGTTCGGGCCGAGGATGATGTTCGGGCCGAGGTCGGAGTTCGGGCCGAGGTCGGAGTTCGGGCCGAGGTTGGAGTTCGGGCCGAGGTTGAAGTTCGGGCCGAAAGTGAAGTTCGGGCCGGGAACAGTGAAGAGTTCGGGCCGAACTTGTTCTTGGCAGTGACGAACGAACCAGCTATTTTGGTTACTCGTGGGCGTGAAACGGATACCCGAGCTGAAAGTTATGAATGTTTTAGTATAACACCTTTTTTCACACAATCTTGGATATTGAAGAGTTCGGGCCGAAGAGGGATGTTCGGGCCGAAGTGGTGTTCGGGCCGAAGTGGGATGTTCGGGCCGAAGTGGTGTTCGGGCCGAAGTTCGGTGTTCGGGCCGAGGATGATGTTCGGGCCGAGGTTGGAGTTCGGGCCGAGGTCGGAGTTCGGGCCGAGGTTGGAGTTCGGGCCGAGGTTGAAGTTCGGGCAGAAAATGAAGTTCGGGCCGGGAACAGTGAAGAGTTCGGGCCGAACTTGTTCTTGGCAGTGACGAACGAACCAGCTATTTTGGTTACTCGTGGGCGTGAAACTGACACCCGAGCTGAAAGTTATGAATGTTTTAGTATAGCACCTTTTGTCACACAATCTTGGATATTGAAGAGTTCGGGCCGAAGAGAGATGTTCGGGCCGAAGTGGTGTTCGGGCCGAAGTCGGATGTTCGGGCCGAAGTGGTGTTCGGGCCGAAGTTCGGTGTTCGGGCTGAGGATGATGTTCGGCCCGAGGTTGAAGTTCGGGCCGAGGTCGGAGTTCGGGCCGAGGTTGAAGTTCGGGCCGAAGTTCGGTGTTCGGGCCGAGGATGATGTTCGGGCCGAGGTTGAAGTTCGGGCCGAGGTCGGAGTTCGGGCCGAGGTCGAAGTTCGGGCCGAGGTTGAAGTTCGGGCCGAGGTTGAAGTTCGGGCCGAAAATGAAGTTCGGGCCGGGAACAGTGAAGAGTTCGGGCCGAACTTGTTCTTGGCAGTGACGAACGAACCAGCTATTTGGTTACTCGTGGGCGTGAAACGGACACCCGAGCTGAAAGTTATGAATGTTTTAGTATAGCACCTTTTGTCACACAATCTTGGATATTGATGAGTTCGGGCCGAAGTGGTGTTCGGTCCGAAGTGGGATGTTCGGGCCGAAGTGGTGTTCGGGCCGAAGTGGTGTTCGGGCTGAAGTTCGGTGTTCGGGCCGAGGATGATGTGCGGGCCGAGGTTGGAGTTCGGGCCGAGGTCGGAGTTCGGGCCGAGGTTGAAGTTCGGGCCGAGGTTGAAGTTCGGGCCGAAAATGAAGTTCGGGCCGAGGTTGAAGTTCGGGCCGAAAATGAAGTTCGGGCAGGGAACAGTGAAGAGTTCGGGCCGAACTTGTTCTTGGTAGTGACCAACGAACCAGCTATTTTGGTTACTCGTGGGTGTGAAACGGACACCCGAGCTGAAAGTTATGAATGTTTTAGTATAGCACCTTTTTTCACACATTCTTGGATATTGAAGAGTTCGGGCCGAAGAGGGATGTTCGGGCCGAAGTGGTGTTCGGGCCGAAGTGGGATGTTCGGGCCGAAGTGGTGTTCGGGCCGAAGTTCGGTGTTCGGGCCGAGGATGATGTTCGGGCCGAGGTTGGAGTTCGGGCCGAGGTCGGAGTTCGGGCCGAGGTTGAAGTTCGGGCAGAAAATGAAGTTCGGGCCGGGAACAGTGAAGAGTTCGGGCCGAACTTGTTCTTGGCAGTGACAAACGAACCAGCTATTTGGTTACTCGTGGGCGTGAAACGGACACCCGAGCTGAAAGTTATGAATGTTTTAGTATAGCACCTTTTGTCACACAATCTTGGATATTGAAGAGTTCGGGCCGAAGTGGTGTTCGGTCCGAAGTGGGATGTTCGGGCCGAAGTGGGATATTCGGGCCGAAGTGGTGTTCGGGCTGAAGTTCGGTGTTCTGGCCGAGGATGATGTGCGGGCCGAGGTTGGAGTTCGGGCCGAGGTCGGAGTTCGGGCCGAGGTTGAAGTTCGGGCCGAGGTTGAAGTTCGGGCCGGGAACAGTGAAGAGTTCGGGCCGAACTTGTTCTTGGCAGTGACGAACGAACCAGCTATTTGGTTACTCGTGGCCGTGAAACGGACACCCGAGCTGAAAGTTATGAATGTTTTAGTATAGCACCTTTTGTCACACAATCTTGGATATTGATGAGTTCGGGCCGAAGTGGTGTTCGGTCCGAAGTGGGATGTTCGGGCCGAAGTGGTGTTCGGGCCGAAGTGATGTTCGGGCTGAAGTTCGGTGTTCGGGCCGAGGATGATGTGCGGGCGAGGTTGGAGTTCGGGCCGAGGTTGAAGTTCGGGCCGAAAATGAAGTTCGGGCCGGGAACAGTGAAGAGTTCGGGCCGAACTTGTTCTTGGCAGTGACGAACGAACCAGCTATTTTGGTTACTCGTGGGCGTGAAACGGACACCCGAGCTGAAAGTTATGAATGTTTTAGTATAACACCTTTTTTCACACAATCTTGGATATTGAAGAGTTCGGGCCGAAGAGGGATGTTCGGGCCGAAGTGGTGTTCGGGCCGAAGTGGGATGTTCGGGTCGAAGTGGTGTTCGAGCCGAAGTTCGGTGTTCGGGCCGAGGTTGGAGTTCGGGCCGAGGTCGGAGTTCGGGCCGAGGTTGAAGTTCGGGCCGAGGTTGAAGTTCGGGCAGAAAATGAAGTTCGGGCCGGGAACAGTGAAGAGTTCGGGCCGAACTTGTTCTTGGCAGTGACAAACGAACCAGCTATTTTGGTTACTCGTGGGCGTGAAACTGACACCCGAGCTGAAAGTTATGAATGTTTTAGTATAGCACCATTTGTCACACAATCTTGGATATTGAAGAGTTCGGGCCGAAAAGAGATGTTCGGGCCGAAGTGGTGTTCGGGCCGAAGTGGGATGTTCGGGCCGAAGTGGTGTTCGGGCCGAAGTGGTGTTCGGGCCGAAGTTCGGTGTTCGGGTCGAGGATGGTGTTCGGGCCGAGGTTGAAGTTCGGGCCGAGGTCGGAGTTCGGGCCGAGGTCGAAGTTCCGGCCGAGGTTGAAGTTCGGGCCGAGGTTGAAGTTCGGGCCGAAAATGAAGTTCGGGCCGGGAACAGTGAAGAGTTCGGGCCGAACTTGTTCTTGGCAGTGACGAACGAACCAGCTATTTGGTTACTCGTGGGCGTGAAACGGACACCCGAGCTGAAAGTTATGAATGTTTTAGTATAGCACCTTTTGTCACACAATCTTGGATATTGATGAGTTCGGGCCGAAGTGGTGTTCGGTCCGAAGTAGGATGTTCGGGCCGAAGTGGTGTTCGGGCTGAAGTTCGGTGTTCGGGCCGAGGATGATGTGCGGGCGAGGTTGGAGTTCGGGCCGAGGTTGAAGTTCGGGCCGAAAATGAAGTTCGGGCCGGGAACGGTGAAGAGTTCGGGCCGAACTTGTTCTTGGCAGTGACGAACGAACCAGCTATTTTGGTTACTCGTGGGCGTGAAACGGACACCCGAGCTGAAAGTTATGAATGTTTTAGTATAACACCTTTTTTCACACAATCTTGGATATTGAAGAGTTCGGGCCGAAGAGGGATGTTCGGGCCGAAGTGGTGTTCGGGCCGAAGTGGGATGTTCGGGTCGAAGTGGTGTTCGAGCCGAAGTTCGGTGTTCGGGCCGAGGTTGGAGTTCGGGCCGAGGTCGAAGTTCGGGCCGAGGTTGAAGTTCGGGCCGAGGTTGAAGTTCGGGCAGAAAATGAAGTTCGGGCCGGGAACAGTGAAGAGTTCGGGCCGAACTTGTTCGTGGCAGTGACAAACGAACCAGCTATTTTGGTTACTCGTGGGCGTGAAACTGACACCCGAGCTGAAAGTTATGAATGTTTTAGTATACCACCATTTGTCACACAATCTTGGATATTGAAGAGTTCGGGCCGAAGAGAGATGTTCGGGCCGAAGTGGTGTTCGGGCCGAAGTGGGATGTTCGGGCCGAAGTGGTGTTCGGGCCGAAGTGGTGTTCGGGCCGAAGTTCGGTGTTCGGGCCGAGGATGGTGTTCGGGCCGAGGTTGAAGTTCGGGCCGAGGTCGGAGTTCGGGCCGAGGTCGAAGTTCCGGCCGAGGTTGAAGTTCGGGCCGAGGTTGAAGTTCGGGCCGAAAATGAAGTTCGGGCCGGGAACAGTGAAGAGTTCGGGCCGAACTTGTTCTTGGCAGTGACGAACGAACCAGCTATTTTGGTTACTCGTGAACGTGAAACGGACACCCGAGCTGAAAGTTATGAATGTTTTAGTATAGCACCTTTTGTCACACAATCTTGGATATTGAAGAGTTCGGGCCGAAGAGGGATGTTCGGGCCGAAGTGGTGTTCGGGCCGAAGTTCAGTGTTCGGGCCGAGGATGATGTTCGGGCCGAGGTTGAAGTTCAGGCCGAGGTCGGAGTTCGGGCCGAGGTTGAAGTTGGGCCGGGAACAGTGAAGAGTTCGGGCCGAACTTGTTCTTGGCAGTGACGAACGAACCATCTATTTTGGTTACTCGTGGGCGTGAAACGGACACCCGAGCTGAAAGTTATGAATGTTTTAGTATAACACCTTTTTTCACAAAATCTTGGATATTGAAGAGTTCGGGCCGAAGAGGGATGTTCGGGCCGAAGTGGTGTTCGGGCCGAAGTGGGATGTTCGGGTCGAAGTGGTGTTCGAGCCGAAGTTCGGTATTCGGGCCGAGGTTGGAGTTCGGGCCGAGGTCGGAGTTCGGGCCGAGGTTGAAGTTCGGGCCGAGGTTGAAGTTCGGGCAGAAAATGAAGTTCGGGCCGGGAACAGTGAAGAGTTCGGGCCGAACTTGTTCTTGGCAGTGACAAACGAACCAGCTATTTTGGTTACTCGTGGGCGTGAAACTGACACCCGAGCTGAAAGTTATGAATGTTTTAGTATAGCACCATTTGTCACACAATCTTGGATATTGAAGAGTTCGGGCCGAAGAGAGATGTTCGGGCCGAAGTGGTGTTCGGGCCGAAGTGGGATGTTCGGGCCGAAGTGGTGTTCGGGCCGAAGTTCGGTGTTCGGGCCGAGGATGGTGTTCGGGCTGAGGTTGAAGTTCGGGCCGAGGTCGGAGTTCGGGCCGAGGTCGAAGTTCGGGCCGAGGTTGAAGTTCGGGCCGAGGTTGAAGTTCGGGCCGAAAATGAAGTTCGGGCCGGGAACAGTGAAGAGTTCGGGCCGAACTTGTTCTTAGCATTGACGAACGAACCAGCTATTTGGTTACTCGTGGGCGTGAAACGGACACCCGAGCTGAAAGTTATGAATGTTTTAGTATAGCACCTTTTGTCACACAATCTTGGATATTGATGAGTTCGGGCCGAAGTGGTGTTCGGTCCGAAGTAGGATGTTCGGGTCGAAGTGGTGTTCGGGCCGAAGTGGTGTTCGGGCTGAAGTTCGGTGTTCGGGCCGAGGATGATGTGCGGGCGAGGTTGGAGTTCGGGCCGAGGTTGAAGTTCGGGCCGAAAATGAAGTTCGGGCCGGGAACAGTGAAGAGTTCGGGCCGAACTTGTTCTTGGCAGTGACGAACGAACAAGCTATTTTGGTTACTCGTGGGCGTGAAACGGACACCCGAGCTGAAAGTTATGAATGTTTTAGTATAACACCTTTTTTCACACAATCTTGGATATTGAAGAGTTCGGGCCGAAGAGGGATGTTCGGGCCGAAGTGGTGTTCGGGCCGAAGTGGGATGTTCGGGTCGAAGTGGTGTTCGAGCCGAAGTTCGGTGTTCGGGCCGAGGTTGGAGTTCGGGCCGAGGTCGAAGTTCGGGCCGAGGTTGAAGTTCGGGCCGAGGTTGAAGTTCGGGCAGAAAATGAAGTTCGGGCCGGGAACAGTGAAGAGTTCGGGCCGAACTTGTTCTTGGCAGTGACGAACGAACCATCTATTTTTGTTACTCGTGGGCGTGAAACGGACACCCGAGCTGAAAGTTATGAATGTTTTAGTATAACACCTTTTTTCACAAAATCTTGGATATTGAAGAGTTCGGGCCGAAGAGGGATGTTCGGGCCGAAGTGGTGTTCGGGCCGAAGTGGGATGTTCGGGTCGAAGTGGTGTTCGAGCCAAAGTTCGGTGTTCGGGCCGAGGTTGGAGTTCGGGCCGAGGTCGGAGTTCGGGCCGAGGTTGAAGTTCGGGCAGAAAATGAAGTTCGGGCCGGGAACAGTGAAGAGTTCGGGCCGAACTTGTTCTTGGCAGTGACAAACGAACCAGCTATTTTGGTTACTCGTGGCCGTGAAACTGACGCCCGAGCTGAAAGTTATCAATGTTTTAGTATAGCACCTTTTGTCACACAATCTTGGATATTGAAGAGTTCGGGCCGAAGAGAGATGTTCGGGCCGAAGTGGTGTTCGGGCCGAAGTGGGATGTTCGGGCCGAAGTGGTGTTCGGGCGGAAGTTCGGTCTTCGGGCCGAGGATGATGTTCGGGCCGAGGTTGAAGTTCGGGCCGAGGTCGGAGTTCGGGCCGAGGTCGAAGTTCGGGCCGAGGTTGAAGTTCGGGCCGAAAATGAAGTTCGGGCCGGGAACAGTGAAGAGTTCGGGCCGAACTTGTTCTTGGCAGTGACGAACGAACCAGCTATTTGGTTACTCGTGGGCGTGAAACGGACACCCGAGCTGAAAGTTATGAATGTTTTAGTATAGCACCTTTTGTCACACAATCTTGGATATTGATGAGTTCGGGCCGAAGTGGTGTTCGGTCCGAAGTGGGATGTTCGGGCCGAAGTGGTGTTCGGGCCGAAGTGGTGTTCGGGCTGAAGTTCGGTGTTCTGGCCGAGGATGATGTGCGGGCCGAGGTTGGAGTTCGGGCCGAGGTCGGAGTTCGGGCCGAGGTTGAAGTTCGGGCCGAGGTTGAAGTTCGGGCCGAGGTTGAAGTTCGGGCCGAAAATGAAGTTCGGGCCGAGGTTGAAGTTCGGGCCGAAAATGAAGTTCGGGCAGGGAACAGTGAAGAGTTCGGGCCGAACTTGTTCTTGGTAGTGACGAACGAACCAGCTATTTTGGTTACTCGTGGGCGTGAAACGGACACCCGAGCTGAAAGTTATGAATGTTTTAGTATAGCACCTTTTTTCACACAATCTTGGATATTGAAGAGTTCGGGCCGAAGAGGGATGTTCGGGCCGAAGTGGTGTTCGGGCCGAAGTGGGATGTTCGGGCCGAAGTGGTGTTCGGGCCGAAGTTCGGTGTTCGGGCCGAGGATGATGTTCGGGCCGAGATTGGAGTTCGGGCCGAGGTCGGAGTTCGGGCCGAGGTTGAAGTTCGGGCCGAGGTTGAAGTTCGGGCAGAAAATGAAGTTCGGGCCGGGAACAGTGAAGAGTTCGGGCCGAACTTGTTCTTGGAAGTGACAAACGAACCAGCTATTTTGGTTACTCGTGGGCGTGAAACTGACACCCGAGCTGAAAGTTATCAATGTTTTAGTATAGCACCTTTTGTCACACAATCTTGGATATTGAAGAGTTCGGGCCGAAGAGAGATGTTCGGGCCGAAGTGGTGTTCGGGCCGAAGTGGGATGTTCGGGCCGAAGTGGTGTTCGGGCCGAAGTGGTGTTCGGGCCGAAGTTCGGTGTTCGGGCCGAGGATGATGTTCGGGCCGAGGTTAAAGTTCGGGCCGAGGTCGGAGTTCGGGCCGAGGTCGAAGTTCGGGCCGAGGTTGAAGTTCGGGCCGAGGTTGAAGTTCGGGCCGAAAATGAAGTTCGGGCCGGGAACAGTGAAGAGTTCGGGCCGAACTTGTTCTTGGCAGTGACGAACGAACCAGCTATTTGGTTACTCGTGGGCGTGAAACGGACACCCGAGCTGAAAGTTATGAATGTTTTAGTATAGCACCTTTTGTCACACAATCTTGGATATTGATGAGTTCGGGCCGAAGTGGTGTTCGGTCCGAAGTGGGATGTTCGGGCCGAAGTGGTGTTCGGGCCGAAGTGGTGTTCGGGCTGAAGTTCGGTGTTCGGGCCGAGGATGATGTGCGGGCCGAGGTTGGAGTTCGGGCCGAGGTCGGAGTTCGGGCCGAGGTTGAAGTTCGGGCCGAGGTTGAAGTTCGGGCCGAAAATGAAGTTCGGGCCGAGGTTGAAGTTCGGGCCGAAAATGAAGTTCGGGCAGGGAACAGTGAAGAGTTCGGGCCGAACTTGTTCTTGGTAGTGACCAACGAACCAGCTATTTTGGTTACTCGTGGGTGTGAAACGGACACCCGAGCTGAAAGTTATGAATGTTTTAGTATAGCACCTTTTTTCACACATTCTTGGATATTGAAGAGTTCGGGCCGAAGAGGGATGTTCGGGCCGAAGTGGTGTTCGGGCCGAAGTGGGATGTTCGGGCCGAAGTGGTGTTCGGGCCGAAGTTCGGTGTTCGGGCCGAGGATGATGTTCGGGCCGAGGTTGGAGTTCGGGCCGAGGTCGGAGTTCGGGCCGAGGTTGAAGTTCGGGCAGAAAATGAAGTTCGGGCCGGGAACAGTGAAGAGTTCGGGCCGAACTTGTTCTTGGCAGTGACAAACGAACCAGCTATTTTGGTTACTCGTGGGCGTGAAACTGACACCCGAGCTGAAAGTTATCAATGTTTTAGTATAACACCTTTTGTCACACAATCTTGGATATTGAAGAGTTCGGGCCGAAGAGAGATGTTCGGGCCGAAGTGGTGTTCGGGCCGAAGTGGGATATTCGGGCCGAAGTGGTGTTCGGGCCGAAGTGGTGTTCGGGCCGAAGTTCGATGTTCGGGCCGAGGTCGAAGTTCGGGCCGAGGTTGAAGTTCGGGCCGAGCTTGAAGTTCGGGCCGAAAATGAAGTTCGGGCCGGGAACAGTGAAGAGTTCGGGCCGAACTTGTTCTTGGCAGTGACGAACGAACCAGCTATTTGGTTACTCGTGGCCGTGAAACGGGCACCCGAGCTGAAAGTTATGAATGTTTTAGTATAGCACCTTTTGTCACACAATCTTGGATATTGATGAGTTCGGGCCGAAGTGGTGTTCGGTCCGAAGTGGGATGTTCGGGCCGAAGTGGTGTTCGGGCCGAAGTGATGTTCGGGCTGAAGTTCGGTGTTCGGGCCGAGGATGATGTGCGGGCGAGGTTGGAGTTCGGGCCGAGGTTGAAGTTCGGGCCGAAAATGAAGTTCGGGCCGGGAACAGTGAAGAGTTCGGGCCGAACTTGTTCTTGGCAGTGACGAACGAACCAGCTATTTTGGTTACTCGTGGGCGTGAAACGGACACCCGAGCTGAAAGTTATGAATGTTTTAGTATAACACCTTTTTTCACACAATCTTGGATATTGAAGAGTTCGGGCCGAAGAGGGATGTTCGGGCCGAAGTGGTGTTCGGGCCGAAGTGGGATGTTCGGGTCGAAGTGGTGTTCGAGCCGAAGTTCGGTGTTCGGGCCGAGGTTGGAGTTCGGGCCGAGGTCGGAGTTCGGGCCGAGGTTGAAGTTCGGGCCGAGGTTGAAGTTCGGGCAGAAAATGAAGTTCGGGCCGGGAACAGTGAAGAGTTCGGGCCGAACTTGTTCTTGGCAGTGACAAACGAACCAGCTATTTTGGTTACTCGTGGGCGTGAAACTGACACCCGAGCTGAAAGTTATGAATGTTTTAGTATAGCACCATTTGTCACACAATCTTGGATATTGAAGAGTTCGGGCCGAAAAGAGATGTTCGGGCCGAAGTGGTGTTCGGGCCGAAGTGGGATGTTCGGGCCGAAGTGGTGTTCGGGCCGAAGTGGTGTTCGGGCCGAAGTTCGGTGTTCGGGTCGAGGATGGTGTTCGGGCCGAGGTTGAAGTTCGGGCCGAGGTCGGAGTTCGGGCCGAGGTCGAAGTTCCGGCCGAGGTTGAAGTTCGGGCCGAGGTTGAAGTTCGGGCCGAAAATGAAGTTCGGGCCGGGAACAGTGAAGAGTTCGGGCCGAACTTGTTCTTGGCAGTGACGAACGAACCAGCTATTTGGTTACTCGTGGGCGTGAAACGGACACCCGAGCTGAAAGTTATGAATGTTTTAGTATAGCACCTTTTGTCACACAATCTTGGATATTGATGAGTTCGGGCCGAAGTGGTGTTCGGTCCGAAGTAGGATGTTCGGGCCGAAGTGGTGTTCGGGCTGAAGTTCGGTGTTCGGGCCGAGGATGATGTGCGGGCGAGGTTGGAGTTCGGGCCGAGGTTGAAGTTCGGGCCGAAAATGAAGTTCGGGCCGGGAACGGTGAAGAGTTCGGGCCGAACTTGTTCTTGGCAGTGACGAACGAACCAGCTATTTTGGTTACTCGTGGGCGTGAAACGGACACCCGAGCTGAAAGTTATGAATGTTTTAGTATAACACCTTTTTTCACACAATCTTGGATATTGAAGAGTTCGGGCCGAAGAGGGATGTTCGGGCCGAAGTGGTGTTCGGGCCGAAGTGGGATGTTCGGGTCGAAGTGGTGTTCGAGCCGAAGTTCGGTGTTCGGGCCGAGGTTGGAGTTCGGGCCGAGGTCGAAGTTCGGGCCGAGGTTGAAGTTCGGGCCGAGGTTGAAGTTCGGGCAGAAAATGAAGTTCGGGCCGGGAACAGTGAAGAGTTCGGGCCGAACTTGTTCGTGGCAGTGACAAACGAACCAGCTATTTTGGTTACTCGTGGGCGTGAAACTGACACCCGAGCTGAAAGTTATGAATGTTTTAGTATACCACCATTTGTCACACAATCTTGGATATTGAAGAGTTCGGGCCGAAGAGAGATGTTCGGGCCGAAGTGGTGTTCGGGCCGAAGTGGGATGTTCGGGCCGAAGTGGTGTTCGGGCCGAAGTGGTGTTCGGGCCGAAGTTCGGTGTTCGGGCCGAGGATGGTGTTCGGGCCGAGGTTGAAGTTCGGGCCGAGGTCGGAGTTCGGGCCGAGGTCGAAGTTCCGGCCGAGGTTGAAGTTCGGGCCGAGGTTGAAGTTCGGGCCGAAAATGAAGTTCGGGCCGGGAACAGTGAAGAGTTCGGGCCGAACTTGTTCTTGGCAGTGACGAACGAACCAGCTATTTTGGTTACTCGTGAACGTGAAACGGACACCCGAGCTGAAAGTTATGAATGTTTTAGTATAGCACCTTTTGTCACACAATCTTGGATATTGAAGAGTTCGGGTCGAAGAGGGATGTTCGGGCCGAAGTGGTGTTCGGGCCGAAGTTCAGTGTTCGGGCCGAGGATGATGTTCGGGCCGAGGTTGAAGTTCAGGCCGAGGTCGGAGTTCGGGCCGAGGTTGAAGTTGGGCCGGGAACAGTGAAGAGTTCGGGCCGAACTTGTTCTTGGCAGTGACGAACGAACCATCTATTTTGGTTACTCGTGGGCGTGAAACGGACACCCGAGCTGAAAGTTATGAATGTTTTAGTATAACACCTTTTTTCACAAAATCTTGGATATTGAAGAGTTCGGGCCGAAGAGGGATGTTCGGGCCGAAGTGGTGTTCGGGCCGAAGTGGGATGTTCGGGTCGAAGTGGTGTTCGAGCCGAAGTTCGGTGTTCGGGCCGAGGTTGGAGTTCGGGCCGAGGTCGGAGTTCGGGCCGAGGTTGAAGTTCGGGCCGAGGTTGAAGTTCGGGCAGAAAATGAAGTTCGGGCCGGGAACAGTGAAGAGTTCGGGCCGAACTTGTTCTTGGCAGTGACAAACGAACCAGCTATTTTGGTTACTCGTGGGCGTGAAACTGACACCCGAGCTGAAAGTTATGAATGTTTTAGTATAGCACCATTTGTCACACAATCTTGGATATTGAAGAGTTCGGGCCGAAGAGAGATGTTCGGGCCGAAGTGGTGTTCGGGCCGAAGTGGGATGTTCGGGCCGAAGTGGTGTTCGGGCCGAAGTTCGGTGTTCGGGCCGAGGATGGTGTTCGGGCTGAGGTTGAAGTTCGGGCCGAGGTCGGAGTTCGGGCCGAGGTCGAAGTTCGGGCCGAGGTTGAAGTTCGGGCCGAGGTTGAAGTTCGGGCCGAAAATGAAGTTCGGGCCGGGAACAGTGAAGAGTTCGGGCCGAACTTGTTCTTAGCATTGACGAACGAACCAGCTATTTGGTTACTCGTGGGCGTGAAACGGACACCCGAGCTGAAAGTTATGAATGTTTTAGTATAGCACCTTTTGTCACACAATCTTGGATATTGATGAGTTCGGGCCGAAGTGGTGTTCGGTCCGAAGTAGGATGTTCGGGTCGAAGTGGTGTTCGGGCCGAAGTGGTGTTCGGGCTGAAGTTCGGTGTTCGGGCCGAGGATGATGTGCGGGCGAGGTTGGAGTTCGGGCCGAGGTTGAAGTTCGGGCCGAAAATGAAGTTCGGGCCGGGAACAGTGAAGAGTTCGGGCCGAACTTGTTCTTGGCAGTGACGAACGAACAAGCTATTTTGGTTACTCGTGGGCGTGAAACGGACACCCGAGCTGAAAGTTATGAATGTTTTAGTATAACACCTTTTTTCACACAATCTTGGATATTGAAGAGTTCGGGCCGAAGAGGGATGTTCGGGCCGAAGTGGTGTTCGGGCCGAAGTGGGATGTTCGGGTCGAAGTGGTGTTCGAGCCGAAGTTCGGTGTTCGGGCCGAGGTTGGAGTTCGGGCCGAGGTCGAAGTTCGGGCCGAGGTTGAAGTTCGGGCCGAGGTTGAAGTTCGGGCAGAAAATGAAGTTCGGGCCGGGAACAGTGAAGAGTTCGGGCCGAACTTGTTCTTGGCAGTGACGAACGAACCATCTATTTTTGTTACTCGTGGGCGTGAAACGGACACCCGAGCTGATAGTTATGAATGTTTTAGTATAACACCTTTTTTCACAAAATCTTGGATATTGAAGAGTTCGGGCCGAAGAGGGATGTTCGGGCCGAAGTGGTGTTCGGGCCGAAGTGGGATGTTCGGGTCGAAGTGGTGTTCGAGCCAAAGTTCGGTGTTCGGGCCGAGGTTGGAGTTCGGGCCGAGGTCGGAGTTCGGGCCGAGGTTGAAGTTCGGGCCGAGGTTGAAGTTCGGGCAGAAAATGAAGTTCGGGCCGGGAACAGTGAAGAGTTCGGGCCGAACTTGTTCTTGGCAGTGACAAACGAACCAGCTATTTTGGTTACTCGTGGGCGTGAAACTGACACCCGAGCTGAAAGTTATGAATGTTTTAGTATAGCACCATTTGTCACACAATCTTGGATATTGAAGAATTCGGGCCGAAGAGAGATGTTCGGGCCGAAGTGGTGTTCGGGCCGAAGTGGGATGTTCGGGCCGAAGTGGTGTTCGGGCCGAAGTTCGGTGTTCGGGCCGAGGATGATGTTCGGGCCGAGGTTGAAATTTGGGCCTAGGTCGGAGTTCGGGCCGAGGTTGAAGTTCGGGCCGAGGTTGAAATTCGGGCCGAAAATCATGTTCGGGCCGGGAACAGTGAAGAGTTCGGGTCGAACTTGTTCTTGGCAGTGGCGAACGAACCAGCTATTTTGGTTACTCGTGGGCGTGAAACGGACACCCGAGCTGAAAGTTATAAATGTTTTAGTATAGCACCTTTTGTCACACAATCTTTGATATTGAAGAGTTCGGGCCGAAGAGGGATGTTCGGGCCAAAGTGATGTTCGGGCTGAAGTGGGATATTCGGGCCGAAGTGGTGTTCGTGCCGAAGTGGTGTTCGGGCCGAAGTTCGGTGTTCGGGCCGAGGATGATATTCGGGCCGAGGTTGGAGTTCGGGCCGAGGTCGGAGTTCGGGCCGAGGTTGAAGTTCGGGCCGAGGTTGAAGTTCGGGCCGAAAATGAAGTTCGGGCCGGGAACAGTGAAGAGTTCGGGCCGAACTTGTTCTTGGCAGTGACGAACGAACCAGCTATTTTGGTTACTCGTGGACGTGAAACTGACACCCGAGCTGAAAGTTATGAATGTTTTAGTATAGCGCCTTTTGTCACACAATCTTGGATATTGAAGAGTTCGGGCCAAAGAGGGATGTTCGGACCGAAGTGGGATGTTCGGGCCGAAGTGGTGTTCGGGCCGAAGTTCGGTGTACAGGCCGAGGATGATGTTCGGGCCGAGGTTGAAGTTTGGGCCGAGGTCGGAGTTCGGGCCGAGGTTGAAGTTCGGGCCGAGGTTGAAGTTCGGCCCGAAAATGAAGTTCGGGCCGGGAACAGTGACGAGTTCGGGCCGAACTTGTTCTTGCCAGTGACGAACGAACCAGCTATTTTGGTTACTCGTGGGCGTGAAACGGACACCCGAGCTGAAAGTTTAATGTTTTAGTATATCACCTTTTGTCACACAATCTTTGATATTGAAGAGTTCGGGCCGAAGAGGGATGTTCGGGCCGAAGTGGTGTTCGGGCCGAAGTGGGATGTTCGGGCCGAAGTGGTTTTCGGGCCGAAGTGGTGTTCGGGCCGAAGTGGTGTTCGGGCCGAAGTTCGGTGTTCGGGCCGAGGATGATGTTCGGGCCGAGGTTGAAGTTCGGGCCGAGGTCAGAGTTCGGGCCGAGGTTGAAGTTCGGGCCGAGGTTGAAGTTCGGGCCGCTAATGAAGTTCGGGCCGGGAACAGTGTGGTTCTGGCCGGGGACCCCGGTATACTGTACTAATATGTGTAGGTCCCCGTAATTCGAGTTCGGGCCGAATTTGTTCTTGGCAGTGACGAACGAACCAACTATTTGTGTTACTCGTGGACGTGAAACGGACACCCGAGCTATAAGTAATGGATGTTTTAGTATAGCACCTTTTGTCACACAATCTTGGATATTGAAGAATTCGGGCCGAAGAGGGATGTTCGGGCCGAAGTGGTGTTCGGGCCGAAGTGGGATGTTCGGGCCGAAGTGGTGTTCGGGCCGAAGTGGTGTTCGGGCCGAAGTTCGGTGTTCGGGCCGAGGATGATGTTCGGGCCGAGGTTGAAGTTCGGGCCGAGGTCGGATTTCGGGCCGAGGTTGAAGTTCAGGCCGAAAATCAAGTTCGGGCCGGGAACAGTGAAGAGTTCGGGTCGAACTTGTTCTTGGCAGTGACGAACGAACCAGCTATTTTGGTTACTCATGGGCGTGAAACGGACACCCTAGCTGAAAGTTATGAATGTTTTAGTATAGCACCTTTTGTCACACAATCTTTGATATTGAAGAGTTCGGGCCGAAGAGGGATGTTCGGGGCGAAGTGGTGTTCGGGCCGAAGTGGGATATTCGGGCCGAAGTGGTGTTCGGGCCGAAGTGGTGTTCGGGCTGAAGTTCGGTGTTCGGGCCGAGGATGATGTTCGGGCCGAGGTTGGAGTTCGGGCCGAGGTCGGAGTTCGGGCCGAGGTTGAAGTTCGGGCCGAAAATGAAGTTCGGGCCGGGAACAGTGAAGAGTTCGGGCCGAACTTGTTCTTGGCAGTGACGAACGCACCAGCTATTTTGGTTACTCGTGGACGTGAAACGGACGCCCGAGCTGAAAGTTATGAATGTTTTAGTATAGCGCCTTTGGTCACACAATCTTGGATATTGAAGAGTTCGGGCCAAAGAGGGATGTTCGGACCGAAGTGGTGTTCGGGCCGAAGTGGTGTTCTGGCCGAAGTTCGGTGTTCGGGCCGAGGATGATATTCGGGCCGAGGTCAGAGTTCGGGCCGAGGTTGAAGTTCGGGCCGAGGTTGAAGTTCGGGCCGATAATGAAGTTCGGGCCGGGAAGAGTGAAGAGTTCGGGCCGAACTTGTTCTTGGCAGTGACGAACGAACCAACTATTTTGGTTACTCGTGGACGTGAAACGGACACCCGAGCTGAAAGTTATGAATATTTTAGTATAGCACCTTTTGTCACACAATCTTGGATATTGAAGAGTTCGGGCCGAAGAGGGATGTTCGGGCCGAAGTGGTGTTCGGGCCGAAGTGGGATGTTCGGGCCGAAGTGGTGTTCGGGCCGAAGTTCGGTGTTCGGGCCGAGGATGATGTTCGGGCCGAGGTTGAAGTTCGGGCCGAGGTCGGAGTTCGGGCCGAGGTTGAAGTTCGGGCCGAGGTTGAAGTTCGGGCCGAAAATCAAGTTCGGGCCGGGAACAGTGAAGAGTTCGGGTCGAACTTGTTCTTGGCAGTGACGAACGAACCAGCTATTTTGGTTACTCGTGGGCGTGAAACGGACACCCGAGCTGAAAGTTATGCATGTTTTAGTATAGCACCTTTTGTCACACAATCTTTGATATTGAAGAGTTCGGGCCGAAGAGGGATGTCCGGGGCGGAGTGGTGTTCGGGCCGAAGTGGGATATTCGGGCCGAAGTGGTGTTCGGGCCGAAGTTGTGTTCGGGCCGAAGTTCGGTGTTCGGGCCGAGGATGATGTTCGGGCCGAGGTTGGAGTTCGGGCCGAGGTCGGAGTTCGGGCCGAGGTTGAAGTTCGGGCCGAAAATGAAGTTCGGGCCGGGAACAGTGAAGAGTTCGGGCCGAACTTGTTCTTGGCAGTGACGAACGAACCAGCTATTTTGGTTACTCGTGGACGTGAAACGGACACCCGAGCTGAAAGTTATTAATGTTTTAGTATAGCGCCTTTTGTCACACAATCTTGGATATTGAAGAGTTCGGGCCGAAGTGGTGTTCGGGCCGAAGTGGGATGTTCGGGCCGAAGTGGTGTTCGGGCCGAAGTTCGGTGTTCAGGCCGAGGATGATGTTCGGGCCGAGGTCGAAGTTCGGGCCGAGGTCGGAGTTCGGGCCGAGGTTGAAGTTCAGGCCGAGGTTGAAGTTCGGCCCGAAAATGAAGTTCGGGCCGGGAACAGTGAAGTGTTCGGGTCGAACTTGTTCTTGGCAGTGACGAACGAACCAGCTATTTTGGTTACTCGTGGGCGTGAAACGGACACCCGAGCTGAAAGTTATGAATGTTTTAGTATAGCACCTTTTGTCACACAATCTTTGATATTGAAGAGTTCGGGCCGAAGAGGGATGTTCGGGGCGAAGTGGTGTTCGGGCCGAAGTGGGATGTTCGGTCCGAAGTGGTGTTCTGGCCGAAGTTCGGTGTTCGGGCCGAGGATGATGTTCGGGCCGAGGTTGAAGTTCGGGCCGAGGTCAGAGTTCGGGCCGAGGTTGAAGTTCGGGCCGAGGTTGAAGTTCGGGCCGAGGTTGAAGTTCGGGCCGATAATGAAGTTCGGGCCGGGAAGAGTGAAGAGTTCGGGCCGAACTTGTTCTTGGCAGTGACGAACGAACCAACTATTTTGGTTACTCGTGGACGTGAAACGGACACCCGAGCTGAAAGTTATGAATATTTTAGTATAGCACCTTTTGTCACACAATCTTGGATATTGAAGAGTTCGGGCCGAAGAGGGATGTTCGGGCCGAAGTGGTGTTCGGGCCGAAGTGGGATGTTCGGGCCGAAGTGATGTTCGGGCCGAAGTTCGGTGTTCGGGCCGAGGATGATGTTCGGGCCGAGGTTGAAGTTCGGGCCGAGGTAGGAGTTCGGGCCGAGGTTGAAGTTCGGGCCGAGGTTGAAGTTCGGGCCGAAAATCAAGTTCGGGCCGGGAACAGTGAAGAGTTCGGGTCGAACTTGTTCTTGGCAGTGACGAACGAACCAGCTATTTTGGTTACTCGTGGGAGTGAAACGGACACCCGAGCTGAAAGTTATGAATGTTTTAGTATAGCACCTTTTGTCACACAATCTTTGATATTGAAGAGTTCGGGCCGAAGAGGGATGTTCGGGGCGAAGTGGTGTTAGGGGCCGAAGTGGGATATTCGGTCTGAAGTGGTGTTCGGGCCGAAGTTGTGTTCGGGCCGAAGTTCGGTGTTCGGGCCGAGGATGATGTTCGGGCCGAGGTTGGAGTTCGGGCCGAGGTCGGAGTTCGGGCCGAGGTTGAAGTTCGGGCCGAAAATGAAGTTCGGGCCGGGAACAGTGAAGAATTCGGGCCGAACTTGTTCTTGGCAGTGACGAACGAACCAGCTATTTTGGTTACTCGTGGACGTGAAACGGACACCCGAGTTGAAAGTTATTAATGTTTTAGTATAGCGCCTTTTGTCACACAATCTTGGATATTGAAGAGTTCGGGCCAAAGAGGGATGTTCGGGCCGAAGTGGGATGTTCGGGCCGAAGTGGTGTTCGGGCCGAAGTTCGGTGTTCGGGCCGAGGATGATGTTCGGGCCGAGGTTGAAGTTCGGGCCGAGGTCAGAGTTCGGGCCGAGGTTGAAGTTCGGGCCGAGGTTGAAGTTCGGGCCGAGGTTGAAGTTCGGGCCGATAATGAAGTTCGGGCCGGGAACAGTGAAGAGTTCGGGCCGAACATGTTCTTGGCAGTGACGGACGGACCAACTATTTTGGTTACTCGTGGACGTGAAACGGACACCCGAGCTGAAAGTTATGAATGTTTTAGTATAGCACATTTTGTCACACAATCTTGGATATTGAAGAGTTCGGGCCAAAGAGGGATGTTCGAGCCGAAGTGGTGTTCGGGCCGAAGTGGGATGTTCGGGCTGAAGTGGTGTTCGGGCCGAAGTGGTGTTCGGGCCGAAGTTCGGTGTTCGGCCGAGGATGATGTTCGGGCCGAGGTTGAAGTTCGGGCCAAGGTCGGAGTTCGGGCCGAGGTTGAAGTTCGGGCCGAGGTTGAAGTTCGGGCCAAAAATCAAGTTCGGGCTGAGAACAGTGAAGAGTTCGGGTCGAACTTGTTCTTGGCAGTGACGAACGACCCAGCTATTTTGGTTACTCGTGGGCGTGAAACGGACACCCGAGCTGAAAGTTATGAATGTTTTAGTATAGCACCTTTTGTCACACTATCTTTGATATTGAAGAGTTCGGGCCGAAGAGGGATGTTCGGGCCGAAGTGGAGTTCGGGCCGAAGTGGGATATTCGGGCCGAAGTGGTGTTCGGGCCGAAGTGGTGTTCGGGCTGAAGTTCGGTGTTCGGGCCGAGGATGATGTTCGGGCCGAGGTTGGAGTTCGGGCCGAGGTCGGAGTTCGGGCCGAGGTCGGAGTTCGGGCCGAGGTTGAAGTTCGGGCCGAGGTTGAAGTTCGGGCCGAAAATGAAGTTCGGGCCGGGAACAGTGAAGAGTTCGGGCCGAACTTGTTCTTGGCAGTGACGAACAAACCAGCTATTTTGGTTACTCGTGGACGTGAAATGCACACCCGAGCTGAAAGTTATGAATGTTTTAGTATAGCGCCTTTTGTCACACAATCTTGGATATTGAAGAGTTCGGGCCAAAGAGGGATGTTCGGGCCGAAGTGGGGTTCGGGCCGAAGTGGGATGTTCGGGCCGAAGTGGTGTTCGGGCCGAAGTTCGGTGTTCGGGCCGAGGATGATGTTCGGGCCGAGGTTGAAGTTCGGGCCGAGGTCAGAGTTCGGGCCGAGGTTGAAGTTCGGGCCGAGGTTGAAGTTCGGGCCGATAATGAAGTTCGGGCCGGGAACAGTGAAGAGTTCGGGCCGAACTTGTTCTTGGCAGTGACCAACGAACCAACTATTTTGGTTACTCGTGGACGTGAAACGGACACCCGAGCTGAAAGTTATGAATGTTTTAGTATAGCACCTTTTGTCACACAATCTTTGATATTGAAGAGTTCGGGCCGAAGAGGGATGTTCGGGCCGAAGTGGTGTTCGGGCCGAAGTTCGGTGTTCGGGCCGAGGATGATGTTCGGGCCGAGGTTGAAGTTCGGGCCGAGGTCGGAGTTCGGGCCGAGGTTGAAGTTCGGGCCGAGGTTGATGTTCGGGCCGAAAATGAAGTTCAGGCCGGGAACAGTGAAGAGTTCGGGCCGAACTTGTTCTTGGCAGTGACGAACGAACCAGCTATTATGGTTACTCGTGGACGTGAAACGGACACCCGAGCTGAAAGTTATGAATGTTTTAGTATAACGCCTTTTGTCACACAATCTTGGATATTGAAGAGTTCGTGCCAAAGAGGGATGTTCAGGCCGAAGTGGTGTTCGGGCCGAAGTGGGATGTTCGGGCCGAAGTGGTGTTCGGGCCGAAGTGGTGTTCGGGCCGAAGTTCGGTGTTCGGGCCGAGGATGATGTTCGGGCCGAGGTTGAAATTCGGGCCGAGGTCGGAGTGCGGGCCGAGGTTGAAGTTCGGGCCGAGGTTGAAGTTCGGGCCGAAAATCATGTTCGGGCCGGGAACAATGAAGAGTTCGGGCCGAACTTGTTCTTGGCAGTGACGAACGAACCAGCTATTTTGGTTACTCGTGGACGTGAAACGGACACCCGAGCTGAAAGTTATGAATGTTTTAGTATAGCGCCTTTTGTCACATAATCTTGGATATTGAAGAGTTCGGGCCAAAGAGGGATGTTCGGGCCGAAGTAGTGTTCGGGCCGAAGTGGGATGTTCGGGCCGAAGTGGTGTTCGGGCCGAAGTTCGGTGTTCAGGCCGAGGATGATGTTCGGGCCGAGGTTGAAGTTCGGGCCGAGGTCGGAGTTCGGGCCGAGGTTGAAGTTCAGGCCGAGGTTGAAGTTCAGCCCGAAAATGAAGTTCGGGCCGGGAACAGTGAAGAGTTCGGGCCGAACTTGTTCTTGGCAGTGACGAACGAACCAGCTATTTTGGTTACTCGTGGGCGTGAAACGGACACCCGAGCTGAAAGTTATGAATGTTTTAGTATATCACCTTTTGTCACACAATCTTTGATATTGAAGAGTTCGGGCCGAAGAGGGATGTTCGGGCCGAAGTGGTGTTCGGGCCGAAGTGGGATGGTCGGGCCGAAGTGGTGTTCGGGCCGAAGTTCGGTGTTCGGGCCGAGGATGATGTTCGGGCCGAGGTTGAAGTTCGGGCCGAGGTTGAAGTTCGAGCCGAGGTTGAAGTTCATGCCGATAATGAAGTTCGGGCCGGGAACAGTGAAGAGTTCGGGCCGAACTTGTTCTTGGCAGTGACGAACGAACCAACTATTTTGGTTACTCGTGGACGTGAAACGGACACCCGAGCTGAAAGTTATGAATGTTTTAGTATAGCACCTTTTGTCACACAATCTTGGATATTGAAGAGTTCGGGCCGAAGAGGGATGTTCGGGCCGAAGTGGTGTTCGAGCCGAAGTGGGATGTTCGGGCCGAAGTAGTGTTCGGGCCGAAGTTCGGTGTTCGGGCCGAGGATGATGTTCGGGCCGAGGTTGAAATTCGGGCCGAGGTCGGAGTTCAGGCCGAGGTTGAAGTTCGGGCCGAGGTTGAAATTCGGGCCGAAAATGAAGTTCGGGCCGGGAACAGTGAAGAGTTCGGGCCAAACTTGTTCTTGGCAGTGACCAACGAACCAACTATTTTGGTTACTCGTGGACGTGAAACGGACACCCGAGCTGAAAGTTATGAATGTTTTAGTATAGCACCTTTTGTCACACAATCTTTGATATTGAAGAGTTCGGGCCGAAGAGGGATGTTCGGGCCGAAGTGGTGTTCGGGCCGAAGATCGGTGTTCGGGCCGAGGATGATGTTCGGGCCGAGGTTGAAGTTCGGGCCGAGGTCGGAGTTCGCGCCGAGGTTGAAGTTCGGGCCGAGGTTGATGTTCGGGCCGAAAATGAAGTTCGGGCCGGGAACAGTGAAGAGTTCGGGCCGAACTTGTTCTTGGCAGTGACGAACGAACCAGCTATTATGGTTACTCGTGGACGTGAAACGGACACCCGAGCTGAAAGTTATGAATGTTTTAGTATAACGCATTTTGTCACACAATCTTGGATATTGAAGAGTTCGTGCCAAAGAGGGATGTTCAGGCCGAAGTGGTGTTCGGGCCGAAGTGGGATGTTCGGGCGAAGTGGTGTTCGGGCCAAAGTGGTGTTCGGGCCGAAGTTCGGTGTTCGGGCCGAGGTTGAAGTTCGGGCCGAGGTCGGAGTTCGGGCCGAGGTTGAAGTTCGGGCCGAGGTTGAAGTTCTGGCCGAAAATGAAGTTCGGGCCGGGAACAGTGAAGAGTTTGGGCCGAACTTGTTCTTGGCATTGACGAACGAACCAGCTATTTTGGTTACTCGTGGGCGTGAAACGGACACCCGAGCTGAAAGTTATGAATGTTTTAGTATAGCACCATTTGTCACACAATCTTGGATATTGAAGAGTTCGGGCCGTAGAGGGATGTTCGGGCCGAAGTGGTGTTCGGGCCGATGTGGGATGTTCGGGCCGAAGTGGGATGTTCGGGCCGAAGTGGTGTTCGGGCCGAAGTTCGGTGTTCGGGCCGAGGATGAAGTTCGGGCCAAGGTCGGAGTTCGGGCCGAGGTTGAAGTTCGGGCCGAGGTTGAAGTTTGGGCCGAAAATGAAGTTCGGGCCGGGAACAGTGAAGAGTTCGGGCCGAACTTGTTCTTGGAAGTGACGAACGAACCAGCTATTTTGGTTACTCGTGGGTGTGAAAGGGACACCCGAGCTGAAAGTTATGAATGTTTTAGTATAGCACCTTTTGTCACACAATCTTGGATATTGAAGAGTTCGGGCCGAAGAGGGATGTTCGGGCCGAATGGTGTTCGGGCCGAAGTGGGATGTTCGGGCCGAAGTGGTGTTCGGGCCGAAGTGGTGTTCGGGCCGAAGTTCGGTGTTCGGGCCGAGGTTGGAGTTCGGGCCGAGGTTGGAGTTCGGGCCGAGTTTGAAGTTCGGGCCGAGGTTGAAGTTCGGTCCGAAAATGAAGTTCGGGCCGGGAATAGTGAAGAGTTCGGGCCGAACTTGTTCTTGGTAGTGACGAACAAACCAGCTATTTTGGTTACTCGTGAACTTGAAGAGTTCGGGCCGAAGAGGGATGTTCGGGCCAAAGTGGAGTTCGGGCCGAAGTGGGATATTCGGGCCGAAGTGGTGTTCGGGCCGAAGTGGTGTTCGGGCTGAAGTTCGGTGTTCGGGCCGAGGATGATGTTCGGGCCGAGGTTGGAGTTCGGGCCGAGGTCGGAGTTCGGGCCGAGGTTGAAGTTCGGGCCGAGGTTGAAGTTCGGGCCGAAAATGAAGTTCGGGCCGGGAACAGTGAAGAGTTCGGGCCGAACTTGTTCTTGGCAGTGACGAACAAACCAGCTATTTTGGTTACTCGTGGACGTGAAATGCACACCCGAGCTGAAAGTTATGAATGTTTTAGTATAGCGCCTTTTGTCACACAATCTTGGATATTGAAGAGTTCGGGCCAAAGAGGGATGTTCGGGCCGAAGTGGGGTTCGGGCCGAAGTGGGATGTTCGGGCCGAAGTGGTGTTCGGGCCGAAGTTCGGTGTTCGGGCCGAGGATGATGTTCGGGCCGAGGTTGAAGTTCGGGCCGAGGTCAGAGTTCGGGTCGAGGTTGAAGTTCGGGCCGAGGTTGAAGTTCGGGCCGATAATGAAGTTCGGGCCGGGAACAGTGAAGAGTTCGGGCCGAACTTGTTCTTGGCAGTGACCAACGAACCAACTATTTTGGTTACTCGTGGACGTGAAACGGACACCCGAGCTGAAAGTTATGAATGTTTTAGTATAGCACCTTTTGTCACACAATCTTTGATATTGAAGAGTTCGGGCCGAAGAGGGATGTTCGGGCCGAAGTGGTGTTCGGGCCGAAGTTCGGTGTTCGGGCCGAGGATGATGTTCGGGCCGAGGTTGAAGTTCGGGCCGAGGTCGGAGTTCGGGCCGAGGTTGAAGTTCGGGCCGAGGTTGATGTTCGGGCCGAAAATGAAGTTCAGGCCGGGAACAGTGAAGAGTTCGGGCCGAACTTGTTCTTGGCAGTGACGAACGAACCAGCTATTATGGTTACTCGTGGACGTGAAACGGACACCCGAGCTGAAAGTTATGAATGTTTTAGTATAACGCCTTTTGTCACACAATCTTGGATATTGAAGAGTTCGTGCCAAAGAGGGATGTTCAGGCCGAAGTGGTGTTCGGGCCGAAGTGGGATGTTCGGGCCGAAGTGGTGTTCGGGCCGAAGTGGTGTTCGGGCCGAAGTTCGGTGTTCGGGCCGAGGATGATGTTCGGGCCGAGGTTGAAATTCGGGCCGAGGTCGGAGTGCGGGCCGAGGTTGAAGTTCGGGCCGAGGTTGAAGTTCGGGCCGAAAATCATGTTCGGGCCGGGAACAATGAAGAGTTCGGGCCGAACTTGTTCTTGGCAGTGACGAACGAACCAGCTATTTTGGTTACTCGTGGACGTGAAACGGACACCCGAGCTGAAAGTTATGAATGTTTTAGTATAGCGCCTTTTGTCACATAATCTTGGATATTGAAGAGTTCGGGCCAAAGAGGGATGTTCGGGCCGAAGTAGTGTTCGGGCCGAAGTGGGATGTTCGGGCCGAAGTGGTGTTCGGGCCGAAGTTCGGTGTTCAGGCCGAGGATGATGTTCGGGCCGAGGTTGAAGTTCGGGCCGAGGTCGGAGTTCGGGCCGAGGTTGAAGTTCAGGCCGAGGTTGAAGTTCAGCCCGAAAATGAAGTTCGGGCCGGGAACAGTGAAGAGTTCGGGCCGAACTTGTTCTTGGCAGTGACGAACGAACCAGCTATTTTGGTTACTCGTGGGCGTGAAACGGACACCCGAGCTGAAAGTTATGAATGTTTTAGTATATCACCTTTTGTCACACAATCTTTGATATTGAAGAGTTCGGGCCGAAGAGGGATGTTCGGGCCGAAGTGGTGTTCGGGCCGAAGTGGGATGGTCGGGCCGAAGTGGTGTTCGGGCCGAAGTTCGGTGTTCGGGCCGAGGATGATGTTCGGGCCGAGGTTGAAGTTCGGGCCGAGGTTGAAGTTCGAGCCGAGGTTGAAGTTCATGCCGATAATGAAGTTCGGGCCGGGAACAGTGAAGAGTTCGGGCCGAACTTGTTCTTGGCAGTGACGAACGAACCAACTATTTTGGTTACTCGTGGACGTGAAACGGACACCCGAGCTGAAAGTTATGAATGTTTTAGTATAGCACCTTTTGTCACACAATCTTGGATATTGAAGAGTTCGGGCCGAAGAGGGATGTTCGGGCCGAAGTGGTGTTCGAGCCGAAGTGGGATGTTCGGGCCGAAGTAGTGTTCGGGCCGAAGTTCGGTGTTCGGGCCGAGGATGATGTTCGGGCCGAGGTTGAAATTCGGGCCGAGGTCGGAGTTCAGGCCGAGGTTGAAGTTCGGGCCGAGGTTGAAATTCGGGCCGAAAATGAAGTTCGGGCCGGGAACAGTGAAGAGTTCGGGCCAAACTTGTTCTTGGCAGTGACCAACGAACCAACTATTTTGGTTACTCGTGGACGTGAAACGGACACCCGAGCTGAAAGTTATGAATGTTTTAGTATAGCACCTTTTGTCACACAATCTTTGATATTGAAGAGTTCGGGCTGAAGAGGGATGTTCGGGCCGAAGTGGTGTTCGGGCCGAAGTTCGGTGTTCGGGCCGAGGATGATGTTCGGGCCGAGGTTGAAGTTCGGGCCGAGGTCGGAGTTCGGGCCGAGGTTGAAGTTCGGGCCGAGGTTGATGTTCGGGCCGAAAATGAAGTTCGGGCCGGGAACAGTGAAGAGTTCGGGCCGAACTTGTTCTTGGCAGTGACGAACGAACCAGCTATTATGGTTACTCGTGGACGTGAAACGGACACCCGAGCTGAAAGTTATGAATGTTTTAGTATAACGCATTTTGTCACACAATCTTGGATATTGAAGAGTTCGTGCCAAAGAGGGATGTTCAGGCCGAAGTGGTGTTCGGGCCGAAGTGGGATGTTCGGGCGAAGTGGTGTTCGGGCCAAAGTGGTGTTCGGGCCGAAGTTCGGTGTTCGGGCCGAGGTTGAAGTTCGGGCCGAGGTCGGAGTTCGGGCCGAGGTTGAAGTTCGGGCCGAGGTTGAAGTTCTGGCCGAAAATGAAGTTCGGGCCGGGAACAGTGAAGAGTTTGGGCCGAACTTGTTCTTGGCAGTGACGAACGAACCAGCTATTTTGGTTACTCGTGGGCGTGAAACGGACACCCGAGCTGAAAGTTATGAATGTTTTAGTATAGCACCATTTGTCACACAATCTTGGATATTGAAGAGTTCGGGCCGTAGAGGGATGTTCGGGCCGAAGTGGTGTTCGGGCCGATGTGGGATGTTCGGGCCGAAGTGGGATGTTCGGGCCGAAGTGGTGTTCGGGCCGAAGTTCGGTGTTCGGGCCGAGGATGAAGTTCGGGCCAAGGTCGGAGTTCGGGCCGAGGTTGAAGTTCGGGCCGAGGTTGAAGTTTGGGCCGAAAATGAAGTTCGGGCCGGGAACAGTGAAGAGTTCGGGCCGAACTTGTTCTTGGAAGTGACGAACGAACCAGCTATTTTGGTTACTCGTGGGTGTGAAAGGGACACCCGAGCTGAAAGTTATGAATGTTTTAGTATAGCACCTTTTGTCACACAATCTTGGATATTGAAGAGTTCGGGCCGAAGAGGGATGTTCGGGCCGAATGGTGTTCGGGCCGAAGTGGGATGTTCGGGCCGAAGTGGTGTTCGGGCCGAAGTGGTGTTCGGGCCGAAGTTCGGTGTTCGGGCCGAGGTTGGAGTTCGGGCCGAGGTTGGAGTTCGGGCCGAGGTTGAAGTTCGGGCCGAGGTTGAAGTTCGGTCCGAAAATGAAGTTCGGGCCGGGAATAGTGAAGAGTTCGGGCCGAACTTGTTCTTGGCAGTGACGAACGAACCAGCTATTTTGGTTACTCGTGGGCATGAAACGGACACCCGAGCTGAAAGTTATGAATGTTTTAGTATAGCACCTTTTGTCACACAATCTTGGATATTGAAGAGTTCGGGCCGAAGAGGGATGTTCGGGCCGAAGTGGTGTTCGGGCCAAAGTGGGACGTTCGGGCCGAAGTGGTGTTCGGGCCGAAGTGGTGTTCGGGCCGAAGTTCGGTGTTCGGGCCGAGGATGATGTTCGGGCCGAGGTTGGAGTTCGGGCCGAGGTCGGAGTTCGGGCCAAGGTTGAAGTTCGGGCCGAGGATGAAGTTCGGGCCGAAAATGAAGTTCGGGCCGGGAACAGTGAAGAGTTCGGGCCGAACTTGTTCTTGGCAGTGACGAACGAACCAGCTATTTTGGTTACTCGTGGACGTGAAACGCACACCCGAGCTGAAAGTTATGAATGTTTTAGTATAGCGCCTTTTGTCACACAATCTTTGATATTGAAGAGTTCGGGCCGAAGAGGGATGTTCGGGCCGAAGTGGTGTTCGGGCCGAAGTGGGATATTCGGGCCGAAGTGGTGTTCGGGCCGAAGTGGTGTTCGGGCCGAAGTTCGGTGTTCGGGCCGAGGATGATGTTCGGGCCGAGGTTGGAGTTCGGGCCGAGGTCGGAGTTCGGGCCGAGGTTGAAGTTCGGGCCGAGGTTGCAGTTCGGGCTGAAAATGAAGTTCGGGCCGGGAACAGTGAAGAGTTCGGGCCGAACTTGTTCTTGGCAGTGACGAACGAACCAGCTATTTGGGTTACTCGTGGACGTGAAACGCACACCCGAGCTGAAAGTTATGAATGTTTTAGTATAGCGCCTTTTGTGACACAATCTTGGATATTGAAGAGTTCGGGCCAAAGAGGGATGTTCGGGCCGAAGTGGTGTTCGGGCCGAAGTGGTGTTCGGGCCGAAGTTCGGTGTTCGGGCCGAGGTTGGAGTTCGGGCCGAGGTTGGAGTTCGGGCCGAGGTTGAAGTTCGGGCCGAGGTTGAAGTTCGGTCCGAAAATGAAGTTCGGGCCGGAACAGTGAAGAGTTCGGGCCGAACTTGTTCTTGGCAGTGACGAACGAACCAGCTATTTTGGTTACTCGTGGGCATGAAACGGACACCCGAGCTGAAAGTTATGAATGTTTTAGTATAGCACCTTTTGTCACACAATCTTGGATATTGAAGAGTTCGGGCCGAAGAGGGATGTTCGGGCCGAAGTGGTGTTCGGGCCAAAGTGGGACGTTCAGGCCGAAGTGGTGTTCGGGCCGAAGTGGTGTTCGGGCCGAAGTTCGGTGTTCGGGCCGAGGATGATGTTCGGGCCGAGGTTGGAGTTCGGGCCGAGGTCGGAGTTCGGGCCGAGGTTGAAGTTCGGGCCGAGGATGAAGTTCGGGCCGAAAATGAAGTTCGGGCCGGGAACAGTGAAGAGTTCGGGCCGAACTTGTTCTTGGCAGTGACGAACGAACCAGCTATTTTGGTTACTCGTGGACGTGAAACGCACACCCGAGCTGAAAGTTATGAATGTTTTAGTATAGCGCCTTTTGTCACACAATCTTTGATATTGAAGAGTTCGGGCCGAAGAGGGATGTTCGGGCCGAAGTGGTGTTCGGGCCGAAGTGGGATATTCGGGCCGAAGTGGTGTTCGGGCCGAAGTGGTGTTCGGGCCGAAGTTCGGTGTTCGGGCCGAGGATGATGTTCGGGCCGAGGTTGGAGTTCGGGCCGAGGTCGGAGTTCGGGCCGAGGTTGAAGTTCGGGCCGAGGTTGTAGTTCGGGCTGAAAATGAAGTTCGGGCCGGGAACAGTGAAGAGTTCTGGCCGAACTTGTTCTTGGCAGTGACGAACGAACCAGCTATTTGGGTTACTCGTGGACGTGAAACGCACACCCGAGCTGAAAGTTATGAATGTTTTAGTATAGCGCCTTTTGTCACACAATCTTGGATATTGAAGAGTTCGGGCCAAAGAGGGATGTTCGGGCCGAAGTGGTGTTCGGGCCGAAGTTCGGTGTTCGGACCGAGGATGATGTTCGGGCCGAGGTTGAAGTTCGGGCCGAGGTCAGAGTTCGGGCCGAGGTTGAAGTTCGGGCCGAGGTTGAAGTTCGGGCCGAGGTTGAAGTTCGGGCCGGGAACAGTGAAGAGTTCGGGCCGAACTTGTTCTTGGCAGTGACCAACGAACCAACTATTTTGGTTACTCGTGGACGTGAAACGGACACCCGAGCTGAAAGTTATGAATGTTTTAGTATAGCACCTTTTGTCACACAATCTTTGATATTGAAGAGTTCGGGCCGAAGAGGGATGTTCGGGCCGAAGTGGTGTTCGGGCCGAAGTTCGGTGTTCGGGCCGAGGATGAAGTTCGGGCCAAGGTCGGAGTTCGGGCCGAGGTTGAAGTTCGGGCCGAGGTTGAAGTTTGGGCCGAAAATGAAGTTCGGGCCGGGAACAGTGAAGAGTTCGGGCCGAACTTGTTCTTGGAAGTGACGAACGAACCAGCTATTTTGGTTACTCGTGGGTGTGAAAGGGACACCCGAGCTGAAAGTTATGAATGTTTTAGTATAGCACCTTTTGTCACACAATCTTGGATATTGAAGAGTTCGGGCCGAAGAGGGATGTTCGGGCCGAATGGTGTTCGGGCCGAAGTGGGATGTTCGGGCCGAAGTGGTGTTCGGGCCGAAGTGGTGTTCGGGCCGAAGTTCGGTGTTCGGGCCGAGGTTGGAGTTCGGGCCGAGGTTGGAGTTCGGGCCGAGGTTGAAGTTCGGGCCGAGGTTGAAGTTCGGTCCGAAAATGAAGTTCGGGCCGGGAATAGTGAAGAGTTCGGGCCGAACTTGTTCTTGGCAGTGACGAACGAACCAGCTATTTTGGTTACTCGTGGGCATGAAACGGACACCCGAGCTGAAAGTTATGAATGTTTTAGTATAGCACCTTTTGTCACACAATCTTGGATATTGAAGAGTTCGGGCCGAAGAGGGATGTTCGGGCCGAAGTGGTGTTCGGGCCAAAGTGGGACGTTCGGGCCGAAGTGGTGTTCGGGCCGAAGTGGTGTTCGGGCCGAAGTTCGGTGTTCGGGCCGAGGATGATGTTCGGGCCGAGGTTGGAGTTCGGGCCGAGGTCGGAGTTCGGGCCAAGGTTGAAGTTCGGGCCGAGGATGAAGTTCGGGCCGAAAATGAAGTTCGGGCCGGGAACAGTGAAGAGTTCGGGCCGAACTTGTTCTTGGCAGTGACGAACGAACCAGCTATTTTGGTTACTCGTGGACGTGAAACGCACACCCGAGCTGAAAGTTATGAATGTTTTAGTATAGCGCCTTTTGTCACACAATCTTTGATATTGAAGAGTTCGGGCCGAAGAGGGATGTTCGGGCCGAAGTGGTGTTCGGGCCGAAGTGGGATATTCGGGCCGAAGTGGTGTTCGGGCCGAAGTGGTGTTCGGGCCGAAGTTCGGTGTTCGGGCCGAGGATGATGTTCGGGCCGAGGTTGGAGTTCGGGCCGAGGTCGGAGTTCGGGCCGAGGTTGAAGTTCGGGCCGAGGTTGCAGTTCGGGCTGAAAATGAAGTTCGGGCCGGGAACAGTGAAGAGTTCGGGCCGAACTTGTTCTTGGCAGTGACGAACGAACCAGCTATTTGGGTTACTCGTGGACGTGAAACGCACACCCGAGCTGAAAGTTATGAATGTTTTAGTATAGCGCCTTTTGTGACACAATCTTGGATATTGAAGAGTTCGGGCCAAAGAGGGATGTTCAGGCCGAAGTGGTGTTCAGGCCGAAGTGGTGTTCGGGCCGAAGTTCGGTGTTCGGGCCGAGGTTGGAGTTCGGGCCGAGGTTGGAGTTCGGGCCGAGGTTGAAGTTCGGGCCGAGGTTGAAGTTCGGTCCGAAAATGAAGTTCGGGCCGGAACAGTGAAGAGTTCGGGCCGAACTTGTTCTTGGCAGTGACGAACGAACCAGCTATTTTGGTTACTCGTGGGCATGAAACGGACACCCGAGCTGAAAGTTATGAATGTTTTAGTATAGCACCTTTTGTCACACAATCTTGGATATTGAAGATTTCGGGCCGAAGAGGGATGTTCGGGCCGAAGTGGTGTTCGGGCCAAAGTGGGACGTTCGGGCCGAAGTGGTGTTCGGGCCGAAGTGGTGTTCGGGCCGAAGTTCGGTGTTCGGGCCGAGGATGATGTTCGGGCCGAGGTTGGAGTTCGGGCCGAGGTCGGAGTTCGGGCCGAGGTTGAAGTTCGGGCCGAGGATGAAGTTCGGGCCGAAAATGAAGTTCGGGCCGGGAACAGTGAAGAGTTCGGGCCGAACTTGTTCTTGGCAGTGACGAACGAACCAGCTATTTTGGTTACTCGTGGACGTGAAACGCACACCCGAGCTGAAAGTTATGAATGTTTTAGTATAGCGCCTTTTGTCACACAATCTTTGATATTGAAGAGTTCGGGCCGAAGAGGGATGTTCGGGCCGAAGTGGTGTTCGGGCCGAAGTGGGATATTCGGGCCGAAGTGGTGTTCGGGCCGAAGTGGTGTTCGGGCCGAAGTTCGGTGTTCGGGCCGAGGATGATGTTCGGGCCGAGGTTGGAGTTCGGGCCGAGGTCGGAGTTCGGGCCGAGGTTGAAGTTCGGGCCGAGGTTGCAGTTCGGGCTGAAAATGAAGTTCGGGCCGGGAACAGTGAAGAGTTCTGGCCGAACTTGTTCTTGGCAGTGACGAACGAACCAGCTATTTGGGTTACTCGTGGACGTGAAACGCACACCCGAGCTGAAAGTTATGAATGTTTTAGTATAGCGCCTTTTGTCACACAATCTTGGATATTGAAGAGTTCGGGCCAAAGAGGGATGTTCGGGCCGAAGTGGTGTTCGGGCCGAAGTGGTGTTCGGGCCGAAGTTCGGTGTTCGGACCGAGGATGATGTTCGGGCCGAGGTTGAAGTTCGGGCCGAGGTCAGAGTTCGGGCCGAGGTTGAAGTTCGGGCCGAGGTTGAAGTTCGGGCCGAGGTTGAAGTTCGGGCCGGGAACAGTGAAGAGTTCGGGCCGAACTTGTTCTTGGCAGTGACCAACGAACCAACTATTTTGGTTACTCGTGGACGTGAAACGGACACCCGAGCTGAAAGTTATGAATGTTTTAGTATAGCACCTTTTGTCACACAATCTTTGATATTGAAGAGTTCGGGCCGAAGAGGGATGTTCGGGCCGAAGTGGTGTTCGGGCCGAAGTTCGGTGTTCGGGCCGAGGATGATGTTCGGGCCGAGGTTGAAGTTCGGGCCGAGGTCGGAGTTCGGGCCGAGGTTGAAGTTCGGGCCGAGGTTGATGTTCGGGCCGAAAATGAAGTTCGGGCCGGGAACAGTGAAGAGTTCGGGCCGAACTTGTTCTTGGCAGTGACGAACGAACCAGCTATTATGGTTACTCGTGGACGTGAAACGGACACCCGAGCTGAAAGTTATGAATGTTTTAGTATAACGCCTTTTGTCACACAATCTTGGATATTGAAGAGTTCGGGCCAAAGAGGGATGTTCGGGCCGAAGTGGTGTTCGGGCCGAAGTGGGATGTTCGGGCCGAAGTGGTGTTCGGGCCGAAGTGGTGTTCGGGCCGAAGGTCGGTGTTCGGGCCAAGGTTGGAGTTCGGGCCGAGGTCGGAGTTCGGGCCGAGGTTGAAGTTCGGGCCGAGGTTGAAGTTCGGGCCGAAAATGAAGTTCGGGCCGGGAACAGTGAAGAGTTTGGGCCAAACTTGTTCTTGGCAGTGACGAACGAACCAGCTATTTTGGTTACTCGTGGGCGTCAAACGGACACCCGAGCTGAAAGTTATGAATGTTTTAGAATAGCACCATTTGTCACACAATCTTGGATATTGAAGAGTTCGGGCCGTAGAGGGATGTTCGGGGCGAAGTGGTGTTCGGGCCGATGTGGGATGTTCGGGCCGAAGTGGTGTTCGGGCCGAAGTTCGGTGTTCGGGCCGAGGATGAAGTTCGGGCCGAGGTCGGAGTTCGGGCCGAGGTTGAAGTTCGGGCCGAGGTTGAAGTTTGGGCCGAAAATGAAGTTCGGGCCGGGAACAGTGAAGAGTTCGGGCCGAACTTGTTCTTGGCAGTGACGAACGAACCAACTATTTTGGTTACTCGTGGGTGTGAAAGGGACACCCGAGCTTAAAGTTATGAATGTTTTAGTATAGCACCTTTTGTCACACAATCTTGGATATTGAAGAATTCGGGCCGAATGGTGTTCGGGCCGAAGTGGGATGTTCGGGCCGAAGTGGTGTTCGGGCCGAAGTGGTGTTCGGGCCGAAGTTCGGTGTTCGGGCCGAGGTTGGAGTTCGGGCCGAGGTTGGAGTTCGGGCCGAGGTTGAAGTTCGGGCCGAGGTTGAAGTTCGGTCTGAAAATGAAGTTCGGGCCGGGAACAGTGAAGAGTTCGGGCCGAACTTGTTCTTGGCAGTGACGAACGAACCAACTATTTTGGTTACTCGTGGGCATGAAACGGACACCCGAGCTGAAAGTTATGAATATTTTAGTATAGCACCTTTTGTCACACAATCTTGGATATTGAAGAGTTCGGGTCGAAGAGGGATGTTCGGGCCGAAGTGGTGTTCGGGCCAAAGTGGGATGTTCGGGCCGAAGTGGTGTTCGGGCCGAAGTGGTGTTCGGGCCGAAGTTCGGTGTTCGGGCCGAGGATGATGTTCGGGCCGAGGTTGGAGTTCGGGCCGAGGTCGGAGTTCGGGCCGAGGTTGAAGTTCGGGCCGAGGTTGAAGTTCGGGCCGAAAATGAAGTTCGGGCCGGGAACAGTGAAGAGTTCGGGCCGAACTTGTTCTTGGCAGTGACGAACGAACCAGCTATTTTGGTTACTCGTGGACGTGAAACGTACACCCGAGCTGAAAGTTATGAATGTTTTAGTATAGCGTCTTTTGTCACACAATCTTTGATATTGAGGAGTTCGGGCCGAAGAGGGATGTTCGGGCCGAAGTGGTGTTCGGGCCGAAGTGGGATATTCGGGCCGAAGTGGTGTTCGGGCCGAAGTGGTGTTCGGGCCGAAGTTCGGTGTTCGGGCCGAGGATGATGTTCGGGCCGAGGTTGGAGTTCGGGCCGAGGTCGGAGTTCGGGCCGAGGTTTAAGTTCGGGCCGAGGTTGAAGTTCGGGCTGAAAATGAAGTTCGGGCCGGGAACAGTGAAGAGTTCGGGTCGAACTTGTTCTTGGCAGTGACGAACGAACCAGCTATTTGGGTTACTCGTGGACGTGAAACGCACACCCGAGCTGAAAGTTACGAATGTTTTAGTATAGCGCCTTTTGTCACACAATCTTGGATATTGAAGAGTTCGGGCCAAAGAGGGATGTTCGGGCCGAAGTGGTGTTCGGGCCGAAATGGTGTTCGGGCCGAAGTTCGGTGTTCGGGCCGAGGATGATGTTCGGGCCGAGGTTGAAGTTCGGGCCGAGGTCAGAGTTCGGGCCGAGGTTGAAGTTCGGGCCGAGGTTGAAGTTCGGGCCGATAATGAAGTTCGGGCCGGGAACAGTGAAGAGTTCGGGCCGAACTTGTTCTTTGCAGTGACCAACGAACCAACTATTTTGGTTACTCGTGGACGTGAAACGGAACCCGAGCTGAAAGTTATGAATGTTTTAGTATAGCACCTTTTGTCACACAATCTTTGATATTGAAGAGTTCGGGCCAAAGAGGGATGTTCGGGCCGAAGTGGTGTTCGGGCCGAAGTGGTGTTCGGGCCAAAGTGGTGTTCGGGCCGAAGTTCGGTGTTCGGGCCGAGGATGAAGTTCGGGCCGAGGTCGGAGATCGGGCCGAGGTTGAAGTTCGGGCCGAGGTTGAAGTTTGGGCCGAAAATGAAGTTCGGGCCGGGAACAGTGAAGAGTTCGGGCCGAACTTGTTCTTGGCAGTGACGAACGAACCAGCTATTTTGGTTACTCGTGGGTGTGAAAGGGACACCCGAGCTGAAAGTTATGAATGTTTTAGTATAGCACCTTTTGTCACACAATCTTGGATATTGAAGAGTTCGGGCCGAAGAAGGATGTTCGGGCCGAAGTGGTGTTCGGGCCGAAGTGGTGTTCGGGCCGAAGTTCGGTGTTCGGGCCGAGGTTGGAGTTCGGGCCGAGGTTGGAGTTCGGGCCGAAGTTGAAGTTCGGACCGAGGTTGAAGTTCGGTCCGAAAATGAAGTTCGGGCCGGGAACAGTGAAGAGTTCGGGCCGAACTTTTTCTTGGCAGTGACGAACGAACCAGCTATTTTGGTTACTCGTGGGCATGAAACGGACACCCGAGCTGAAAGTTATGATTGTTTTAGTATAGCACCTTTTGTCACACAATCTTGGATATTGAAGAGTTCGGGCCGAAGAGGGATGTTCGGGCCGAAGTGGTGTTCGGGCCAAAGTGGGATGTTCGGGCCGAAGTGGTGTTCGGGCCGAAGTGGTGTTCGGGCCGAAGTTCGGTGTTCGGGCCGAGGATGATGTTCGGGCCGAGGTTGAAGTTCGGGCCGAGGTCGGAGTTCGGGACGAGGTCGAAGTTCGGGCCGAGGTTGAAGTTCAGGCCGGGAACAGTGAAGAGTTCGGGCCGAACTTGTTCTTGGCAGTGACGAACGAACCAGCTATTTTGGTTACTCGTGGGCGTGAAAAGGGCACCCGAGCTGAAAGTTATGAATGTTTTAGTATAGCACATTTTGTCACACAATCTTGGATATTGAAGAGTTCGGGCCGAAGAGGGATGTTCGGGCCGAAGTGGTGTTCGGGCCGAAGTGGGATGTTCGGGCCGAAGTGGGATATTCGGGCCGAAGTGGTGTTCGGGCCGAGGTGGTGTTCGGGCCGAAGTTCGGTGTTCGAGCCGAGGAGGATGTTCGGGCCGAGGTTAGAGTTCGGGCCGAGGTTGGAGTTCGGGCCGAGGTCGGAGTTCGGGCCGAGGTCGGAGTTCGGGCCGAGGTTGAAATTCGGGCCGAAAATGAAGTTCGGGCCGGGAACAGTGAAGAGTTCGGGCCGAACTTGTTCTTGGCAGTGACGAACGAACCAGCTATTTTGGTTACTCGTGGGCGTGAAATGGACACCCGAGCTGAAAGTTATGAATGTTTTAGTATAGCACCTTTTGTCACACTATCTTGGATATTGAAGAGTTCGGGCCGAAGAGGGATGTTCGGGCCGAAGTGGTGTTCGGGCCGAAGTGGGATGTTCGGGCCGAAGTGGTGTTCGGCCCGAAGTTCGGTGTTCGGGCCGAGGATGAAGTTCGGGCCGAGGTCGGAGTTCGGGCCGAGGTTGAAGTTCGGGCCGAGGTTGAAGTTCGGGCCAAAAATGAAGTTCGGGCCGGGAACAGTGAAGAGTTCGGGCCGAACTTGTTCTTGGCAATGACGAACGAACCAACTATTTTGGTTACTCGTGGGAGTGAAACGGACACCCGAGCTGAAAGTTATGAATGTTTTAGTATAGCACCTTTTGTCACACAATCTTGGATATTGAAGAGTTCGGGCCGAAGATGGATGTTCGGGCCGATGTGGTGTTCGGGCCGAAGTGGGATGTTCGGGCCGAAGTGGTGTTCGGGCCGAAGTGATGTTCAGGCCGATGTGGTGTTCGGGCCGAAGTTCGGTGTTCGGGCCGAGGATGATGTTCGGGCCGAGGTTGGAGTTCGGGCCGAGGTTGAAGTTCGGGCCGAGGTTGAAGTTCGGGCCGAGAACAGTGAAGAGTTCGGGCCGAACTTGTTCTTGGCAGTGACGAACGAACCAGCTATTTTGGTTACTCGTGGGCGTGAAACGGACACCCGCGCTGAAAGTTATGAATTTTTTAGTATAGCACATTTTGTCACACAATCTTGGATATTGAAGAGTTCGGGCCGAAGAGGGATGTTCGGGCCGAAGTGATGTTCGGGCCTAAGTGGGATGTTCGGGCCGAAGTGGGATGTTCGGGCCGAAGTGGTGTTCGGGCCGAAGTGGTGTTCGGGCCGAAGTTCGGTGTTCGGGCCGAGGATGAAGTTCGGGCCGAGGTCGGAGTTCGGGACGAGGTCGAAGTTCGGGACGAGGTTGATGTTCGGGCCGAGGTCGGAGTTCGGGCAGAGGTTGAAGTTCGGGCCGAAAATGAAGTTCGGGCCGGGAACAGTGAAGAGTTCGGGCCGAACTTCTTCTTGGAAGTGACGAACGAACCAACTATTTTGGTTACTCGTGGGTGTGAAACGGACACCCGAGCTGAAAGTTATGAATGTTTTAGTATAGCACCTTTTGTCACACAATCTTGGATATTGAAGAGTTCGGGCAGAAGAGGGATGTTCGGGCCGAAGTGGTGTTCGGGCCGAAGTGGGATGTTCGGGCCGAAGTGGTGTTCGGCCCGAAGTTCGGTCTTCGGGCCGAGGATGAAGTTCGGGCCGAGGTCGGAGTTCGGGCCGAGGTTGAAGTTCGGGCCGAAAATGAAGTTCGGGTCGGGAACAGTGAAGAGTTCGGGCCGAACTTGTTCTTGGCAGTGACGAACGAACCAGCTATTTTGGTTACTCGTGGGCGTGAAACGGACACCCGAGCTGAAAGTTATGAATGTTTTAGTATAGCACCTTTTGTCACACAATCTTTGATATTGAAGAGTTCGGGCCGAAGAGGGATGTTCGGGCCGAAGTTCGGTGTTCGGGCCGAGGATGATGTTCGGGCCGAGGTTGAAGTTCGGGCCGAGGTCGGAGTTCGGGACGAGGTCGAAGTTCGGGCCGAGGTTGAAGTTCAGGCCGGGAACAGTGAAGAGTTCGGGCCGAACTTGTTCTTGGCAGTGACGAACGAACCAGCTATTTTGGTTACTCGTGGGCGTGAAAAGGGCACCCGAGCTGAAAGTTATGAATGTTTTAGTATAGCACATTTTGTCACACAATCTTGGATATTGAAGAGTTCGGGCCGAAGAGGGATGTTCGGGCCGAAGTGGTGTTCGGGCCGAAGTGGGATGTTCGGGCCGAAGTGGTGTTCGGCCCGAAGTTCGGTGTTCGGGCCGAGGATGAAGTTCGGGCCGAGGTCGGAGTTCGGGCCGAGGTTGAAGTTCGGGCCGAAAATGAAGTTCGGGTCGGGAACAGTGAAGAGTTCGGGCCGAACTTGTTCTTGGCAGTGACGAACGAACCAGCTATTTTGGTTACTCGTGGGCGTGAAACGGACACCCGAGCTGAAAGTTATGAATGTTTTAGTATAGCACCTTTTGTCACACAATCTTTGATATTGAAGAGTTCGGGCCGAAGAGGGATGTTCGGGCCGAAGTTCGGTGTTCGGGCCGAGGATGATGTTCGGGCCGAGGTTGAAGTTCGGGCCGAGGTCGGAGTTCGGGACGAGGTCGAAGTTCGGGCCGAGGTTGAAGTTCAGGCCGGGAACAGTGAAGAGTTCGGGCCGAACTTGTTCTTGGCAGTGACGAACGAACCAGCTATTTTGGTTACTCGTGGGCGTGAAAAGGGCACCCGAGCTGAAAGTTATGAATGTTTTAGTATAGCACATTTTGTCACACAATCTTGGATATTGAAGAGTTCGGGCCGAAGAGGGATGTTCGGGCCGAAGTGGTGTTCGGGCCGAAGTGGGATGTTCGGGCCGAAGTGGGATATTCGGGCCGAAGTGGTGTTCGGGCCGAGGTGGTGTTCGGGCCGAAGTTCGGTGTTCGAGCCGAGGATGATGTTCGGGCCGAGGTTAGAGTTCGGGCCGAGGTTGGAGTTCGGGCCGAGGTCGGAGTTCGGGCCGAGGTCGGAGTTCGGGCCGAGGTTGAAATTCGGGCCGAAAATGAAGTTCGGGCCGGGAACAGTGAAGAGTTCGGGCCGAACTTGTTCTTGGCAGTGACGAACGAACCAGCTATTTTGGTTACTCGTGGGCGTGAAATGGACACCCGAGCTGAAAGTTATGAATGTTTTAGAATAGCACCATTTGTCACACAATCATGGATATTGAAGAGTTCGGGCCGTAGAGGGATGTTCGGGCCGAAGTGGTGTTCGGGCCGATGTGGGATGTTCGGGCTGAAGTGGTGTTCGGGGCGAAGTTCGGTGTTCGGGCCGAGGATGAAGTTCGGGCCGAGGTCGGAGTTCGGGCCGAGGTTGAAGTTCGGGCCGAGGTTGAAGTTTGGGCCGAAAATGAAGTTCGGGCCGGGAACAGTGAAGAGTTCGGGCCGAACTTGTTCTTGGCAGTGACGAACGAACCAGCTATTTTGGTTACTCGTGGGTGTGAAAGGGACACCCGAGCTGAAAGTTATGAATGTTTTAGTATAGCACCTTTTGTCACACAATCTTGGATATTGAAGAGTTCGGGCCGAAGAAGGATGTTCGGGCCGAAGTGGTGTTCGGGCCGAAGTGGTGTTCGGGCCGAAGTTCGGTGTTCGGGCCGAGGTTGGAGTTCGGGCCGAGGTTGGAGTTCGGGCCGAAGTTGAAGTTCGGACCGAGGTTGAAGTTCGGTCCGAAAATGAAGTTCGGGCCGGGAACATTTAAGAGTTCAGGCCGAACTTTTTCTTGGCAGTGACGAACGAACCAGCTATTTTGGTTACTCGTGGGCATGAAACGGACACCCGAGCTGAAAGTTATGATTGTTTTAGTATAGCACCTTTTGTCACACAATCTTGGATATTGAAGAGTTCGGGCCGAAGAGGGATGTTCGGGCCGAAGTGGTGTTCGGGCCAAAGTGGGATGTTCGGGCCGAAGTGGTGTTCTGGCCGAAGTTCGGTGTTCGGGCCGAGGATGATGTTCGGGCCGAGGTTGAAGTTCGGGCAGAGGTCGGAGTTCGGGACGAGGTCGAAGTTCGGGCCGAGGTTGAAGTTCAGGCCGGGAACAGTGAAGAGTTCGGGCCGAACTTGTTCTTGGCAGTGACGAACGAACCAGCTATTTTGGTTACTCGTGGGCGTGAAAAGGGCACCCGAGCTGAAAGTTATGAATGTTTTAGTATAGCACATTTTGTCACACAATCTTGGATATTGAAGAGTTCGGGCCGCAGAGGGATGTTCGGGCCGAAGTGGTGTTCGGGCCGAAGTGGGATGTTCGGGCCGAAGTGGGATATTCGGGCCGAAGTGGTGTTCGGGCCGAGGTGGTGTTCGGGCCGAAGTTCGGTGTTCGAGCCGAGGATGATGTTCAGGCCGAGGTTAGAGTTCGGGCCGAGGTTGGAGTTCGGGCCGAGGTCGGAGTTCGGGCCGAGGTCGGAGTTCGGGCCGAGGTTGAAATTCGGGCCGAAAATGAAGTTCGGGCCGGGAACAGTGAAGAGTTCGGGCCGAACTTGTTCTTGGCAGTGTCGAACGAACCAGCTATTTTGGTTACTCGTGGGCGTGAAATGGACACCCGAGCTGAAAGTTATGAATGTTTTAGTATAGCACCTTTTGTCACACAATCTTGGATATTGAAGAGTTCGGGCCGAAGAGGGATGTTCGGGCCGAAGTGGTGTTCGGGCCGAAGTGGGATGTTCGGGCCGAAGTGGTGTTCGGCCCGAAGTTCGGTGTTCGGGCCGAGGATGAAGTTCGGGCCGAGGTCGGAGTTCGGGCCGAGGTTGAAGTTCGGGCCGAGGTTGAAGTTCGGGCCAAAAATGAAGTTCGGGCCGGGAACAGTGAAGAGTTCGGGCCGAACTTGTTCTTGGCAATGACGAACGAACCAACTATTTTGGTTACTCGTGGGAGTGAAACGGACACCCGAGCTGAAAGTTATGAATGTTTTAGTATAGCACCTTTTGTCACACAATATTGGATATTGAAGAGTTCGGGCCGAAGAGGGATGTTCGGGCCGAAGTGGTGTTCGGGCCGAAGTGGGATGTTCGGGCCGAAGTGGTGTTCGGCCCGAAGTTCGGTGTTCGGGCCGAGGATGAAGTTCGGGCCGAGGTCGGAGTTCGGGCCGAGGTTGAAGTTCGGGCCGAGGTTGAAGTTCGGGCCAAAAATGAAGTTCGGGCCGGGAACAGTGAAGAGTTCGGGCCGAACTTGTTCTTGGCAATGACGAACGAACCAACTATTTTGGTTACTCGTGGGAGTGAAACGGACACCCAAGCTGAAAGTTATGAATGTTTTAGTATAGCACCTTTTGTCACACAATCTTGGATATTGAAGAGTTCGGGCCGAAGAGGGATGTTCGGGCCGATGTGGTGTTCGGGCCGAAGTGGGATGTTCGGGCCGAAGTGGTGTTCGGGCCGAAGTGGTGTTCGGGCCGATGTGGTGTTCGGGCCGAAGTTCGGTGTTCGGGCCGAGGATGATGTTCGGGCCGAGGTTGGAGTTCGGGCCGAGGTTGAAGTTCAGGCCGAGGTTGAAGTTCGGGCCGAGGTTGAAGTTCGGGCCGAGAACAGTGAAGAGTTCGGGCCGAACTTGTTCTTGGCAGTGACGAACGAACCAGCTATTTTGGTTACTCGTGGGCGTGAAACGGACACCCGCGCTGAAAGTTATGAATTTTTTAGTATAGCACATTTTGTCACACAATCTTGGATATTGAAGAGTTCGGGCCGAAGAGGGATGTTCGGGCCGAAGTGATGTTCGGGCCTAAGTGGGATGTTCGGGCCGAAGTGGGATGTTCGGGCCGAAGTGGTGTTCGGGCCGAAGTGGTGTTCGGGCCGAAGTTCGGTGTTCGGGCCGAGGTTGAAGTTCGGGCCGAAGTGGTGTTCGGGCCGAAGTGGTGTTCGGGCCGAAGTTCGGTGTTCGGGCCGAGGTTGGAGTTCGGGCCGAGGTTGGAGTTCGGGCCGAAGTTGAAGTTCGGACCGAGGTTGAAGTTCGGTCCGAAAATGAAGTTCGGGCCGGGAACATTTAAGAGTTCGGGCCGAACTTTTTCTTGGCAGTGACGAACGAACCAGCTATTTTGGTTACTCGTGGGCATGAAACGGACACCCGAGCTGAAAGTTATGATTGTTTTAGTATAGCACCTTTTGTCACACAATCTTGGATATTGAAGAGTTCGGGCCGAAGAGGGATGTTCGGGCCGAAGTGGTGTTCGGGCCAAAGTGGGATGTTCGGGCCGAAGTGATGTTCGGGCCGAAGTTCGGTGTTCGGGCCGAGGATGATGTTCGGGCCGAGGTTGAAGTTCGGGCCGAGGTCGGAGTTCGGGACGAGGTCGAAGTTCGGGCCGAGGTTGAAGTTCAGGCCGGGAACAGTGAAGAGTTCGGGCCGAACTTGTTCTTGGCAGTGACGAACGAACCAGCTATTTTGGTTACTCGTGGGCGTGAAAAGGGCACCCGAGCTGAAAGTTATGAATGTTTTAGTATAGCACATTTTGTCACACAATCTTGGATATTGAAGAGTTCGGGCCGAAGAGGGATGTTCGGGCCGAAGTGGTGTTCGGGCCGAAGTGGGATGTTCGGGCCGAAGTGGGATATTCGGGCCGAAGTGGTGTTCGGGCCGAGGTGGTGTTCGGGCCGAAGTTCGGTGTTCGAGCCGAGGATGATGTTCAGGCCGAGGTTAGAGTTCGGGCCGAGGTTGGAGTTCGGGCCGAGGTCGGAGTTCGGGCCGAGGTCGGAGTTCGGGCCGAGGTTGAAATTCGGGCCGAAAATGAAGTTCGGGCCGGGAACAGTGAAGAGTTCGGGCCGAACTTGTTCTTGGCAGTGTCGAACGAACCAGCTATTTTGGTTACTCGTGGGCGTGAAATGGACACCCGAGCTGAAAGTTATGAATGTTTTAGTATAGCACCTTTTGTCACACAATCTTGGATATTGAAGAGTTCGGGCCGAAGAGGGATGTTCGGGCCGAAGTGGTGTTCGGGCCGAAGTGGGATGTTCGGGCCGAAGTGGTGTTCGGCCCGAAGTTCGGTGTTCGGGCCGAGGATGAAGTTCGGGCCGAGGTCGGAGTTCGGGCCGAGGTTGAAGTTCGGGCCGAGGTTGAAGTTCGGGCCAAAAATGAAGTTCGGGCCGGGAACAGTGAAGAGTTCGGGCCGAACTTGTTCTTGGCAATGACGAACGAACCAACTATTTTGGTTACTCGTGGGAGTGAAACGGACACCCGAGCTGAAAGTTATGAATGTTTTAGTATAGCACCTTTTGTCACACAATCTTGGATATTGAAGAGTTCGGGCCGAAGAGGGATGTTCGGGCCGAAGTGGTGTTCGGGCCGAAGTGGGATGTTCGGGCCGAAGTGGTGTTCGGCCCGAAGTTCGGTGTTCGGGCCGAGGATGAAGTTCGGGCCGAGGTCGGAGTTCGGGCCGAGGTTGAAGTTCGGGCCGAGGTTGAAGTTCGGGCCAAAAATGAAGTTCGGGCCGGGAACAGTGAAGAGTTCGGGCCGAACTTGTTCTTGGCAATGACGAACGAACCAACTATTTTGGTTACTCGTGGGAGTGAAACGGACACCCAAGCTGAAAGTTATGAATGTTTTAGTATAGCACCTTTTGTCACACAATCTTGGATATTGAAGAGTTCGGGCCGAAGAGGGATGTTCGGGCCGATGTGGTGTTCGGGCCGAAGTGGGATGTTCGGGCCGAAGTGGTGTTCGGGCCGAAGTGGTGTTCGGGCCGATGTGGTGTTCGGGCCGAAGTTCGGTGTTCGGGCCGAGGATGATGTTCGGGCCGAGGTTGGAGTTCGGGCCGAGGTTGAAGTTCGGGCCGAGGTTGAAGTTCGGGCCGAGGTTGAAGTTCGGGCCGAGAACAGTGAAGAGTTCGGGCCGAACTTGTTCTTGGCAGTGACGAACGAACCAGCTATTTTGGTTACTCGTGGGCGTGAAACGGACACCCGCGCTGAAAGTTATGAATTTTTTAGTATAGCACATTTTGTCACACAATCTTGGATATTGAAGAGTTCGGGCCGAAGAGGGATGTTCGGGCCGAAGTGATGTTCGGGCCTAAGTGGGATGTTCGGGCCGAAGTGGGATGTTCGGGCCGAAGTGGTGTTCGGGCCGAAGTGGTGTTCGGGCCGAAGTTCGGTGTTCGGGCCGAGGTTGAAGTTCGGGCCGAGGTCGGAGTTCGGGACGAGGTCGAAGTTCGGGACGAGGTTGATGTTCGGGCCGAGGTCGGAGTTCGGGCAGAGGTTGAAGTTCGGCCCGAAAATGAAGTTCGGGCCGAAAATGATGTTCGGGCCGAGGTTGGAGTTCGGGCCGAGGTTGAAGTTCGGGTCGAGGTTGAAGTTCGGGCCGAGGTTGAAGTTCGGGCCGAGAACAGTGAAGAGTTCGGGCCGAACTTGTTCTTGGCAGTGACGAACGAACCAACTATTTTGGTTACTCGTGGGTGTGAAACGGACACCCGAGCTGAAAGTTATGAATGTTTTAGTATAGCACCTTTTGTCACACAATCTTGGATATTGAAGAGTTCGGGCAGAAGAGGGATGTTCGGGCCGAAGTGGTGTTCGGGCCGAAGTGGGATGTTCGGGCCGAAGTGGTGTTCGGCCCGAAGTTCGGTGTTCGGGCTGAGGATGAAGTTCGGGCCGAGGTCGGAGTTCGGGCCGAGGTTGAAGTTCGGGCCGAAAATGAAGTTCGGGTCGGGAACAGTGAAGAGTTCGGGCCGAACTTGTTCATGGCAGTGACGAACGAACCAGCTATTTTGGTTACTCGTGGGCGTGAAACGGACACCCGAGCTGAAAGTTATGAATGTTTTAGTATAGCACCTTTTGTCACACAATCTTTGATATTGAAGAGTTCGGGCCGAAGAGGGATGTTCGGGCCGAAGTTCGGTGTTCGGGCCGAGGATGATGTTCGGGCCGAGGTTGAAGTTCGGGCCGAGGTCGGAGTTCGGGACGAGGTCGAAGTTCGGGCCGTGGTTGAAGTTCAGGCCGGGAACAGTGAAGAGTTCGGGCCGAACTTGTTCTTGGCAGTGACGAACGAACCAGCTATTTTGGTTACTCGTGGGCGTGAAAAGGGCACCCGAGCTGAAAGTTATGAATGTTTTAGTATAGCAAATTTTGTCACACAATCTTGGATATTGAAGAGTTCGGGCCGAAGAGGGATGTTCGGGCCGAAGTGGTGTACGGGCCGAAGTGGGATGTTCGGGCCGAAGTGGGATATTCGGGCCGAAGTGGTGTTCGGGCCGAGGTGGTGTTCGGGCCGAAGTTCGGTGTTCGAGCCGAGGATGATGTTCGGGCCGAGGTTAGAGTTCGGGCCGAGGTTGGAGTTCGGGCCGAGGTCGGAGTTCGGGCCGAGGTCGGAGTTCGGGCCGAGGTTGAAATTCGGGCCGAAAATGAAGTTCGGGCCGGGAACAGTGAAGAGTTCGGGCCGAACTTGTTCTTGGCAGTGACGAACGAACCAGCTATTTTGGTTACTCGTGGGCGTGAAATGGACACCCGAGCTGAAAGTTATGAATGTTTTAGTATAGCACCTTTTGTCACACAATCTTGGATATTGAAGAGTTCGGGCCGAAGAGGGATGTTCGGGCCGAAGTGGGATGTTTGGGCCGAAGTGGTGTTCGGCCCGAAGTTCGGAGTTCGGGCCGAGGATGAAGTTCGGGCCGAGGTCGGAGTTCGGGCCGAGGTTGAAGTTCGGGCCGAGGTTGAAGTTCGGGCCAAAAATGAAGTTCGGGCCGGGAACAGTGAAGAGTTCGGGCCGAACTTGTTCTTGGCAGTGACGAACGAACCAACTATTTTGGTTACTCGTGGGCGTGAAACGGACACCCGAGCTGAAAGTTATGAATGTTTTAGTATAGCACCTTTTGTCACACAATCTTGGATATTGAAGAGTTCGGGCAGAAGAGGGATGTTCGGGCCGAAGTGGTGTTCTGGCCGAAGTGGGATGTTCGGGCCGAAGTGGTGTTCGGGCCGAAGTGGTTTTCGGGCCGAAGTTCGGTGTTCGGGACGAGGATGATGTTCGGGCCGAGGTTAGAGTTCGGGCCGAGGTCGGAGTTCGGGCCGAGGTCGGAGTTCGGGCCGAGGATGAAGTTCGGGCCGAGGATGAAGTTCGGGCCGAAAATGAAGTTCGGGCCGGGAACAGTGAAGAGTTCGGGCCGAACTTGTTCTTGGCAGTGACGAACGAACCAGCTATTTTGGTTACTCGTGGGCGTGAAACGGACACCCGAGCTGAAAGTTATGAATGTTTTTGTATAGCACCTTTTGTCACACAATCTTGGATATTGAAGAGTTCGGGCCGAAGAGCGATGTTCGGCCGAAGTGGTGTTCGGGCCGAAGTGGGATGGTCGGGCCGAAGTGGTGTTCGGCCCGAAGTTCGGTGTTCGGGCCGAGGATGAAGTTCGGGCCGAGGTCGGAGTTCGGGCCGAGGTTGAAGTTCGGGCCGAGGTTGAAGTTCAGGCCGAAAATGAAGTTCGGGCCGGGAACAGTGAAGAGTTCGGGCCGAACTTGGTCTTGGCAGTGACGAACGAACCGACTATTTTGGTTACTCGTGGGTGTGAAACGGACACCCGAGCTGAAAGTTATGAATGTTTTAGTATAGCACCTTTTGTCAGACAATCTTGGATATTGAAGAGTTCGGGCCGAAGAGGGATGTTCGGGCCGAAGTGGTGTTCGGGCCGAAGTGGGATGTTCGGGCCGAAGTGGTGTTCGGGCAGAAGTTCGGTGTTCGGGCCGAGGATGATGTTCGGGCCGAGGTTGGAGTTCGGGCCGAGGTTGAAGTTCGGGCCGAGGTTGAAGTTCGGACCGAGGTTGAAGTTCTGGCCGGGAACAGTGAAGAGTTCGGGCCGAATTTGTTCTTGGCAGTGACGAACGAACCAGCTATTTTGGTTACTCGTGGGCGTGAAACGGACACCCGAGCTGAAAGTTATGAATGTTTTAGTATAGCACATTTTGTCACACAATCTTGGATATTGAAGAGTTCGGGCCGAAGAGGGATGTTCGGGCCGAAGTGGGATGTTCGGGCCGAAGTGGGATGTTCGGGCCGAAGTGGTGTTCGGGCCGAAGATCGGTGTTCGGGCCGAGGTTGAAGTTCGGGCTGAGGTCGGAGTTCGGGACGAGGTCGAAGTTCGGGACGAGGTTGAAGTTCGGGCCGAGGTCGGAGTTCGGGCCGAGGTTGAAGTTCGGGCCGAGGTCGGAGTTCGGGCCGAGGTTGAAGTTCGGGCCGAAAATGAAGTTCGGGCCGGGAACAGTGAAGAGTTCGGGCCGAACTTGTTCTTGGCAGTGACGAATGAACCAGCTATTTTGGTTACTCGTGGGTGTGAAACGGACACCCGAGCTGAAAGTTATGAATGTTTTAGTATAGCACCTTTTGTCACACAATCTTGGATATTGAAGAGTTCGGGCCGAAGAGGGATGTTCGGGCCGAAGTGGTGTTCCGGCCGAAGTGGGATGTTCGGGCCGAAGTGGTGTTCGGCCCGAAGTTCGGTGTTCGGGCCGAGGATGAAGTTCGGGCCGAGGTCGGAGTTCGGGCCGAGGTTGAAGTTCGGGCCGAGGTTGAAGTTCGGGCCGAAAGTGAAGTTCGGGCCGGGAACAGTGAAGAGTTCGGGCCGAACTTGTTCTTGGCAGTGACGAACTAACCAACTTTTTTGGTTACTCGTGGGCGTGAAACGGACACCCGAGCTGAAAGTTATGAATGTGTTAGTATAGCACCTTTTATCACACAATCTTGTATATTGAAGAGTTCGGGCCGAAGAGGGATGTTCGGGCCGAAGTGGTGTACGGGCCGAAGTGGGATGTTCGGGCCGAAGTGGGATATTCGGGCCGAAGTGGTGTTCGGGCCGAGGTGATGTTCGGGCCGAAGTTCGGTGTTCGAGCCGAGGATGATGTTCGGGCCGAGGTTAGAGTTCGGGCCGAGGTTGGAGTTCGGGCCGAGGTCGGAGTTCGGGCCGAGGTCGGAGTTCGGGCCGAGGTTGAAATTCGGGCCGAAAATGAAGTTCGGGCCGGGAACAGTGAAGAGTTCGGGCCGAACTTGTTCTTGGCAGTGACGAACGAACCAGCTATTTTGGTTACTCGTGGGCGTGAAATGGACACCCGAGCTGAAAGTTATGAATGTTTTAGTATAGCACCTTTTGTCACTCAATCTTGGATATTGAAGAGTTCGGGCCGAAGAGGGATGTTCGGGCCGAAGTGGGATGTTTGGGCCGAAGTGGTGTTCGGCCCGAAGTTCGGTGTTCGGGCCGAGGATGAAGTTCGGGCCGAGGTCGGAGTTCGGGCCGAGGTTGAAGTTCGGGCCGAGGTTGAAGTTCGGGCCAAAAATGAAGTTCGGGCCGGGAACAGTGAAGAGTTCGGGCCGAACTTGTTCTTGGCAGTGACGAACGAACCAACTATTTTGGTTACTCGTGGGCGTGAAACGGACACCCGAGCTGAAAGTTATGAATGTTTTAGTATAGCACCTTTTGTCACACAATCTTGGATATTGAAGAGTTCGGGCAGAAGAGGGATGTTCGGGCCGAAGTGGTGTTCTGGCCGAAGTGGGATGTTCGGGCCGAAGTGGTGTTCGGGCCGAAGTGGTTTTCGGGCCGAAGTTCGGTGTTCGGGACGAGGATGATGTTCGGGCCGAGGTTAGAGTTCGGGCCGAGGTCGGAGTTCGGGCCGAGGTCAGAGTTCGGGCCGAGGATGAAGTTCGGGCCGAGGATGAAGTTCGGGCCGAAAATGAAGTTCGGGCCGGGAACAGTGAAGAGTTCGGGCCGAACTTGTTCTTGGCAGTGACGAACGAACCAGCTATTGTGGTTACTCGTGGGCGTGAAACGGACACCCGAGCTGAAAGTTATGAATGTTTTAGTATAGCACCTTTTGTCACACAATCTTGGATATTGAAGAGTTCGGGCCGAAGAGCGATGTTCGGCCGAAGTGGTGTTCGGGCCGAAGTGGGATGGTCGGGCCGAAGTGGTGTTCGGCCCGAAGTTCGGTGTTCGGGCCGAGGATGAAGTTCGGGCCGAGGTCGGAGTTCGGGCCGAGGTTGAAGTTCGGGCCGAGGTTGAAGTTCGGGCCGAAAGTGAAGTTCGGGCCGGGAACAGTGAAGAGTTCGGGCCGAACTTGTTCTTGGCAGTGACGAACTAACCAACTTTTTTGGTTACTCGTGGGCGTGAAACGGACACCCGAGCTAAAAGTTATGAATATGTTAGTATAGCACCTTTTATCACACAATCTTGTATATTGAAGAGTTCGGGCCGAAGAGGGATGTTCGGGCCGAAGTGGTGTTCGGGCCGAAGTGGGATGTTCGGGCCGAAGTGGTGTTCGGGCCGAAGTGGTGTTCGGGCCGAAGTTCGGTGTTCGGGCCGAGGATGATGTTCGGGCCGAGGTTGGAGTTCGGGCCGAGGTTGGAGTTCGGGCCGAGGTTGAAGTTCGGGCAGAAAATGAAGTTCGGGCCGGGAACAGTGAAGAGTTCGGGCCGAACTTGTTCTTGGCAGTGACGAACGAACCAACTATTTTGGTTACTCGTGGGAGTGAAACGGACACCCGAGCTGAAAGTTATGAATGTTTTAGTATAGCACCTTTTGTCACACAATCTTGGATATTGAAGAGTTCGGGCCGAAGAGGGATGTTCGGGCCGAAGTGGTGTTCGGGCCGAAGTGGGATGTTCGGGCCGAAGTGGTGTTCGGCCCGAAGTTCGGTGTTCGGGCCGAGGATGAAGTTCGGGCCGAGGTCGGAGTTCGGGCCGAGGTTGAAGTTCGGGCCGAGGTTGAAGTTCGGGCCAAAAATGAAGTTCGGGCCGGGAACAGTGAAGAGTTCGGGCCGAACTTGTTCTTGGCACTGACGAACGAACCAACTATTTTGGTTACTCGTGGGAGTGAAACGGACACCCAAGCTGAAAGTTATGAATGTTTTAGTATAGCACCTTTTGTCACACAATCTTGGATATTGAAGAGTTCGGGCCGAAGAGGGATGTTCGGGCCGATGTGGTGTTCGGGCCGAAGTGGGATGTTCGGGCCGAAGTGGTGTTCGGGCCGAAGTGGTGTTCGGGCCGATGTGGTGTTCGGGCCGAAGTTCGGTGTTCGGGCCGAGGATGATGTTCGGGCCGAGGTTGGAGTTCGGGCCGAGGTTGAAGTTCGGGCCGAGGTTGAAGTTCGGGCCGAGGTTGAAGTTCGGGCCGAGAACAGTGAAGAGTTCGGGCCGAACTTGTTCTTGGCAGTGACGAACGAACCAGCTATTTTGGTTACTCGTGGGCGTGAAACGGACACCCGCGCTGAAAGTTATGAATTTTTTAGTATAGCACATTTTGTCACACAATCTTGGATATTGAAGAGTTCGGGCCGAAGAGGGATGTTCGGGCCGAAGTGATGTTCGGGCCTAAGTGGGATGTTCGGGCCGAAGTGGGATGTTCGGGCCGAAGTGGTGTTCGGGCCGAAGTGGTGTTCGGGCCGAAGTTCGGTGTTCGGGCCGAGGTTGAAGTTCGGGCCGAGGTCGGAGTTCGGGACGAGGTCGAAGTTCGGGACGAGGTTGATGTTCGGGCCGAGGTCGGAGTTCGGGCAGAGGTTGAAGTTCGGCCCGAAAATGAAGTTCGGGCCGAAAATGATGTTCGGGCCGAGGTTGGAGTTCGGGCCGAGGTTGAAGTTCGGGCCGAGGTTGAAGTTCGGGCCGAGGTTGAAGTTCGGGCCGAGAACAGTGAAGAGTTCGGGCCGAACTTGTTCTTGGCAGTGACGAACGAACCAACTATTTTGGTTACTCGTGGGTGTGAAACGGACACCCGAGCTGAAAGTTATGAATGTTTTAGTATAGCACCTTTTGTCACACAATCTTGGATATTGAAGAGTTCGGGCAGAAGAGGGATGTTCGGGCCGAAGTGGTGTTCGGGCCGAAGTGGGATGTTCGGGCCGAAGTGGTGTTCGGCCCGAAGTTCGGTGTTCGGGCTGAGGATGAAGTTCGGGCCGAGGTCGGAGTTCGGGCCGAGGTTGAAGTTCGGGCCGAAAATGAAGTTCGGGTCGGGAACAGTGAAGAGTTCGGGCCGAACTTGTTCATGGCAGTGACGAACGAACCAGCTATTTTGGTTACTCGTGGGCGTGAAACGGACACCCGAGCTGAAAGTTATGAATGTTTTAGTATAGCACCTTTTGTCACACAATCTTTGATATTGAAGAGTTCGGGCCGAAGAGGGATGTTCGGGCCGAAGTTCGGTGTTCGGGCCGAGGATGATGTTCGGGCCGAGGTTGAAGTTCGGGCCGAGGTCGGAGTTCGGGACGAGGTCGAAGTTCGGGCCGTGGTTGAAGTTCAGGCCGGGAACAGTGAAGAGTTCGGGCCGAACTTGTTCTTGGCAGTGACGAACGAACCAGCTATTTTGGTTACTCGTGGGCGTGAAAAGGGCACCCGAGCTGAAAGTTATGAATGTTTTAGTATAGCAAATTTTGTCACACAATCTTGGATATTGAAGAGTTCGGGCCGAAGAGGGATGTTCGGGCCGAAGTGGTGTACGGGCCGAAGTGGGATGTTCGGGCCGAAGTGGGATATTCGGGCCGAAGTGGTGTTCGGGCCGAGGTGGTGTTCGGGCCGAAGTTCGGTGTTCGAGCCGAGGATGATGTTCGGGCCGAGGTTAGAGTTCGGGCCGAGGTTGGAGTTCGGGCCGAGGTCGGAGTTCGGGCCGAGGTCGGAGTTCGGGCCGAGGTTGAAATTCGGGCCGAAAATGAAGTTCGGGCCGGGAACAGTGAAGAGTTCGGGCCGAACTTGTTCTTGGCAGTGACGAACGAACCAGCTATTTTGGTTACTCGTGGGCGTGAAATGGACACCCGAGCTGAAAGTTATGAATGTTTTAGTATAGCACCTTTTGTCACACAATCTTGGATATTGAAGAGTTCGGGCCGAAGAGGGATGTTCGGGCCGAAGTGGGATGTTTGGGCCGAAGTGGTGTTCGGCCCGAAGTTCGGTGTTCGGGCCGAGGATGAAGTTCGGGCCGAGGTCGGAGTTCGGGCCGAGGTTGAAGTTCGGGCCGAGGTTGAAGTTCGGGCCAAAAATGAAGTTCGGGCCGGGAACAGTGAAGAGTTCGGGCCGAACTTGTTCTTGGCAGTGACGAACGAACCAACTATTTTGGTTACTCGTGGGCGTGAAACGGACACCCGAGCTGAAAGTTATGAATGTTTTAGTATAGCACCTTTTGTCACACAATCTTGGATATTGAAGAGTTCGGGCAGAAGAGGGATGTTCGGGCCGAAGTGGTGTTCTGGCCGAAGTGGGATGTTCGGGCCGAAGTGGTGTTCGGGCCGAAGTGGTTTTCGGGCCGAAGTTCGGTGTTCGGGACGAGGATGATGTTCGGGCCGAGGTTAGAGTTCGGGCCGAGGTCGGAGTTCGGGCCGAGGTCGGAGTTCGGGCCGAGGATGAAGTTCGGGCCGAGGATGAAGTTCGGGCCGAAAATGAAGTTCGGGCCGGGAACAGTGAAGAGTTCGGGCCGAACTTGTTGTTGGCAGTGACGAACGAACCAGCTATTTTGGTTACTCGTGGGCGTGAAACGGACACCCGAGCTGAAAGTTATGAATGTTTTTGTATAGCACCTTTTGTCACACAATCTTGGATATTGAAGAGTTCGGGCCGAAGAGCGATGTTCGGCCGAAGTGGTGTTCGGGCCGAAGTGGGATGGTCGGGCCGAAGTGGTGTTCGGCCCGAAGTTCGGTGTTCGGGCCGAGGATGAAGTTCGGGCCGAGGTCGGAGTTCGGGCCGAGGTTGAAGTTCGGGCCGAGGTTGAAGTTCAGGCCGAAAATGAAGTTCGGGCCGGGAACAGTGAAGAGTTCGGGCCGAACTTGGTCTTGGCAGTGACGAACGAACCGACTATTTTGGTTACTCGTGGGTGTGAAACGGACACCCGAGCTGAAAGTTATGAATGTTTTAGTATAGCACCTTTTGTCAGACAATCTTGGATATTGAAGAGTTCGGGCCGAAGAGGGATGTTCGGGCCGAAGTGGTGTTCGGGCCGAAGTGGGATGTTCGGGCCGAAGTGGTGTTCGGGCAGAAGTTCGGTGTTCGGGCCGAGGATGATGTTCGGGCCGAGGTTGGAGTTCGGGCCGAGGTTGAAGTTCGGGCCGAGGTTGAAGTTCGGACCGAGGTTGAAGTTCTGGCCGGGAACAGTGAAGAGTTCGGGCCGAATTTGTTCTTGGCAGTGACGAACGAACCAGCTATTTTGGTTACTCGTGGGCGTGAAACGGACACCCGAGCTGAAAGTTATGAATGTTTTAGTATAGCACATTTTGTCACACAATCTTGGATATTGAAGAGTTCGGGCCGAAGAGGGATGTTCGGGCCGAAGTGGGATGTTCGGGCCGAAGTGGGATGTTCGGGCCGAAGTGGTGTTCGGGCCGAAGATCGGTGTTCGGGCCGAGGTTGAAGTTCGGGCTGAGGTCGGAGTTCGGGACGAGGTCGAAGTTCGGGACGAGGTTGAAGTTCGGGCCGAGGTCGGAGTTCGGGCCGAGGTTGAAGTTCGGGCCGAGGTCGGAGTTCGGGCCGAGGTTGAAGTTCGGGCCGAAAATGAAGTTCGGGCCGGGAACAGTGAAGAGTTCGGGCCGAACTTGTTCTTGGCAGTGACGAATGAACCAGCTATTTTGGTTACTCGTGGGTGTGAAACGGACACCCGAGCTGAAAGTTATGAATGTTTTAGTATAGCACCTTTTGTCACACAATCTTGGATATTGAAGAGTTCGGGCCGAAGAGGGATGTTCGGGCCGAAGTGGTGTTCCGGCCGAAGTGGGATGTTCGGGCCGAAGTGGTGTTCGGCCCGAAGTTCGGTGTTCGGGCCGAGGATGAAGTTCGGGCCGAGGTCGGAGTTCGGGCCGAGGTTGAAGTTCGGGCCGAGGTTGAAGTTCGGGCCGAAAGTGAAGTTCGGGCCGGGAACAGTGAAGAGTTCGGGCCGAACTTGTTCTTGGCAGTGACGAACTAACCAACTTTTTTGGTTACTCGTGGGCGTGAAACGGACACCCGAGCTGAAAGTTATGAATGTGTTAGTATAGCACCTTTTATCACACAATCTTGTATATTGAAGAGTTCGGGCCGAAGAGGGATGTTCGGGCCGAAGTGGTGTACGGGCCGAAGTGGGATGTTCGGGCCGAAGTGGGATATTCGGGCCGAAGTGGTGTTCGGGCCGAGGTGATGTTCGGGCCGAAGTTCGGTGTTCGAGCCGAGGATGATGTTCGGGCCGAGGTTAGAGTTCGGGCCGAGGTTGGAGTTCGGGCCGAGGTCGGAGTTCGGGCCGAGGTCGGAGTTCGGGCCGAGGTTGAAATTCGGGCCGAAAATGAAGTTCGGGCCGGGAACAGTGAAGAGTTCGGGCCGAACTTGTTCTTGGCAGTGACGAACGAACCAGCTATTTTGGTTACTCGTGGGCGTGAAATGGACACCCGAGCTGAAAGTTATGAATGTTTTAGTATAGCACCTTTTGTCACTCAATCTTGGATATTGAAGAGTTCGGGCCGAAGAGGGATGTTCGGGCCGAAGTGGGATGTTTGGGCCGAAGTGGTGTTCGGCCCGAAGTTCGGTGTTCGGGCCGAGGATGAAGTTCGGGCCGAGGTCGGAGTTCGGGCCGAGGTTGAAGTTCGGGCCGAGGTTGAAGTTCGGGCCAAAAATGAAGTTCGGGCCGGGAACAGTGAAGAGTTCGGGCCGAACTTGTTCTTGGCAGTGACGAACGAACCAACTATTTTGGTTACTCGTGGGCGTGAAACGGACACCCGAGCTGAAAGTTATGAATGTTTTAGTATAGCACCTTTTGTCACACAATCTTGGATATTGAAGAGTTCGGGCAGAAGAGGGATGTTCGGGCCGAAGTGGTGTTCTGGCCGAAGTGGGATGTTCGGGCCGAAGTGGTGTTCGGGCCGAAGTGGTTTTCGGGCCGAAGTTCGGTGTTCGGGACGAGGATGATGTTCGGGCCGAGGTTAGAGTTCGGGCCGAGGTCGGAGTTCGGGCCGAGGTCAGAGTTCGGGCCGAGGATGAAGTTCGGGCCGAGGATGAAGTTCGGGCCGAAAATGAAGTTCGGGCCGGGAACAGTGAAGAGTTCGGGCCGAACTTGTTCTTGGCAGTGACGAACGAACCAGCTATTGTGGTTACTCGTGGGCGTGAAACGGACACCCGAGCTGAAAGTTATGAATGTTTTAGTATAGCACCTTTTGTCACACAATCTTGGATATTGAAGAGTTCGGGCCGAAGAGCGATGTTCGGCCGAAGTGGTGTTCGGGCCGAAGTGGGATGGTCGGGCCGAAGTGGTGTTCGGCCCGAAGTTCGGTGTTCGGGCCGAGGATGAAGTTCGGGCCGAGGTCGGAGTTCGGGCCGAGGTTGAAGTTCGGGCCGAGGTTGAAGTTCGGGCCGAAAGTGAAGTTCGGGCCGGGAACAGTGAAGAGTTCGGGCCGAACTTGTTCTTGGCAGTGACGAACTAACCAACTTTTTTGGTTACTCGTGGGCGTGAAACGGACACCCGAGCTGAAAGTTATGAATATGTTAGTATAGCACCTTTTATCACACAATCTTGTATATTGAAGAGTTCGGGCCGAAGAGGGATGTTCGGGCCGAAGTGGTGTTCGGGCCGAAGTGGGATGTTCGGGCCGAAGTGGTGTTCGGGCCGAAGTGGTGTTCGGGCCGAAGTTCGGTGTTCGGGCCGAGGATGATGTTCGGGCCGAGGTTGGAGTTCGGGCCGAGGTTGGAGTTCGGGCCGAGGTTGAAGTTCGGGCAGAAAATGAAGTTCGGGCCGGGAACAGTGAAGAGTTCGGGCCGAACTTGTTCTTGGCAGTGACGAACGAACCAGCTATTTTGGTTACTCGTGGGCGTGAAACGGACACCCGAGCTGAAAGTTATGAATGTTTTAGTATAGCACCTTTTGTCACACAATCTTGGATATTGAAGAGTTCGGGCCGAAGAGCGATGTTCGGCCGAAGTGGTGTTCGGGCCGAAGTGGGATGGTCGGGCCGAAGTGGTGTTCGGCCCGAAGTTCGGTGTTCGGGCCGAGGATGAAGTTCGGGCCGAGGTCGGAGTTCGGGCCGAGGTTGAAGTCGGGCCGAGGTTGAAGTTCAGGCCGAAAATGAAGTTCGGGCCGGGAACAGTGAAGAGTTCGGGCCGAACTTGTTCTTGGCAGTGACGAACGAACCAACTATTTTGGTTACTCGTGGGTGTGAAACGGACACCCGAGCTGAAAGTTATGAATGTTTTAGTATAGCACCTTTTGTCAGACAATCTTGGATATTGAAGAGTTCGGGCCGAAGAGGGATGTTCGGGCCGAAGTGGTGTTCGGGCCGAAGTGGGATGTTCGGGCCGAAGTGGTGTTCGGGCCGAAGTGGTGTTCGGGCCGAAGTTCGGTGTTCGGGCCGAGGATGATGTTCGGGCCGAGGTTGGAGTTCGGGCCGAGGTTGAAGTTCGGGCCGAGGTTGAAGTTCGGACCGAGGTTGAAGTTCTGGCCGGGAACAGTGAAGAGTTCGGGCCGAACTTGTTCTTGGCAGTGACGAACGAACCAGCTATTTTGGTTACTCGTGGGCGTGAAACGGACACCCGAGCTGAAAGTTATGAATGTTTTAGTATAGCACATTTTGTCACACAATCTTGGATATTGAAGAGTTCGGGCCGAAGAGGGATGTTCGGGCCGAAGTGGGATGTTCGGGCCGAAGTGGGATGTTCGGGCCGAAGTGGTGTTCGGGCCGAAGTTCGGTGTTCGGGCCGAGGTTGAAGTTCGGGCTGAGGTCGGAGTTCGGGACAAGGTCGAAGTTCGGGACGAGGTTGAAGTTTGGGCCGAGGTCGGAGTTCGGGCCGAGGTTGAAGTTCGGGCCGAGGTCGGAGTTCGGGCCGAGGTTGAAGTTCGGGCCGAAAATGAAGTTCGGGCCGGGAACAGTGAAGAGTTCGGGCCGAACTTGTTCTTGGCAGTGACGAATGAACCAGCTATTTTGGTTACTCGTGGGTGTGAAACGGACACCCGAGCTGAAAGTTATGAATGTTTTAGTATAGCACCTTTTGTCACACAATCTTGGATATTGAAGAGTTCGGGCCGAAGAGGGATGTTCGGGCCGAAGTGGTGTTCCGGCCGAAGTGGGATGTTCGGGCCGAAGTGGTGTTCGGCCCGAAGTTCGGTGTTCGGGCCGAGGATGAAGTTCGGGCCGAGGTCGGAGTTCGGGCCGAGGTTGAAGTTCGGGCCGAGGTTGAAGTTCGGGCCGAAAGTGAAGTTCGGGCCGGGAACAGTGAAGAGTTCGGGCCGAACTTGTTCTTGGCAGTGACGAACTAACCAACTTTTTTGGTTACTCGTGGGCGTGAAACGGACACCCGAGCTGAAAGTTATGAATGTGTTAGTATAGCACCTTTTATCACACAATCTTGTATATTGAAGAGTTCGGGCCGAAGAGGGATGTTCGGGCCGAAGTGGTGTTCGGGCCGAAGTTGGATGTTCGGGCCGAAGTGGTGTTCGGGCCGAAGTGGTGTTCGGGCCGAAGTTCGGTGTTCGGGCCGAGGATGATGTTCGGGCCGAGGTTGGAGTTCGGGCCGAGGTTGGAGTTCGGGCCGAGGTTGAAGTTCGGGCCGAAAATGAAGTTCGGGCCGGGAACAGTGAAGAGTTCGGGCCGAACTTGTTCTTGGTAGTGACGAACGAACCAGCTATTTTGGTTACTCGTGGGCGTGAAACGGACATCCGAGCTGAAAGTTATGAATGTTTTAGTATAGCACCTTTTGTCATACAATCTTGGATATTGAAGAGTTCGGGCCGAAGAGGGATGTTCGGGACGAAGTGGTGTTCGGGCCGAAGTGGGATGTTCGGGCCGAAGTGGTGTTCGGGCCGAAGTGGTGTTCGGGCCGAAGTGGTGTTCGGGCCGAAGTTTGGTGTTCGGGCCGAGGATGATGTTCGGGCCGAGGTTGAAGTTCGGGCCGAGGTCGGAGTTCGGGATGAGGTCGATGTTCGGGACGAGGTTGAAGTTCGGGCCGAGAACAGTGAAGAGTTCGGGGCGAACTTGTTCTTGGCAGTGACGAACGAACCAGCTATTTTGGTTACTCGTGGGCGTGAAACGGACACCCGAGCTGAAAGTTATGAATGTTTTAGTATAGCACATTTTGTCACACAATATTGGATATTGAAGAGTTCGGGCCGAAGAGGGATGTTCGGGCCGAAGTGGGATGTTCGGGACGAAGTGGGATGTTCGGGCCGAAGTGGTGTTCGGGCCGAAGTGGTGTTCGGGCCGAAGTTCGGTGTTCGGGCAGAGGTTGAAGTTCGGGCTGAGGTTGGAGTTCGGGACGAGGTCGAAGTTCGGGACGAGGTTGAAGTTCGGGCCGAGGTCGGAGTTCGGGCCGAGGTTGAAGTTCGGGCCGAAAATGAAGTTCAGGCCGGGAACAGTGAAGAGTTCGGGCCGAACTTGTTCTTAGCAGTGACGAACGAACCAGCTATTTTGGTTACTCGTGGGTGTGAAACGGACACCCGAGCTGAAAGTTATGAATGTTTTAGTATAGCACCTTTTGTCACACAATCTTGGATATTGAAGAGTTCGGGCCGAAGAGGGATGTTCGGGCCGAAGTGGTGTTCGGGCCGAAGTGGGATGTTCGGGCCGAAGTGGTGTTCGGCCCGAAGTTCGGTGTTCGGGCCGAGGATGAAGTTCGGGCCGAGGTCGGAGTTCGGGCCGAGGTTGAAGTTCGGGCCGAGGTTGAAGTTCGGGCCGAAAGTGAAGTTCGGGCCGGGAACAGTGAAGAGTTCGGGCCGAACTTGTTCTTGGCAGTGACGAACGAACCAACTATTTTGGTTACTCGTGGACGTGAAACGGACACCCGAGCTGAAAGTTATGAATATTTTAGTATAGCACCTTTTGTCACACAATCTTGGATATTGAAGAGTTCGGGCCGAAGAGGGATGTTCGGGCCGAAGTGGTGTTCGGGCCGAAGTGGGATGTTCGGGCCGAAGTGGTGTTCGAGCCGAAGTGGTGTTCGGTCCGAAGTTCTGTGTTCGGGCCGAGGATGATGATCGGGCCGAGGTTGGAGTTCGGGCCGAGGTTGGAGTTCGGGCCGAGGTTGAAGTTCGGGCCGAGGTTGAAGTTCGGGCCGAAAATGAAGTTCGGGCCGGGAACAGTGAAGAGTTCGGGCCGAACTTGTTCTTGGCAGTGACGAACGAACCAGCTATTTTGGTTACTCGTGGGCGTGAAACGGACACCCGAGCTGAAAGTTATGAATGTTTTAGTATAGCACCTTTTGTCATACAATCTTGGATATTGAAGAGTTCGGGCCGAAGAGGGATGTTCGGGCCGAAGTGGTGTTCGGGCCGAAGTGGGATGTTCGGGCCGAAGTGGTGTTCGGGCCGAAGTTCGGTGTTCGGGCCGAGGATGATGTTCGGGCCGAGGTTGAAGTTCGGGCCGAGGTCGGAGTTCGGGACGAGGTCGAAGTTCGGGACGAGATTGAAGTTCAGGCCGGGAACATTGAAGAGTTCGGGCCGAACTTGTTCTTGGCAGTGACGAACGAACCAGCTATTTTGGTTACTCGTGGGCGTGAAACGGACACCCGAGCTGAAAGTTATGAATGTTTTAGTATAGCACATTTTGTCACACAATCTTGGATATTGAAGAGTTCGGGCCGAAGAGGGATGTTCAGGCCGAAGTGGGATGTTCGGGCCGAAGTGGGATGTTCGGGCCGAAGTGGTGTTCGGGCCGAAGTTCGGTGTTCGGGCTGAGGTTGAAGTTCGGGCTGAGGTCGGAGTTCGGGACGAGGTCGAAGTTCGGGACGAGGTTGAAGTTCGGGCCGAGGTCGGAGTTCGGGCCGAGGTTGAAGTTCGGGCCGAAAATGAAGTTCGGGACGGGAACAATGAAGAGTTCGGTCCGAACTTGTTCTTAGCAGTGACGAACGAACCAGCTATTTTGGTTACTCGTGGGTGTGAAACGGACACCCGAGCTGAAAGTTATGAATGTTTTAGTATAGCACCTTTTATCACACAATCTTGGATATTGAAGAGTTCGGGCCGAAGAGGGATGTTCGGGCCGAAGTGGTGTTCGGGCCGAAGTGGGATGTTTGGGCTGAAGTGGTGTTCGGGCCGAAGTGGTGTTCGGGCCGAAGTTCGGTGTTCGGGCCGAGGATGATGTTCGGGCCGAGGTTGGAGTTCGGCCCTAGGTTGAAGTTCGGGCCGAGGTTGAAGTTCGGGCTGAAAATGAAGTTCGGGCCGGGAACAGTGAAGAGTTCGGGCCGAACTTGTTCTTGGCAGTGACGAACGAACCAGCTATTTTGGTTACTCGTGGGCGTGAAACGGACACCCGAGCTGAAAGTTATGAATGTTTTAGTATAGCACCTTTTGTCATACAATCTTGGATATTGAAGAGTTTGGGCCGAAGAGGGATGTTCGGGCCGAAGTGGTGTTCGGGCCGAAGTGGGATGTTCGGGCCGAAGTGGTGTTCGGGCCGAAGTTCGGTGTTCGGGCCGAGGATGATGTTCGGGCCGAGGTTGAAGTTCGGGCCGAGGTCGGAGTTCGGGATGAGGTCGATGTTCGGGACGAGGTTGAAGTTCGGGCCGGGAACAGTGAAGAGTTCGGGCCGAACTTCTTCTTGGCAGTGACGAACGAACCAGCTATTTTGGTTACTCGTGGGCGTGAAACGGACACCCGAGCTGAAAGTTATGAATGTTTTAGTATAGCACATTTTGTCACACAATCTTGGATATTAAAGAGTTCGGGCCGAAGAGGGATGTTCAGGCCGAAGTGGGATGTTCGGGCCGAAGTGGGATGTTCGGGCCGAAGTGGTGTTCGGGCCGAAGTGGTGTTCGGGCCGAAGTTCGGTGTTCGGGCCGAGGTTGAAGTTCGGGCTGAGGTCGGAGTTCGGGTCCAGGTCGAAGTTCGGGACGAGGTTGAAGTTCGGGCCGAGGTCGGAGTTCGGGCCGAGGTTGAAGTTTGGGCCGAAAATGAAGTTCGGGCCGGGAACAGTGAAGAGTTCGGTCCGAACTTGTTCTTAGCAGTGACGAACGAACCAGCTATTTTGGTTACTCGTGGGTGTGAAACGGACACCCGAGCTGAAAGTTATGAATGTTTTAGTATAGCACCTTTTGTCACACAATCTTGGATATTGAAGAGTTCGGGCCGAAGAGGGATGTTCGGGCCGAAGTGGTGTTCGGGCCGAAGTGGGATGTTCGGGCCGAAGTGGTGTTCGGCCCGAAGTTCGGTGTTCGTGCCGAGGATGAAGTTCGGGCCGAGGTCGGAGTTCGGGCCCAGGTTGAAGTCCGGGCCGAGGTTGAAGTTCGGGCCGAAAGTGAAGTTCGGGCCGGGAACAGTGAAGAGTTCGGGCCGAACTTGTTCTTGGCAGTGACGAACTAACCAACTATTTTGGTTACTCGTGGGCGTGAAACGGACACCCGAGCTGAAAGTTATGAATGTTTTAGTATAGCACCTTTTATCACACAATCTTGGATATTGAAGAGTTCGGGCCGAAGAGGGATGTTCGGGCCGAAGTGGTGTTCGGGCCGAAGTGGGATGTTCGGGCCGAAGTGGTGTTCGGGCCGAAGTGGTGTTCGGGCCGAAGTTCGGTGTTCGGGCCGAGGATGATGTTCGGGCCGAGGTTGGAGTTCGGGCCGAGGTTGGAGTTCGGGCTGAGGTTGAAGTTCGGGCCGAGGTTGCAGTTCGGGCCGAAAATGAAGTTCGGGCCGGGAACAGTGAAGAGTTCGGGCCGAACTTGTTCTTGGCAGTGACGAACGAACCAGCTATTTTGGTTACTCGTGGGCGTGAAACGGACACCCGAGCTGAAAGTTATGAATGTTTTAGTATAGCACCTTTTGTCATACAATCTTGGATATTGAAGAGTTCGGGCCGAAGAGGGATGTTCGGGCCGAAGTGGTGTTCGGGCCGAAGTGGGATGTTCGGGCCGAAGTGGTGTTGGGCCGAAGTGGTGTTCGGGCCGAAGTTCGGTGTTCGGGCCGAGGATGATGTTCGGGCCGAGGTTAGAGTTCGGGCCGAGGTTGGAGTTCGGGCCGAGGTCGGAGTTCGGGTCGAGGTCGGAGTTCGGGCCGAGGTTGAAGTTCGGGCCGAAAATGAAGTTCGGGCCGGGAACAGTGAAGAGTTCGTGCCGAACTTGTTCTTGGCAGTGACGAACGAACCAGCTATTTTGGTTACTCGTGGGCGTGAAACGGACACCCGAGCTGAAAGTTATGAATGTTTTAGTGTAGCACCTTTTGTCACACAATCTTGGATATTGAAGAGTTCGGGCCGAAGAGGGATGTTCGGGCCGAAGTGGTGTTCGGGCCGAAGTGGGATGTTCGGGCCGAAGTGGTGTTCGGGCCGAAGTTCGGTGTTCGGGTCGAGGATGAAGTTCGGGCCGAGGTCGGAGTTCGGGCCGAGGTTGAAGTTCGGGCCGAAAATCAAGTTCGGGCCGGGAACAGTGAAGAGTTCGGGCCGAACTTGTTCTTGGCAGTGACGAACGAACCAGCTATTTTGGTTACTCATGGACGTGAAACGGACACCCGAGCTGAAAGTTATGAATGTTTTAGTATAGCGCCTTTTGTCACACAATCTTGGATATTGAAGAGTTCGGGCCAAAGAGGGATGTTCGGGCCGAAGTGTTGTTGGGACTGAAGTGGGATGTTCGGGCCGAAGTGGTGGTCGAGCCGAAGTTCGGTGTTCGGGCCGAGGATGATGTTCGGGCCGAGGTTGAAGTTCGGGCCGAGGTCGGAGTTCGGGCCGAGGTTGAAGTTCGGACCGAGGTTGAAGTTCGGACCGAAAATGAAGTTCGAGCCGGGAACAGTGAGGAGTTCGGGCCGAACTTGGTCTTGGCAGTGACGAACGAACCAGCTATTTTGGTTACTCGTGGCCGTGAAACGGACACCCGAGCTGAAAGTTATGAATGTTTTAGTATAGCACCTTTTGTCACACAATCTTGGATATTGAAGAGTTCGGGCCGAAGAGGGAGGTTCGGGCCGAAGTGGTGTTCGGACCGAAGTGGGATGTTCGGGCTCAAGTGGTGTTCAGGCCGAAGTGGTGTTCGGGCCGAAGTTCGGCGTTCGGGCCGAGGATGATGTTCGGGCCGAGGTTGGATTCGGGCCGAGGTCAGAGTTCGGGCCGAGGTTGCAGTTCGGGCCGAGGTTGAAGTTCGGGCCGAAAATGAAGTTCGGGCCGGGAACAGTGAAGAGTTCGGGCCGAACTTGTTCTTGGCAGTGACAAACGAACCAGCTATTTTGGTTACTCGTGGGCGTGAAACGGACACCCGAGCTGAAAGTTATGAATGTTTTAGTATAGCACCTTTTGTCACACAATCTTTGATATTGACGAGTTCGGGCCGAAGAGGGATGTTCGGGCCGAAGAGGGATGTTCGGGCTCAAGTGGTGTTCAGGCCGAAGTGGTGTTCGGGCCGAAGTTCGGTGTTCGGGCCGAGGATGATGTTCGGGCCGAGGTTGAAGTTCGGGCCGAGGTCGGAGTTCGGGCCGAGGTTGAACTTCGGGCCGAGGTTGAAGTTCGGGCCGAAAATGAAGTTCGGCCCGGGAACAGTGAAGAGTTCGGGCCGAACTTGTTCTTGGCAGTGACGAACGAACCAGCTATTTTGGTTACTCGTGGGCGTGAAACGGACACCCGAGCTGAAAGTTATGAATGTTTTAGTATAGCACCTTTTGTCACACAATCTTGGATATTGACGAGTTCGGGCCGAAGAGGGATGTTCGGGCCGAAGTGGTGTTCGGGCCGAAGTGGGATGTTCGGGCCGAAGTTCGGTGTTCGGGCCGAGGATGAAGTTCGGGCCGAGGTCGGAGTTCGGGCCGAGGTTGAAGTTCGGGCCGAGGTTGAAGTTCGGGCCGAAAATGAAGTTCGGGCCGGGAACAGTGAAGAGTTCGGGCCGAACATGTTCTTGGCAGTGACGAACGAACCAGCTATTTTGGTAACTCGTGGGCGTGAAACGGACACCCGAGCTGAAAGTTATGAATGTTTTAGTATAGCACCTTTTGTCACACAATCTTGGATATTGAAGAGTTCGGGCCGAAGAGGGATGTTCGGGCCGAAGTGGTGTTCGGGCCGAAGTGGTGTTCGGGCCGAAGTTCGATGTTCGGGCCGAGGATGATGTTCGGGCCGAGGTTGAAGTTCGGGCCGAGGTCGGAGTTCGGGCCGAGGTTGAAGTTCGGGCCGAGGTTGAAGTTCGGGCCGAAAATGAAGTTCGGCCCGGGAACAGTGAAGAGTTCGGGCCGAACTTGTTCTTGGCAGTGACGAACGAACCAGCTATTTTGGTTACTCGTGGGCGTGAAACGGACACCCGAGCTGAAAGTTATGAATGTTTTAGTATATCACCTTTTGTCACACAATCTTGGATATTGACGAGTTCGGGCCGAAGAGGGATGTTCGGGCCGAAGTGGTGTTCGGGCCGAAGTGGGATGTTCGGGCCGAAGTTCGGTGTTCGGGCCGAGGATGAAGTTCGGGCCGAGGTCGGAGTTCGGGCCGAGGTTGAAGTTCGGGCCGAGGTTGAAGTTCGGGCCGAAAATGAAGTTCGGGCCGGGAACAGTGAAGAGTTCGGGCCGAACGTGTTCTTGGCAGTGACGAACGAACCAGCTATTTTGGTAACTCGTGGGCGTGAAACGGACACCCGAGCTGAAAGTTATGAATGTTTTAGTATAGCACCTTTTGTCATACAATCTTGGATATTGAAGAGTTCGGGCCGAAGAGGGATGTTCGGGCCGAAGTGGTGTTCGGGCCGAAGTGGGATGTTCGGGCCGAAGTGGTGTTCGGGCCGAAGATCGGTGTTCGGGCCGAGGATGATGTTCGGGCCGAGGTTGAAGTTCGGGCCGAGGTCGGAGTTCGGGACGAGGTCGAAGTTCGGGACGAGGTTGAAGTTCAGGCCGGGAACATTGAAGAGTTCGGGCCGAACTTGTTCTTGGCAGTGACGAACGAACCAGCTATTTTGGTTACTCGTGGGCGTGAAACGGACACCCGAGCTGAAAGTTATGAATGTTTTAGTATAGCACATTTTGTCACACAATCTTGGATATTGAAGAGTTCGGGCCGAAGAGGGATGTTCAGGCCGAAGTGGGATGTTCGGGCCGAAGTGGGATGTTCGGGCCGAAGTGGTGTTCGGGCCGAAGTTCGGTGTTCGGGCTGAGGTTGAAGTTCGGGCTGAGGTCGGAGTTCGGGACGAGGTCGAAGTTCGGGACGAGGTTGAAGTTCGGGCCGATGTCGGAGTTCGGGCCGAGGTTGAAGTTCGGGCCGAAAATGAAGTTCGGGCCGGGAACAGTGAAGAGTTCGGTCCGAACTTGTTCTTAGCAGTGACGAACGAACCAGCTATTTTGGTTACTCGTGGGTGTGAAACGGACACCCGAGCTGAAAGTTATGAATGTTTTAGTATAGCACCTTTTATCACACAATCTTGGATATTGAAGAGTTCGGGCCGAAGATGGATGTTCGGGCCGAAGTGGTGTTCGGGCCGAAGTGGGATGTTTGGGCCGAAGTGGTGTTCGGGCCGAAGTGGTGTTCGGGCCGAAGTTCGGTGTTCGGGCCGAGGATGATGTTCGGGCCGAGGTTGGAGTTCGGCCCTAGGTTGAAGTTCGGGCCGTGGTTGAAGTTCGGGCCGAAAATGAAGTTCGGGCCGGGAACAGTGAAGAGTTCGGGCCGAACTTGTTCTTGGCAGTGACGAACGAACCAGCTATTTTGGTTACTCGTGGGCGTGAAACGGACACCCGAGCTGAAAGTTATGAATGTTTTAGTATAGCACATTTTGTCACACAATCTTGGATATTGAAGAGTTCGGGCCGAAGAGGGATGTTCAGGCCGAAGTGGGATGTTCGGGCCGAAGTGGGATGTTCGGGCCGAAGTGGTGTTCGGCCCGAAGTGGTGTTCGGGCCGAAGTTCGGTGTTCGGGCCGAGGTTGAAGTTCGGGCTGAGGTCGGAGTTCGGGTCCAGGTCGAAGTTCGGGACGAGGTTGAAGTTCGGGCCGAGGTCGGAGTTCGGGCCGAGGTTGAAGTTCGGGCCGAAAATGAAGTTCGGGCCGGGAACAGTGAAGAGTTCGGTCCGAACTTGTTCTTAGCAGTGACGAACGAACCAGCTATTTTGGTTACTCGTGGGTGTGAAACGGACACCCGAGCTGAAAGTTATGAATGTTTTAGTATAGCACCTTTTGTCACACAATCTTGGATATTGAAGAGTTCGGGCCGAAGAGGGATGTTCGGGCCGAAGTGGTGTTCGGGCCGAAGTGGGATGTTCGGGCCGAAGTGGTGTTCGGCCCGAAGTTCGGTGTTCGTGCCGAGGATGAAGTTCGGGCCGAGATCGGAGTTCGGGCCGAGGTTGGAGTCCGGGCCGAGGTTGAAGTTCGGGCCGAAAGTGAAGTTCGGGCCGGGAACAGAGAAGAGTTCGGGCCGAACTTGTTCTTGGCAGTGACGAACTAACCAACTATTTTGGTTACTCGTGGGCGTGAAACGGACACCCGAGCTGAAAGTTATGAATGTTTTAGTATAGCACCTTTTATCACACAATCTTGGATATTGAAGAGTTCGGGCCGAAGAGGGATGTTCGGGCCGAAGTGGTGTTCGGGCCGAAGTGGTGTTCGGGCCGAAGTTCGGTGTTCGGGCCGAGGATGATGTTCGGGCCGAGGTTGGAGTTCGGGCCGAGGTTGGAGTTCGGGCCGAGGTTGAAGTTCGGGCCGAGGTTGCAGTTCGGGCCGAAAATGAAGTTCGGGCCGGGAACAGTGAAGAGTTCGGGCCGAACTTGTTCTTGGCAGTGACGAACGAACCAGCTATTTTGGTTACTCGTGGGCGTGAAACGGACACCCGAGCTGAAAGTTATGAATGTTTTAGTATAGCACCTTTTGTCATACAATCTTGGATATTGAAGAGTTCGGGCCGAAGTGGGATGTTCGGGCTCAAGTGGTGTTCAGGCCGAAGTGGTGTTCGGGCCGAAGTTCGGTGTTCGGGTCGAGGATGATGTTCGGGCCGAGGTTGGATTCGGGCCGAGGTCAGAGTTCGGGCCGAGGTTGCAGTTCGGGCCGAGGTTGGAGTTCGGGCCGAGGTTGGAGTTCGGGTCGAGGTCGGAGTTCGGGCCGAGGTTGAAGTTCGGGCCGAAAATGAAGTTCGGGCCGGGAACAGTGAAGAGTTCGTGCCGAACTTGTTCTTCGCAGTGACGAACGAACCAGCTATTTTGGTTACTCGTGGGCGTGAAACGGACACCCGAGCTGAAAGTTATGAATGTTTTAGTATAGCACCTTTTGTCACACAATCTTGGATATTGAAGAGTTCAGGCCGAAGAGGGATGTTCGGGCCGAAGTGGTGTTCGGGCCGAAGTGGGATGTTCGGGCCGAAGTGGTGTTCGGGCCGAAGTTCGGTGTTCGGGTCGAGGATGAAGTTCGGGCCGAGGTCGGAGTTCGGGCCGAGGTTGAAGTTCGGGCCGAAAATCAAGTTCGGGCCGGGAACAGTGAAGAGTTCGGTCCGAACTTGTTCTTGGCAGTGACGAACGAACCAGCTATTTTGGTTACTCGTGGACGTGAAACGGACACCCGAGCTGAAAGTTAGGAATGTTTTAGTATAGCGCCTTTTGTCACACAATCTTGGATATTGAAGAGTTCGGGCCAAAGAGGGATGTTCGGGCCGAAGTGTTGTTGGGGCTGAAGTGGGATGTTCGGGCCGAAGTGGTGGTCGAGCCGAAGTTCGGTGTTCGGGCCGAGGATGATGTTCGGGCCGAGGTTGAAGTTCGGGCCGAGGTCGGAGTTCGGGCCGAGGTTGAAGTTCGGACCGAGGTTGAAGTTCGGACCGAAAATGAAGTTCGGGCCGGGAACGGTGAGGAGTTCGGGCCGAACTTGGTCTTGGCAGTGACGAACGAACCAGCTATTTTGGTTACTCGTGGCCGTGAAACGGACACCCGAGCTGAAAGTTATGAATGTTTTAGTATAGCACCTTTTGTCACACAATCTTGGATATTGAAGAGTTCGGGCCGAAGAGGGAGGTTCGGGCCGAAGTGGTGTTCGGACCGAAGTGGGATGTTCGGGCTCAAGTGGTGTTCAGGCCGAAGTGGTGTTCGGGCCGAAGTTCGGTGTTCGGGCCGAGGATGATGTTCGGGCCGAGGTTGGATTCGGTCCGAGGTCAGAGTTCGGGCCGAGGTTGCAGTTCGGGCCGAGGTTGAAGTTCGGGCCGAAAATGAAGTTCGGGCCGGGAACAGTGAAGAGTTCGGGCCGAACTTGTTCTTGGCAGTGACAAACGAACCAGCTATTTTGGTTACTCGTGGGCGTGAAACGGACACCCGAGCTGAAAGTTATGAATGTTTTAGTATAGCACCTTTTGTCACACAATCTTTGATATTGACGAGTTCGGGCCGAAGAGGGATGTTCGGGCCGAAGTGGGATGTTCGGGCTCAAGTGGTGTTCAGGCCGAAGTGGTGTTGTAAAGGCAAAAAGCCTTACCCCTTTGGATCTTAAGATAACAAAACAACCTAGACTAGCTTTGATTAATATGTAGAATAAAATAGCTAAGTTTAGGTCTGATAATGAGTGATCAGTATTGGAACTCAGTATCAGTACTCAGTATCAGATAGTGATACTGAGTAGAAGGACTGAGTGATACTCAGTATAGTAACGGACTAAGACCAAATCCCTTGATCTTAGTCATTTTCCTTGCTTAGTCCTTCGGTTACTCCTTTGCTCATTATGTAAGATCTCTATAACATTATAAATAGAGATCATCTTGCAAAGGAGTACTTACCAATTCACTTTACACATTCACATCTTTTGTAATTGATCAGTGGTCTTGTTATTCCGCAACAAGCCACACTTAGTGGATTTATACATTGACTATATTCTTGTGTTATCACTTTAATATTTCTCTAAGTATAATATTCTATCAATTACCATTATAAACCAGGGTTGTTGTGTCCTAACAGGTGTTCGGGCCGAAGTTCGGTGTTCGGGCCGAGGATGATGTTCGGGCCGAGGTTGAAGTTCGGGCCGAGGTCGGAGTTCGGGCCGAGGTTGAACTTCGGGCCGAGGTTGAAGTTCGGGCCGAAAATGAAGTTCGGCCCGGGAACAGTGAAGAGTTCGGGCCGAACTTGTTCTTGGCAGTGACGAACGAACCAGCTATTTTGGTTACTCGTGGGCGTGAAACGGACACCCGAGCTGAAAGTTATGAATGTTTTAGTATAGCACCTTTTGTCACACAATCTTGGATATTGACGAGTTCGGGCCGAAGAGGGATGTTCGGGCCGAAGTGGTGTTCGGGCCGAAGTGGGATGTTCGGGCCGAAGTTCGGTGTTCGGGCCGAGGATGAAGTTCGGGCCGAGGTCGGAGTTCGGGCCGAGGTTGAAGTTCGGGCCGAGGTTGAAGTTCGGGCCGAAAATGAAGTTCGGGCCGGGAACAGTGAAGAGTTCGGGCCGAACATGTTCTTGGCAGTGACGAACTAACCAGCTATTTTGGTAACTCGTGGGCGTGAAACGGACACCCGAGCTGAAAGTTATGAATGTTTTAGTATAGCACCTTTTGTCACACAATCTTGGATATTGAAGAGTTCGGGCCGAAGAGGGATGTTCGGGCCGAAGTGGTGTTCGGGCGAAGTGGTGTTCGGGCCGAAGTTCGGTGTTCGGGCCGAGGATGATGTTCGGGCCGAGGTTGAAGTTCGGGCCGAGGTCGGAGTTCGGGCCGAGGTTGAAGTTCGGGCCGAGGTTGAAGTTCGGGCCGAAAATGATGTTCGGCCCGGGAACAGTGAAGAGTTCGGGCCGAACTTGTTCTTGGCAGTGACGAACGAACCAGCTATTTTGGTTACTCGTGGGCGTGAAACGGACACCCGAACTGAAAGTTATGAATGTTTTAGTATATCACCTTTTGTCACACAATCTTGGATATTGACGAGTTCGGGCCGAAGAGGGATGTTCGGGCCGAAGTGGTGTTCGGGCCGATATGGGATGTTCGGGCCGAAGTGGTGTTCGGGCCGAAGGTCGGTGTTCGGGTCGAGGATGAAGTTCGGGCCGAGGTCGGAGTTCGGGCCGAGGTTGAAGTTCGGGCTGAGGTTGAAGTTCGGGCCGAAAATGAAGTTCGGGCCGGGAACAGTGAAGAGTTCGGGCCGAACTTGTTCTTGGCAGTGACGAACGAACCAGCTATTTTGGTTACTCGTGGCCGTGAAACGGACACCCGAGCTGAAAGTTATGAATGTTTTAGTATAGCACCTTTTGTCACACAATCTTGGATATTGAAGAGTTCGGGCCGAAGAGGGAGGTTCGGGCCGAAGTGGTGTTCGGACCGAAGTGGGATGTTCGGGCTCAAGTGGTGTTCAGGCCGAAGTGGTGTTCGGGCCGAAGTTCGGTATTCGGGCCGAGGATGATGTTCGGGCCGAGGTTGGATTCGGGCCGAGGTCAGAGTTCGGGCCGAGGTTGCAGTTCGGGCCGAGGTTGAAGTTCGGGCCGAAAATGAAGTTCGGGCCGGGAACAGTGAAGAGTTCGGGCCGAACTTGTTCTTGGCAGTGACAAACGAACCAGCTATTTTGGTTACTCGTGGGCGTGAAACGGACACCCGAGCTGAAAGTTATGAATGTTTTAGTATAGCACATTTTGTCACACAATCTTTGATATTGACGAGTTCGGGCCGAAGAGGGATGTTCGGGCCGAAGTGGAGTTCGGGCCGAAGTGGGATGTTCGGGCTCAAGTGGTGTTCAGGCCGAAGTGGTGTTCGGGCCGAAGTTCGGTGTTCGGGCCGAGGATGATGTTCGGGCCGAGGTTGAAGTTCGGGCCGAGGTCGGAGTTCGGGCCGAGGTTGAACTTCGGGCCGAGGTTGAAGTTCGGGCCGAAAATGAAGTTCGGCCCGGGAACAGTGAAGAGTTCGGGCCGAACTTGTTCTTGGCAGTGACGAACGAACCAGCTATTTTGGTTACTCGTGGGCGTGAAACGGAAACCCGAGCTGAAAGTTATGAATGTTTTAGTATAGCACCTTTTGTCACACAATCTTGGATATTGACGAGTTCGGGCCGAAGAGGGATGTTCGGGCCGAAGTGGTGTTCGGGCCGAAGTGGGATGTTCGGGCCGAAGTTCGGTGTTCGGGCCGAGGATGAAGTTCGGGCCGAGGTCGGAGTTCGGGCCGAGGTTGAAGTTCGGGCCGAAAATGAAGTTTGGGCCGGGAACAGTGAAGAGTTCGGGCCGAACATGTTCTTGGCAGTGACGAACGAACCAGCTATTTTGGTAACTCGTGGGCGTGAAACGGACACCCGAGCTGAAAGTTATGAATGTTTTAGTATAGCACCTTTTGTCACACAATCTTGGATATTGAAGAGTTCCGGCCGAAGAGGGATGTTCAGGCCGAAGTGGTGTTCGGGCCGAAGTGGGATGTTCGGCCGAAGTGGTGTTCGGGCCGAAGTTCGGTGTTCGGGCCGAGGATGATGTTCGGGCCGAGGTTGAAGTTCGGGCCGAGGTCGGAGTTCGGGACGAGGTCGAAGTTCGGGCTGAGGTTGAAGTTCGGGCCGGGAACAGTGAAGAGTTCGGGCGGAACTTGTTCTTGGTAGTGACGAACGAACCATCTATTTTGGTTACTCGTGGGCGTGAAACAGACACCCGAGCTGAAAGTTATGAATGTTTTAGTATAGCACATTTTGTCACACAATCTTGGATATTGAAGAGTTCGGGCCGAAGAGGGATGTTCGGGCCGAAGTGGTGTTCGGGCCGAAGTGGGATGTTCGGGCCGAAATGGTGTTCGGGCCGAAGTTCGGTGTTCGGGCCGAGGATGATGTTCGGGCCGAGGTTAGAGTTCGGGCCGAGGTTGGAGTTCGGGCCGAGGTCGGAGTTCGGGCCGAGGTCGGAGTTCGGGCCGAGATTGAAGTTCGGGCCGAAAATGAAGTTCGGGCCGGGAACAGTGAAGGGTTGGGGCAAACTTGTTCTTGGCAGTGACGAACGAACCAGCTATTTTGGTTACTCGTGGGCGAAAGTTATGAATGTTTTAGTATAGCACCTTTTGTCACACAATCTTGGATATTGAAGAGTTCGGGCCAAAGAGGGATGTTCGGGCCGAAGTGGTGTTCGGGCCGAAGTGGCATATTCGGCCGAAGTGGTGTTCGGGCCGAAGTTCGGTGTTCGGGCCGAGGATGATGTTCGGGCCGAGGTTGAAGTTCGGGCCGAGGTCGGAGTTCGGGCCGAGGTTGAAGTTCGGGCCGAGGTTGAAGTTCGGGCCGAAAATGAAGTTCGGCCCGGGAACAGTGAAGAGTTCGGGCCGAACTTGTTCTTGGCAGTGACGAACGAACCAGCTATTTTGGTTACTCGTGGGCGTGAAACGGACACCCGAACTGAAAGTTATGAATGTTTTAGAATATCACCTTTTGTCACACAATCTTGGATATTGACGAGTTCGGGCCGAAGAGGGATGTTCGGGTTGAAGTGGTGTTCGGGCCGATATGGGATGTTCGGGCCGAAGTGGTGTTCGGGCCGAAGGTCGGTGTTCGGGCCGAGGATGAAGTTCGGGCCGAGGTCGGAGTTCGGGCCGAGGTTGAAGTTCGGGCTGAGGTTGAAGTTCGGGCCGAAAATGAAGTTCGGGCCGGGAACAGTGAAGAGTTCGGGCCGAACTTGTTCTTGGCAGTGACGAACGAACCAGCTATTTTGGTTACTCGTGGCCGTGAAACGGACACCCGAGCTGAAAGTTATGAATGTTTTAGTATAGCACCTTTTGTCACACAATCTTGGATATTGAAGAGTTCGGGCCGAAGAGGGAGGTTCGGGCCGAAGTGGTGTTCGGACCGAAGTGGGATGTTCGGGCTCAAGTGGTGTTCAGGCCGAAGTGGTGTTCGGGCCGAAGTTCGGTATTCGGGCCGAGGATGATGTTCGGGCCGAGGTTGGATTCGGGCCGAGGTCAGAGTTCGGGCCGAGGTTGCAGTTCGGGCCGAGGTTGAAGTTCGGGCCGAAAATGAAGTTCGGGCCGGGAACAGTGAAGAGTTCGGGCCGAACTTGTTCTTGGCAGTGACAAACGAACCAGCTATTTTGGTTACTCGTGGGCGTGAAACGGACACCCGAGCTGAAAGTTATGAATGTTTTAGTATAGCACATTTTGTCACACAATCTTTGATATTGACGAGTTCGGGCCGAAGAGGGATGTTCGGGCCGAAGTGGAGTTCGGGCCGAAGTGGGATGTTCGGGCTCAAGTGGTGTTCAGGCCGAAGTGGTGTTCGGGCCGAAGTTCGGTGTTCGGGCCGAGGATGATGTTCGGGCCGAGGTTGAAGTTCGGGCCGAGGTCGGAGTTCGGGCCGAGGTTGAACTTCGGGCCGAGGTTGAAGTTCGGGCCGAAAATGAAGTTCGGCCCGGGAACAGTGAAGAGTTCGGGCCGAACTTGTTCTTGGCAGTGACGAACGAACCAGCTATTTTGGTTACTCGTGGGCGTGAAACGGAAACCCGAGCTGAAAGTTATGAATGTTTTAGTATAGCACCTTTTGTCACACAATCTTGGATATTGACGAGTTCGGGCCGAAGAGGGATGTTCGGGCCGAAGTGGTGTTCGGGCCGAAGTGGGATGTTCGGGCCGAAGTTCGGTGTTCGGGCCGAGGATGAAGTTCGGGCCGAGGTCGGAGTTCGGGCCGAGGTTAAAGTTCGGGCCGAAAATGAAGTTTGGGCCGGGAACAGTGAAGAGTTCGGGCCGAACATGTTCTTGGCAGTGACGAACGAACCAGCTATTTTGGTAACTCGTGGGCGTGAAACGGACACCCGAGCTGAAAGTTATGAATGTTTTAGTATAGCACCTTTTGTCACACAATCTTGGATATTGAAGAGTTCCGGCCGAAGAGGGATGTTCAGGCCGAAGTGGTGTTCGGGCCGAAGTGGGATGTTCGGCCGAAGTGGTGTTCGGGCCGAAGTTCGGTGTTCGGGCCGAGGATGATGTTCGGGCCGAGGTTGAAGTTCGGGCCGAGGTCGGAGTTCGGGACGAGGTCGAAGTTCGGGCTGAGGTTGAAGTTCGGGCCGGGAACAGTGAAGAGTTCGGGCGGAACTTGTTCTTGGTAGTGACGAACGAACCATCTATTTTGGTTACTCGTGGGCGTGAAACAGACACCCGAGCTGAAAGTTATGAATGTTTTAGTATAGCACATTTTGTCACACAATCTTGGATATTGAAGAGTTCGGGCCGAAGAGGGATGTTCGGGCCGAAGTGGTGTTCGGGCCGAAGTGGGATGTTCGGGCCGAAATGGTGTTCGGGCCGAAGTTCGGTGTTCGGGCCGAGGATGATGTTCGGGCCGAGGTTAGAGTTCGGGCCGAGGTTGGAGTTCGGGCCGAGGTCGGAGTTCGGGCCGAGGTCGGAGTTCGGGCCGAGATTGAAGTTCGGGCCGAAAATGAAGTTCGGGCCGGGAACAGTGAAGGGTTGGGGCAAACTTGTTCTTGGCAGTGACGAACGAACCAGCTATTTTGGTTACTCGTGGGCGAAAGTTATGAATGTTTTAGTATAGCACCTTTTGTCACACAATCTTGGATATTGAAGAGTTCGGGCCAAAGAGGGATGTTCGAGCCGAAGTGGTGTTCGGGCCGAAGTGGCATATTCGGCCGAAGTGGTGTTCGGGCCGAAGTTCGGTGTTCGGGCCGAGGATGATGTTCGGGCCGAGGTTGAAGTTCGGGCCGAGGTCGGAGTTCGGGCCGAGGTTGAAGTTCGGGCCGAGGTTGAAGTTCGGGCCGAAAATGAAGTTCGGCCCGGGAACAGTGAAGAGTTCGGGCCGAACTTGTTCTTGGCAGTGACGAACGAACCAGCTTTTTTGGTTACTCGTGGGCGTGAAACGGACACCCGAGCTGAAAGTTATGAATGTCTTAGTATAGCACCTTTTGTCACGCAATCTTGGATATTGACGAGTTCGGGCCGAAGAGGGATGTTCGGGCCGAAGTAGTGTTCGGGCCGAAGTGGGATGTTCGGGCCGAAGTGGTGTTCGGGCCGAAGTTCGGTGTTCGGGCCGAGGATGAAGTTCGGGCCGAGGTCGGAGTTCGGGCCGAGTTTGAAGTTCGGGCCGAGGTTGAAGTTCGGGCCGAAAATGAAGTTCGGGCCGGGAACAGTGAAGAGTTCGGGCCGAACTTGTTCTTGGCAGTGACGAACGAACCAGCTATTTTGGTTACTCGTGGGCGTGAAACGGACACCCGAGCTGAAAGTTATGAATGTTTTAGTATAGCACCTTTTGTCACACAATCTTGGATATTGAAGAGTTCGGGCCGAAGAGGGATATTCGGGCCGAAGTGGGGTGTTCGGGCCGAAGTGGGGTGTTCGGGCCGAAGTGGTGTTCGGGCCGAAGTTCGGTGTTCGGGCCGAGGATGATGTTCGGGCCGAGGTTGATGTTCGGGCCGAGGTCGGAGTTCGGGACGAGGTCGAAGTTCGGGCTGAGGTTGAAGTTCGGGCCGAGAACAGTGAAGAGTTCGGGCCGAACTTGTTCTTGGCAGTGACGAACGAACCTGCTATTTTGGTTACTCGTGGGCGTGAAACGGACACCCGAGCTGAAAGTTATGAATGTTTTAGTATAGCACCTTTTGTCACACAATCTTGGATATTGAAGAGTTCGGGCCGAAGAGGGATATTCGGGCCGAAGTGGGGTGTTCGGGCCGAAGTGGGGTGTTCGGGCCGAAGTGGTGTTCGGGCCGAAGTTCGGTGTTCGGGCCGAGGATGATGTTCGGGCCGAGGTTGATGTTCGGGCCGAGGTCGGAGTTCGGGACGAGGTCGAAGTTCGGGCTGAGGTTGAAGTTCGGGCCGAGAACAGTGAGGAGTTCGGGCCAAACTTGTTCTTGGCAGTGACGAACGAACCAGCTATTTTGGTTACTCGTGGGCGTGAAACGGACACCCGAACTGAAAGTTATGAATGTTTTCGTATAGCACATTTTGTCACACAATCTTGGATATTGAAGAGTTCGGGCCGAAGAGGGATGTTCGGGCCGAAGTGGTGTTCGGGCCGAAGTGGGATGTTCGGGCCGAAGTGGGATGTTCGGGCCGAAGTGGTGTTCGGGCCGAAGTGGTGTTCGGGCCGAAGTGGTGTTCGGGCTGAAGTTCGGTGTTCGGGCCGAGGATGATGTTCGGGCCGAGGTTAGAGTTCGGGCCGAGGTTGCAGTTCGGGCCGAGGTTAGAGTTCGGGCCGAGGTTGGAGTTCGGGCCGAGGTTGGAGTTCTGGCCGAGGTCGGAGTTCGGGCCGAGGTCGGAGTTCGGGCCGAGGTTGAAATTCGGGCCGGGAACAGTGAAGAGTTCGGGCCGAACTTGTTCTTGGCAGTGACGAACGAACCAGCTATTTTGGTTACTCGTGGGTGTGAAACGGACACCCGAGCTGAAAGTTATGAATGTTTTAGTATAGCACCTTTTGTCACACAATCTTGGATATTGAAGAGTTCGGGCAGAAGAGGGATGTTCGGGCCGAAGTGGTGTTCGGGCCGAAGTGGGATGTTCGGGCCGAAGTGGTGTTCGGGCCGAAGTGGTGTTCGGGCCGAAGTTCGGTGTTCGGGCCGTGGATGATGTTCGGGCCGAGGTTGAAGTTCGGGCCGAGGTCGGAGTTCGGGACGAGGTCGAGTTCGGGCTGAGGTTGAAGTTCGGGCCGGGAACAATGAAGAGTTCGGCCCGAACTTGTTATTGGCAGTGATGAATGAACCAGCTATTTTGGTTACTCGTGGGCGTGAAACGGACACCCGAGCTGAAAGTTATGAATGTTTTAGTATAGCACATTTTGTCACACAATCTTGGATATTGAAGAGTTCGGGCCGAAGAGGGATGTTCGGGCCGAAGTGGGATGTTCGGGCCGAAATGGTGTTCGGGCCGAAGTTCGGTGTTCGGGCCGAGGATGATGTTCGGGCCGAGGTTAGAGTTCGGGCCGAGGTTGGAGTTCGGGCCGAGGTCGGAGTTCGGGCCGAGGTCGGAGTTCGGGCCGAGGTCGGAGTTCGGGCCGAAAATGAAGTTCGGGCTGGGAACAGTGAAGAGTTCGGGCCGAACTTGTTCTTGGCAGTGACGAACGAACCAGCTATTTTGGTTACTCATGGGCGTGAAACGGACACCCGAGCTGAAAGTTATGAATGTTTTAGTATAGCACCTTTCGTCACACAATCTTGGATATTGAAGAGTTCGGGCCGAAGAGGGATGTTCGGGCCGAAGTGGTGTTCGGGCCGAAGTGGGATGTTCGGCCGAAGTGGTGTTCGGGCCGAAGTTCGGTGTTCGGGCCGAGGATGATGTTCGGGCCGAGGTTGAAGTTCGGGCCGAGGTCGGAGTTCGGGCCGAGGTTGAAGTTCGGGCCGAGGTTGAAGTTCGGGCCAAAAATGAAGTTCGGCCCGGGAACAGTGAAGAGTTCGGGCCGAACTTGTTCTTGGCAGTGACGAACGAACCAGCTATTTTGGTTACTCGTGGGCGTGAAACGGACACCCGAGCTGAAAGTTATGAATGTTTTACTATAGCACCTTTTGTCACACAATCTTGGATATTGACGAGTTCGGGCCGAAGAGGGATGTTCGGGCCGAAGTGGTGTTCGGGCCGAAGTGGGATGTTCGGGCCGAAGTGGTGTTCGGGCCGAAGTTCGGTGTTCGGGCCGAGGATGAAGTTCGGGCCGAGGTCGGAGTTCGGCCGAGGTTGAAGTTCGGGCCGAAAATGAAGTTCGAGCCGGGAACAGTGAAGAGTTCGGGCCGAACTTGTTCTTGGCAGTGACGAACGAACCAGCTATTTTGGTTACTCGTGGGCGTGAAACGGACACCCGAGCTGAAAGTTATGATTGTTTTAGTATAGCATCTTTTGTCACACAATCTTGGATATTGAAGAGTTCGGGCCGAAGAGGGATATTCGGGCCGAAGTGGTGTTCGGGCCGAAGTGGGATGTTCGGCCGAAGTGGTGTTCGGGCCGAAGTGGTGTTCGGGCCGAAGTTCGGTGTTCGGGCCGAGGATGATGTTCGGGCCGAGGTTGAAGTTCGGGCCGAGGTCGGAGTTCGGGCCGAGGTTGAAGTTCGGGCCGAAAATGAAGTTCGGCCGGGAACAGTGAAGAGTTCGGGCCGAACTTGTTCTTGGCAGTGACGAACGAACCAGCTATTTTGGTTACTCGTGGGCGTGAAACAGACACCCGAGCTGAAAGTTATGAATGTTTTAGTATAGCACATTTTGTCACACAATCTTGGATATTGACGAGTTCGGGCCGAAGTGGTGTTCGGGCCGAAGTGGGATGTTCGGGCCGAAGTGGTGTTCGAGCCGAAGTTCGGTGTTCGGGCCGAGGATGAATTTCGGGCCGAGGTCGGAATTCGGGTCGAGGTTGAAGTTCGGGCCGAGGTTGAAGTTCGGGCCGAAAATGAAGTTCGGGCCGGGAACAGTGAAGAGTTCGGGCCGAACTTGTTCTTGGCAGTGACGAACGAACCAGCTATTTTGGTTACTCGTGGGCGTGAAACGGACACCCGAGCTGAACGTTATGAATGTTTTAGTATAGCATCTTTTGTCACACAATCTTGGATATTGAAGAGTTCGGGCCGAAGAGGGATGTTCGGGCCGAAGTGGTGTTCGGGCCGAAGTGGGATGTTCGGGCCGAAGTGGTGTTCGGGCCGAAGTGGTGTTCGGGCCGAAGTTCGGTGTTCGGGCCGAGGATGATGTTCGGGCCGAGGTTGAAGTTCGGGCCGAGGTCGGAGTTCGGGACGAGGTCGAAGTTCGGGCTGAGGTTGAAGTTCGGGCCGGGAACAGTGAAGAGTTCGGGCCGAACTTGTTCTTGGCAGTGACGAACGAACCAGCTATTTTGGTTACTCGTGGGCGTGAAACGGACACCCGAACTGAAAGTTATGAATGTTTTCGTATAGCACATTTTGTCACACAATCTTGATATTGAAGAGTTCGGGCCGAAGAGGGACGTTCGGGCCGAAGTGGTGTTCGGGCCGAAGTGGGATGTTCGGGCCGAAGTGGGATGTTCGGGCCGAAGTGGCGTTCGGGCCGAACTGGTGTTCGGGCTGAAGTTCGGTGTTCGGGCCGAGGATGATGTTCGGGCCGAGATTAGAGTTCAGGCCGAGGTTGGAGTTCGGTCCGAGGTTAGAGTTCTGGCCGAGGTCGGAGTTCGGGCCGAGGTCGGAGTTCGGGCCGAGGTCAGAGTTCGGGCCGACGTTGAAGTTCGGGCCGAAAATGAAGTTCGGGCCGGGAACAGTGAAGAGTTCGGGCCGAACTTGTTCTTGGCAGTGACGAACGAACCAGCTATTTTGGTTACTCGTGGGCGTGAAACGGACACCCGAGCTGAAAGTTATGAATGTTTTAGTATAGCACCTTTTGTCACACAATCTTGGATATTGAAGAGTTCGTGCCGAAGAGGGATGTTCGGGCCGAAGTGGTGTTCGGGCCGAAGTGGGATGTTCGGGCCGAAGTGGTGTTCGGGCCGAAGTTCGGTGTTCGGGCCGAGGATGAAGTTCGGGCCGAGGTCGGAGTTCGGGCCGAGGTTGAAGTTCGGGCCGAAAATGAAGTTCGGGCCGGGAACAGTGAAGAGTTCGGGCCGAACTTGTTCTTGGCAGTGATGAACGAACCAGCTATTTTGGTTACTCGTGGGCGTGAAACGGACACCCGAGCTGAAAGTTATGATTGTTTTAGTATAGCATCTTTTGTCACACAATCTTGGATATTGAAGAGTTCGGGCCGAAGAGGGATGTTCGGGCCGAAGTGGTGTTCGGGCCGAAGTGGGATGTTCGGCCGAAGTGGTGTTCGGGCCGAAGTGGTGTTCGGGCCGAGGATGAAGTTCGGGCCGTGGTCGGAGTTCGGGTCGAGGTTGAAGTCGGGCCGAGGTTGAAGTTCGGGCCGAAAATGAAGTTCGGGCCGGGAACAGTGAAGAGTTCGGGCCGAACTTGTTCTTGGCAGTGACGAACGAACCAGCTATTTTGGTTACTCGTGGGCGTGAAACGGACACCCGAGCTGAAAGTTATGAATGTTTTAGTATAGCATCTTTTGTCACACAATCTTGGATATTGAAGAGTTCGGGCCGAAGAGGGATGTTCGGGCCGAAGTGGTGTTCGGGCCGAAGTGGGATGTTCGGGCCGAAGTGGTGTTCGGGCCGAAGTGGTGTTCGGGCCGAAGTTCGGTGTTCGGGCCGAGGATGATGTTCGGGCCGAGGTTGAAGTTCGGGCCGAGGTCGGAGTTCGGGACGAGGTCGAAGTTCGGGCTGAGGTTGAAGTTCGGGCCGGGAACAGTGAAGAGTTCGGGCCGAACTTGTTCTTGGCAGTGACGAACGAACCAGCTATTTTGGTTACTCGTGGGCGTGAAACGGACACCCGAACTGAAAGTTATGAATGTTTTCGTATAGCACATTTTGTCACACAATCTTGATATTGAAGAGTTCGGGCCGAAGAGGGATGTTCGGGCCGAAGTGGTGTTCGGGCCGAAGTGGGATGTTCGGGCCGAAGTGGGATGTTCGGGCCGAAGTGGGATGTTCGGGCCGAAGTGGTGTTCGGGCCGAACTGGTGTTCGGGCTGAAGTTCGGTGTTCGGGCCGAGGATGATGTTCGGGCCGAGGTTAGAGTTCAGGCCGAGGTTGGAGTTCGGGCCGAGGTTAGAGTTCTGGCCGAGGTCGGAGTTCGGGCCGAGGTCGGAGTTCGGGCCGAGGTCGGAGTTCGGGCCGAAAATGAAGTTCGGGCCGGGAACAGTGAAGAGTTCGGGCCGAACTTGTTCTTGGCAGTGACGAACGAACCATCTATTTTGGTTACTCGTGGGCGTGAAACGGACACCCGAGCTGAAAGTTATGAATGTTTTAGTATAGCACCTTTTGTCACACAATCTTCGATATTGAAGAGTTCGGGCCGAAGAGGGATGTTCGGGCCGAAGTGGTGTTCGGGCCGAAGTGGGATGTTCGGGCCGAAGTGGTGTTCGGGCCGAAGTTCGGTGTTCGGGCCGAGGATGAAGTTCGGGCCGAGGTCGGAGTACGGGCCGAGGTTGAAGTTCGGGCCGAAAATGAAGTTCGGGTCGGGAACAGTGAAGAGTTCGGGCCGAACTTGTTCTTGGCAGTGACGAACGAACCAGCTATTTTGGTTACTCTTGGGCGTGACACGGACACCCGAGCTGAAAGTTATGAAAGTTTTAGTAAAGCACCTTTTGTCACACAATCTTGGATATTGAAGAGTTCGGGCCGAAGAGGGATGTTCGGGATGAAGTGGTGTTCGGGCCGAAGCGGGATGTTCGGGCCGAAGTGGTGTTCGGGCCGATGTGGTGTTCGGGCCGAGGATGATGTTCGGGCCGAGGTTGGAGTTCGGGCCGAGGTTGAAGTTCGGGCCGAGGTTGAAGTTCGGGCCGAAAATGAAGTTCGGGCCGGGAACAGTGAAGAGTTCGGGCCGAACTTGTTCTTGGCAGTGACGAACGAACCATCTATTTTGGTTTCTCGTGGGCGTGAAACGGACACCCGAGCTGAAAGTTATGAACGTTTTCGTATAGCACCTTTTGTCTCACAATCTTGGATATTGAAGAGTTCGGGCCGAAGAGGGATGTTCGGGCCGATGTAGTGTTCGGGCCGATGTAGTGTTCGGGCCGAAGTGGGATGTTCGGGCCGAAGTGGGATGTTCGGGCCGAAGTGGTGTTCGGGCCGAACTGGTGTTCGGGCTGAAGTTCGGTGTTCGGGCCGAGGATGATGTTCGGGCCGAGGTTAGAGTTCAGGCCGAGGTTGGAGTTCGGGCCGAGGTTAGAGTTCTGGCCGAGGTCGGAGTTCGGGCCGAAGTCGGAGTTCGGGCCGAGGTCGGAGTTCGGGCCGACGTTGAAGTTCGGGCCGAAAATGAAGTTCGGGCCGGGAACAGTGAAAAGTTCGGGCCGAACTTGTTCTTGGCAGTGACGAACGAACCATCTATTTTGGTTACTCGTGGGCGTGAAACGGACACCCGAGCTGAAAGTTATGAATGTTTTAGTATAGCACCTTTTGTCACACAATCTTCGATATTGAAGAGTTCGGGCCGAAGAGGGATGTTCGGGCCGAAGTGGTGTTCGGGCCGAAGTGGGATGTTCGGGCCGAAGTGGTGTTCGGGCCGAAGTTCGGTGTTCGGGCCGAGGATGAAGTTCGGGCCGAGGTCGGAGTACGGGCCGAGGTTGAAGTTCGGGCCGAAAATGAAGTTCGGGTCGGGAACAGTGAAGAGTTCGGGCCGAACTTGTTCTTGGCAGTGACGAACGAACCAGCTATTTTGGTTACTCTTGGGCGTGACACGGACACCCGAGCTGAAAGTTATGAAAGTTTTAGTAAAGCACCTTTTGTCACACAATCTTGGATATTGAAGAGTTCGGGCCGAAGAGGGATGTTCGGGATGAAGTGGTGTTCGGGCCGAAGCGGGATGTTCGGGCCGAAGTGGTGTTCGGGCCGATGTGGTGTTCGGGCCGAGGATGATGTTCGGGCCGAGGTTGGAGTTCGGGCCGAGGTTGAAGTTCGGGCCGAGGTTGAAGTTCGGGCCGAAAATGAAGTTCGGGCCGGGAACAGTGAAGAGTTCGGGCCGAACTTGTTCTTGGCAGTGACGAACGAACCATCTATTTTGGTTTCTCGTGGGCGTGAAACGGACACCCGAGCTGAAAGTTATGAACGTTTTCGTATAGCACCTTTTGTCTCACAATCTTGGATATTGAAGAGTTCGGGCCGAAGAGGGATGTTCGGGCCGATGTAGTGTTCGGGCCGATGTAGTGTTCGGGCCGAAGTGGGATGTTCGGGCCGAAGTGGTGTTCGGGCCGAAGTTCGGTGTTCGGGCCGAGGATGATGTTCGGACCGAGGTTGAAGTTCGGGCCGAGGTCGGAGTTCGGGACGAGGTCGAAGTTCGGGCCGAGGTTAAAGTTCGGGCCGAGAACAGTGAAGAGTTCGGGCCGAACTTTTTCTTGGCAGTGACGAACGAACCAGCTATTTTGGTTACTCGTGGGCGTGAAACGGACACCCGAGCTGAAAGTTATGAATGTTTTAATATAGCACCTTTTGTCACACAATCTTGGATATTGACGAGTTCGGGCCAAAGAGGGATGTTCGGGCCGAAGTGGGATGTTCGGGCCGAAGTGGTGTTCGGGCCGAAGTGGTGTTCGGGCCGAAGTTCGGTGTTCGGGCCGAGGATGATGTTCGGGCCGAGGTTGAAGTTTGGGCCGAGGTCGGAGTTCGGGACGAGGTCGAAGTTCGAGCCGAGGTCGGAGTTCGGGCCGAGGTTGAAGTTCGGGCAGGGAACAGTGAAGAGTTCGGGCCGAACTTGTTCTTTGCAGTGACGAACGAACCAACTATTTTGGTTACTCGTGGGCGTGAAACGGACACCCGAGCTGAAAGTTATGAATGTTTTAGTATAGCACCTTTTGTCACACAATCTTGGATATTGAAGGATTCGGGCCGAAGAGGGATGTTCGGGCCGAAGTGGTGTTCGGGCCAAAGTGGGATGTTCGGGCCGAAGTGGTGTTCGGGCCGAAGTGGTGTTCGGGCCGAAGTTCGGTGTTTGGGCCGAGGATGATGTTCGGGCCGAGGTTGGAGTTCGGGCCGAGGTTGGAGTTCGGGCCGAGGTTGAATTTCGGGCCGAGGTTGATGTTCGGGCCGAAAATGAAGTTCGGGCCGGGAACAGTGAAGAGTTCGGGCCGAACTTGTTCTTGGCAGTGACGAACGAACCAGCTATTTTGGTTACTCGTGGGCGTGAAACGGACACCCGAGCTGAAAGTTATGAATGTTTTAGTGTAGCACCTTTTGTCACACAATCTTGGATATTCAAGAGTTCGGGCCGAAGAGGGATGTTTGGGCCGAAGTGGTGTTCGGGCCGAAGTTCGGTGTTCGGGCCGACGTTCGGTGTTCGGGCCGAGGTTGAAGTTCGGGCCGAGGATGAAGTTCGGGCCGTGGTCGGAGTTCGGGTCGAGGTTGAAGTCGGGCCGAGGTTGAAGTTCGGGCCGAAAATGAAGTTCGGGCCGGGAACAGTGAAGAGTTCGGGCCGAACTTGTTCTTGGCAGTGACGAACGAACCAGCTATTTTGGTTACTCGTGGGCGTGAAACGGACACCCGAGCTGAAAGTTATGAATGTTTTAGTATAGCATCTTTTGTCACACAATCTTGGATATTGAAGAGTTCGGGCCGAAGAGGGATGTTCGGGCCGAAGTGGTGTTCGGGCCGAAGTGGTGTTCGGGCCGAAGTGGTGTTCGGGCCGAAGTTCGGTGTTCGGGCCGAGGATGATGTTCGGGCCGAGGTTGAAGTTCGGGCCGAGGTCGGAGTTCGGGACGAGGTCGAAGTTCGGGCTGAGGTTGAAGTTCGGGCCGGGAACAGTGAAGAGTTCGGGCCGAACTTGTTCTTGGCAGTGACGAACGAACCAGCTATTTTGGTTACTCGTGGGCGTGAAACGGACACCCGAACTGAAAGTTATGAATGTTTTCGTATAGCACATTTTGTCACACAATCTTGATATTGAAGAGTTCGGGCCGAAGAGGGATGTTCGGGCCGAAGTGGTGTTCGGGCCGAAGTGGGATGTTCGGGCCGAAGTGGGATGTTCGGGCCGAAGTGGGATGTTCGGGCCGAAGTGGTGTTCGGGCCGAACTGGTGTTCGGGCTGAAGTTCGGTGTTCGGGCCGAGGATGATGTTCGGGCCGAGGTTAGAGTTCAGGCCGAGGTTGGAGTTCGGGCCGAGGTTAGAGTTCTGGCCGAGGTCGGAGTTCGGGCCGAGGTCGGAGTTCGGGCCGAGGTCGGAGTTCGGGCCGACGTTGAAGTTCGGGCCGAAAATGAAGTTCGGGCCGGGAACAGTGAAGAGTTCGGGCCGAACTTGTTCTTGGCAGTGACGAACGAACCATCTATTTTGGTTACTCGTGGGCGTGAAACGGACACCCGAGCTGAAAGTTATGAATGTTTTAGTATAGCACCTTTTGTCACACAATCTTCGATATTGAAGAGTTCGGGCCGAAGAGGGATGTTCGGGCCGAAGTGGTGTTCGGGCCGAAGTGGGATGTTCGGGCCGAAGTGGTGTTCGGGCCGAAGTTCGGTGTTCGGGCCGAGGATGAAGTTCGGGCCGAGGTCGGAGTACGGGCCGAGGTTGAAGTTCGGGCCGAAAATGAAGTTCGGGTCGGGAACAGTGAAGAGTTCGGGCCGAACTTGTTCTTGGCAGTGACGAACGAACCAGCTATTTTGGTTACTCTTGGGCGTGACACGGACACCCGAGCTGAAAGTTATGAAAGTTTTAGTAAAGCACCTTTTGTCACACAATCTTGGATATTGAAGAGTTCGGGCCGAAGAGGGATGTTCGGGATGAAGTGGTGTTCGGGCCGAAGCGGGATGTTCGGGCCGAAGTGGTGTTCGGGCCGAAGTGGTGTTCGGGCCAAAGTTCGGTGTTCGGGCCGAGGATGATGTTCGGGCCGAGGTTGGAGTTCGGGCCGAGGTTGAAGTTCGGGCCGAGGTTGAAGTTCGGGCCGAAAATGAAGTTCGGGCCGGGAACAGTGAAGAGTTCGGGCCGAACTTGTTCTTGGCAGTGACGAACGAACCATCTATTTTGGTTTCTCGTGGGCGTGAAACGGACACCCGAGCTGAAAGTTATGAACGTTTTCGTATAGCACCTTTTGTCTCACAATCTTGGATATTGAAGAGTTCGGGCCGAAGAGGGATGTTCGGGCCGATGTAGTGTTCGGGCCGATGTAGTGTTCGGGCCGAAGTGGGATGTTCGGGCCGAAGTGGTGTTCGGGCCGAAGTTCGGTGTTCGGGCCGAGGATGATGTTCGGACCGAGGTTGAAGTTCGGGCCGAGGTCGGAGTTCGGGACGAGGTCGAAGTTCGGGCCGAGGTTAAAGTTCGGGCCGAGAACAGTGAAGAGTTCGGGCCGAACTTTTTCTTGGCAGTGACGAACGAACCAGCTATTTTGGTTACTCGTGGGCGTGAAACGGACACCCGAGCTGAAAGTTATGAATGTTTTAATATAGCACCTTTTGTCACACAATCTTGGATATTGACGAGTTCGGGCCAAAGAGGGATGTTCGGGCCGAAGTGGGATGTTCGGGCCGAAGTGGTGTTCGGGCCGAAGTGGTGTTCGGGCCGAAGTTCGGTGTTCGGGCCGAGGATGATGTTCGGGCCGAGGTTGAAGTTTGGGCCGAGGTCGGAGTTCGGGACGAGGTCGAAGTTCGAGCCGAGGTCGGAGTTCGGGCCGAGGTTGAAGTTCGGGCAGGGAACAGCGAAGAGTTCGGGCCGAACTTGTTCTTTGCAGTGACGAACGAACCAACTATTTTGGTTACTCGTGGGCGTGAAACGGACACCCGAGCTGAAAGTTATGAATGTTTTAGTATAGCACCTTTTGTCACACAATCTTGGATATTGAAGGATTCGGGCCGAAGAGGGATGTTCGGGCCGAAGTGGTGTTCGGGCCAAAGTGGGATGTTCGGGCCGAAGTGGTGTTCGGGCCGAAGTGGTGTTCGGGCCGAAGTTCGGTGTTTGGGCCGAGGATGATGTTCGGGCCGAGGTTGGAGTTCGGGCCGAGGTTGGAGTTCAGGCCGAGGTTGAATTTCGGGCCGAGGTTGATGTTCGGGCCGAAAATGAAGTTCGGGCCGGGAACAGTGAAGAGTTCGGGCCGAACTTGTTCTTGGCAGTGACGAACGAACCATCTATTTTGGTTACTCGTGGGCGTGAAATGGACACCCGAGCTGAAAGTTATGAATGTTTTAGTGTAGCACCTTTTGTCACACAATCTTGGATATTCAAGAGTTCGGGCCGAAGAGGGATGTTTGGGCCGAAGTGGTGTTCGGGCCGAAGTTCGGTGTTCGGGCCGACGTTCGGTGTTCGGGCCGAGGTTGAAGTTCGGGCCGAGGTCGGAGTTCGGGACGAGGTCAAAGTTCGGGCCGAGGTTGATGTTCGGGCTGAAAATGAAGTTCGGGCCGGGAACAGTGAAGAGTTCGGGCCGAACTTGTTCTTGGCAGTGACGAACGAACCATCTATTTTGGTTACTCGTGGGCGTGAAACGGACACCCGAGCTAAAAGTTATGAATGTTTTAGTATAGCACCTTTTGTCACACAATCTTGGATATTGAAGAGTTCAGGCCGAAGAGGGATGTTCGGGCCGAAGTGGTGTTCGGGCCGAAGTGGGATGTTCGGGCCGAAGTGGGATGTTCGGGCCGAAGTGGTGTTCGTGCCGATGTGGTGTTCGGGCCGAAGTTCGGTGTTCGGGCCGAGGTTGGAGTTCGGGCCGAGGTTGGAGTTCGGGCCGAGGTCGGAGTTCGGGCCGAGGTTGAAGTTCGGGCCGAAAATGAAGTTCGGGCCGAAAATGAAGTTCGGGCCGGGAACAGTGAAGAGTTCGGGCCGAACTTGTTCTTGGCAGTGACGAACGAACCAGCTATTTTGGTTACTCGTGGGCGTGAAACGGACACCCGAGCAGAAAGTTATGAATGTTTTAGTATAGCACCTTTTGTCACACAATCTTGGATATTGAAGAGTTCGGGCCGAAGAGGGATGTTCGGGCCGAAGTGGTGTTCGGGCCGAAGTGGGATGTTCGGGCCGAAGTTCGGTGTTCGGGCCGAGGATGAAGTTCGGGCCGAGGTCGGAGTTCGGGCCGAGGTTGAAGTTCGGGCCGAAAATGAAGTTCGGGCCGGGAACAGTGAAGAGTTCGGGCCGAACTTGTTCTTGGCAGTGACGAACGAACCAGCTATTTTGGTTACTCGTGGGCGTGAAACGGACACCCGAGCTGAAAGTTATGAACGTATTAGTATAGCACCTTTTGTCACACAATCTTGGATATTCAAGAGTTCGGGCCGAAGAGGGATGTTCGGGACGAAGTGGTGTTCGGGCCGAAGTTCGGTGTTCGGGCCGACGTTCGGTGTTCGGGCCGAGGTTGAAGTTCGGGTCGAGGTCGGAGTTCGGGACGAGGTCAAAGTTCGGGCCGAGGTTGATGTTCGGGCCGAAAATGAAGTTCGGGCCGGGAACAGTGAAGAGTTCGGGCCGAACTTGTTCTTGGCAGTGACGAACGAACCAGCTATTTTGGTTACTCGTGGGCGTGAAACGGACACCCGAGCTGAAAGTTATGAATGTTTTAGTATACCACCTTTTGTCACACAATCTTGGATATTGAAGAGTTCGGGCCGAAGAGGGATGTTCGGGCCGAAGTGGTGTTCGGGCTGAAGTGGGATGTTCGGGCCGAAGTGGGATGTTCGGGCCGAAGTGGTGTTCGTGCCGATGTGGTGTTCGGGCCGAAGTTCGGTGTTCGGGCCGAGGTTGGAGTTCGGGCCGAGGTCGGAGTTCGGGCCGAGGTTGCAGTTCGGGCCGAAAATGAAGTTCGGGCCGGGAACAGTGAAGAGTTCGGGCCGAACTTGTTCTTGGCAGTGACGAACGAACCAGCTATTTTGGTTACTCGTGGGCGTGAAACGGACACCCGAGCTGAAAGTTATGAATGTTTTAGTATAGCACCTTTTGTCACACAATCTTGGATATTGAAGAGTTCGGGTCGAAGAGGGATGTTCGGGCCGAAGTGGTGTTCGGGCCGAAGTGGGATGTTCGGGCCGAAGTGGTGTTCGAGCCGAAGTTCGGTGTTCGGGCCGAGGATGAAGTTCGGGCCGAGGTCGGAGTTCGGGCCGAGGTTGAAGTTCGGGCCGAAAATGAAGTTCGGGCCGGGAACAGTGAAGAGTTCGGGCCGAACTTGTTCTTGGCAGTGACGAACGAACCAGCTATTTTGGTTACTAGTGGCCGTGAAACGGACACCCGAGCTGAAAGTTATGAAAGTTTTAGTATAGCACCTTTTGTCACACAATCTTGGATATTGAAGAGTTCGGGCCGAAGAGGGATGTTCGGGCCGAAGTGGTGTTCGGGCCGAAGTGGGATGTTCGGGCCGAAGTGGTGTTCGGGCCGAAGTGGTGTTCGGGCCAATGTTCGGTGTTCGGGCCGAGGATGATGTTCGGGCCGAGGTTGGAGTTCGGGCCGAGGTTGGAGTTCAGGCCGAGGTTGAAGTTCGGGCCGAGGTTAAAGTTCGGGCCGAAAAGGAAGTTCGGGCCGGGAACAGTGAAGAGTTCGGGCCGAACTTGTTCTTGGCAGTGACGAACGAACCAGCTATTTTGGTTACTCGTGGGCGTGAAACGGACACCCGAGCTGAAAGTTATGAAAGTTTTAGTATAGCACCTTTTGTCACACAATCTTGGATATTGAAGAGTTCGGGCCGAAGAGGGATGTTCGGGCCGAAGTGGTGTTCGGGCCGAAGTGGGATGTTCGGGCCGAAGTGGTGTTCGGGCCAAAGTTCGGTGTTCGGGCCGAGGATGATGTTCGGGCCGAGGTTGGAGTTCGGGCCGACGTTGGAGTTCGGGCCGAGGTTGAAGTTCGGGCCGAGGTTGAAGTTCGGGCCGAAAATGAAGTTCGGGCCTGGAACAGTGAAGAGTTCAGGCCGAACTTGTTCTTGGCAGTGATGAACGAACCAGCTATTTTGGTTACTCGTGGGCGTGAAACGGACACCCGAGCTGAAAGTTATGAACGTTTTAGTATAGCACCTTTTGTCACACAATCTTGGATATTGAAGAGTTCGGGCCGAAGAGGGATGTTCGGGCCGATGTAGTGTTCGGGCCGAAGTGGGATGTTCGGGCCGAAGTAGTGTTCGGGCCGAAGTTCGGTGTTCAGGCCGAGGATGATGTTCGGGCCGAGGTTGAAGTTCGGGCCGAGGTCTGAGTTCGGGACGAGGTCGAAGTTCGGGACGAGGTTGAAGTTCGGGCCGAGAACAGTGAAGAGTTCGGGCCGAACTTTTTCTTGGCAGTGACGAACGAACCAGCTATTTTGGTTACTCGTGGGCGTGAAACGGACACCCGAGCTGAAAGTTATGAATGTTTAAGTATAGCACCTTTTGTCACACAATCTTGGATATTGAAGAGCTCGGGCCAAAGAGGGATGTTCGGGCCGAAGTGGTGTTCGGGCCGAAGAGGGATGTTCGGGCCGATGTCGTGTTCGGGCCGAAGTGGGATGTTCGGGCCGAAGTGGTGTTCGGGCTGAAGTTCGGTGTTCAGGCCGAGGATGATGTTCGGGCCGAGGTTGAAGTTCGGGCCGAGGTCGGAGTTCGGGACGAGGGCGAAGTCCGGGACGAGGTTGAAGTTCGGGCCGAGAACAGTGAAGAGTTCGGGCCGAACTTTTTCTTGGCAGTGACGAACGAACCAGCTATTTTGGTTACTCGTGGGCGTGAAACGGACACCCGAGCTGAAAGTTATGAATGTTTTAGTATAGCACCTTTTGTCACACAATCTTGGATATTGAAGAGCTCGGGCCAAAGAGGGATGTTCGGGCCGAAGTGGTGTTCGGGCCGAAGTGGGATGTTCGGGCCGAAGTGGTGTTCGGGCCGAAGTGGTGTTCGGGCCGAAGTTCGGTGTTCGGGCCGAGGATGATGTTCGGGCCGAGGTTGAAGTTTGGGCCGAGGTGGGAGTTCGGGCCGAGGTTGAATTTCGGGCCGAGGTTGAAGTTCGGGCCGAAAATGAAGTTCGGGCCGGGAACAGTGAAGAGTTCGGGCCGAACTTGTTCTTGGCAGTGACGAACGAACCATCTATTTTGGTTACTCGTGGGCGTGAAACGGACACCCGAGCTGAAAGTTATGAATGTTTTAGTATAGCACCTTTTGTCACACAATCTTGGATATTCAAGAGTTCGGGCCGAAGAGGGATGTTCGGGCCGAAGTGGTGTTCGGGCCGAAGTTCGGTGTTCGGGCCGACGTTCGGTGTTCGGGCCGAGGTTGAAGTTCGGGCCGAGGTCGGAGTTCGGGACGAGGTCAAAGTTCGGGCCGATGTTGATGTTCGGGCCGAAAATGAAGTTCGGGCCGGGAACAGTGAAGAGTTCGGCCGAACTTGTTCTTGGCAGTGACGAACGAACCAGCTATTTTGGTTACTCGTGGGCGAGAAACGGACACCCGAGCTGAAAGTTATGAATGTTTTAGTATAGCACCTTTTGTCACACAATCTTGGATATTGAAGAGTTCGGGCCGAAGAGGGATGTTCGGGCCGAAGTGGTGTTCGGGCCGAAGTGGGATGTTCGGGCCGAAGTGGGATGTTCGGGCCGAAGTGGTGTTCGGGCCAAAGTTCGGTGTTCGGGCCGAGGATGATGTTCGGGCCGAGGTTGGAGTTCGGGCCGAGGTTGGAGTTCGGGCCGAGGTTGAAGTTCGGGCCGAGGTTGAAGTTCGGGCCGAAAATGAAGTTCGGGCCGGGAACAGTGAAGAGTTCGGGCCGAACTTGTTCTTGGCAGTGATGAACGAACCAGCTATTTTGGTTACTCGTGGGCGTGAAACGGACACCCGAGCTGAAAGTTATGAACGTTTTAGTATAGCACCTTTTGTCACACAATCTTGGATATTGAAGAGTTCGGGCCGAAGAGGGATGTTCGGGCCGATGTAGTGTTCGGGCCGAAGTGGGATGTTCGGGCCGAAGTAGTGTTCGGGCCGAAGTTCGGTGTTCAGGCCGAGGATGATGTTCGGGCCGAGGTCTGAGTTCGGGACGAGGTCGAAGTTCGGGACGAGGTTGAAGTTCGGGCCGAGAACAGTGAAGAGTTCGGGCCGAACTTTTTCTTGGCAGTGACGAACGAACCAGCTATTTTGGTTACTCGTGGGCGTGAAACGGACACCCGAGCTGAAAAGTTATGAATGTTTTAGTATAGCACCTTTTGTCACACAATCTTGGATATTGAAGAGCTCGGGCCAAAGAGGGATGTTCGGGCCGAAGTGGTGTTCGGGCCGAAGAGGGATGTTTGGGCCGATGTCGTGTTCGGGCCGAAGTGGGATGTTCGGGCCGAAGTGGTGTTCGGGCTGAAGTTCGGTGTTCAGGCCGAGGATGATGTTCGGGCCGAGGTTGAAGTTCGGGCCGAGGTCGGAGTTCGGGACGAGGGCGAAGTCCGGGACGAGGTTGAAGTTCGGGCCGAGAACAGTGAAGAGTTCGGGCCGAACTTTTTCTTGGCAGTGACGAACGAACCAGCTATTTTGGTTACTCGTGGGCGTGAAACGGACACCCGAGCTGAAAGTTATGAATGTTTTAGTATAGCACCTTTTGTCACACAATCTTGGATATTGAAGAGCTCGGGCCAAAGAGGGATGTTCGGGCCGAAGTGGTGTTCGGGCCGAAGTGGGATGTTCGGGCCGAAGTGGTGTTCGGGCCGAAGTTCGGTGTTCGGGCCGAGGATGATGTTCGGGCCGAGGTTGAAGTTTGGGCCGAGGTGGGAGTTCGGGCCGAGGTTGAATTTCGGGCCGAGGTTGAAGTTCGGGCCGAAAATGAAGTTCGGGCCGGGAACAGTGAAGAGTTCGGGCCGAACTTGTTCTTGGCAGTGACGAACGAACCATCTATTTTGGTTACTCGTGGGCGTGAAACGGACACCCGAGCTGAAAGTTATGAATGTTTTAGTATAGCACCTTTTGTCACACAATCTTGGATATTCAAGAGTTCGGGCCGAAGAGGGATGTTCGGGCCGAAGTGGTGTTCGGGCCGAAGTTCGGTGTTCGGGCCGACGTTCGGTGTTCGGGCCGAGGTTGAAGTTCGGGCCGAGGTCGGAGTTCGGGACGAGGTCAAAGTTCGGGCCGATGTTGATGTTCGGGCCGAAAATGAAGTTCGGGCCGGGAACAGTGAAGAGTTCGGCCGAACTTGTTCTTGGCAGTGACGAACGAACCAGCTATTTTGGTTACTCGTGGGCGAGAAACGGACACCCGAGCTGAAAGTTATGAATGTTTTAGTATAGCACCTTTTGTCACACAATCTTGGATATTGAAGAGTTCGGGCCGAAGAGGGATGTTCGGGCCGAAGTGGTGTTCGGGCCGAAGTGGGATGTTCGGGCCGAAGTGGGATGTTCGGGACGAAGTGGTGTTCGTGCCGATGTGGTGTTCGGGCCGAAGTTCGGTGTTCGGGCCGAGGTTGGAGTTCGGGCCGAGGTTGGAGTTCGGGCCGAGGTCGGAGTTCGGGCCGAGGTTGAAGTTCGGGCCGAAAATGAAGTTCGGGCCGGGAACAGTGAAGAGTTCGGGCCGAACTTGTTCTTGGCAGTGATGAACGAACCAGCTATTTTGGTTACTCGTGGGCGTGAAACGGACACCCGAGCTGAAAGTTATGAATGTTTTAGTATAGCACCTTTTGTCACACAATCTTGGATATTGAAGAGTTCGGGCCGAAGTGGTGTTCGGGCCGAAGTGGGATGTTCGGGCTGAAGTGGTGTTCGGGCCGAAGTTCGGTGTTCGGGCCGAGGATGAAGTTCGGGCCGAGGTCGGAGTTCGGTCCGAGGTTGAAGTTCGGGCCGAAAATGAAGTTCGGGCCGGGAACAGTGAAGAGTTCGGGCCGAACTTGTTCTTGGCAGTGACGAACGAACCAGCTATTTTGGTTACTCGTGGGCGTGAAACGGACACCCGAGCTGAAAGTTATGAATGTTTTAGTATAACACCTTTTGTCACACAATCTTGGATATTGAAGAGTTCGGGCCGAAGTGGTGTTCCGGCCAATGTTCGGTGTTCGGGCCGAGGATGATGTTCGGGCCGAGGTTGGAGTTCGGGCCGAGGTCGGAGTTCGGGCCGAGGTCAAAGTTCGGGCCGAGGTTGAAGTTCGGGCCGAAAATGAAGTTCGGGCCGGGAACAGTGAAGAGTTCGGGCCGAACTTGTTCTTGGCAGTGACGAACGAACCAGCTATTTTGGTTACTCGTGGGCGAGAAACGGACACCCGAGCTGAAAGTTATGAATGTTTTAGTATAGCACCTTTTGTCACACAATCTTGGATATTGAAGAGTTCGGGCCGAAGAGGGATGTTCGGGCCGAAGTGGTGTTCGGGCCGAAGTGGGATGTTCGGGCCGAAGTGGGATGTTCGGGACGAAGTGGTGTTCGTGCCGATGTGGTGTTCGGGCCGAAGTTCGGTGTTCGGGCCGAGGTTGGAGTTCGGGCCGAGGTTGGAGTTCGGGCCGAGGTCGGAGTTCGGGCCGAGGTTGAAGTTCGGGCCGAAAATGAAGTTCGGGCCGGGAACAGTGAAGAGTTCGGGCCGAACTTGTTCTTGGCAGTGATGAACGAACCAGCTATTTTGGTTACTCGTGGGCGTGAAACGGACACCCGAGCTGAAAGTTATGAATGTTTTAGTATAGCACCTTTTGTCACACAATCTTGGATATTGAAGAGTTCGGGCCGAAGTGGTGTTCGGGCCGAAGTGGGATGTTCGGGCTGAAGTGGTGTTCGGGCCGAAGTTCGGTGTTCGGGCCGAGGATGAAGTTCGGGCCGAGGTCGGAGTTCGGTCCGAGGTTGAAGTTCGGGCCGAAAATGAAGTTCGGGCCGGGAACAGTGAAGAGTTCGGGCCGAACTTGTTCTTGGCAGTGACGAACGAACCAGCTATTTTGGTTACTCGTGGGCGTGAAACGGACACCCGAGCTGAAAGTTATGAATGTTTTAGTATAACACCTTTTGTCACACAATCTTGGATATTGAAGAGTTCGGGCCGAAGTGGTGTTCCGGCCAATGTTCGGTGTTCGGGCCGAGGATGATGTTCGGGCCGAGGTTGGAGTTCGGGCCGAGGTCGGAGTTCGGGCCGAGGTTGAAGTTCGGGCCGAGGTTGAAGTTCGGGCCGAAAATGAAGTTCGGGCCGGGAACAGTGAAGAGTTCGGGCCGAACTTGTTCTTGGCAGTGACGAACGAACCAGCTATTTTGGTTACTCGTGGGCGTGAAACGGACACCCGAGCTGAAAGTTATGTAAGTTTTAGTATAGCACCTTTTGTCACACAATCTTGGATATTGAAGAGTTCGGGCCGAAGAGGGATGTTCGGGCCGAAGTGGTGTTCGGGCCGAAGTGGGATGTTCGGGCCGAAGTGGTGTTCGGGCCAATGTTCGGTGTTCGGTCCGAGGATGATGTTCGGGCCGAGGTTGGAGTTCGGCCCGAGGTTGGAGTTCGAGCCGAGGTTGAAGTTCGGGCCGAGGTTAAAGTTCGGGCCGAAAAGGAAGTTCGGGCCGGGAACAGTGAAGAGTTCGGGCCGAACTTGTTCTACGCAGTGACGAACGAACCAGCTATTTTGGTTACTCGTGGGCGTGAAACGGACACCCGAGCTGAAAGTTATGAAAGTTTTAGTATAGCACCTTTTGTCACACAATCTTGGATATTGAAGAGTTCGGGCCGAAGAGGGATGTTCGGGCCGAAGTGGTGTTCGGGCCGAAGTGGGATGTTCGGGCCGAAGTGGTGTTCGGGCCGAAGTGGTGTTCGGGCCAAAGTTCGGTGTTCGGGCCGAGGATGATGTTCGGGCCGAGGTTGGAGTTCGGGCCGAGGTTGGAGTTCGGGCCGAGGTTGAAGTTCGGGCCGAGGTTGAAGTTCGGGCCGAAAATGAAGTTCGGGCCGGGAACAGTGAAGAGTTCGGGCCGAACTTGTTCTTGGCAGTGATGAATGAACCAGCTATTTTGGTTACTCGTGGGCGTGAAACGGACACCCGAGCTGAAAGTTATGAATGTTTTAGTATAGCACCTTTTGTCACACAATCTTGGATATTGAAGAGTTCGGGCCGAAGTGGTGTTCGGGCCGAAGTGGGATGTTCGGGCTGAAGTGGTGTTCGGGCCGAAGTTCGGTGTTCGGGCCGAGGATGAAGTTCGGGCCGAGGTCGGAGTTCGGTCCGAGGTTGAAGTTCGGGCCGAAAATGAAGTTCGGGCCGGGAACAGTGAAGAGTTCGGGCCGAACTTGTTCTTGGCAGTGACGAACGAACCAGCTATTTTGGTTACTCGTGGGCGTGAAACGGACACCCGAGCTGAAAGTTATGAATGTTTTAGTATAACACCTTTTGTCACACAATCTTGGATATTGAAGAGTTCGGGCCGAAGTGGTGTTCCGGCCAATGTTCGGTGTTCGGGCCGAGGATGATGTTCGGGCCGAGGTTGGAGTTCGGGCCGAGGTCGGAGTTCGGGCCGAGGTTGAAGTTCGGGCCGAGGTTGAAGTTCGGGCCGAAAATGAAGTTCGGGCCGGGAACAGTGAAGAGTTCGGGCCGAACTTGTTCTTGGCAGTGACGAACGAACCAGCTATTTTGGTTACTCGTGGGCGTGAAACGGACACCCGAGCTGAAAGTTATGTAAGTTTTAGTATAGCACCTTTTGTCACACAATCTTGGATATTGAAGAGTTCGGGCCGAAGAGGGATGTTCGGGCCGAAGTGGTGTTCGGGCCGAAGTGGGATGTTCGGGCCGAAGTGGTGTTCGGGCCAATGTTCGGTGTTCGGTCCGAGGATGATGTTCGGGCCGAGGTTGGAGTTCGGGCCGAGGTTGGAGTTCGGGCCGAGGTTGAAGTTCGGGCCGAGGTTAAAGTTCGGGCCGAAAAGGAAGTTCGGGCCGGGAACAGTGAAGAGTTCGGGCCGAACTTGTTCTACGCAGTGACGAACGAACCAGCTATTTTGGTTACTCGTGGGCGTGAAACGGACACCCGAGCTGAAAGTTATGAAAGTTTTAGTATAGCACCTTTTGTCACACAATCTTGGATATTGAAGAGTTCGGGCTGAAGAGGGATGTTCGGGCCGAAGTGGTGTTCGGGCCGAAGTGGGATGTTCGGGCCGAAGTGGTGTTCGGGCCGAAGTGGTGTTCGGGCCAAAGTTCGGTGTTCGGGCCGAGGATGATGTTCGGGCCGAGGTTGGAGTTCGGGCCGAGGTTGGAGTTCGGGCCGAGGTTGAAGTTCGGGCCGAGGTTGAAGTTCGGGCCGAAAATGAAGTTCGGGCCGGGAACAGTGAAGAGTTCGGGCCGAACTTGTTCTTGGCAGTGATGAACGAACCAGCTATTTTGGTTACTCGTGGGCGTGAAACGGACACCCGAGCTGAAAGTTATGAATGTTTTAGTATAGCACCTTTTGTCACACAATCTTGGATATTGAAGAGTTCGGGCCGAAGTGGGATGTTCGGGCCGAAGTGGTGTTCGGGCCGAAGTTCAGTGTTCGGGCCGAGGATGATGTCCGGGCCGAGGTTGAAGTTCGGGCCGAAGTCGGAGTTCGGGACGAGGTCGAAGTTCGGGCCGAGGTTGAAGTTCGGGCCGAGAACAGTGAAGAGTTCGGGCCGAACTTTTTCTTGGCAGTGACGAACGAACCAGCTATTTTGGTTACTCGTGGGCGTGAAACGGACACCCGAGCTGAAAGTTATGAATGTTTTAGTATAGCACCTTTTGTCACACAATCTTGGATATTGAAGAGTTCGGGCCAAAGAGGGATGTTCGGGCCGAAGTGGTGTTCGGGCCGAAGTGGGATGTTCGGGCCGAAGTGGTGTTCGGGCCGAAGTGGTGTTCGGGCCGAAGTTCGGTGTTCGGGCCGAGGATGATGTTCGGGCCGAGGTTGAAGTTTGGGCCGAGGTCGGAGTTCGGGACGAGGTCGAAGTTCGAGCCGAAGTCGGAGTTCGGGCCGAGGTTGAAGTTCGGGCAGGGAAAAGTGAAGAGTTCGGGCCGAACTTGTTCTTGGCAGTGACGAACGAACCAACTATTTTGGTTACTCGTGGGCGTGAAACGGACACCCGAGCTGAAAGTTATGAATGTTTTAGTATAGCACCTTTTGTCACACAATCTTGGATATTGAAGGATTCGGGCCGAAGAGGGATGTTCGGGCCGAAGTGGTGTTCGGGCCAAAGTGGGATGTTCGGGCCGAAGTGGTGTTCGGGCCGAAGTGGTGTTCGGGCCGAAGTTCGGTGTTTGGGCCGAGGATGATGTTCGGGCCGAGGTTGGAGTTCGGGCCGAGGTTGGAGTTCGGGCCGAGGTTGAATTTCGGGCCGAGGTTGAAGTTCGGGCCGAAAATGAAGTTCGGGCCGGGAACAGTGAAGAGTTCGGGCCGAACTTGTTCTTGGTAGTGACGAACGAACCATCTATTTTGGTTACTCGTGGGCGTGAAACGGACACCCGAGCTGAAAGTTATGAAAGGTTTAGTATAGCACCTTTTGTCACACAATCTTGGATATTGAAGAGTTCGGGCCGAAGAGGGATGTTCGGGCCGAGGTGGTGTTCGGGCCGAAGTGGGATGTTCGGGCCGAAGTGGTGTTCGGGCCGAAGTGGTGTTCGAGCTGAAGTTCGGTGTTCGGGTCGAGGATGATGTTCGGGCCGAGGTTGAAGTTCGGGCCGAGGTCCGAGTTCGGGACGAGGTCGAAGTTCGGGCCGAGGTTGAAGTTCGGGCCGAAAATGAGGTTCGGGCCGGGAACAGTGAAGAGTTCGGGCCGAACTTGTTCTTGGCAGTGACGAACGAACCAGCTATTTTGGTTACTCGTGGGCGTGAAACGGACACCCGAGCTGAAAGTTATGGATGTTTTAGTATAGCACCTTTTGTCACACAATCTTGGATATTGAGGAGTTCGGGCCGAAGAGGGATGTTCGGGCCGAAGTGGTGTTCGGGCCGAAGTGGGATGTTCGGGCCGAAGTGGAATGTTCGGGCCGAAGTGGTGTTCGTGCCGATGTGGTGTTCGGGCCGAGGTTGGAGTTCGGGCCGAGGTCGGAGTTCGGGACGAGGTCAAAGTTTGGGCCGAAAATGAAGTTCGGGCCGGGAACAGTGAAGAGTTCGGGCCGAACTTGTTCTTGGCAGTGACGAACGAACCAACTATTTTGGTTACTCGTGGGTGTGAAACGGACACCCGAGCTGAAAGTTATGGATGTTTTAGTATAGCACCTTTTGTCACACAATCTTGGATATTGAAGAGTTCGGGCCGAAGAGGGATGTTCGGGCCGAAGTGGTGTTCGGGCCGAAGTGGGATGTTCGGGCCGAAGTGGAATGTTCGGGCCGAAGTGGTGTTCGTGCCGAAGTGGTGTTCGGGCCGAAGTTCGGTGTTCGGGCCGAGGTTGGAGTTCGGGCCGAAAATGAAGTTCGGGCCGGGAACAGTGAAGAGTTCGGGCCGAACTTGTTCTTGGCAGTGACGAACGAACCAGCTATTTTGGTTACTCGTGGGCGTGAAACGGACACCCGAGCTGAAAGTTATGAATGTTTTAGTATAGCACCTTTTGTCACACAATCTTGGAAATTGAAGAGTTCGGGCCGAAGAGGGATGTTCGGGCCTAAGTGGTGTTCGGGCCGAAGTTCGGTGTTCGGGCCGACGTTCGGTGTTCGGGCCGAGGTTGAAGTTGGGGCCGAGGTCGGAGTTCGGGACGAGGTCAAAGTTCGGGCCGAGGTTGATGTTCGGGCCGAAAATGAAGTTCGGGCCGGGAAAAGTGAAGAGTTCGGGCCGAACTTTTTCTTGGCAGTGACGAACGAACCAGCTATTTTGGTTACTCGTGGGCGTGAAACGGACACCCGAGCTGAAAGTTATGAATGTTTTAGTATAGCACCTTTTGTCACACAATCTTGGATATTGAAGAGTTCGGGCCGAAGAGGGTTGTTCGGGCCGAAGTGGTGTTCGGGCCGAAGTGGGATGTTCGGGCCGAAGTGGGATGTTCGGGCCGAAGTGGTGTTCGTGCCGATGTGGTGTTCGGGCTGAAGTTCGGTGTTCGGGCCGAGGTTGGAGTTCGGGCCGAGGTTGGAGTTCGGGCCGAGGTTGAAGTTCGGGCCGAAAATGAAGTTCGGGCCGGGAACAGTGAAGAGTTCGGGCCGAACTTGTTCATGGCAGTGACGAATGAACCAGCTATTTTGGTTACTTGTGGGCGTGAAACGGACACCCGAGCTGAAAGTTATGAATGTTTTAGTATAGCACCTTTTGTCACACAATCTTGGATATTGAAGAGTTCGGGCCGAAGAGGGATGTTCGGGCCGAAGAGGTGTTCGGGCCGAAGTGGGATGTTCGGGCCGAAGTGGTGTTCGGGCCGAAGTGGTGTTCGAGCCGAAGTTCGGTGTTCGGGCCGAGGATGATGTTCGGGCCGAGGTTGCAGTTCGGGCCGAGGTCCGAGTTCGGGACGAGGTCGAAGTTCGGGCCGAGGTTGAAGTTCGGGCCGAAAATGAGGTTCGGGCCGGGAACAGTGAAGAGTTCGGGCCGAACTTGTTCTTGGCAGTGACGAACGAACCAGCTATTTTGGTTACTCGTGGGCGTGAAACGGACACCCGAGCTGAAAGTTATGAATGTTTTAGTATAGCACCTTTTGTCACACAATCTTGGATATTGAAGAGTTCGGGCCGAAGAGGGATGTTCGGGCCGAAGTGGTGTTCGGGCCGAAGTGGTGTTCGGGCCGAAGTGGGATGTTCGGGCCGAAGTGGGATGTTCGGGCCGAAGTGGTGTTCGGGCCGAAGTTCGGTGTTCGGGTCGACGTTCGGTGTTCGGGTCGAGGATGAAGTTCGGTCTGAGGTCGGAGTTCGGGACGAGGTCGAAGTTCGGGCCGAGGTTGAAGTTCGGGCCGAAAATGAAGTTCGGGCCGGGAACAGTGAAGAGTTCGGGCCGAACTTGTTTTGGCAGTAACGAACGAACCAGCTATTTTGGTTACTCGTGGGCGTGAAACGGACACCCGAGCTGAAAGTTATGGATGTTTTAGTATAGCACCTTTTGTCACACAATCTTGGATATTGAAGAGTTCGGGCCGAAGAGGGATGTTCGGGCCGAAGTGGTGTTCGGGCCGAAGTGGGATGTTCGGGCCGAAGTGGAATGTTCGGGCCGAAGTGGTGTTCGTGCCGAAGTGGTGTTCGGGCCGAAGTTCGGTGTTCGGGCCGAGGTTGGAGTTCGGGCCGAAAATGAAGTTCGGGCCGGGAACAGTGAAGAGTTCTTGCCGAACTTGTTCTTGGCAGTGACGAACGAACCAGCTATTTTGGTTACTCGTGGGCGTGAAACGGACACCCGAGCTGAAAGTTATGAATGTTTTAGTATAGCACCTTTTGTCACACAATCTTGGATATTGAAGAGTTCGGGCCGAAGAGGGATTTTCGGGCCGAAGTGCTGTTCGGGCCGAAGTGGGATGTTCGGGCCGAAGTGGTGTTCGGGCCGAAGTGGTGTTCGAGCCGAAGTTCGGTGTTCGGACCGAGGATGATGTTCGGGCCGAGGTTGAAGTTCGGGCCGAGGTTGAAGTTCGGGCCGAGGTTGAAGTTCGGGCCGAAAATGAAGTTCGGGCCGGGAACAGTGAAGAGTTCGGGCCGAACTTGTTCTTGGCAGTGACGAACGAACCAGCTATTTTTGTTATTCGTGGGCGTGAAACGGACACCCGAGCTGAAAGTTATGAATGTTTTAGTATAGCACCTTTTGTCACACAATCTTGGATATTGAAGAGTTCGGGCCGAAGTGGTGTTCGGGCCGAAGTTCGGTGTTCGGGCCGAGGATGATGTTCGGGCCGAGGTTGGAGTTCGGGCCGAGGTTGGATTCGGGCCGAGGTTGAAGTTCGGGCCGAAAATGAAATTCGAGCCGGGAACAGTGAAGAGTTCGGGCCGAACTTGTTCTTGGCAGTGACGAACGAACCTGCTATTTTGGTTACTCGTGGGCGTGAAACGGACACCCGAGCTGAAAGTTATGAATGTTTTAGTATAGCACCTTTTGTCTCACAATCTTGGATATTGAAGAGTTCGGGCCGAAGAGGGATGTTCGGGCCGAAGTGGTGTTTGGGCCGAAGTGGGATGTTCGGGCCGAAGTGGAGTTCGGGCCGAAGTGGTGTTCGGGCCGAAGTTCGGTGTTCGGGCCGAGGAATATGTTCGGGCCGAGGTTGGATTTCGGGCCAAGGTCGGAGTTCGGGCTGAGGTTGAAGTTCAGGCCGAAAATGAAGTTCGGGCCGGGAACAGTGAAGAGTTCGGGTCGAACTTGTTCTTGGCAGTGACGAACGAACCAGCTATTTTGGTTACTCGTGGGCGTGCAACGGACACCCGAGCTGAAAGTTATGAATGTTTTAGTATAGCACCTTTTGTCACACAATCTTGGATATTGAAGAGTTCGGGCCGTAGAGGGATGTTCGGGCCGAAGTGGTGTTCGGGCCGAAGTGGGATGTTCGGGCCGAAGTGGTGTTCGGGCCGAAGTGGTGTTCGGGCCGAAGTTCGGTGTTCGGGCCGAGGATAATGTTCGGGCCGAGGTTGAAGTTCGGGCCGAGGTCGGAGATCGGGCCGAGGTCGCAGTTCGGGCCAAGGTTGAAGTTCGAGCCGAAAATTAAGTTCGGGCCGAACTTGTTCTTGGCAGTGACGAACGAACCAGCTATTTTGGTTACTCGTGGGCGTGAAATGGACACCCGAGCTGAAAGTTATGAATGTTTTAGTATAGCACATTTTGTCACACAATCTTGGATATTGAAGAGTTCCGGCCGAAGAGGGATGTTCGGGCCGAAGTGGTGTTCGGGCCGAAGTGGGATGTTCGAGCCGAAGTGGTGTTCGGCCCGAAGTGGTGTTCGGGCCGAAGTTCGGTGTTCGGGCCGAGGATAATGTTCGGGCCGAGGTTGAAGTTCGAGCCGAGGTCGGAGTTCGGGCCGAGGTTGAAGTTCGGGCCGAGATTGAAGTTCGGGCCGAAAATGAAGTTCGGGCCGGGAACAGTGAAGAGTTCGGGCCGAACTTGTTCTTGGCAGTGACGAACGAACCAGCTATTTTGGTTACTCGTGGGCGTGAAACGGACACCCGAGCTGAAAGTAAGGAATGTTTTAGTATAGAACCTTTTGTCACACAATCTTGGATATTGAAGAGTTCGGGCCGAAGAGGGATGTTCAGGCCGAAGTGGTGTTCGGGCCGAAGTGGGATGTTCGGGACGAAGTGGTGTTGGGGCCGAAGTGGTGTTCGGGCCGAAGTTCGGTGTTCGTGCCGAGGATGGAGTTCGGGCCGAGGTTGGAGTTCGGGCCGAGGTTGGAGTTCGGGTAGAGGTCGGAGTTCGGGCCGAGGTTGAAGTTTGGGCCGAGGTTGAAGTTCGGGCCGAAAATGAAGTTCGGGCCGGGAACAGTGAAGAGTTCGGGCCGAACTTGTTCTTGGCAGTGACGAACGAACCAGCTATTTTGGTTACTCGTGGGCGTGCTACGGACACCCGAGCTGAAAGTTATGAATGTTTTAGTATAGCACCTTTTGTCACACAATCTTGGATATTGAAGAGTTCGGGCCGAAGAGGGATGTTCGGGCCGAAGTGGTGTTCGGGCCGAAGTGGGATGTTCGGGCCGAAGTGGTGTTCGGGCCGAAGTGGTGTTCGGGCCGAAGTTCGGTGTTCGGACCGAGGATGATGTTCGGGCCGAGGTTGAAGTTCGGGCCGAGGTCGGAGTTCGGGCCGAGGTCGAAGTTCGGGCCGAGGTTGAAGTTCGAGCCGAAAATGAAGTTCGGGCCGGGAACAGTGAAGAGTTCGGGACGAACTTGTTCTTGGCAGTGACGAACGAACAAGCTATTTTGGTTACTCGTGGGCGTGAAACGGACACCCGAGCTGAAAGTTATGAATGTTTTAGTATATCACCTTTTGTCACACAATCTTGGATATTGAAGAGTTCGGGCCGAAGTGGGATGTTCGGGCCGAAGTGGTGTTCGGGCCGAAGTGGGATGTTCGGGCCGAAGTGGTGTTCGGGCCGAAGTGGTGTTCGGGCCGAAGTGGTGTTCGGGCCGAAGTGGTGTTCGGGCCGAAGTGGTGTTTGGGCCGAAGTTCGGTGGTCGGGCCGAGGATGATGTTCAGGCCGAGGTTGAAGTTCGGGTCGAGGTCGGAGTTCGGGCCGAGGTTGAAGTTCGGGCCGAAAATGAAGTTCGGGCCAGGAACAGTGAAGAGTTCGGGCCGAACTTGTTCTTGGCAGTGACGAACGAACCAGCTATTTTGGTTACTCGTGGGCGTGAAATGGACACCCGAGCTGAAAGTTATGAATGTTTTAGTATAGCACATTTTGTCACACAATCTTGGATATTGAAGAGTTCCGGCCGAAGAGGGATGTTCGGGCCGAAGTGGTGTTCGGGCCGAAGTGGGATGTTCAAGTCGAAGTGGTGTTCGGGCCGAAGTGGTGTTCGGGCCGAGGATGGAGTTCGGGCCGAGGTTGGAGTTCGGGCCGAGGTCGGAGTTCGGGCCGAGGTCGGAGTTCGGGCCGAGGTTGAAGTTCGGGCCGAAAATGAAGTTCGGGCCGGGAACAATGACGAGTTCGGGCCGAACTTGTTCTTGGCAGTGACGAACGAACAAGCTATTTTGGTTACTCGTGGGCGTGAAACGGACACCCGAGCTAAAAGTTATGAATGTTTTAGTATAGCACCTTTTGTCACACAATCTTGGATATTGAAGAGTTCGGGCCGAAGAGGGATGTTCAGGCCGAAGTGGTGTTCCGGCCGAAGTGTGATGTTCGGGCCAAAGTGGTGTTCGTGCCGAAGTGGTGTTCGGGCCGAAGTTCGATGTTCGGGCCGAGGTTGAAGTTCGGTCCGAGGTCGGAGTTCGGGCCGTGGTCGGAGTTCGGGCCGAAAATGAAGTTCGGGCCGGGAACAGTGAAGAGTTCGGGCCGAACTTGTTCTTGGCAGTGACGAACGAACCAGCTATTTTGGTTACTCGTGGACGTGAAACGGACACCCGAGCTGAAAGTTATGAATGTTTTAGTATAGCACCTTTTGTCACACAATCTTGGATATTGAAGAGTTCGGGCCGAAGAGGGATGTTCGGGCCGAAGTGGTGTTCGGGCCGAAGTGGGATGTTCGGGCCGAAGTGGTGTTCGGGCCGAAGTGGTGTTCGGGCCGAAGTTCGGTGTTCGGACCGAGGATGATGTTCGGGCCGAGGTTGAAGTTCGGGCCGAGGTCGGAGTTCGGGCCGAGGTCGAAGTTCGGGCCGAGGTTGAAGTTCGAGCCGAAAATGAAGTTCGGGCCGGGAACAGTGAAGAGTTCGGGACGAACTTGTTCTTGGCAGTGACGAACGAACAAGCTATTTTGGTTACTCGTGGGCGTGAAACGGACACCCGAGCTGAAAGTTATGAATGTTTTAGTATATCACCTTTTGTCACACAATCTTGGATATTGAAGAGTTCGGGCCGAAGTGGGATGTTCGGGCCGAAGTGGTGTTCGGGCCGAAGTGGGATGTTCGGGCCGAAGTGGTGTTCGGGCCGAAGTGGTGTTCGGGCCGAAGTGGTGTTCGGGCCGAAGTGGTGTTTGGGCCGAAGTTCGGTGGTCGGGCCGAGGATGATGTTCGGGCCGAGGTTGAAGTTCGGGTCGAGGTCGGAGTTCGGGCCGAGGTTGAAGTTCGGGCCGAAAATGAAGTTCGGGCCAGGAACAGTGAAGAGTTCGGGCCGAACTTGTTCTTGGCAGTAACGAACGAACCAGCTATTTTGGTTACTCGTGGGCGTGAAATGGACACCCGAGCTGAAAGTTATGAATGTTTTAGTATAGCACATTTTGTCACACAATCTTGGATATTGAAGAGTTCCGGCCGAAGAGGGATGTTCGGGCCGAAGTGGTGTTCGGGCCGAAGTGGGATGTTCGAGTCGAAGTGGTGTTCGGGCCGAAGTGGTGTTCGGGCCGAGGATGGAGTTCGGGCCGAGGTTGGAGTTCGGGCCGAGGTCGGAGTTCGGGCCGAGGTCGGAGTTCGGGCCGAGGTTGAAGTTCGGGCCGAAAATGAAGTTCGGGCCGGGAACAATGACGAGTTCGGGCCGAACTTGTTCTTGGCAGTGACGAACGAACCAGCTATTTTGGTTCTCGTGGGCGTGAAACGGACACCCGAGCTGAAAGTTATGAATGTTTTAGTATAGCACCTTTTGTCACACAATCTTGGATATTGAAGAGTTCGGGCCGAAGAGGGATGTTCAGGCCGAAGTGGTGTTCGGGCCGAAGTGGGATGTTCGGGCCGAAGTGGTGTTTGTGCCGAAGTGGTGTTCGGGCCGAAGTTCGGTGTTCGGGTCGAGGATGATGTTCGGGCCGAGGTTGAAGTTCGGGCCGAGGTCGGACTTCGGGCCGAGGTTGAAGTTTGGGCCGAGGTTGAAGTTCGGGCCGAAAATGAAGTTCGGGCCGGGAACAGTGACGAGTTCGGGCCGAACTTGTTCTTGGCAGTGACGAACGAACCAGCTATTTTGGTTCTCGTGGGCGTGAAACGGACGCCCGAGCTGAAAGTTATGAATGTTTTAGTATAGCACCTTTTGTCACACAATCTTGGATATTGAAGAGTTCGGGCCGAAGAGGGATGTTCAGGCCGAAGTGGTGTTCGGGCCGAAGTGGGATGTTCGGGCCGAAGTGGTGTTTGTGCCGAAGTGGTGTTCGGGCCGAAGTTCGGTGTTCGGGTCGAGGATGATGTTCGGGCCGAGGTTGAAGTTCGGGCCGAGGTCGGACTTCGGGCCGAGGTTGAAGTTTGGGCCGAAAATGAAGTTCGGGCCGGGAACAGTGACGAGTTCGGGCCGAACTTGTTCTTGGCAGTGACGAACGAACTTGCTATTTTGGTTACTCGTGGGCGTGAAACGGACACCCGAGCTAAAAGTTATGAATGTTTTAGTATGGCACCTTTTGTCACACAATCTTGGATATTGAAGAGTTCGGGCCGAAGAGGGATGTTCAGGCCGAAGTGGTGTTCGGGCCGAAGTGTGATGTTCGGGCCAAAGTGGTGTTCGTGCCGAAGTGGTGTTCGGGCCGAAGTTCGGTGTTCGGGCCGAGGATGATGTTCGGGCCGAGGTTGAAGTTCGGTCCGAGGTCGGAGTTCGGGCCGAGGTCGGAGTTCGGGCCGAAAATGAAGTTCGGGCCGGGAACAGTGAAGAGTTCGGGCCGAACTTGTTCTTGGCAGTGACGAACGAACCAGCTATTTTGGTTACTCGTGGACGTGAAACGGACACCCGAGCTGAAAGTTATGAATGTTTTAGTATAGCACCTTTTGTCACACAATCTAGGATATTGAAGAGTTCGGGCCGAAGAGGGATGTTCGGGCCGAAGTGGTGTTCTGGCCGAAGTGGGATGTTCGGGCCGAAGTGGTGTTCGGGCCGAAGTGGTGTTTTGGCCGAAGTTCGATGTTCGGGCCGAGGATGATGTTCGGGCCGAGGATGATGTTCGGGCCGAGGTCGGAGTTCGGGTCGAGGTCGGAGTTCGGGCCGAGGTTGAAGTTCGGGCCGAAAATGAAGTTCGGGCCAGGAACAGTGAAGAGTTTGGGCCGAACTTGTTCTTGGCAGTGACGAACGAACCAGCGATTTTGGTTACTCGTGGGCGTGAAATGGACACCCGAGCTGAAAGTTATGAATGTTTTAGTATAACACATTTTGTCACACAATCTTGGATATTGAAGAGTTCCGGCCGAAGAGGGATGTTCGGGCCGAAGTGGTGTTCGGGCCGAAGTGGGATGTTCGAGCCGAAGTGGTGTTCGGGCCGAAGTGGTGTTCGGGCCGAAGTGGTGTTCGGGCCGAAGTTCGGTGTTCGGGCCGAGGATGATGTTCGGGCCGAGGTTGAAGTTCGAGCCGAGGTCGGAGTTCGGGCCGAGGTTGAAGTTCGGGCCGAAAATGAAGTTCGGGCCGGAAACAGTGAAGAGTTCGGGCCGAACTTGTTCTTGGCAGTGACGAACGAACCAGCTATTTTGGTTACTCGTGGGCGTGAAACGGACACCCGAGCTGAAAGTAAGGAATGTTTTAGTATAGAACCTTTTGTCACACAATCTTCGATATTGAATAGTTCGGGCCGAAGAGGGATGTTCGGGCCGAAGTGGTGTTCGGGCCGAAGTGGGATGTTCCGCCCGAAGTGGTGTTCTGGCCGAAGTGGTGTTTGGGTCGAAGTTCGGTGTTCGGGCCGAGGATGATGTTCGGGCCGAGGTTGGAGTTCGGGCCGAGGTCAGAGTTCGGGCCGAGGTTGAAGTTCGGGCCGAGGTTGAAGTTCGGGCCGAAAATGAAGTTCGGACCGGGAACAGTGAAGAGTTCGGGCCGAACTTGTTCTTGGCAGTGACGAACGAACCAGCTATTTTGGTTCTCGTGGGCGTGAAACGGACACCCGAGCTGAAAGTTATGAATGTTTTAGTATAGCACCTTTTGTCACACAATCTTGGATATTTAAGAGTTCGGGCCGAAGAGGGATGTTCAGGCCGAAGTGGTGTTCGGGCTGAAGTGGGATGTTCGGGCCGAAGTGGTGTTCGTGCCGAAGTGGTGATCGGGCCGAAGTTCGGTGTTCGGGTCGAGGATGATGTTCGGGCCGAGGTTGAAGTTCGGGCCGAGGTCGGAGTTCGGGCCGAGGTTGAAGTTCGGGCCGAAAATGAAGTTCGGGCCGGGAACAGTGAAGAGTTCGGGCCGAACTTGTTCTTGGCAGTGACGAACGAACCAGCTATTTTTGTTACTCGTGGACGTGAAACTGACACCCGAGCTGAAAGTTATGAATGATTTAGTATAGCACCTTTTGTCACACAATCTTGGATATTGAAGAGTTCGGGCCGAAGAGGGATATTCGGGCCGAAGGGGTGTTCGGTCCGAAGTGGTGTTCGGGCCGAAGTGGTGTTCGGGCCGAAGTGGGATGTTCGGGCCGAAGTGGTGTTCGGGCCGAAGTGGTGTTGGGGCCGAAGTTCGGTGTTCGGGCCGAGGATGATGTTCGGGCCGAGGTTGAAGTTCGGGTCGAGGTCGGAGTTCGGTCCGAGGTTGAAGTTCGGGCCGAAAATGAAGTTCGGGCCGGGAACAGTGAAGAGTTCGGGCCGAACTTGTTCTTGGTAGTGACGAACGAACCAGCTATTTTGGTTACTCGTGGGCGTGAAACGGACACCCGAGCTGAGAGTTATGAAGAGTTCGGGCCGAAGAGGGATGTTCGGGCAGAAGTGGTGTTCGGGCCGAAGTGGGATGTTCGGGCCGAAGTGGTGTTCGGGCCGAAGTGGTGTTTGGGTCGAAGTTCGGTGGTCGGGCCGAGGATGATGTTCGGGCCGAGGTTGAAGTTCGGGTCGAGGTCGGAGTTCGGGACGAGGTTGAAGTTCGGGCCGAAAATGAAGTTCGGGCCAGGAATAGTGAAGAGTTCAGGGCGAACTTGTTCTTGGCAGTGACGAACGAACCAGCTATTTTGGTTACTCGTGGGCGTGAAATGGACACCCGAGCTGAAAGTAAGAAATGTTTTGAAGAGTTCCGGCCGAAGAGGGATGTTCGGGCCGAAGTGGTGTTCGAGCCGAAGTGGGATGTTCGAGCCGAAGTGGTGTTCGGGCCGAAGTGGTGTTCGGGCCGAAGTTCGGTGTTCGTGCCGAGGATGATGTTTGGGCCGAGGTTGAAGTTCGAGCCGAGGTCGGAGTTCGGGCCGAGGTTGAAGTTCGGGCCGAGATATAAGTTCGGGCTGAAAATGAAGTTCGGGCCGGGAACAGTGAAGAGTTCGGGCCGAACTTGTTCTTGGCAGTGACGAACGAACCAGCTATTTTGGTTACTCGTGGGCGTGAAACGGACACCTGAGCTGAAAGTAAGAAATGTTTTAGTATAGAACCTTTTGTCACACAATCTTGGATATTGAAGAGTTCGGGCCGAAGAGGGATGTTCAGGCCGAAGTGGTGTTCGGGCCGAAGTGTGATGTGCGGGCCGAAGTGGTGTTCGTGCCGAAGTGGTGTTCGGGCCGAAGTTCGGTGTTCGGGCCGAGGATGATGTTCGGGCCGAGGTTGAAGTTTGGTCCGAGGTCGGAGTTCGGGCCGAAAATGAAGTTCGGGCCGGGAACAGTGAAGAGTTCGGGCCGAACTTGTTCTTGGCAGTGACGAACGAACCAGCTATTTTGGTTACTCGTGGACGTGAAACGGACACCCGAGCTGAAAGTTATGAATGTTTTAGTATAGCACCTTTTGTCACACAATCTTGGATATTGAAGAGTTCGGGCCGAAGAGGGATGTTTGGGCCCAAGTGGTGTTCGGGCCGAAGTGGGATGTTCGGGCCGAAGTGGTGTTCGGGCCGAAGTGGTGTTCGGGCCGAAGTGGTGTTCGGGCCGAAGTGGTGTTCGGGCCGAAGTGGTGTTTGGGCCGAAGTTCGGTGGTCGGGCCGAGGATGATGTTCAGGCCGAGGTTGAAGTTCGGGTCGAGGTCGGAGTTCGGGCCGAGGTTAGAGTTCGGGACGAGGTTGAAGTTCGGGCCGAAAATGAAGTTCGGACCGGGAACAGTGAAGAGTTCGGGCCGAACTTGTTCTTGGCAGTGACGAACGAACCAGCTATTTTGGTTCTCGTGGGCGTGAAACGGACACCCGAGCTGAAAGTTATTAATGTTTTAGTATAGCACCTTTTGTCACACAATCTTGGATATTTAAGAGTTCGGGCCGAAGAGGGATGTTCAGGCCGAAGTGGTGTTCGGGCCGAAGTGGGATGTTCGGGCCGAAGTGGTGTTCGTGCCGAAGTGGTGTTCGGGCCGAAGTTCGGTGTTCGGGTCGAGGATGATGTTCGGGCCGAGGTTGAAGTTCAGGCCGAGGTCGGAGTTCGGGCCGAGGTTGAAGTTCGGGCCGAAAATGAAGTTCGGGCCGGGAACAGTGAAGAGTTCGGGCCGAACTTGTTCTTGGCAGTGACGAACGAACCAGCTATTTTGGTTACTCGTGGACGTGAAACTAACACCCGAGCTGAAAGTTATGAATGATTTAGTATAGCACCTTTTGTCACACAATCTCGGATATTGAAGAGTTCGGGCCGAAGAGGGATATTCGGGCCGAAGTGGTGTTCGGGCCGAAGTGGTGTTCGGGCCGAAGTTGGATGTTCGGGCCGAAGTGGTGTTCGGGCCGAAGTGGTGTTCGGGCCGAAGTTCGGTGTTCGGGCCGAGGATGATGTTCGGGCCGAGGTTGAAGTTCGGGCCGAAAATGAAGTTCGGGCCGGGAACATTGAAGAGTTCGGGGCGAACTTGTTCTTGGCAGTGACGAACGAACCAGCTATTTTGGTTACTCGTGGGCGTGAAATGGACACCCGAGCTGAAAGTTATGAATGTTTTAGTATAGCACATTTTGTCACACAATCTTGGATATTGAAGAGTTCCGGCCGAAGAGGGATGTTCGGGCCGAAGTGGTGTTCGGGCCGAAGTGGGATGTTCGAGCCGAAGTGGTGTTCGGGCCGAAGTTCGGTGTTCGTGCCGAGGATGATGTTTGGGCCGAGGTTGAAGTTCGAGCCGAGGTCGGAGTTCGGGCCGAGGTTGAAGTTCGGGCCGAGATATAAGTCCTGGCCGAAAATGAAGTTCGGGCCGGGAACAGTGAAGAGTTCGGGCCGAACTTGTTCTTGGCAGTGACGAACGAACCAGCTATTTTGGTTACTCGTGGGCGTGAAACGGACACCCTAGCTGAAAGTAAGAAATGTTTTAGTATAGAACCTTTTGTCACACAATCTTTGATATTGAAGAGTTCGGGCCGAAGAGGGATGTTCAGGCCGAAGTGGTGTTCGGGCCGAAGTGTGATGTGCGGGCCGAAGTGCTGTTCGTGCCGAAGTGGTGTTCGGGCCGAAGTTCGGTGTTCGGGCCGAGGATGATGTTCAGGCCGAGGTTGAAGTTCGGTCCGAGGTCGGAGTTCGGGCCGAAAATGAAGTTCGGGCCGGGAACAGTGAAGAGTTCGGGCCGAACTTGTTCTTGGCAGTGACGAACGAACCAGCTATATTGGTTACTCGTGGACGTGAAACGGACACCCGAGCTGAAAGTTATGAATGTTTTAGTATAGCACATTTTGTCACACAATCTTGGATATTGAAGAGTTGCGGCCGAAGAGGGATGTTCGGGTCGAAGTGGTGTTCGGGCCGAAGTGGGATGTTCGAGCCGAAGTGGTGTTCGGGCTGAAGTTCGGTGTTCGTGCCGAGGATGATGTTTGGGCCGAGGTTGAAGTTCGAGCCGAGGTCGGAGTTCGGGCCGAGGTTGAAGTTCGGGCCGAGATATAAGTTCTGGCCGAAAATGAAGTTCGGGCCGGGAACAGTGAAGAGTTCGGGCCGAACTTGTTCTTGGCAGTGACGAACGAACCAGCTATTTTGGTTACTCGTGGGCGTGAAACGGACACCCGAGCTGAAAGTAAGAAATGTTTTAGTATAGAACCTTTTGTCACACAATCTTGGATATTGAAGAGTTCGGGCCGAAGAGGGATGTTCAGGCCGAAGTGGTGTTCGGGCCGAAGTGTGATGTGCGGGCCGAAGTGCTGTTCGTGCCGAAGTGGTGTTCGGGCCGAAGTTCGGTGATCGGGCCGAGGATGATGTTCGGGCCGAGGTTGAAGTTCGGTCCGAGGTCGGAGTTCGGGCCGAAAATGAAGTTCGGGCCGGGAACAGTGAAGAGTTCGGGCCGAACTTGTTCTTGGCAGTGACGAACGAACCAGCTATTTTGGTTACTCGTGGACGTGAAACGGACACCCGAGCTGAAAGTTATGAATGTTTTAGTATAGCACCTTTTGTCACACAATCTTGGATATTGAAGAGTTCGGGCCGAAGAGGGATGTTCAGGCCGAAGAGGTGTTCGGGCCGAAGTGGTGTTCGTGCCGAAGTGGTGTTCGGGCCGAAGTTCGGTGTTCGGGTCGAGGATGACGTTCGGGCCGAGGTTGAAGTTCGGGCCGAGGTCGGAGTTTGGGCCGAGGTTGAAGTTCGGGCCGAAAATGAAGTTCGGGCCGGGAACAGTGACGAGTTCGGGCCGAACTTGTTCTTGGCAGTGACGAACGAACCAGCTATTTTGGTTACTCGTGGGCGTGAAACGGACACCCGAGCTAAAAGTTATGAATGTTTTAGTATAGCACCTTTTGTCACACAATCTTGGATATTGAAGAGTTCGGGCCGAAGAGGGATGTTCAGGCCAAAGTGGTGTTCGGGCCGAAGTGTGATGTGCGGGCAGAAGTGGTGTTCGTGCCGAAGTGGTGTTCGGGCCGAAGTTCGGTGTTCGGGCCGAGGATGATGTTCGGGCCGAGGTTGAAGTTCGGTCCGAGGTCGGAGTTCGGGCCGAAAATGAAGTTCGGGCCGGGAACAGTGAAGAGTTCGGGCCGAACTTGTTCTTGGCAGTGACGAACGAACCAGCTATTTTGGTTACTCGTGGACGTGAAACGGACACCCGAGCTGAAAGTTATGAATGTTTTAGTATAGCACCTTTTGTCACACAATCTTGGATATTGAAGAGTTCGGGCCGAAGAGGGATGTTTGGGCCGAAGTGGTGTTCGAGCCGAAGTGGGATGTTCGGGCCGAAGTGGTGTTCGGGCTGAAGTGGTGTTTGGGCCAAAGTTCGATGTTCGGGCCGAGGATGATGTTCGGGCCGAGGTTGAAGTTCGGGTCGAGGTCGGAGTTCGGGCCGAGGTTGAAGTTCGGGCCGAGGTTGAAGTTCGGGCCAGGAACAGTGAAGAGTTCGGGCCGAACTTGTTCTTGGCAGTGACGAACGAACCAGCTATTTTGGTTACTCGTGGGCGTGAAATGGACACCCGAGCTGAAAGTTATGAATGTTTTAGTATAGCACATTTTGTCACACAATCTTGGATATTGAAGAGTTCCGGCCGAAGAGGGATGTTCGGGCCGAAGTGGTGTTCGGGCCGAAGTGGGATGTTCGAGCCGAAGTGGTGTTCGGGCCGAAGTGGTGTTCGGGCCGAAGTTCGGTGTTCGGGCCGAGGATGATGTTCGGGCCGAGGTTGAAGTTCGAGCCGAGGTCGGAGTTCGGGCCGAGGTTGAAGTTCGGGCCGAGGTTGAAGTTCGGGCTGAAAATGAAGTTCGGGCCGGGAACAATGAAGAGTTCGGGCCGAAGTTCGGTGTTCGGGCCGAGGATGATGTTCGGGCCGAGGTTGAAGTTCGGTCCGAGGTCGGAGTTCGGGCCGAGGTTGAAGTTCGGGCCGAGGTTGAAGTTCGGGCCGGGAACAATGAAGAGTTCGGGCCGAACTTGTTCTTGGCAGTGACGAACGAACCAGCTATTTTGGTTACTCGTGGGCGTGAAACGGACACCCGAGCTGAAAGTAAGGAATGTTTTAGTATAGAACCTTTTGTCACACAATCTTGGATATTGAAGAGTTCGGGCCGAAGAGGGATGTTCGGGCCGAAGTGGTCTTCAGGCCGAAGTGGGATGTTCGGGCCGAAGTGGTGTTCGGGCCGAAGTGGTGTTTGGGTGGAAGTTCGGTGTTCGGGCCGAGGATGATGTTCGGGCCGAGGTTGGAGTTCGGGCCGAGGTCGGAGTTCGGGCCGAGGTTGAAGTTCGGGCCGAGGTTGAAGTTCGGGCCGAAAATGAAGTTCGGGCCGGGAACAGTGAAGAGTTCGGGCCGAACTTGTTCTTGGCAGTGACGAACGAACCAGCTATTTTGGTCCTCGTGGGCGTGAAACGGACACCCGAGCTGAAAGTTATGAATGTTTTAGTATAGCACCTTTTGTCACACAATCTTGGATATTGAAGAGTTCGGGCCGAAGAGGGATGTTCAGGCCGAAGTGGTGTTCGTGCCGAAGTGGGATGTTCGGGCCGAAGTGGTGTTCGTGCCGAAGTGGTGTTCGGGCCGAAGTTCGGTGTTCGGGTCGAGGATGATGTTCGGGCCGAGGTTGAAGTTCGGGCCGAGGTCGGAGTTCGGGCCGAGGTTGAAGTTCGGGCCGGGAACAGTGAAGAGTTCGGGCCGAACTTGTTCTTGGCAGTGACGAACGAACCAGCTATATTGGTTACTCGTGGACGTGAAACGGACACCCGAGCTGAAAGTTAAGAATGTTTTAGTATAGCACATTTTGTCACACAATCTTGGATATTGAAGAGTTCCGGCCGAAGAGGGATGTTCGGGCCGAAGTGGTGTTCGGGCCGAAGTGGGATGTTCGAGCCGAAGTGGTGTTCGGGCCGAAGTTCGGTGTTCGTGCCGAGGATGATGTTTGGGCCGAGGTTGAAGTTCGAGCCGAGGTCGGAGTTCGGGCCGAGGTTGAAGTTCGGGTCGAGATATAAGTTCTGGCCGAAAATGAAGTTCGGGCCGGGAACAGTGAAGAGTTCGGGCCGAACTTGTTCTTGGCAGTGACGAACGAACCAGCTATTTTGGTTACTCGTGGGCGTGAAACGGACACCCGAGCTGAAAGTAAGGAATGTTTTAGTATAGAACCTTTTGTCACACAATCTTGGATATTGAAGAGTTCGGGCCGAAGAGGGATGTTCAGGCCGAAGTGGTGTTCGGGCTGAAGTGGGATGTTCGGGCCGAAGTGGTGTTCGTGCCGAAGTGGTGTTCGGGCCGAAATCGGTGTTCGGGTCGAGGATGATGTTCGGGCCGAGGTTGAAGTTAGGGCCGAGGTCGGAGTTCGGGCCGAGGTTGAAGTTCGAGCCGGGAACAGTGAAGAGTTCGGGCCGAACTTGTTCTTGGCAGTGACGAACGAACCAGCTATTTTGGTTACTCGTGGACGTGAAACGGACACCCGAGCTGAAAGTTATGAATGATTTAGTATAGCACCTTTTGTCACACAATCTTGGATATTGAAGAGTTCGGGCCGAAGAGGGATATTCAGGCCGAAGTGGTGTTCGGGCCGAAGTGGGATGTTCGGTGTTCGGGCCGAGGATGATGTTCGGGCCGAGGTTGGAGTTCGGGCCGAGGTCGGAGTTCGGGCCGAGGTTGAAGTTCGGGCCGAGGTTGAAGTTCGGGCCGAGGTTGAAGTTCGGGCCGGGAACAGTGAAGAGTTCGGGCCGAACTTGTTCTTGGCAGTGACGAACGAACCAGCTATTTTGGTTACTCGTGGACGTGAAACGGACACCCGAGCTGAAAGTTATGAATGATTTAGTATAGCACCTTTTGTCACACAATCTTGGATATTGAAGAGTTCGGGCCGAAGAGGGATATTCAGGCCGAAGTGGTGTTCGGGCCGAAGTGGGATGTTCGGTGTTCGGGCCGAGGATGATGTTCGGGCCGAGGTTGGAGTTCGGGCCGAGGTCGGAGTTCGGGCCGAGGTTGAAGTTCGGGCCGAGGTTGAAGTTCGGGCCGAAAATGAAGTTCGGGCCGGGAACAGTGAAGAGTTCGGGCCGAACTTGTTCTTGGCAGTGACGAACGAACCAGCTATTTTTGTTCTCGTGGGCGTGAAACGGACACCCGAGCTGAAAGTTATGAATGTTTTAGTATAACACTTTTTGTCACACAATCTTGGATATTGAAGAGTTCGGGCCGAAGAGGGATGTTCAGGCCGAAGTGGAGTTCGGGCCGAAGTGGTGTTCGTGCCGAAGTGGTGTTCGGGCCGAAGTGGTGTTCGGGCCGATGTTCGGTGTTCGTGCCGAGGATGATGTTTGGGCCGAGGTTGAAGTTCGAGCCGAGGTCGGAGTTCGGGCCGAGGTTGAAGTTCGGGCCGAGATATAAGTTCGGGCCAAAAATGAAGTTCGGGCCGGGAACAGTGAAGAGTTCGGGCCGAATTTGTTCTTGGCAGTGACGAACGAACCAGCTATTTTGGTTACTCGTGGGCGTGAAACGGACACCCGAGCTGAAAGTAAGAAATGTTTTAGTATAGAACCTTTTGTCACACAATCTTGGATATTGAAGAGTTCGGGCCGAAGAGGGATGTTCAGGCCGAAGTGGTGTTCGGGCCGAAGTGTGATGTGCGGGCCGAAGTGGTGTTCGTGCCGAAGTGGTGTTCGGGCCGAAGTTCGGTGTTGGGGCCGAGGATGATGTTCGGGCCGAGGTTGAAGTTCGGTCCGAGGTCGGAGTTCGGGCCGAAAATTAAGTTCGGGCCGGGAACAGTGAAGAGTTCGGGCCGAACTTGTTCTTGGCAGTGACGAACGAACCAGCTATTTTGGTTACTCGTGGACGTGAAACGGACACCCGAGCTGAAAGTTATGAATGTTTTAGTATAGCACCTTTTGTCACACAATCTTGGATATTGAAGAGTTCGGGCCGAAGAGGGATGTTTGGGCCGAAGTGGTGTTCGAGCCGAAGTGGGATGTTCGGGCCGAAGTGGTGTTCGGGCCGAAGTGGTGTTCGGGCAGAAATGGTGTTTGGGCCGAAGTTCGATGTTCGGGCCGAGGATGATGTTTGGGCCGAGGTTGAAGTTCGGGTCGAGGTCGGAGTTCGGGCCGAGGTTGAAGTTCGGGCCGAAAATGAAGTTCGGGCCAGGAACAGTGAAGAGTTCGGGCCGAACTTGTTCTTGGCAGTGACGAACGAACCAGCTATTTTGGTTACTCGTGGGCGTGAAATGGACACCCGAGCTGAAAGTTATGAATGTTTTAGTATAGCACATTTTGTCACACAATCTTGGATATTGAAGAGTTCCGGCCGAAGAGGGATGTTCGGGCCGAAGTGGTGTTCGGGCCGAAGTGGGATGTTCGAGCCGAAGTGGTGTTCGGGCCGAAGTGGTGTTCGGGCCGAAGTTCGGTGTTCGGGCCGAGGATGATGTTCGGGCCGAGGTTGAAGTTCGAGCCGAGGTCGGAGTTCGGGCCGAGGTTGAAGTTCGGGCCGAGGTTGAAGTTCGGGCCGAAAATGAAGTTCGGGCCGGGAACAGTGAAGAGTTCGGGCCGAACTTGTTCTTGGCAGTGACGAACGAACCAGCTATTTTGGTTACTCGTGGGCGTGAAACGGACACCCGAGCTGAGAGTAAGGAATGTTTTAGTATAGAAACTTTTGTCACACAATCTTGGATATTGAAGAGTTCGGGCCGAAGAGGGATGTTCGGGCCGAAGTGGTCTTCGGGCCGAAGTGGTCTTCGGGCCGAAGTGGGATGTTCGGGCCGAAGTGGTGTTGGGGCCGAAGTGGTGTTCGTGCCGAGGATGATGTTCGGGCCGAGGTTGGAGTTCGGGCCGAGGTCGGTGTTCGGGCCGAGGTTGAAGTTCGGGCCGAGGTTGAAGTTCGGGCCGAAAATGAAGTTCGGGCCGGGAACAGTGAAGAGTTCGGGCCGAACTTGTTCTTGGCAGTGACGAACGAACCAGCTGTTTTGGTTCTCGTGGGCGTGAAACGGACACCCGAGCTGAAAGTTATGAATTTTTAGTATAGCACCTTTTGTCACACAATCTTGGATATTGAAGAGTTCGGGCCGAAGAGGGATGTTCAGGCCGAAGTGGTGTTCGGGCCGAAGTGGGATGTTCGGGCCGAAGTGGTGTTCGTGCCGAAGTGGTGTTCGGGCCGAAGTTCGGTGTTCGGGTCGAGGATGATGTTCGGGTCGAGGTTGAAGTTCGGGCCGAGGTCGGAGTTCGGGCCGAGGTTGAAGTTCGGGCCGAAAATGAAGTTCGGGCCGGGAACAGTGAAGAGTTCGGGCCGAACTTGTTCTTGGCAGTGACGAACGAACCAGCTATTTTGGTTACTCGTGGACGTGAATCGGACACCCGAGCTGAAAGTTATGAATGATTTAGTATAGCACCTTTTGTCACACAATCTTGGATATTGAAGAGTTCGGGCCGAAGAGGGATATTCAGGCCGAAGTGGTGTTCGGGCCGAAGTGGGATGTTCGGTGTTCGGGCCGAGGATGATGTTCGGGCCGAGGTTGGAGTTCGGGCCGAGGTCGGAGTTCGGGCCGAGGTTGAAGTTCGGGCCGAGGTTGAAGTTCGGGCCGAAAATGAAGTTCGGGCCGGGAACAGTGAAGAGTTCGGGCCGAACTTGTTCTTGGCAGTGACGAACGAACCAGCTATTTTGGTTCTCGTGGGCGTGAAACGGACACCCGAGCTGAAAGTTATGAATGTTTTAGTATAGCACCTTTTGTCACACAATCTTGGATATTGAAGAGTTCGGGCCGAAGAGGGATGTTCAGGCCGAAGAGGTGTTCGGGCCGAAGTGGTGTTCGTGCCGAAGTGGTGTTCGGGCCGAAGTTCGGTGTTCGGGTCGAGGATGACGTTCGGGCCGAGGTTGAAGTTCGGGCCGAGGTCGGAGTTTGGGCCGAGGTTGAAGTTCGGGCCGAAAATGAAGTTCGGGCCGGGAACAGTGACGAGTTCGGGCCGAACTTGTTCTTGGCAGTGACGAACGAACCAGCTATTTTGGTTACTCGTGGGCGTGAAACGGACACCCGAGCTAAAAGTTATGAATGTTTTAGTATAGCACCTTTTGTCACACAATCTTGGATATTGAAGAGTTCGGGCCGAAGAGGGATGTTCAGGCCAAAGTGGTGTTCGGGCCGAAGTGTGATGTGCGGGCAGAAGTGGTGTTCGTGCCGAAGTGGTGTTCGGGCCGAAGTTCGGTGTTCGGGCCGAGGATGATGTTCTGGCCGAGGTTGAAGTTCGGTCCGAGGTCGGAGTTCGGGCCGAAAATGAAGTTCGGGCCGGGAACAGTGAAGAGTTCGGGCCGAACTTGTTCTTGGCAGTGACGAACGAACCAGCTATTTTGGTTACTCGTGGACGTGAAACGGACACCCGAGCTGAAAGTTATGAATGTTTTAGTATAGCACATTTTGTCACACAATCTTGGATATTGAATAGTTCGGGCCGAAGAGGGATGTTCTGGCCGAAGTGGTGTTCAGGCCGAAGTGGGATGTTCGGTGTTCGGGCCGAGGATGATGTTCGGGCCGAGGTTGGAGTTCGGGCCGAGGTCGGAGTTCGGGCCGAGGTTGAAGTTCGGGCCGAGGTTGAAGTTCGGGCCGAAAATGAAGTTCGGGCCGGGAACAGTGAAGAGTTCGGGCCGAACTTGTTCTTGGCAGTGACGAACGAACCAGCTATTTTGGTTCTCGTGGGCGTGAAACGGACACCCGAGCTGAAAGTTATGAATGTTTTAGTATAGCACCTTTTGTCACACAATCTTGGATATTGAAGAGTTCGGGCCGAAGAGGGATGTTCAGGCCGAAGTGGTGTTCGGGCCGAAGTGGGATGTTCGGGCCGAAGTGGTGTTCGTGCCGAAGTGGTGTTCGGGCCGAAGTTCGGTGTTCGGGTCGAGGATGATGTTCGGGCCGAGGTTGAAGTTCGGGCCGAGGTCGGAGTTCGGGCCGAGGTTGAAGTTCGGGCCGAAAATGAAGTTCGGGCCGGGAATAGTGATGAGTTCGGGCCGAACTTGTTCTTGGCAGTGACGAACGAACCAGCTATTTTGGTTACTCGTGGGCGTGAAACGGACACCCGAGCTAAAAGTTATGAATGTTTTAGTATAGCACCTTTTGTCACACAATCTTGGATATTGAAGAGTTCGGGCCGACGAGTGATGTGCGGGCCGAAGTGGTGTTCGTGCCGAAGTGGTGTTCGGGCCGAAGTTCGGTGTTCGGGCCGAGGATGATGTTCGGGCCGAGGTTGAAGTTCGGTCCGAGGTCGGAGTTCGGGCCGAAAATGCAGTTCGAGCCGGGAACAGTGAAGAGTTCGGGCCAAACTTGTTCTTGGCAGTGACGAACGAACCAGCTATTTTGGTTACTCGTGGACGTGAAACGGACACCCGAGCTGAAAGTTATGAATGTTTTAGTATAGCACCTTTTGTCACACAATCTTGGATATTGAATAGTTCGGGCCGAAGAGGGATGTTCTGGCCGAAGTGGTGTTCAGGCCGAAGTGGGATGTTCGGTGTTCGGGCCGAGGATGATGTTCGGGCCGAGGTTGGAGTTCGGGCCGAGGTCGGAGTTCGGGCCGAGGTTGAAGTTCGGGCCGAGGTTGAAGTTCGGGCCGAAAATGAAGTTCGGGCCGGGAACAGTGAAGAGTTCGGGCCGAACTTGTTCTTGGCAGTGACGAACGAACCAGCTATTTTGGTTCTCGTGGGCGTGAAACGGACACCCGAGCTGAAAGTTATGAATGTTTTAGTATAGCACCTTTTGTCACACAATCTTGGATATTGAAGAGTTCGGGCCGAAGAGGGATGTTCAGGCCGAAGTGGTGTTCGGGCCGAAGTGGGATGTTCGGGCCGAAGTGGTGTTCGTGCCGAAGTGGTGTTCGGGCCGAAGTTCGGTGTTCGGGTCGAGGATGATGTTCGGGCCGAGGTTGAAGTTCGGGCCGAGGTCGGAGTTCGGGCCGAGGTTGAAGTCCGGGCCGAAAATGAAGTTCGGGCCGGGAATAGTGACGAGTTCGGGCCGAACTTGTTCTTGGCAGTGACGAACGAACCAGCTATTTTGGTTGCTCGTGGGCGTGAAACGGACACCCGAGCTAAAAGTTATGAATGTTTTAGTATAGCACCTTTTGTCACACAATCTTGGATATTGAAGAGTTCGGGCCGACGAGTGATGTGCGGGCCGAAGTGGTGTTCGTGCCGAAGTGGTGTTCGGGCCGAAGTTCGGTGTTCGGGCCGAGGATGATGTTCGGGCCGAGGTTGAAGTTCGGTCCGAGGTCGGAGTTCGGGCCGAAAATGAAGTTCGGGCCGGGAACAGTGAAGAGTTCGGGCCGAACTTGTTCTTGGCAGTGACGAACGAACCAGCTATTTTGGTTACTCGTGGACGTGAAACGGACACCCGAGCTGAAAGTTATGAATGTTTTAGTATAGCACCTTTTGTCACACAATCTTGGATATTGAATAGTTCGGGCCGAAGAGGGATGTTCTGGCCAAAGTGGTGTTCAGGCCGAAGTGGGATGTTCGGTGTTCGGGCCGAGGATGATGTTCGGACCGAGGTTGGAGTTCGGGCCGAGGTCGGAGTTCGGGCCGAGGTTGAAGTTCGGGCCGAGGTTGAAGTTCGGGCCGAAAATGAAGTTCAGGCCGGGAATAGTGAAGAGTTCGGGCCGAACTTGTTCTTGGCAATGACGAACGAACCAGCTATTTTGGTTCTCGTGGGTGTGAAACGGACACCCGAGCTGAAAGTTATGAATGTTTTAGTATAGCAACTTTTGTCACACAATCTTGGATATTGAAGAGTTCGGGCCGAAGAGGGATGTTCTGGCCGAAGTGGTGTTCGGGCCGAAGTGGGATGTTCGGGCCGAAGTGGTGTTCGTGCCGAAGTGGTGTTCGGGCCGAAGTTCGGTGTTCGGGTCGAGGTTGATGTTCGGGCCGAGGTTGAAGTTCGGGCCGAGGTCGGAGTTCGGGCCGAGGTTGAAGTTCGGGCCGAAAATGAAGTTCGGGCCGGGAATAGTGACGAGTTCGGGCCGAACTTGTTCTTGGCAGTGACGAACGAACCAGCTATTTTGGTTACTCGTGGGCGTGAAACAGACACCCGAGCTAAAAGTTATGAATGTTTTAGTATAGCACCTTTTGTCACACAATCTTGGATATTGAAGAGTTCGGGCCGACGAGTGATGTGCGGGCCGAAGTGGTGTTCGTGCCGAAGTGGTGTTCGGGCCGAAGTTCGGTGTTCGGGCCGAGGATGATGTTCGGGCCGAGGTTGAAGTTCGGTCCGAGGTCGGAGTTCGGGCCGAAAATGAAGTTCGGGCCGGGAACAGTGAAGAGTTCGGGCCGAACTTGTTCTTGGCAGTGACGAACGAACCAGCTATTTTGGTTACTCGTGGACGTGAAACGGACACCCGAGCTGAAAGTTATGAATGTTTTAGTATAGCACCTTTTGTCACACAATCTTGGATATTGAATAGTTCGGGCCGAAGAGGGATGTTCTGGCCAAAGTGGTGTTCAGGCCGAAGTGGGATGTTCGGTGTTCGGGCCGAGGATGATGTTCGGACCGAGGTTGGAGTTCGGGCCGAGGTCGGAGTTCGGGCCGAGGTTGAAGTTCGGGCCGAGGTTGAAGTTCGGGCCGAAAATGAAGTTCAGGCCGGGAATAGTGAAGAGTTCGGGCCGAACTTGTTCTTGGCAATGACGAACGAACCAGCTATTTTGGTTCTCGTGGGTGTGAAACGGACACCCGAGCTGAAAGTTATGAATGTTTTAGTATAGCAACTTTTGTCACACAATCTTGGATATTGAAGAGTTCGGGCCGAAGAGGGATGTTCTGGCCGAAGTGGTGTTCGGGCCGAAGTGGGATGTTCGGGCCGAAGTGGTGTTCGTGCCGAAGTGGTGTTCGGGCCGAAGTTCGGTGTTCGGGTCGAGGTTGATGTTCGGGCCGAGGTTGAAGTTCGGGCCGAGGTCGGAGTTCGGGCCGAGGTTGAAGTTCGGGCCGAAAATGAAGTTCGGGCCGGGAATAGTGACGAGTTCGGGCCGAACTTGTTCTTGGCAGTGACGAACGAACCAGCTATTTTGGTTACTCGTGGGCGTGAAACAGACACCCGAGCTAAAAGTTATGAATGTTTTAGTATAGCACCTTTTGTCACACATTCTTGGATATTGAAGAGTTCGGGCCGAAGAGTGATGTGCGGGCCGAAGTGGTGTTCGTGCCGAAGTGGTGTTCGGGCCGAAGTTCGGTGTTCGGGCCGAGGATGATGTTCGGGCCGAGGTTGAAGTTCGGTCCGAGGTCGGAGTTCGGGCCGAAAATGAAGTTCGGGCCGGGAACAGTGAAGAGTTCGGGCCGAACATGTTCTTGGCAGTGACGAACGAACCAGCTATTTTGGTTACTCGTGGACGTGAAACGGACACCCGAGCTGAAAGTTATGAATGTTTTAGTATAGCACCTTTTGTCACACGATCTTGGATATTGAATAGTTCGGGCCGAAGAGGGATGTTCTGGCCGAAGTGGTGTTCAGGCCGAAGTGGGATGTTCGGTGTTCGGGCCGAGGATGATGTTCGGGCCGAGGTTGGAGTTCGGGCCGTGGTCGGAGTTCGGGTCGAGGTTGAAGTTCGGGCCGAGGTTGAAGTTCGGGCCCAAAATGAAGTTCGGGCCGGGAACAGTGAAGAGTTCGGGCCGAACTTGTTCTTGGCAGTGACGAACGAACCAGCTATTTTGGTTCTCGTGGGCGTGAAACGGACACCCGAGCTGAAAGTTATGAATGTTTTAGTATAGCAACTTTTGTCACACAATCTTCGATATTGAAGAGTTCGGGCCGAAGAGGGATGTTCAGGCCGAAGTGGTGTTCGGGCCGAAGTGGGATGTTCGGGCCGTAGTGGTGTTCGTGCCGAAGTGGTGTTCGGGCCGAAGTTCGGTGTTCGGGTTGAGGATGATGTTCGGGCCGAGGTTGAAGTTCGGGCCGAGGTCGGAGTTCGGGCCGAGGTTGAAGTTCGGGCCGAAAATGAAGTTCGGGCCGGGAATAGTGACGAGTTCGGGCCGAACTTGTTCTTGGCAGTGACGAACGAACCAGCTATTTTGGTAACTCGTGGGCGTGAAACGGACACCCGAGCTAAAAGTTATGAATGTTTTAGTATAACACCTTTTGTCACACAATCTTGGATATTGAAGAGTTCGGGCCGAAGAGTGATGTGCGGGCCGAAGTGGTGTTCGTGCCGAAGTGGTGTTCGGGCCGAAGTTCGGTGTTCGGGCCGAGGATGATGTTCGGGCCGAGGTTGAAGTTCGGTCCGAGGTCGGAGTTCGGGCCGAAAATGAAGTTCGGGCCGGGAACAGTGAAGAGTTCGGGCCGAACTCGTTCTTGGCAGTGACGAACGAACCAGCTATTTTGGTTACTCGTGGACGTGAAACGGACACCCGCGCTGAAAGTTATGAATGTTTTAGTATAGCACCTTTTGTCACACAATCTTGGATATTGAAGAGTTCGGGCCGAAGAGGGATGTTCGGGCCGAAGTGGTGTTCGGGCCGAAGTGGGATGTTCGGGCCGAAGTGGTGTTCGGGCCGAAGTGGTGTTCGGGCCGAAGTGGTGTTTGGGCCGAAGTTCGATGTTCGGGCCGAGGATGATGTTTGGGCCGAGGTTGAAGTTCGGGTCGAGGTCGGAGTTCGGGCCGAGGTTGAAGTTCGGGCCGAAAATGAAGTTCGGGCCAGGAACAGTGAAGAGTTCGGGCCGAACTTGTTCTTGGCAGTGACGAACGAACCAGCTATTTTGGTTACTCGTGGGCGTGAAATGGACACCCGAGCTGAAGTTATGAATGTTTTAGTATAGCACATTTTGTCACACAATCTTGGATATTGAAGAGTTCCGGCCGAAGTGGGATGTTCGAGCCGAAGTGGTGTTCGGGCCGAAGTTCGGTGTTCGGGCCGAGGATGATGTTCGGGCCGAGGTTGAAGTTCGAGCCGAGGTCGGAGTTCGGGCCGAGGTTGAAGTTCGGGCCGAGGTTGAAGTTCGGGCCGAAAATGAAGTTCGGGCCGGGAACAGTGAAGAGTTCGGGCCGAACTTGTTCTTGGCAGTGACAAACGAACCAGCTATTTTGGTTACTCGTGGGCGTGAAACGGACACCCGAGCTGAAAGTAAGGAATGTTTTAGTATAGAACCTTTTGTCACACAATCTTGGATATTGAAGAGTTCGGGCCGAAGAGGGATGTTCAGGCCGAAGTGGTGTTCGGGCCGAAGTGGGATGTTCGGGCCGAAGTGGTGTTCGTGCCGAAGTGGTGTTCAGGCCGAAGTTCGGTGTTCGGGTCGAGGATGATGTTCGGGCCGAGGTTGAAGTTCGGGCCGAGGTCGGAGTTCGGGCCGAGGTTGAAGTTCGGGCCGAAAATGAAGTTCGGGCCGGGAATAGTGACGAGTTCGGGCCGAACTTGTTCTTGGCAGTGACGAACGAACCAACTATTTTGGTTACTCGTGGGCGTGAAACGGACACCCGAGCTAAAAGTTATGAATGTTTTAGTATAGCACCTTTTGTCACACAATCTTGGATATTGAAGAGTTCGGGCCGAAGAGTGATGTGCGGGCCGAAGTGGTGTTCGGGCCGAAGTGGTGTTCGGGCCGAAGTTCGGTGTTCGGGCCGAGGATGATGTTCGGGCCGAGGTTGAAGTTCGGTCCGAGGTCGGAGTTCGGGCCGAAAATGAAGTTCGGGCCGGGAACAGTGAAGAGTTCGGGCCGAACTTGTTCTTGGCAGTGACGAACGAACCAGCTATTTTGGTTACTCGTGGACGTGAAACGGAAACCCGAGCTGAAAGTTATGAATGTTTTAGTATAGCACCTTTTGTCACACGATCTTGGATATTGAATAGTTCGGGCCGAAGAGGGATGTTCTGGCCGAAGTGGTGTTCGGGCCGAAGTGGGATGTTCGGGCCGAAGTGGTGTTCGGGCCGAAGTGGTGTTCGGGCCGAAGTGGTGTTTGGGCCGAAGTTCGATGTTCGGGCCGAGGATGATGTTTGGGCCGAGGTTGAAGTTCGGGTCGAGGTCGGAGTTCGGGCCGAGGTTGAAGTTCGGGCCGAAAATGAAGTTCGGGCCAGGAACAGTGAAGAGTTCGGGCCGAACTTGTTCTTGGCAGTGACGAACGAACCAGCTATTTTGGTTACTCGTGGGCGTGAAATGGACACCCGAGCTGAAAGTTATGAATGTTTTAGTATAGCACATTTTGTCACACAATCTTGGATATTGAAGAGTTCCGGCCGAAGTGGGATGTTCGAGCCGAAGTGGTGTTCGGGCCGAAGTTCGGTGTTCGGGCCGAGGATGATGTTCGGGCCGAGGTTGAAGTTCGAGCCGAGGTCGGAGTTCGGGCCGAGGTTGAAGTTCGGGCCGAGGTTGAAGTTCGGGCCGAAAATGAAGTTCGGGCCGGGAACAGTGAAGAGTTCGGGCCGAACTTGTTCTTGGCAGTGACGAACGAACCAGCTATTTTGGTTACTCGTGGGCGTGAAACGGACACCCGAGCTGAAAGTAAGGAATGTTTTAGTATAGAACCTTTTGTCACACAATCTTGGATATTGAAGAGTTCGGGCCGAAGAGGGATGTTCAGGCCGAAGTGGTGTTCGGGCCGAAGTGGGATGTTCGGGCCGAAGTGGTGTTCGTGCCGAAGTGGTGTTCGGGCCGAAGTTCGGTGTTCGGGTCGAGGATGATGTTCGGGCCGAGGTTGAAGTTCGGGTCGAGGTCGGAGTTCGGGCCGAGGTTGACGTTCGGGCCGAAAATGAAGTTCGGGCCGGGAATAGTGACGAGTTCGGGCCGAACTTGTTCTTGGCAGTGACGAACGAACCAACTATTTTGGTTACTCGTGGGCGTGAAACGGACACCCGAGCTAAAAGTTATGAATGTTTTAGTATAGCACCTTTTGTCACACAATCTTGGATATTGAAGAGTTCGGGCCGAAGAGTGATGTGCGGGCCGAAGTGGTGTTCGTGCCGAAGTGGTGTTCGGGCCGAAGTTCGGTGTTCGGGCCGAGGATGATGTTCGGGCCGAGGTTGAAGTTCGGTCCGAGGTCGGAGTTCGGGCCGAAAATGAAGTTCGGGCCGGGAACAGTGAAGAGTTCGGGCCGAACTTGTTCTTGGCAGTGACGAACGAACCAGCTATTTTGGTTACTCGTGGACGTGAAACGGACACCCGAGCTGAAAGTTATGAATGTTTTAGTATAGCACCTTTTGTCACACAATCTTGGATATTGAAGAGTTCGGGCCGAAGAGGGATGTTTGGGCCGAAGTGGTGTTCGGGCCGAAGTGGGGTGTTCGGGCCGAAGTGGTGTTCGGGCCGAAGTGGTGTTTGGGCCGAAGTTCGATGTTCGGGCCGAGGATGATGTTTGTGCCGAGGTTGAAGTTCGGGTCGAGGTCGGAGTTCGGGCCGAGGTTGAAGTTCGGGCCGAAAATGAAGTTCGGGCCAGGAACAGTGAAGAGTTCGGGCCGAACTTGTTCTTGGCAGTGACGAACGAACCAGCTATTTTGGTTACTCGTGGGCGTGAAATGGACACCCGAGCTGAAAGTTATGAATGTTTTAGTATAGCACATTTTGTCACACAATCTTGGATATTGAAGAGTTCCGGCCGAAGTGGGATGTTCGAGCCGAAGTGGTGTTCGGGCTGAAGTTCGGTGTTCGGGCCGAGGATGATGTTCGGGCCGAGGTTGAAGTTCGAGCCGAGGTCGGAGTTCGGGCCGAGGTTGAAGTTCGGGCCGAGGTTGAAGTTCGGGCCGAGGTTGAAGTTCGGGCCGAAAATGAAGTTCGGGCCGGGAACAGTGAAGAGTTCGGGCCGAACTTGTTCTTGGCAGTGACGAACGAACCAGCTATTTTGGTTACTCGTGGGCGTGAAACGGACACCCGAGCTGAAAGTAAGGAATGTTTTAGTATAGAACCTTTTGTCACACAATCTTGGATATTGAAGAGTTCGGGCCGAAGAGGGATGTTCGGGCCGAAGTGGTGTTCGGACGGAAGTGGTGTTTGGGTCGAAGTTCGGTGTTCGGGCCGAGGATGATGTTCGGGCCGAGGTTGGAGTTCGGGCCGAGGTTGGAGTTCGGGCCGAGGTTGAAGTTCGGGCCGAGGTTAAAGTTCGGGCCGAAAATGAAGTTCAGGCCGGGAACAGTGAAGAGTTCGGGCCGAACTTGTTCTTGGCAGTGACGAACGAACCAGCTATTATGGTTCTCGTGGGCGTGAAACGGACACCCGAGCTGAAAGTTACGAATGTTTTAGTATAGCACCTTTTGTCACACAATCTTGGATATTGAAGAGTTCGGGCCGAAGAGGGATGTTCAGGCCGAAGTGGTGTTCGGGCCGAAGTGGGATGTTCGGGCCGAAGTGGTGTTCGTGCCGAAGTGGTGTTCGGGCCGAAGTTCGGTGTTTGGGTCGAGGATGATGTTCGGGCCGAGGTCGGAGTTCGGGCCGAGGTTGAAGTTCGGGCCGAAAATGAAGTTCGGGCCGGGAACAGTGAAGAGCTCGGGCCGAACTTGTTCTTGGCAGTGACGAACGAACCAGCTATTTTGGTTACTCGTGGACGTGAAATGGACACCCGAGCTGAAAGTTATGAATGATTTAGTATAGCACCTTTTGTCACACAATCTTGGATATTGAAGAGTTCGGGCCGAAGAGGGATTTCGGGCCGAAGTGGTGTTCGGGCCGAATTGGTGTTCGGGCCGAAGTGGGATGTTCGGGCCGAAGTGGTGTTCGGGCCGAAGTGGTGTTCGGGCCGAAGTTCGGTGTTCGGGCCGAGGATGATGTTCGGGCCGAGGTAGAAGTTCGGGTTGAGGTCGGAGTTCGGGCCGAGGTTGAAGTTCGGGCCGAAAATGAAGTTCGGGCCGGGAACAGTGGAGAGTTTGGGCCGAACTTGTTCTTGGTAGTGACGAACGAACCAGCTATTTTGGTTACTCGTGGGCGTGAAACGGACACCCGAGCTGAGAGTTATGAAGAGTTCGGGCCGAAGAGGGATGTTCGGGCCGAAGTGGTGTTCGGGCCGAAGTGGGATGTTCGGGCCGAAGTGGTGTTCGGGCCGAAGTTCGGTGTTCGGGCCGAGGATGATGTTCGGGCCGAGGTTGGAGTTCGGGCCGAGATCGGAGTTCGGGCCGAGGTTGAAGTTCGGGCCGAGGTTGAAGTTCGGGCCGAAAATGAAGTTCGGGCCGGGAACAGTGAAGAGTTCGGGCCGAACTTGTTCTTGGCAGTGACGAACGAACCAGCTATTTTGGTTCTCGTGTGCGTGAAACGGACACCCGAGCTGAAAGTTATGAATGTTTTAGTATAGCACCTTTTGTCACACAATCTTGGATATTGAAGAGTTCGGGCCGAAGAGGGATGTTCAGGCCGAAGTGGTGTTCGGGCCGAAGTGGGATGTTCGGGCCGAAGTGGTGTTCGGGCCGAAGTGGTGTTCGGGCCGAAGTGGTGTTTGGGCCGAAGTTCGATGTTCGGGCCGAGGATGATGTTTGTGCCGAGGTTGAAGTTCGGGTCGAGGTCGGAGTTCGGGCCGAGGTTGAAGTTCGGGCCGAAAATGAAGTTCGGGCCAGGAACAGTGAAGAGTTCGGGCCGAACTTGTTCTTGGCAGTGACGAACGAACCAGCTATTTTGGTTACTCGTGGGCGTGAAATGGACACCCGAGCTGAAAGTTATGAATGTTTTAGTATAGCACATTTTGTCACACAATCTTGGATATTGAAGAGTTCCGGCCGAAGTGGGATGTTCGAGCCGAAGTGGTGTTCGGGCCGAAGTGGTGTTCGGGCCGAAGTTCGGTGTTCGGGCCGAGGATGATGTTCGGGCCGAGGTTGAAGTTCGAGCCGAGGTCGGAGTTCGGGCCGAGGTTGAAGTTCGGGCCGTGGTTGAAGTTCGGGCCGAAAATGAAGTTCGGGCCGGGAACAGTGAAGAGTTCGGGCCGAACTTGTTCTTGGCAGTGACGAACGAACCAGCTATTTTGGTTACTCGTGTGCGTGAAACGGACACCCGAGCTGAAAGTAAGGAATGTTTTAGTATAGAACCTTTTGTCACACAATCTTGGATATTGAAGAGTTCGGGCCGAAGAGGGATGTTCGGGCCGAAGTGGTGTTCGGACGGAAGTGGTGTTTGGGTCGAAGTTCGGTGTTCGGGCCGAGGATGATGTTCGGGCCGAGGTTGGAGTTCGGGCCGAGGTCGGAGTTCGGGCCGAGGTTGAAGTTCGGGCCGAGGTTAAAGTTCGGGCCGAAAATGAAGTTCAGGCCGGGAACAGTGAAGAGTTCGGGCCGAACTTGTTCTTGGCAGTGACGAACGAACCAGCTATTATGGTTCTCGTGGGCGTGAAACGGACACCCGAGCTGAAAGTTATGAATGTTTTAGTATAGCACCTTTTGTCACACAATCTTGGATATTGAAGAGTTCGGGCCGAAGAGGGATGTTCAGGCCGAAGTGGTGTTTGGGCCGAAGTGGGATGTTCGGGCCGAAGTGGTGTTCGTGCCGAAGTGGTGTTCGGGCCGAAGTTCGGTGTTCGGGTCGAGGATGATGTTCGGGCCGAGGTCGGAGTTCGGGCCGAGGTTGAAGTTCGGGCCGAAAATGAAGTTCGGGCCGGGAACAGTGAAGAGCTCGGGCCGAACTTGTTCTTGGCAGTGACGAACGAACCAGCTATTATGGTTCTCGTGGGCGTGAAACGGACACCCGAGCTGAAAGTTATGAATGTTTTAGTATAGCACCTTTTGTCACACAATCTTGGATATTGAAGAGTTCCGGCCGAAGTGGGATGTTCGAGCTGAAGTGGTGTTCGGGCCGAAGTTCGGTGTTCGGGCCGAGGATGATGTTCGGGCCGAGGTTGAAGTTCGAGCCGAGGTCGGAGTTCGGGCCGAGGTTGAAGTTCGGGCCGAGGTTGAAGTTCGGGCCGAAAATGAAGTTCGGGCCGGGAACAGTGAAGAGTTCGGGCCGAACTTGTTCTTGGCAGTGACGAACGAACCAGCTATTTTGGTTACTCGTGGGCGTGAAACGGACACCCGAGCTGAAAGTAAGGAATGTTTTAGTATAGAACCTTTTGTCACACAATCTTGGATATTGAAGAGTTCGGGCCGAAGAGGGATGTTCAGGCCGAAGTGGTGTTCGGGCCGAAGTGGGATGTTCGGGCCGAAGTGGTGTTCGTGCCGAAGTGGTGTTCGGGCCGAAGTTCGGTGTTCGGGTCGAGGATGATGTTCGGGCCGAGGTTGAAGTTCGGGTCGAGGTCGGAGTTCGGGCCGAGGTTGACGTTCGGGCCGAAAATGAAGTTCGGGCAGGGAATAGTGACGAGTTCGGGCCGAACTTGTTCTTGGCAGTGACGAACGAACCAACTATTTTGGTTACTCGTGGGCGTGAAACGGACACCCGAGCTAAAAGTTATGAATGTTTTAGTATAGCACCTTTTGTCACACAATCTTGGATATTGAAGAGTTCGGGCCGAAGAGTGATGTGCGGGCCGAAGTGGTGTTCGTGCCGAAGTGGTGTTCGGGCCGAAGTTCGGTGTTCGGGCCGAGGATGATGTTCGGGCCGAGGTTGAAGTTCGGTCCGAGGTCGGAGTTCGGGCCGAAAATGAAGTTCGGGCCGGGAACAGTGAAGAGTTCGGGCCGAACTTGTTCTTGGCAGTGACGAACGAACCAGCTATTTTGGTTACTCGTGGACGTGAAACGGACACCCGAGCTGAAAGTTATGAATGTTTTAGTATAGCACCTTTTGTCACACAATCTTGGATATTGAAGAGTTCGGGCCGAAGAGGGATGTTTGGGCCGAAGTGGTGTTCGGGCCGAAGTGGGGTGTTCGGGCCGAAGTGGTGTTCGGGCCGAAGTGGTGTTTGGGCCGAAGTTCGATGTTCGGGCCGAGGATGATGTTTGTGCCGAGGTTGAAGTTCGGGTCGAGGTCGGAGTTCGGGCCGAGGTTGAAGTTCGGGCCGAAAATGAAGTTCGGGCCAGGAACAGTGAAGAGTTCGGGCCGAACTTGTTCTTGGCAGTGACGAACGAACCAGCTATTTTGGTTACTCGTGGGCGTGAAATGGACACCCGAGCTGAAAGTTATGAATGTTTTAGTATAGCACATTTTGTCACACAATCTTGGATATTGAAGAGTTCGGGCCGAAGAGGGATGTTCAGGCCGAAGTGGTGTTCGGGCCGAAGTGGGATGTTCGGGCCGAAGTGGTGTTCGTGCCGAAGTGGTGTTCGGGCCGAAGTTCGGTGTTTGGGTCGAGGATGATGTTCGGGCCGAGGTCGGAGTTCGGGCCGAGGTTGAAGTTCGGGCCGAAAATGAAGTTCGGGCCGGGAACAGTGAAGAGCTCGGGCCGAACTTGTTCTTGGCAGTGACGAACGAACCAGCTATTATGGTTCTCGTGGGCGTGAAACGGACACCCGAGCTGAAAGTTATGAATGTTTTAGTATAGCACCTTTTGTCACACAATCTTGGATATTGAAGAGTTCCGGCCGAAGTGGGATGTTCGAGCCGAAGTGGTGTTCGGGCCGAAGTTCGGTGTTCGGGCCGAGGATGATGTTCGGGCCGAGGTTGAAGTTCGAGCCGAGGTCGGAGTTCGGGCCGAGGTTGAAGTTCGGGCCGAGGTTGAAGTTCGGGCCGAAAATGAAGTTCGGGCCGGGAACAGTGAAGAGTTCGGGCCGAACTTGTTCTTGGCAGTGACGAACGAACCAGCTATTTTGGTTACTCGTGGGCGTGAAACGGACACCCGAGCTGAAAGTAAGGAATGTTTTAGTATAGAACCTTTTGTCACACAATCTTGGATATTGAAGAGTTCGGGCCGAAGAGGGATGTTCAGGCCGAAGTGGTGTTCGGGCCGAAGTGGGATGTTCGGGCCGAAGTGGTGTTCGTGCCGAAGTGGTGTTCGGGCCGAAGTTCGGTGTTCGGGTCGATGATGATGTTCGGGCCGAGGTTGAAGTTTGGGTCGAGGTCGGAGTTCGGGCCGAGGTTGACGTTCGGGCCGAAAATGAAGTTCGGGCCGGGAATAGTGACGAGTTCGGGCCGAACTTGTTCTTGGCAGTGACGAACGAACCAACTATTTTGGTTACTCGTGGGCGTGAAACGGACACCCGAGCTAAAAGTTATGAATGTTTTAGTATAGCACCTTTTGTCACACAATCTTGGATATTGAAGAGTTCGGGCCGAAGAGTGATGTGCGGGCCGAAGTGGTGTTCGTGCCGAAGTGGTGTTCGGGCCGAAGTTCGGTGTTCGGGCCGAGGATGATGTTCGGGCCGAGGTTGAAGTTCGGTCCGAGGTCGGAGTTCGGGCCGAAAATGAAGTTCGGGCCGGGAACAGTGAAGAGTTCGGGCCGAACTTGTTCTTGGCAGTGACGAACGAACCAGCTATTTTGGTTACTCGTGGACGTGAAACGGACACCCGAGCTGAAAGTTATGAATGTTTTAGTATAGCACCTTTTGTCACACAATCTTGGATATTGAAGAGTTCGGGCCGAAGAGGGATGTTTGGGCCGAAGTGGTGTTCGGGCCGAAGTGGGGTGTTCGGGCCGAAGTGGTGTTCGGGCCGAAGTGGTGTTTGGGCCGAAGTTCGATGTTCGGGCCGAGGATGATGTTTGTGCCGAGGTTGAAGTTCGGGTCGAGGTCGGAGTTCGGGCCGAGGTTGAAGTTCGGGCCGAAAATGAAGTTCGGGCCAGGAACAGTGAAGAGTTCGGGCCGAACTTGTTCTTGGCAGTGACGAACGAACCAGCTATTTTGGTTACTCGTGGGCGTGAAATGGACACCCGAGCTGAAAGTTATGAATGTTTTAGTATAGCACATTTTGTCACACAATCTTGGATATTGAAGAGTTCCGGCCGAAGTGGGATGTTCGAGCCGAAGTGGTGTTCGGGCTGAAGTTCGGTGTTCGGGCCGAGGATGATGTTCGGGCCGAGGTTGAAGTTCGAGCCGAGGTCGGAGTTCGGGCCGAGGTTGAAGTTCGGGCCGAGGTTGAAGTTCGGGCCGAGGTTGAAGTTCGGGCCGAAAATGAAGTTCGGGCCGGGAACAGTGAAGAGTTCGGGCCGAACTTGTTCTTGGCAGTGACGAACGAACCAGCTATTTTGGTTACTCGTGGGCGTGAAACGGACACCCGAGCTGAAAGTAAGGAATGTTTTAGTATAGAACCTTTTGTCACACAATCTTGGATATTGAAGAGTTCGGGCCGAAGAGGGATGTTCGGGCCGAAGTGGTGTTCGGACGGAAGTGGTGTTTGGGTCGAAGTTCGGTGTTCGGGCCGAGGATGATGTTCGGGCCGAGGTTGGAGTTCGGGCCGAGGTTGGAGTTCGGGCCGAGGTTGAAGTTCGGGCCGAGGTTAAAGTTCGGGCCGAAAATGAAGTTCAGGCCGGGAACAGTGAAGAGTTCGGGCCGAACTTGTTCTTGGCAGTGACGAACGAACCAGCTATTATGGTTCTCGTGGGCGTGAAACGGACACCCGAGCTGAAAGTTACGAATGTTTTAGTATAGCACCTTTTGTCACACAATCTTGGATATTGAAGAGTTCGGGCCGAAGAGGGATGTTCAGGCCGAAGTGGTGTTCGGGCCGAAGTGGGATGTTCGGGCCGAAGTGGTGTTCGTGCCGAAGTGGTGTTCGGGCCGAAGTTCGGTGTTTGGGTCGAGGATGATGTTCGGGCCGAGGTCGGAGTTCGGGCCGAGGTTGAAGTTCGGGCCGAAAATGAAGTTCGGGCCGGGAACAGTGAAGAGCTCGGGCCGAACTTGTTCTTGGCAGTGACGAACGAACCAGCTATTTTGGTTACTCGTGGACGTGAAATGGACACCCGAGCTGAAAGTTATGAATGATTTAGTATAGCACCTTTTGTCACACAATCTTGGATATTGAAGAGTTCGGGCCGAAGAGGGATTTCGGGCCGAAGTGGTGTTCGGGCCGAATTGGTGTTCGGGCCGAAGTGGGATGTTCGGGCCGAAGTGGTGTTCGGGCCGAAGTGGTGTTCGGGCCGAAGTTCGGTGTTCGGGCCGAGGATGATGTTCGGGCCGAGGTAGAAGTTCGGGTTGAGGTCGGAGTTCGGGCCGAGGTTGAAGTTCGGGCCGAAAATGAAGTTCGGGCCGGGAACAGTGAAGAGTTTGGGCCGAACTTGTTCTTGGTAGTGACGAACGAACCAGCTATTTTGGTTACTCGTAGGCGTGAAACGGACACCCGAGCTGAGAGTTATGAAGAGTTCGGGCCGAAGAGGGATGTTCGGGCCGAAGTGGTGTTCGGGCCGAAGTGGGATGTTCGGGCCGAAGTGGTGTTCGGGCCGAAGTTCGGTGTTCGGGCCGAGGATGATGTTCGGGCCGAGGTTGGAGTTCGGGCCGAGATCGGAGTTCGGGCCGAGGTTGAAGTTCGGGCCGAGGTTGAAGTTCGGGCCGAAAATGAAGTTCGGGCCGGGAACAGTGAAGAGTTCGGGCCGAACTTGTTCTTGGCAGTGACGAACGAACCAGCTATTTTGGTTCTCGTGGGCGTGAAACGGACACCCGAGCTGAAAGTTATGAATGTTTTAGTATAGCACCTTTTGTCACACAATCTTGGATATTGAAGAGTTCGGGCCGAAGAGGGATGTTCAGGCCGAAGTGGTGTTCGGGCCGAAGTGGGATGTTCGGGCCGAAGTGGTGTTCGGGCCGAAGTGGTGTTCGGGCCGAAGTGGTGTTTGGGCCGAAGTTCGATGTTCGGGCCGAGGATGATGTTTGTGCCGAGGTTGAAGTTCGGGTCGAGGTCGGAGTTCGGGCCGAGGTTGAAGTTCGGGCCGAAAATGAAGTTCGGGCCAGGAACAGTGAAGAGTTCGGGCCGAACTTGTTCTTGGCAGTGACGAACGAACCAGCTATTTTGGTTACTCGTGGGCGTGAAATGGACACCCGAGCTGAAAGTTATGAATGTTTTAGTATAGCACATTTTGTCACACAATCTTGGATATTGAAGAGTTCCGGCCGAAGTGGGATGTTCGAGCCGAAGTGGTGTTCGGGCCGAAGTTCGGTGTTCGGGCCGAGGATGATGTTCGGGCCGAGGTTGAAGTTCGAGCCGAGGTCGGAGTTCGGGCCGAGGTTGAAGTTCGGGCCGAGGTTGAAGTTCGGGCCGAAAATGAAGTTCGGGCCGGGAACAGTGAAGAGTTCGGGCCGAACTTGTTCTTGGCAGTGACGAACGAACCAGCTATTTTGGTTACTCGTGGGCGTGAAACGGACACCCGAGCTGAAAGTAAGGAATGTTTTAGTATAGAACCTTTTGTCACACAATCTTGGATATTGAAGAGTTCGGGCCGAAGAGGGATGTTCGGGCCGAAGTGGTGTTCGGACGGAAGTGGTGTTTGGGTCGAAGTTCGGTGTTCGGGCCGAGGATGATGTTCGGGCCGAGGTTGGAGTTCGGGCCGAGGTCGGAGTTCGGGCCGAGGTTGAAGTTCGGGCCGAGGTTAAAGTTCGGGCCGAAAATGAAGTTCAGGCCGGGAACAGTGAAGAGTTCGGGCCGAACTTGTTCTTGGCATTGACGAACGAACCAGCTATTATGGTTCTCGTGGGCGTGAAACGGACACCCGAGCTGAAAGTTATGAATGTTTTAGTATAGCACCTTTTGTCACACAATCTTGGATATTGAAGAGTTCGGGCCGAAGAGGGATGTTCAGGCCGAAGTGGTGTTCGGGCCGAAGTGGGATGTTCGGGCCGAAGTGGTGTTCGTGCCGAAGTGGTGTTCGGGCCGAAGTTCGGTGTTCGGGTCGAGGATGATGTTCGGGCCGAGGTCGGAGTTCGGGCCGAGGTTGAAGTTCGGGCCGAAAATGAAGTTCGGGCCGGGAACAGTGAAGAGCTCGGGCCGAACTTGTTCTTGGCAGTGACGAACGAACCAGCTATTTTGGTTACTCGTGGACGTGAAATGGACACCCGAGCTGAAAGTTATGAATGATTTAGTATAGCACCTTTTGTCACACAATCTTGGATATTGAAGAGTTCGGGCCGAAGAGGGATTTCGGGCCGAAGTGGTGTTCGGGCCGAATTGGTGTTCGGGCCGAAGTGGGATGTTCGGGCCGAAGTGGTGTTCGGGCCGAAGTGGTGTTCGGACCGAAGTTCGGTGTTCGGGCCGAGGATGATGTTCGGGCCGAGGTAGAAGTTCGGGTTGAGGTCGGAGTTCGGGCCGAGGTTGAAGTTCGGGCCGAAAATGAAGTTCGGGCCGGGAACAGTGAAGAGTTTGGGCCGAACTTGTTCTTGGTAGTGACGAACGAACCAGCTATTTTGGTTACTCGTGGGCGTGAAACGGACACCCGAGCTGAGAGTTATGAAGAGTTCGGGCCGAAGAGGGATGTTCGGGCCGAAGTGGTGTTCGGGCCGAAGTGGGATGTTCGGGCCGAAGTGGTGTTCGGGCCGAAGTTCGGTGTTCGGGCCGAGGATGATGTTCGGGCCGAGGTTGGAGTTCGGGCCGAGATCGGAGTTCGGGCCGAGGTTGAAGTTCGGGCCGAGGTTGAAGTTCGGGCCGAAAATGAAGTTCGGGCCGGGAACAGTGAAGAGTTCGGGCCGAACTTGTTCTTGGCAGTGACGAACGAACCAGCTATTTTGGTTCTCGTGGGCGTGAAACGGACACCCGAGCTGAAAGTTATGAATGTTTTAGTATAGCACCTTTTGTCACACAATCTTGGATATTGAAGAGTTCGGGCCGAAGAGGGATGTTCGGGCCGAAGTGGTGTTCGGGCCGAAGTGGGATGTTCGGGCCGAAGTGGTGTTCGGGCCGAAGTGGTGTTCGGGCCGAAGTTCGGTGTTCGGGCCGAGGATGATGTTCGGGCCGAGGTTGAAGTTCGGGCCGAGGTCGGAGTTCGGGCCGAGGTTGAAGTTCGGGCCGAGGTTGAAGTTCGGGCCGAGGTTGAAGTTCGGGCCGAAAATGAAGTTCGGGCCGGGAACAGTGAAGAGTTCGGGCCGAACTTGTTCTTGGCAGGGACGAACGAACCAGCTATTTTGGTTACTCATGGGCGTGAAACGGACACCCGAGCTGAAAGTTATGAATGTTTTAGTATAACACCTTTTGTCACACAATCTTGGATATTGAAGAGTTTGGGCCGAAGAGGGATGTTCGGGCCGAAGTGGTGTTCGGGCCGAAGTGGGATGTTCGGGCCGAAGTGGTGTTCGGGCCGAAGTGGTGTTCGGGCCGAAGTTCGGTGTTCGGGCCGAGGATGATGTTCGGGCCGAGGTTGAAGTTCGGGCCGAGGTCGGAGTTCGGGCCGAGGTTGAAGTTCTGGCCGAAAATTAAGCTCAGGCCGGGAACAGTGAAGAGTTCGGGCCGAACTTGTTCTTGGCAGTGACGAGCGAACCAGCTATTTTGGTTACTCGTGGGCGTGAAACGGACACCCGAGCTGAAAGTTATGAATGTTTTAGTATCGCACCTTTTGTCACACAATCTTGGATATTGAAGAGTTCGGGCCGAAGAGGGATGTTTGGGCCGAAGTGGTGTTCGGGCCGAAGTGGGATGTTCGGGCCGAAGTGGTGTTCGGGCCGAAGTGGTGTTCGGGCCGAAGTGGTGTTTGGGCCGAAGTTCGATGTTCCGCCGAGGATGATGTTTGGGCCGAGGTTGAAGTTCGGGTCGAGGTCGGAGTTCGGGCCGAGGTTGAAGTTCGGGCCGAAAATGAAGTTCGGGCCAGGAACAGTGAAGAGTTCGGGCCGAACTTGTTCTTGGCAGTGACGAACGAACCAGCTATTTTGGTTACTCGTGGGCGTGAAATGGACACCCGAGCTGAAAGTTATGAATGTTTTAGTATAGCACATTTTGTCACACAATCTTGGATATTGAAGAGTTCCGGCCGAAGTGGGATGTTCGAGCCGAAGTGGTGTTCGGGCCGAAGTTCGGTGTTCGGGCCGAGGATGATGTTCGGACCGAGGTTGAAGTTCGAGCCGAGGTCGGAGTTCGGGCCGAGGTTGAAGTTCGGGCCGAGGTTGAAGTTCGGGCCGAAAATGAAGTTCGGGCCGGGAACAGTGAAGAGTTCGGGCCGAACTTGTTCTTGGCAGTGACGAACGAACCAGCTATTATGGTTCTCGTGGGCGTGAAACGGACACCCGAGCTGAAAGTTATAAATGTTTTAGTATAGCACCTTTTGTCACACAATCTTGGATATTGAAGAGTTCGGGCCGAAGAGGGATGTTCAGGCCGAAGTGGTGTTCGGGCCGAAGTGGGATGTTCGGGCCGAAGTGGTGTTCGTGCCGAAGTGGTGTTCGGGCCGAAGTTCGGTGTTCGGGTCGAGGATGATGTTCGGGCCGAGGTTGAAGTTCGGGCCGAGGTCGGAGTTCGGGCCGAGGTTGAAGTTCGGGCCGAAAATGAAGTTCGGGCCGGGAACAGTGAAGAGCTCGGGCCGAACTTGTTCTTGGCAGTGACGAACGAACCAGCTATTTTGGTTACTCGTGGACGTGAAATGGACACCCGAGCTGAAAGTTATGAATGATTTAGTATAGCACCTTTTGTCACACAATCTTGGATATTAAAGAGTTCGGGCCGAAGAGGGATTTCGGGCCGAAGTGGTGTTCGGGCCGAAGTGGTGTTCGGGCCGAAGTGGGATGTTCGGGCCGAAGTGGTGTTCGGGCCGAAGTGGTGTTCGGGCCGAAGTTCGGTGTTCGGGCCGAGGATGATGTTCGTGCCGAGGTAGAAGTTCGGGTTGAGGTCGGAGTTCGGGCCGAGGTTGAAGTTCGGGCCGAAAATGAAGTTCGGGCCGGGAACAGTGAAGAGTTTGGGCCGAACTTGTTCTTGGTAGTGACGACGAACCAGCTATTTTGGTTACACGTGGGCGTGAAACGGACACCCGAGCTGAGAGTTATGAAGAGTTCGGGCCGAAGAGGGATGTTCGGGCCGAAGTGGTGTTCGGGCCGAAGTGGGATGTTCGGGCCGAAGTGGTGTTCGGGCCGGAGTTCGGTGTTCGGGCCGAGGATGATGTTCGGGCCGAGGTTGGAGTTCGGGCCGAGATCGGAGTTCGGGCCGAGGTTGCAGTTCGGGCCGAGGTTGAAGTTCGGGCCGAAAATGAAGTTCGGGCCGGGAACAGTGAAGAGTTCGGGCCGAACTTGTTCTTGGCAGTGACGAACGAACCAGCTATTTTGGTTCTCGTGGGCGTGAAACGGACACCCGAGCTGAAAGTTATGAATGTTTTAGTATAGCACCTTTTGTCACACAATCTTGCATATTGAAGAGTTCGGGCCGAAGAGGGATGTTCGGGCCGAAGTGGTGTTCGGGCCGAAGTGGGATGTTCGGGCCGAAGTGGTGTTCGGGCCGAAGTGGTGTTCGGGCCGAAGTTCGGTGTTCGGGCCGAGGATGATGTTCGGGCCGAGGTTGAAGTTCGGGCCGAGGTCGGAGTTCGGGCCGAGGTTGAAGTTCGGGCCGAGGTTGAAGTTCGGACCGAGGTTGAAGTTCGGGCCGAAAATGAAGTTCGGGCCGGGAACAGTGAAGAGTTCGGGCCGGACTTGTTCTTGGCAGGGACGAACGAACCAGCTATTTTGGTTACTCGTGGGCGTGAAACGGACACCCGAGCTGAAAGTTATGAATGTTTTAGTATAACACCTTTTGTCACACAATCTTGGATATTGAAGAGTTTGGGCCGAAGAGGGATGTTCGGGCCGAAGTGGTGTTCGGGCCGAAGTGGGATGTTCGGGCCGAAGTGGTGTTCGGGCCGAAGTGGTGTTCGGGCCGAGGATGATGTTCGGGCCGAGGTTGAAGTTCGGGCCGAGGTCGGAGTTCGGGCCGAGGTTGAAGTTCTGGCCGAAAATTAAGCTCAGGCCGGGAACAGTGAAGAGTTCGGGCCGAACTTGTTCTTGGCAGTGACGAGCGAACCAGCTATTTTGGTTACTCGTGGGCGTGAAACGGACACCCGAGCTGAAAGTTATGAATGTTTTAGTATCGCACCTTTTGTCACACAATCTTGGATATTGAAGAGTTCGGGCCGAAGAGGGATGTTCGGGCCGAAGTGGTGTTCGGGCCGAAGTGGGATGTTCGGGCCGAAGTGGCGTTCGGGCCGAAGTGGTGTTCGGGTCGAAGTTCGGTGTTCGGGCCGAGGTTGAAGTTCGGGCCGAGGTTGGAGTTCGGGCCGAGGTTGCAGTTCGGGCCGAGGTTGAAGTTCGGGCCGAAAATGAAGTTCGGGCCGGGAACAGTGAAGAGTTCGGGCCGAACTTGTTCTTGGCAGTGACGAACAAACCTGCTATTTTGGTTACTCGTGGGCGTGAAACGGACACCCGAGCTGAAAGTTATGAATGTTTTAGTATAGCACCTTTTGTCACACAATCTTGGATATTGAAGAGTTCGTGCCGAAGAGGGATGTTCGGGCCGAAGTGGTGTTCGAGCCGAAGTGGGATGTTCGGGCCGAAGTGGTGTTCGGGCCGAAGTTCGGTGTTCGGGCCGAGGATGATGTTCGGGCCGAGGTTGAAGTTCGGGCCGAGGTCGGAGTTCGGGACGAGGTTGAAGTTCGGGCCAAGGTTGAAGTTCGGGCCGAAAATGATGTTCGGGCCGGGAACAGTGAAGAGTTTGGGCCGAACATGTTCTTGGCAGTGACGAACAAACAAGCTATTTTGGTTACTCGTGGGCGTGAAACAGACACCCGAGCTGAAACTTATGAATGTTTTAGTATAGCACCTTTTTGTCACACAATCTTGGATATTGAAGAGTTCGGGCCGAAGAGGGATGTTCGGGCCGAAGTGGTGTTCGGGCCGAAGTGGGATGTTCGGGCCGAAGTGGTGTTGGGGCCGAAGTTCGGTGTTCGGGCCGAGGATGATGTTCGGGCCGAGTTTGAAGTTCGGGCCGAGGTCGGAGTTCGGGCCGAGGTTGAAGTTCGGGTCGAGGTTGAAGTTCGGGCCGAAAATGAAGTTCGGGCCGGGAACAGTGAAGAGTTCGGGCCGAACTTGTTCTTGACAGTGACGAACGAACCAGCTATTTTGGTTACTCGAGGGCGTGAAACGGACACCCGAGCTGAAAGTGATGAATGTTTTAGTATAGCACCTTTTGTCACACAATCTTAGATATTGAAGAGTTCGGGCCGAAGAGGGATGTTCGGGCCGAAGTGGTGTTCGGGCCGAAGTGGGATGTTCGGGCCGAAGTGGTGTTCGGGCCGAAGTGGTGTTCGGGCCGAAGTTCGGTGTTCGGGCCGAGGATGATGTTCGGGCCGAGGTTGAAATTCGGGCCGAGGTCGGAGTTCGGGCCAAGGTTGAAGTTCGGGCCGAGGTTGAAGTTCGGGCCGAAAATGAAGTTCGGGCCGACACCAGTGAAGAGTTCGGGCCGGACTTGTTCTTGGCAGGGACGAACGAACCAGCTATTTTGGTTACTCGTGGGCGTGAAACGGACACCCGAGCTGAAAGTTATGAATGTTTTAGTATAACACCTTTTGTCACACAATCTTGGATATTGAAGAGTTTGGGCCGAAGAGGGATGTTCGGGCCGAAGTGGTGTTCGGGCCGAAGTGGGATGTTCGGGCCGAAGTGGTGTTCGGGCCGAAGTGGTGTTCGGGCCGAAGTTCGGTGTTCGGGCCGAGGATGATGTTCGGGCCGAGGTTGAAGTTCGGGCCGAGGTCGGAGTTCGGGCCGAGGTTGAAGTTCTGGCCGAAAATTAAGCTCAGGCCGGGAACAGTGAAGAGTTCGGGCCGAACTTGTTCTTGGCAGTGACGAGCGAACCAGCTATTTTGGTTACTCGTGGGCGTGAAACGGACACCCGAGCTGAAAGTTATGAATGTTTTAGTATCGCACCTTTTGTCACACAATCTTGGATATTGAAGAGTTCGGGCCGAAGAGGGATGTTCGGGCCGAAGTGGTGTTCGGGCCGAAGTGGGATGTTCGGGCTGAAGTGGCGTTCGGGCCGAAGTGGTGTTCGGGCCGAAGTTCGGTGTTCGGGCCGAGGTTGAAGTTCGGGCCGAGGTTGGAGTTCGGGCCGAGGTTGCAGTTCGGGCCGAGGTTGAAGTTCGGGCCGAAAATGAAGTTCGGGCCGGGAACAGTGAAGAGTTCGGGCCGAACTTGTTCTTGGCAGTGACGAACAAACCTGCTATTTTGGTTACTCGTGGGCGTGAAACGGACACCCGAGCTGAAAGTTATGAATGTTTTAGTATAGCACCTTTTGTCACACAATCTTGGATATTGAAGAGTTCGTGCCGAAGAGGGATGTTCGGGCCGAAGTGGTGTTCGAGCCGAAGTGGGATGTTCGGGCCGAAGTGGTGTTCGGGCCGAAGTTCGGTGTTCGGGCCGAGGATGATGTTCGGGCCGAGGTTGAAGTTCGGGCCGAGGTCGGAGTTCGGGCCGAGGTTGAAGTTCGGGCCAAGGTTGAAGTTCGGGCCGAAAATGAAGTTCGGGCCGGGAACAGTGAAGAGTTTGGGCCGAACATGTTCTTGGCAGTGACGAACAAACAAGCTATTTTGGTTACTCGTGGGCGTGAAACAGACACCCGAGCTGAAACTTATGAATGTTTTAGTATAGCACCTTTTGTCACACAATCTTGGATATTGAAGAGTTCGGGCCGAAGAGGGATGTTCGGGCCGAAGTGGTGTTCGGGCCGAAGTGGGATGTTCGGGCCGAAGTGGTGTTCGGGCCGAAGTTCGGTGTTCGGGCCGAGGATGATGTTCGGGCCGAGTTTGAAGTTCGGGCCGAGGTCGGAGTTCGGGCCGAGGTTGAAGTTCGGGTCGAGGTTGAAGTTCGGGCCGAAAATGAAGGTCGGGCCGGGAACAGTGAAGAGTTCGGGCCGAACTTGTTCTTGACAGTGACGAACGAACCAACTATTTTGGTTACTCGAGGGCGTGAAACGGACACCCGAGCTGAAAGTGATGAATGTTTTAGTATAGCACCTTTTGTCACACAATCTTGGATATTGAAGAGTTCGGGCCGAAGAGGGATGTTCGGGCCGAAGTGGTGTTCGGGCCGAAGTGGGATGTTCGGGCCGAAGTGGTGTTCGGGCCGAAGTGGTGTTCGGGCCGAAGTTCGGTGTTCGGGCCGAGGATGATGTTCGGGCCGAGGTTGAAATTCGGGCCGAGGTCGGAGTTCGGGCCGAGGTTGAAGTTCGGGCCGAGGTTGAAGTTCGGGCCGAAAATGAAGTTCGGGCCGGGAACAGTGAAGAGTTCGGGCCGAACTTGTTCTTGGCAGTGACGAACGAACCAGCTATTTTGGTTACTCGTGGGCGTGAAACGAACACCCGAGCTGAAAGTTATGAATGTTTTAGTATAGCACCTTTTGTCACACAATCATAGATATTGAAGAGTTCGGGCCGAAGAGGGATGTTCGGGCCGAAGTGGTGTTCGGGCCGAAGTGGGATGTTCGGGCCAAAGTGGTGTTCGGGCCGAAGTGGTGTTCGGGCCGAAGTTCGGTGTTCGGGCCGAGGATGATGTTCGGGCTGAGGTTGAAGTTCGAGCCGAGGTCGGAGTTCGGGCCGAGGTCGGAGTTCGGGCCGAGGTTGAAGTTCGGGCCGAAAATGAAGTTCGGGCCGGGAACAGTGAAGAGTTCGGGCCGAACTTGTTCTTGGCAGTGACGAACGAACCAGTTATTATGGTTACTCGTGGGCGTGAAACAGACACTCGAGCTGAAAGTTATGAATGTTTTAGTATAGCACCTTTTGTCACACAATCTTCGATATTGAAGAGTTCGGGCCGAAGTGGGATGTTCGGGCCGAAGTGGTGTTCGGGCCGAAGTGGTGTTCCGGCCGAAGTGGTGTTCGGGCCGAAGTTCGGTGTTCGGGCCGAAGTGGTGTTCGGGCCGAGGTTGAAGTTCGGGCCGAGGTCGGAGTTCAGGCCGAGGTTGAAGTTCGGGCCGCGGTTGAAGTTCGGGCCGAAAATGAAGTTCGGGCCGGGAACAATGAAGAGTTCGGGCCGAACTTGTTCTTGGCAGTGACGAACGAACCAGCTATTTTGGTTACTCGTGGGCGTGAAACGGACACCCGAGCTGAAAGTTATGAATGTTTTAGTATAGCACCTATTGTCACACAATCTTGGATATTGAAGAGTTCGGGCCGAAGAGGGATGTTCGGGCCGAAGTGGTGTTCGGGCCGAAGAGGGATGTTCGGGCCGAAGTGGTGTTCGGGCCGAAGTGGTGTTCCGGCCGAAGTGGTGTTCGGGCCGAAGTTCGGTGTTCGGGCCGAAGTGGTGTTCGGGCCGAGGTTGAAGTTCGGGCCGAGGTTGGAGTTCGGGCCGAGGTTGAAGTTCGGGCCGAGGTTGAAGTTCGGGCCGAAAATGAAGTTCGGGCCGGGAACAGTGAAGAGTTCGGGCCGAACTTGTTCTTGGCAGTGACGAACGAACCAGCTATTTTAGTTACTCGTGGGCGTGAAACGGACACCCGAGCTGAAAGTTATGAATGTTTTAGTATAGCACCTATTGTCACACAATCTTGGATATTGAAGAGTTCGGGCCGAAGATGGATGTTCGGGCCGAAGTGGTGTTCGTGCCGAAGTGGGATGTTCGGGCCGAAGTGGTGTTCGGGCCGAAGTGGTGTTCGGGCCGAAGTGGTGTTCGGGCCGAAGTGGTGTTGGGGCCGAAGTTCGGTGTTCGGGCCGAGGATGATGTTCGGGCCGAGTTTGAAGTTCGGGCCGAGGTCGGAGTTCGGGCCGAGGTTGAAGTTCGGGTCGAGGTTGAAGTTCGGGCCGAAAATGAAGTTCGGGCCGGGAACAGTGAAGAGTTCGGGCCGAACTTGTTCTTGACAGTGACGAACGAACCAGCTATTTTGGTTACTCGAGGGCGTGAAACGGACACCCGAGCTGAAAGTGATGAATGTTTTAGTATAGCACCTTTTGTCACACAATCTTAGATATTGAAGAGTTCGGGCCGAAGAGGGATGTTCGGGCCGAAGTGGTGTTCGGGCCGAAGTGGGATGTTCGGGCCGAAGTGGTGTTCGGGCCGAAGTGGTGTTCGGGCCGAAGTTCGGTGTTCGGGCCGAGGATGATGTTCGGGCCGAGGTTGAAATTCGGGCCGAGGTCGGAGTTCGGGCCAAGGTTGAAGTTCGGGCCGAGGTTGAAGTTCGGGCCGAAAATGAAGTTCGGGCCGACACCAGTGAAGAGTTCGGGCCGGACTTGTTCTTGGCAGGGACGAACGAACCAGCTATTTTGGTTACTCGTGGGCGTGAAACGGACACCCGAGCTGAAAGTTATGAATGTTTTAGTATAACACCTTTTGTCACACAATCTTGGATATTGAAGAGTTTGGGCCGAAGAGGGATGTTCGGGCCGAAGTGGTGTTCGGGCCGAAGTGGGATGTTCGGGCCGAAGTGGTGTTCGGGCCGAAGTGGTGTTCGGGCCGAAGTTCGGTGTTCGGGCCGAGGATGATGTTCGGGCCGAGGTTGAAGTTCGGGCCGAGGTCGGAGTTCGGGCCGAGGTTGAAGTTCTGGCCGAAAATTAAGCTCAGGCCGGGAACAGTGAAGAGTTCGGGCCGAACTTGTTCTTGGCAGTGACGAGCGAACCAGCTATTTTGGTTACTCGTGGGCGTGAAACGGACACCCGAGCTGAAAGTTATGAATGTTTTAGTATCGCACCTTTTGTCACACAATCTTGGATATTGAAGAGTTCGGGCCGAAGAGGGATGTTCGGGCCGAAGTGGTGTTCGGGCCGAAGTGGGATGTTCGGGCTGAAGTGGCGTTCGGGCCGAAGTGGTGTTCGGGCCGAAGTTCGGTGTTCGGGCCGAGGTTGAAGTTCGGGCCGAGGTTGGAGTTCGGGCCGAGGTTGCAGTTCGGGCCGAGGTTGAAGTTCGGGCCGAAAATGAAGTTCGGGCCGGGAACAGTGAAGAGTTCGGGCCGAACTTGTTCTTGGCAGTGACGAACAAACCTGCTATTTTGGTTACTCGTGGGCGTGAAACGGACACCCGAGCTGAAAGTTATGAATGTTTTAGTATAGCACCTTTTGTCACACAATCTTGGATATTGAAGAGTTCGTGCCGAAGAGGGATGTTCGGGCCGAAGTGGTGTTCGAGCCGAAGTGGGATGTTCGGGCCGAAGTGGTGTTCGGGCCGAAGTTCGGTGTTCGGGCCGAGGATGATGTTCGGGCCGAGGTTGAAGTTCGGGCCGAGGTCGGAGTTCGGGCCGAGGTTGAAGTTCGGGCCAAGGTTGAAGTTCGGGCCGAAAATGAAGTTCGGGCCGGGAACAGTGAAGAGTTTGGGCCGAACATGTTCTTGGCAGTGACGAACAAACAAGCTATTTTGGTTACTCGTGGGCGTGAAACAGACACCCGAGCTGAAACTTATGAATGTTTTAGTATAGCACCTTTTGTCACACAATCTTGGATATTGAAGAGTTCGGGCCGAAGAGGGATGTTCGGGCCGAAGTGGTGTTCGGGCCGAAGTGGGATGTTCGGGCCGAAGTGGTGTTCGGGCCGAAGTTCGGTGTTCGGGCCGAGGATGATGTTCGGGCCGAGTTTGAAGTTCGGGCCGAGGTCGGAGTTCGGGCCGAGGTTGAAGTTCGGGTCGAGGTTGAAGTTCGGGCCGAAAATGAAGGTCGGGCCGGGAACAGTGAAGAGTTCGGGCCGAACTTGTTCTTGACAGTGACGAACGAACCAACTATTTTGGTTACTCGAGGGCGTGAAACGGACACCCGAGCTGAAAGTGATGAATGTTTTAGTATAGCACCTTTTGTCACACAATCTTGGATATTGAAGAGTTCGGGCCGAAGAGGGATGTTCGGGCCGAAGTGGTGTTCGGGCCGAAGTGGGATGTTCGGGCCGAAGTGGTGTTCGGGCCGAAGTGGTGTTCGGGCCGAAGTTCGGTGTTCGGGCCGAGGATGATGTTCGGGCCGAGGTTGAAATTCGGGCCGAGGTCGGAGTTCGGGCCGAGGTTGAAGTTCGGGCCGAGGTTGAAGTTCGGGCCGAAAATGAAGTTCGGGCCGGGAACAGTGAAGAGTTCGGGCCGAACTTGTTCTTGGCAGTGACGAACGAACCAGCTATTTTGGTTACTCGTGGGCGTGAAACGAACACCCGAGCTGAAAGTTATGAATGTTTTAGTATAGCACCTTTTGTCACACAATCATAGATATTGAAGAGTTCGGGCCGAAGAGGGATGTTCGGGCCGAAGTGGTGTTCGGGCCGAAGTGGGATGTTCGGGCCAAAGTGGTGTTCGGGCCGAAGTGGTGTTCGGGCCGAAGTTCGGTGTTCGGGCCGAGGATGATGTTCGGGCTGAGGTTGAAGTTCGAGCCGAGGTCGGAGTTCGGGCCGAGGTCGGAGTTCGGGCCGAGGTTGAAGTTCGGGCCGAAAATGAAGTTCGGGCCGGGAACAGTGAAGAGTTCGGGCCGAACTTGTTCTTGGCAGTGACGAACGAACCAGTTATTATGGTTACTCGTGGGCGTGAAACAGACACTCGAGCTGAAAGTTATGAATGTTTTAGTATAGCACCTTTTGTCACACAATCTTCGATATTGAAGAGTTCGGGCCGAAGTGGGATGTTCGGGCCGAAGTGGTGTTCGGGCCGAAGTGGTGTTCCGGCCGAAGTGGTGTTCGGGCCGAAGTTCGGTGTTCGGGCCGAAGTGGTGTTCGGGCCGAGGTTGAAGTTCGGGCCGAGGTCGGAGTTCAGGCCGAGGTTGAAGTTCGGGCCGCGGTTGAAGTTCGGGCCGAAAATGAAGTTCGGGCCGGGAACAATGAAGAGTTCGGGCCGAACTTGTTCTTGGCAGTGACGAACGAACCAGCTATTTTGGTTACTCGTGGGCGTGAAACGGACACCCGAGCTGAAAGTTATGAATGTTTTAGTATAGCACCTATTGTCACACAATCTTGGATATTGAAGAGTTCGGGCCGAAGAGGGATGTTCGGGCCGAAGTGGTGTTCGGGCCGAAGAGGGATGTTCGGGCCGAAGTGGTGTTCGGGCCGAAGTGGTGTTCCGGCCGAAGTGGTGTTCGGGCCGAAGTTCGGTGTTCGGGCCGAAGTGGTGTTCGGGCCGAGGTTGAAGTTCGGGCCGAGGTTGGAGTTCGGGCCGAGGTTGAAGTTCGGGCCGAGGTTGAAGTTCGGGCCGAAAATGAAGTTCGGGCCGGGAACAGTGAAGAGTTCGGGCCGAACTTGTTCTTGGCAGTGACGAACGAACCAGCTATTTTAGTTACTCGTGGGCGTGAAACGGACACCCGAGCTGAAAGTTATGAATGTTTTAGTATAGCACCTATTGTCACACAATCTTGGATATTGAAGAGTTCGGGCCGAAGATGGATGTTCGGGCCGAAGTGGTGTTCGTGCCGAAGTGGGATGTTCGGGCCGAAGTGGTGTTCGGGCCGAAGTGGTGTTCGGGCCGAAGTGGTGTTCGGGCCGAAGTGGTGTTCGGGCCGAAGTTCGGTGTTCGGGCCGAGGATGATGTTCGGGGCCGAGGTTGAAGTTCGGGCCGAGGTCGGAGTTCTGGCCGAGGTTGAAGTTCGGGCCGAGGTTGAAGTTCGGGCCGAAAATGAAGTTCGGGCCAGGAACAGTGAAGAGTTCGGGCCGAACTTGTTCTTGGCAGTGACGAACGAACCAGGTATTTTGGTTACTCGTGGGCGTGAAACGGACACCCGAGCTGAAAGTTATGAATGTTTTAGTATAGCACCTTTTGTCACACAATCTTAGATATTGAAGAGTTCGGGCCGAAGAGGGATGTTCGGGCCGAAGTGGTGTTCGGGCCGAAGTGGGATGTTCGGGCCAAAGTGGTGTTCGGGCCGAAGTGGTGTTCAGGCCGAAGTTCGGTGTTCGGGCCGAGGATGATGTTCGGGCCGAGGTTGAAGTTCGAGCCGAGGTCGGAGTTCGGGCCGAGGTCGGAGTTCGGGCCGAGGTTGAAGTTCGGGCCGAAAATGAAGTTCGGGCCGGGAACAATGAAGAGTTCGGGCCGAACTTGTTTTTGGCAGTGACGAACGAACCAGCTATTTTGGTTACTCGTGGGCGTGAAACGGACACCCGAGCTGAAAGTTATGAATGTTTTAGTATATCACCTTTTGTCACACAATCTTCGATATTGAAGAGTTCGGGCCGAAGAGGGATGTTCGGGCCGAAGTGGTGTTCGGGCCGAAGTGGGATGTTCGGGCCCAAGTGGTGTTCGGGCCGAAGTGGTGTTCGGGCCGAAGTTCGGTGTTCGGGCCGAGGATGATGTTCGGGCCAAGGTTGAAGTTCGAGCCGAGGTCGGAGTTCGGGCCGAGGTCGGAGTTCGGGCCGAGGTTGAAGTTCGGGCCGAAAATGAAGTTCGGGCCGGGAACAGTGAAGAGTTCGGGCCGAACTTGTTTTTGGCAGTGACGAACGAACCAGCTATTTTGGTTACTCGTGGGCGTGAAACGGACACCCGAGCTGAAAGTTATGAATGTTTTAGTATATCACCTTTTGTCACACAATCTTCGATATTGAAGAGTTCGGGCCGAAGAGGGATGTTCGGGCCGAAGTGGTGTTCGGGCCGAAGTGGTGTTCCGGCCGAAGTGGTGTTCTGGCCGAAGTTCGGTGTTCGGGCCGAGGTTGAAGTTCGGGCCGAGGTCGGAGTTCGGGCCGAGGTTGAAGTTCGGGCCGAGATTGAAGTTCGGGCCGAAAATGAAGTTCGGGCCAGGAACAGTGAAGAGTTCGGGCCGAACTTGTTCTTGGCAGTGACGAACGAACCAGCTATTTTGGTAACTCGTGGGCGTGAAACGGACACCCGAGCTGAATGTTATGATTGTTTTAGTATAGCACCTATTGTCACACAATCTTGGATATTGAAGAGTTCGGGCCGAAGAGGGATGTTCGGGCCGAAGTGGTGTTCGGGCCGAAGTTCGGTGTTCGGGCGGAGGATGGTATTCGGGCCGGTGATGATGGTCGGGCCGAGGTCGGAGTTCGGGCCGAGGTCGGAGTTCGGGCCGAGGTTGGAGTTCGGGCCGAAAATGAAGTTCGGGCCGGGAACAGTGAAGAGTTCGGGCCGAACTTGTTCTTGTCAGTGACGAACGAACTAGCTATTTTGGTTACTCGTGGGCGTGAAACGGACACCCGAGCTGAAAGTTATGAATGTTTTAGTATAGCACCTATTGTCACACAATCTTGGATATTGAAGAGTTCGGGCCGAAGAGGGATGTTCGGGCCGAAGTGGTGTTCGGGCCGAAGTTCGGTGTTCGGGCCGAGGATGGTGTTCGGGCCGAGGATGATGTTCGGGCCGAGGTCGGAGTTCGGGCCGAGGTCGGAGTTCGGGCCGAGGTTGCAGTTCGGGCCGAGGTTGAAGTTCGGGCCGAGGTTGAAGTTCGGGCCGAAAATGAAGTTCGGGCCGGGAACAGTGAAGAGTTCGGGCCGAACTTGTTCTTGGCAGTGCGAACGAACCAGCTATTTTGGTTACTCGTGGGCGTGAAACGGACACCCGAGCTGAAAGTTATGAATGTTTTAGTATGGCACCTTTTGTCACACAATCTTGTATATTGAAGAGTTCGGGCCGAAGAGGGATGTTCGGGCCGAAGTGGTGTTCGGGCCGAAGTGGGATGTTCGGGCCGAAGTGGTGTTCAGGCGAAGTTCGTTGTTCGGGCCGAGGATGGTGTTCGGGCCGAGGATGGTGTTCGGGCCGAGGATGGTGTTCGGGCCGAGGATGATGTTCGGGCCGAGGTCGGAGTTCAGGCCGAGGTCGGAGTTCGGGCCGAGGTTGAAGTTCGGACCGAGGTTGAAGTTCGGGCCGAAAATGAAGTTCGGGCCGGGAACAGTGAAGAGTTCGGGCCGAACTTGTTCTTGGCAGTGACGAACGAACCAGCTATCTTGGTTACTCGTGGGCGTGAAACGAACACCCGAGCTGAAAGTTATGAATGTTTTAGTATAGCACCTATTGTCACACAATCTTGGATATTGAAGAGTTCGGGCCGAAGAGGGATGTTCGGGCCGAAGTGGGATGTTCGGGCCGAAGTGGTGTTCGGGCCGAGGTTGGTGTTCGGGCCGAGGATGATGTTCGGGCCGAAGTCGGAGTTCGGGCCGAGGTTGAAGTTCGGGCCGAGGTTGAAGTT